>OX352772.1:400341-1073751 GCA_947095535.1 Poecilobothrus nobilitatus | reverse complement strand
TTATTTGCCTGAGGATAAACTTTGTTTCTTAACTAGGTTTTTTCGGTTCTTAACTTACTGAAAAATGGAGCAGCTAATTTGCTTTAAAATAATTTTAATTGTTTCATTCACAGTCGAATAAAAATTTTATATCAATTCAAAAATTTTAACGCAATCTTTTGAAAACTTTATCTTTTTCTGTAACATAAAGATGAACATTCATTTTAAAATTTTCACACTTAACTTTTAATGAGTTTTAAAGTGGGGAGCTTTTTTATGAAGTGGTTTGCCTTATTCAATGTGTTAAAATCAGTCTTTTAAAACTAAGAACTGAAATTATAATAAATAATAAAAAAAATAAAAAGAATTTTTCTTTAAATTACAAATGCAATGTTATGTAAGAAACAAGAAATTTTCAACTGTCAAATATGAAAAAATGTTTAAAGAGTTAAATGGAAAAAATAAGACTTAAAAAATTAAATAAAAATTAAAAGGAAAAACAAAAACATTTCATTTTAAACTTTTCATACAAAATACTCGTACATATTGAAAAAAATCATATGAAAAAAAACTCTTTTACACTGATTCCATTTCATTTAAACATTTTTTTGTTTTTAATAAATTTTGATAAGCGATTAATTTCCGACCATTTGTGTACACAATTCTTTGATATTTTTGCTTAAAAAATAATTTGTACCTATTTAACATTATAGTATAGCAGTAATTGAAACTCTTTATCAACAGCAATATTAGCAGACGCATAGATATTAAATCATCAGACATCAACAATATTCTATGAATGTGGATGAATAATAAAATAAAATAGAAAGTGTTAAATAATAATTGGAATTTATTTTACACATAAAACACTACAAGAACACAAAATCAGAAACAAATTTTAATACCCTGTAATTTTCTTCCTGTTTACATTATTCTCACATTATGCACAATATTAAAAGATTTCCAACATTATTTCATCCAACCTCTTTCATTTTTTGACTATTTCTTCTTATTCGTAATTCATCCTTACTTCTTGTTTTTGTGCTATAGAAAACTCTGAATTGGATAATTTATTTTTTATTCATACTATACAAAAATTTAAATATTTTTGACTTTTCATTTTAAATCTTGTCTTAAACAGTATTTCATCAGTCACATCAGTTTTTTAGTCTAATATAAATTCTTCAACTTGGGACACAAATTTGATTAGTACAACAAAATTCATAACAAAATCTGAAAAAGTTTTAAGGATTCTTAAATTTACTATGTTTTACCAAATTTGCATCACCATTTTCTTTATTATACTATAGATATATTTTTAATCCATTGGAAAAAGTAACTTTTCTTTCCTTTTATATATTTTTTTTAAAGAAAGGTGTGAAAAAGTATGAGAAGAAATTACTTATTTTTTTAACACGTATTGTTATTTCCACCCTCAGAAACATGTAACCAAAAAAAAATAGAAAGTAGTAGAATATGTTCTTCAGGGTTAACAAACCTCAGTCAATGGGAAGTATGAAAAGGATGGGACGAAAAGTTTTGAAGATCATTTTAAAAAAAAAAGTTGTTATAAATCATCTTATATTGCGATTTCTTTTTATATTTTTGAAGACTTTGTGTTATTTTTTCTTTTCTCTGTTCATTTTTTGTTTTTTCTTATTCTTTAATGTAGATTTGGTTTTTTACAACCCGAACAATAAAAAAGCATATTTTTCTTTATGAAATGGCAATGTTACAGTATAATTTATGTTTTCAAAATAAAAATTTACCCGTTGGGGACAACATCAACCAAACTTTTATATAAAACTCCAGTTAGTTAGATAGGGATAGATAAATAGACATACTTGTAAATTAATTTTGTAATAAAAATGCTGCGGTTGTCATTTTTTTTTTACTGCTTAATTTTAGATCTGAATCTGGGTTAAAAAACCAATTTTTTTTATCATCAAAGTTATCACGGTTGTGTTATAGACGACATGACATAACACAAGTTTATATGTAACAATTTATCAATGCCATTGTCTGTCTTTGCTTTGTCACATTAAAAATAATATGCTGCCTTCAGTTCCACCAGTGTGTAACATAACACACAATTGTTAAATTTCATAAATCTTGAATACAAAAAAAAATTTATTTAGAAGTAAAAATTGGTGAATTTTGCGTGAATTTTCGTTACGTATTATTAAAAAAATTATGTATTACTCAAAGCGAAAACGGTTAAGGAATGGAAATTCAAACTAACAACGATATAAGAAAATGTGGAAAAATGTGTTTGTCCGGTAAATCGTAACATATACGATCACTTAAGTTCATTTTAAAAAATAAATAAGGCAAAAAAAAAAATTCAAAAACGGAAAAACGATACATTATGATTATAAATATGTTGTAAAATGTTTTCCTCATGAATCTAATTGTTGTTTTTATATTTTGTTAAAACAACAATAAAAATATGCCAAGGGCGCAGTCTTTTGGGAGACTTTTAATGTATTCGTCGTTCTTTTTTGTGATATGCTTGATTTTAGACAGGTTATGATTATTTTAAAAATTGTGAAACTCTTTGAATTTTATTTTTAATTTTAAAAAATTATTTTTATTGTTGAGGTGAAAAAATTCATTTAAATAAGTTAAAACTTATACATAAGTATATGATAATATCAGTTTGTTTAATTTTAAATGAATTTGGAAAATAAAATAATGATAACTTTTAAATTTTACATAGAATTAATTTTGTGAAGTATTTTAAGTATAATACATAGCACTAGCTGAAATATCCGGCTTTGCATGTATTTCTTTAGCTAATAATAGCTAATAAAAGCAGTAATCGTTTGGCGTTTTCAAATTGAAGATGTACTTTATGCAACTTGTGTTATAACAATTTAAATATAGAGCTTTTTCAAACTTTGGGGAGCTGTAGCTCCGTAATAGGTGGGACAGCTCCCCACCTAGCTACAGAAAAAAGTTGTTAATAATAAAATTAATATTTATATGATATTTATCGGCAGATAAAATGTCATGCCTCTATTTCAAAAAAAAATGTGGGGATCTAAAAGTTAGGTGTTCGAGAGCTAGCCGAAGTTTTGGTCCAATCTCAACCAAAAAAATAGGGAACCTACAAATTGTTGTTAGAATATTTTGTGTGAATTTCAAGACTCTAGCTTTCTTAGTTTTTGAGTTATCTTGCTGACGGGGGGACTTAATCGAAGCTTAATCGACTTAGAATTTGATTTTGATCCGATCCATACCTTTGAAGGTATATCTAGCTAACTTATTTCGAGATGTTACTAACGGAGGAGCAATTTTAATATACGCGATCATCCTTATCGTACAGGTATAATAATATTATAAGCTGAGTGACAGGCTTAAGCTATGAACATAGTAACGGTTCCTACGGGTATCTAATAGTTGACAAAGGCAACTGTATTCTTCTTCGTTTTTTTATTATTTTAAAATAATTGTAAATTTTTTTTTTTTAAATGTATTTCTCTGCATAAATATGGACAGGAAATTACACAGCCTTTCCTGTTCAGGCGGCGCTGTACATGTCGTAAGGGAGACTAACTCTAACGACGTGTGTGGAATTCGAACCTACACATATTTATACGTTCTTGTCCACTAGGCCATCGAGGCCCCTAATTGTAAATTGTAATGGAGGTTCTTAAGAATAAGTTGATATGAAAAAATCAATTCCAATGTAAGAAGTTCTGCTAAATAATTTAAAATAAGATGTTATGCTAAATAATAGTTAAAAACTTAAAATAAAAATTAATTTTGATTGATTAAAAATTCAACATCAACTATTTTAATTAATTTAAACCAGTCATGAGGATGATGACTAGTATTTTTTCTCTTTTATTATATGCATTACAATGTTCTAGAAGAACTATATTTGCCAAATAAATAATAAATAAATAATCTCTAACAATTATGCAGTCTTTAATTTATTACGTTATACAAAAAATACAAATTTTACCATTTTTATTAGGTAACCCTAATAAATCCCAATTATCAAATCCAAACATTTTTTATTTTCAGAAATTCATAAGATACAAGCCAAATACCACATAATCCAAACACTGGTAATCCAAACACCACATAACTCAAATATAACAAAATCTTAACTTATATATATTTCCAAATATGAAACTGCGTTTTGGAGGTGATCTCCACTATTTTGAATGCTGTGTAATTGAAATATGTATGTACAAAAATAATTACTATAGACACTTCATAGTTGATTACAAAATCATGATTATAGGCCTGTTACAGAATAATTTATGAGGTTTAGAAGAGTTTTAGGATAGTTGGCTACAAAATCATGATTTCAATCATTTGTTTATCGGAGGTTTGGGGCGGCAGCCTTTACTATATTCAAAACTTTATAGTTCAGATATGTATATGTAAGAAAAAATAATTTGGAGCGATTTCAGAGTTTGTGCAAAATCAGGGTTTTAATAATTTATTTAATGGAGGTTTGGGAGCGGTAGCCCCCACCATTATGAATGACTTGTTATTAAAATATGTATGTAAAAACATAATTAAGAGGATTTAATAGTTGGTTTCAAAATCATGCTTAATAATATTTTTGGCGAAGTTTGGGGGCGTCAGCCTTTACTATTTTAAATACCTTGTTGTTGTAATATATATGTTAAATAAATAAATACTACTTAATTTTATTTATTTAATTAATTCAATATGAAATATGGAATATTGTAAAAAAAAACGCAGCTATTAAAAACAGCCGGAGATTGTGATTTATATTTTGAGGTATTTGGATTTGCCGTGTCTGGATTTAATGATATTTAGATTTTGTGGTGTTTGGATTTTGTTTTTTGGATATGGAATTTTTCAATTTTGTGAGTTGGGATTTTGTAGGAGAACCCTTTTATTATTACAGACTATTTATGTCCCTAAATAACAAAAAATATAACAAACCAACTAAAATCAAAATTAATATTTTTAATTAATTGAAGAAACTAAATGAAGAAATTTTGAAAAAATCAATGAATTAATCAATGTTATAAATGCAATTTGAAAACTATATTGTTTTATTAATATAATACAACAGTTACTAACATTTAGTGAGAAGTACTCTTATAAACTAACTTATAATCTACAAATAGATTGTTTCTACTGATTTTGTATTTTTATCCAATATACACATTATGTATGTATAAAATACAAATACTATACATATCTATACATAATATTATTTTTTATTAGTATTTATTCATGTGTATAACAATATACACATTCAGATATACTTATGTAGTCAAATATAGATGACATTTTTATCATTGAACATAAGAGGCTTAAATTATACACAAACAAACATTAACACCCTCTAATAATGTGCCATCTTTAAATTTATCGATAAAATATTAAAATCTTAATGAAAAAAAACATACTGGTAACAATGACTACAACTAATAAGGAAGTATTTGAACACAGAACAGGGGTTAAAGAAGACAAAGAGGAATAACAAAACAATACAGTACTGAAATATGAAGAAATAGAATATAGATATATATACATAGATGAAAAATAAAATATTTTTGTTGTAATTTTCGAAAACATATACAAAATAAAAACAAAAAATTGGGCAAAATGATCTCTACATATTATAGGAAAAAGGAACAAAATGTGAGTGAGAGAAAAATAAAATAAACAAGAAAAAAAATAAAAACAGTGGTCCTTAAAAAGCGAAACAAACAAACAAGGTCGTAAACTTAATTTCCATAACAGCATAATAATATTTTATGATATTTGTAATTTCACTCATTTTATTTATTTTTCCTTTTCTGTTTATTTAAGAGTATTAATTGTATATATAAATATAAATATATATAAATCTATAAATTAATGCAATTAAATTTAACTGAAGTGAAAATGCTGAAAAAAATACATAATATATTCTATGGATATTTATATTTTCTTACGAATAAGAAAAATAAATGAAAGAAAGTGGGAAATTAATAATAATGGCACACGTAACAGGAGATTTGATTGATAAAATAAAATACTTTGTAAATATTTTCAAAAAAAAGAATACCGCCGATCATTAAGTTAAAAAAAAAAACAAAAAAACATGGAATTCAAAATTTAATGAAAGAAAACGATGTTGTTATACTTATTGTGATTATTTTTAAATCTGTGGATTAACAATAGGTTATCCACTTGATTATTTTCAAGCATTGATTATTTTGAAGCTTTTAATATTCTATTTAGCTTTTTGTGCTATCCAAAATTTATTTTTTATATTAAGTATTTCCTCATTTGTGAATTTTCATATTTCCCTATACTATATTGTTTGCAAAATATTGCATTATTATATTTATACTAGGGACCCCTGTTAATGTGTAGTTAAATTCTATGTTGAATCCCAATTCATATAATAGACAGTTAGAGTTTAGAAAAATAGAATATATGGAAAAAGTACCATCCGTAAAAATTCAGAAAGCAAAACCAAATTCGTCAAAACACTAATTATTTTTAAAATAACGCCAAAACAGAATTAAATTGTATAAAGAGCCTGTAGTTGGTGTACCTATATTTAGATTATTTGGTATTGTAAGTGAGGACTATTATGTCTAGTTATTTATCGAGTTTCAAATAAATGTTTTAAAGGTACGTGGGGAAAACAGAATAGGTATCCGTAAAACATTCGTAAAATGCAAACAAAGTTTCGAGCAAAATACAGTTAAATTTTTTTAATGAGCAACGTTGTCTGTAACAATACTGCCGTTGTTCGTTTTACCTTGCCCTAAAGTAAAAAATTTAAAATCTAAAAAGATCCTATACTTGGCGTACAATCCTTGATTAAAATTGTACATGTAACATGGTACAGAGGGCGAGAAAACCGTACAAATATTACCACAATTGTACAAATGGTAGCCATGCATAAAATTGACATACAATATATTTAAAAATAAAAAATTATTGAAATTTAATTTTGGTTGTATTGTAAAAACTGCTGTATACTCAAATTTAAGTATATGAGAAGAAATTGAATTCAAAAAAGAATATAATTAGAAAAGTTTTCTAATCGCTTCAAATAATATACAAACATTCATACATAAATGCAACAATTTAATAGAAAAGTAAAAAACCAAAACAATTATATATTTACAGCACATTACATACAGCATATAGCCAAAGAATAGTTGAGCAGTTGAGGTCGAGTCGAGTCGAGTCGAGTCGAGGCTCGTGACTCCAGAGGAAAAAAAGAATACACAATTTTAAAGAGAGTAAGTGAGAATGTCTCTTATAATTTTTTTTTTTTTTTATTATTCTGTTCTGTTGTGTACGTTTTATACTACTGCCGACTATCGTAGGTACCATACTACTGTAATGGAAATATGAAATGTGTTGTTTATGTTTTTTATTATTAATATTATGTATAGGTTTTAGAGTAGAAAACTCGTAAAAAATATGTAGTTACTGATATTCAAAGCTTGAAACGGAATTCATAATACGTAGTGTGTGGCTGAAAACTACTAAATTATAATTATAGATAAAGTAGTCAATTCTGCTTTTATGGTATCTCAATGATTTCGCATACTTCTAGCCAACCACTTAGCTATAGCCTATACTCATCACTGAAGTAGAAACAAAACACTAAATAAAACCTTATTTCCTGAAAGCAGAGATTACAAATATTTTTTCTAAGGTTGCTTATACTAATTTTCCTTCCTGCTCTGAACTAATCAAGTTTTATCATTGGATATACTTGTAGATACGAGAGAATTATAAGTAATGGAAAGCCTAAAATTTTTTTAACCAATTGAATAAGCAGAGCGTAGAATTAGACACAATTCCTTTACAAAAAATTATTAAAGGAATCAATAATCTATTGAGTATACAATTAGGGCAAGCAGAGTTTTACAATATATTCGCTAATACCGAAACATAAAATCAATTTCAATTACAAAAGGCCATAATGCAATACATTTTTTTTCGCAACTAATGTCATTTATGTTTTTATTTTATTTTTAAGCACATTTTGAAAAATTTGCTATTAGTTTCATTTTGTCGTTCGTCTGTTTACAAAACTTATACACTGTTTAATAAAAAGGGATGAAATATTACCCAGCATAGGTCACTTAAAAAAGCAATGTTACAGAACAACTTTTTTATGTAACCTCACCGTTACAACAAATTATGAAATTGCTTCTTTTTAAATGCATACGTACGATAAGTATCGGGTATAATAAAATTACTTCTCCGTTTGTAACACCTCAAATTAAGCTATAGCTATAGATATAACATCAAAGGTATGGATCGGATCAGAATCAAATTCTTAGTCGATTAAGCTTTGTCCGTCCGTCCGTCGGTACGCTAACTGAAAAACTAAAAAAGCTGGAGTATTTAAATTTACACAAAATATTTTGGGATCAATTTGTAGGTTCCCTATTTTTTTGGTTGAGATCCGACCAAAACTTCGGGTAGCTCTCGAATAACTAACTTTTCGAACTACACGTTTTACATACAAATTTTTCAAAAGTTCTATCCTAATAGATATACTAAAAATATTTATTTTATAGAAGAACTTTTTTCTATAGCCCCACCCGTTACGGAGCCTCAGCCCCACAAAGTTCGAAAAAGCACTATATTTAAATTATTATATGTACATATCATGTTTATTTACATATCGTATATCTATATGTCATTATGAATGAATGATGTATAGATAATAAAAATATTGATATATATGTATAGCGACGTATATACGTATTTTGTTGTATTTATAAGAAATTATTCTATGAATGAATTATTTTTAAAAAAAAATATACAATGTATATGGCGATATATAATAATATAGTATATGTACGAATACAATGTATGCATATTAATATATACTAGTATTCGCCCGCCCCTCGAAATTCGAGGTGTTTTAATTAGCAATTACAATACAGTATATACAGTACAGTTTCTTTATGATTTTATTTAAAATGTAAAAATACAATTTTCAATAATTAAAGCCTTTATGAATTTAAAATTTCTTTGCAAATGATATTTTTTGTAAAAAAACGGTTATTATTATCGTTTAGAAGTTGCCCTTGATTTATTGAATATTGGAAACCCAATATATACCTATTATATATATATATTATAAGAAGTCTAAGATGGTAAATCATTGAGTAAAAGGGTTTTAAATGTCTATCAATACAGATTAAATATTATGATGATATTATGATATGTAAGAATTTATTTCATTTAAAATATAAAAAAAAAAACCAAAAAAAAAAAAAAAGAAAACAAAACTGGATCGAACTTGGAAGATTAAAAAGCAACTATTAATAACCCCACACTCTACCGCTGTACTGAAACCTAAACTAAAATCTGAATGTTTATATTCAGTTATATTGTGAAATTCCTACTCCTACCATACAACCAATATTTTAAAATTTTTAATGGAAAAGAAAAAATAAAACAATAATTTAACGGAATCAAAGAGCGTCTTTTTTGAATATGTATATTATAGGTATAGATTATACATACTATATGATACATATGTATATACTTTACATGGGTTTTTTATAAAAATGGAAAATAATTAATGAAAATCAGAAAATTTTGGAAAAATATTAATCTTGTAAGATGGCTGTACTGAATATTTATCATTTAAAAAGAAAAAAATGAAAGGTTGGTAAATCATTGAGTAAAAGAAAATATCAGAAAAACAACCAAAAAAAAAAAAAAAAAAACAGAATTTACTGACAGACTATGAAAATACTAAAGGGTTCGTACGGGTAGCTAAGAGTTGACAAAGGCAAACTGTATCCTTCCTCATTATACCCTACACCTAAAGTATAGGGTATATTAACTTTGGTATGGTGTTTGTAACCACCAAAAGGAAGCGAGTTAGGTATAGACATGTATATATATTCTGAATCAGGATCACCGCCGGAGTCGATTTAGCGATGTCCGTCCGTCCGTCCGTACGCACGATAACTCAAAAAATAATGATGCTATCTTGATGAAATTTATATAGTAGGTTACTAATTACGAAAGAAAGGCTAAGTTCGAATCTGGACAAAATCCGTCCATGGGTTCGGATTCTGGAAGCTTCCGAATGATTCCGGGCTTTTGGAGATAATCTCCGCAAACGAGATTATCTCCAAAAGCAACAAAGCTAGAACCTTCAAATTTTGTACAATGATGTTTCTTCCCGTTCGATTTATGTCTCTGAAATTTAAGAGAATTTGGTCCATGGGTTTGGGTTTTGGAAGCTTCCGAACGAGCACCAGAGCAAATGAGATTATCTCCAAAACCAACAAAGATAGAACCTTTAAATTTGGCAGGGCGGTGTTCTTTCATGTTTTATTTAAGTCTCTGAAATGTGAGAAGATTTGGTCCATGGGTTCGGCTTTTGGAAACTTCCGAACGAGCCCCAGAGCAAACGAGATTATCTCCAAAACCAATAAAGATAGAACCTTTACTTTTGGCAGAATGGTGTTCTTTCATGTATGATTTAGGCCTCTGAAATTTAAGAGGATTTGGTCCATGGGTTTGGATTTGGAAGCTTCCGAACGAGCACCAGAGCAAATGAGATTATCTCCAAAACCAACAAAGATATAACCTTTAAATTTGGCAGGGTGGTGTTCTTTCATGTATGATTTAGGCCTCTGAAATTTAAGAGGATTTGGTCCATGGGTTTGGATTTGGAAGCTTCCGAACGAGCACCAGAGCAAATGAGATTATCTCCAAAACCAACAAAGATATAACCTTTAAATTTGGCAGGGTGGTGTTCCTTCCCGTTCGATTTATGTCTCTGAAATTTAAGAGGATTTGGTCCATGGGTTTGGATTTGGAAGCTTCCGAACGAGCCCCAGAGCAAATGAGATTATCTCCAAAACCAATAAAGATATAACCTTTACTTTTGGCAGAATGGTGTTCTTTCATGTATGATTTAGGCCTCTGAAATTTAAGAGGATTTGGTCCATGGATTTGGATTTGGAAGCTTCCGAACGAGCACCAGAGCAAATGAGATTATCTCCAAAACCAACAAAGATATAACCTTTAAATTTCGCAGGGTGGTGTTCTTTCATGTTTTATTTAAGTCTCTGAAATGTGAGAAGATTTGGTCCATGGGTTCGGCTTTTGGAAACTTCCGAACGAGCCCCAGAGCAAACGAGATTATCTCCAAAACCAATAAAGATAGAACCTTTAAATTTTTTATAATGATGTTTCTTCCAGTTTGATTTATGCCTCTAAAATTTAAGAGGATGTGGTCCATGGGTTTGGATTTTGGAAGCTTCCGAACGAGCCCCAGAGCAAATGAGATTATCTCCAAAAACAACAAATATATATAACCTTTAAATTTGGCCGAATGGTGTTTTTTCATGTTTGATTTAAGTCTCTAAAATTTGAGAGGATTTGGCCATGGGTTTAAATTTGAAAGAATTTGTGGATTCGAATTTTGGAAGCTTCCGAACGAGCCCCAGAGCAAATGAGATTATCTCCAAAAACAACAAATATATAACCTTTACTTTTGGCATAATGGTGTTCTTTCATGTATGATTTAGGCCTCTGAAATTTGAGAGGATTTGGTCCTTGGGTTCGGATTTTGAAAGCTTCCGAACGAGCCTCAGAGCAAATGATATTATCTCCAAATGCAACAAAGATATAACCTTTAAATTAGGCAGAATGGTGTTCCTTCATGTTTGATTTATGTTTCTGAAATTTGTGAGGATTTGGTCCATGGGTTCAAATCTTGGAAGCTTCCGGACGAGCCCCAGATCAAACGAGTATATCTCCACAACCAACAAAGATAGAACTTTTATTTTTAGTACAAAGGTGTTCTGTTATGTTTCCTTTTCTGTAAAATTGGAAACTGACATTTGAAAGAATTTGAACCATGGGTTCGTATTTTGGAAACTTCCGGACGAGCACAAGAGCAACGAGCATATCTCCAAAACCAACAAAAGTAGAACCTTTAAATTTAATAGAATGGTGTTCTGGCAAGTTTTCTTTATGTTCCTGAGATGGATTCGATGAATTGGAGTGGCAATTCGGGTAGCTGACACAAACATCCCAAGAACTACCAATCTTCGAAAATAATTAAGATAGAAACTTAAAATTTTATACAAGGGTGTCAAGAATATCCCAAGCGGATGCCTCTTTTACGTTCTTGAAATTCGAGTTGAATAAGACAGAAAAGGGAAGTAGTTCAAGCAGCTGCCAAAAAAACATATGGATTGTTAATTTAATTCGAATTATTCAGGTGTAGGGTATTAATAAGTCGGTTGCATCGACTTACTGTTACATTTACTTGTTTTAATATAAAAAAGACATGATTGTTTTTACCTTTATGAATCAATCAGAATTTTTTTACGTTAACTTTTTCTAATACTTAATTATGTTTTTAAATTGATATTGAACGAGGAATAGTGCAGTAGAGAAGAATTTCAGGCGCCTAGCTTCATTAAGTTGCAAGATGTGCAAGAAGCCTGAACCGGTTACTTTGGACCAACCAAATTTTACAAAAGTTGTTGGCATGTAACTCGACAGCTCTTTATTAAATTTCAGATTCCTAGCTTCAGTAGACACTGAGTTAATTTCATTTAAAAAGAGAAGTTGTATGGCAGCTACCCCAACCTGTTGCACCAACACAACCACATTTTACAGAAGTTGTTGCCATAAAACTTGATCATCACTTATAAGATTTTAGACGCCTAGCTTCATTAAGTTCCAAGAAATCTGAACCGGCTGCTTTAGACCAATAAAATTTTACAAAAGTTTTTGGCATGTAACTCGAAACCTCTTTATTAAATTTCAGATTCCTAGCGTCAGTAGACACTGAGTTATTTTCATTTAAAAAGAAAGAAGTTGTATGGCAGCTACTCAAACCCGGCCGCCGAAAATGCTGGATTTAAATAGCAAAACTGACAATTTGGCAAAAGTGACATAAAAAAGCTCTTTTAGGTTCCGTAGGTTTTTTTCAAACCATAAAACCACTACGCAAAAATGGACATGAATCGGAAACAAAAAAGTTTTTGGAAACCGGCCGGGCCGAATCTGGTTAATATATTCCAAACCATCTCAAAAATGAAGAAATATTTAAAAAAAAATTATCGATCTCCACAATAATTTAAAGATATTGTATTCATATAAATAATATTATAGTTATGATACACAAATAAAATGTTTGATATTTTGTAACGGTAACATTTAGAAATGTGGAAGAGGAATATTTCAAGTAATTAAATAAATAATACAACAGTCAATTTATTTAATGTTTTATACAACAATTTTCTGGTACAGTTGAAATGAGAAATAACAACCCGGGGATTTATTTTTCATGCAGTTATTAAATTGGAAGAGAAGTAATACTCTTCACTTTGTTTCTCATTGGTAAGTAAGAAATAAGATCGCATACTATATGATTTCTCATTAAATGTAAAATAAGACCCCGCCAACTCTATTTCACAGGACTTTAATTCACGGCGCTATTTTATAGTAAACAAATTTTTTTTTTAAAATAAAGAAATGTAGTAAAAACTTTCAAAAATTTTTATTGACGTCAGTTTTTGATTAATGGCACGCATCTATTACTTTAAATACCATACAAAATTGAATAAGTACAAGTTGTTCGTTTTTAATTGAAAACTAAAATAACAAACTGACAAAATTGTTTATTTTTGCTTTATAAAAATTTTATTGGAAAAGAGAAAAATTTCAATTAAATTTTTTTTGTTATATGTTTACAATATTAATAAAATAAAAAAACGTTTACACTTAGAGTCATGATCAAAATTAAATCGATTTACATATATTCAAACTATATGTTTATACATTCTTCAAAAGCAGATTTTTACCTTCCACATAACGATTATCAATCCAAAACTTTTTCAAATATTCTATAGTACCATTTAATACTAAGCGGTAAATGTATATTAAATTACAAAATAGTAAATATAATTTTAAATATTATATTATATTAATGGGCACATAGTATATTTATATTGTTATAAGTATATCGCTATACATTGCAATATTTCTTTAAAAATATTTCCATTCATAGAATAATTTCTTATAAGTACAATAAAATACATATATGTATGTAAATACGGCGCTATATAATATACATCTATACTCTTATCATTCATTCATCAGTGACATATACGATATGTAAATCAACATGATATTATATAAGTATGTATGTATATCAATATCATATAAAAAACGAGGAAGAATACAGTTGACTTTGTCAACTCTTAGATACCCGTACGAACCGTTAGTATGTTCACAGCCTGTCACTCTGCTTACAATATTATTTTTTTAATATTTTAGTATTTTAAAATAATTTGGGTGAATTTTATAATTTCTAGAACTATGGGTTGTACATATATTCAAACTACATGTTTATATGTACATTCTTCAAAAGCAGATTCTAACCTTCCACATAACGATTATCAATCCAAAACTTTTTCAAATATTCTATAGTACCATTTAATACTAACCGGTAAATGTATATTAAATTTACTTAGTACAAAACAGTAAATATAATTTTAAATATTGTATTATATTATATTTAAATATTCCATTGACAGAAAAATTTCTTATAAGTACAATAAAATACATGTATGTATGTAAATACGGCGGTATATAATATACATCTATACTCTTATTATTCATTCACTAGTGACATATACGATATGTAAATAAACATGATATTATATAAGTATGTATATATATCAATATCATATAAATAAAAATTCTTCAAGCAACCGTTATGTTGTTTATTTAATTACATTTTTTTGTACTACGCATTATATCCTCAACAATTTCAAATTATCGAGTAAAACAAAATGGAAAAAATTGGTTAAAGAAATTTGTTAGAAAATTTGAAAAAATCAAGTAACACTTTCGTCAATTATAAAGTAACCCTATATTATTAAAAAAAGTTGTTAACAGAAATAAAAGTATAATGTTGAAGCTTTAATTTATGTGTATTACTTCAAAAAAATTTTAACAGGTGTTCAAGTTACAGGTGTTTAAAAATAGGAAATTTTCAGTTTTTGACCCCTTACAGCTCCTAAACGGGGGGTGATACAAAAAAAATTTCTGAAACGACTCATACTAATTTTCAAAGATCTAACTTCTGTCAAAATTTCATTTTCCAACTTTAACCGTTTAGAAGATGGAAGGGTTAAAGAATTTTGCAAAATTTGAGTTTTGCATAACGGTAAATTAAGACACCGTATGCCAAAATTATATATTTATTGTATATATATTTTTAAAGCTAATGAAAGTAGTAATCATTTGGCGTTTTCAAAATGAAGATATACTTTATACAACTTGTGCTATAATAATTTAAATATGGAGCTTTTTTGAACCTTTGGGGAGCTGTAGCTCCGTAACAGGTAGGGCTACAAAAAAAAGTTATTAAAAATAAAATTAATATTTTTGTGAGATCTATCAGTGGTATTTTGTGTAAATTTCAAGATTCTAGCTTTCTTAGTTTTTGAGTTAGCGTGCTGACGGACGGACGGACGGACATGGCTCAAAAGTCTTAGAATTTTTTTCTGATCCGATCCATACCTTTGAAGGTATATCTAGCTCGCTTATTTCGAGGTGTTACAAACGGAGGAGTAATTTTATTATACCCGATCCTATCGTACGGGTATAAATATTTATAAATTTAGAATTTTTGAAATTAATTCTGTTGATTTTTTAAAACCTTTTTCCTTAATATTGAAATTAATGAACATTTATTTTTAATTTTTATCTTATTATATCTTGTTGTTGTTATTGTTATACGTTAAGTTGAAGATTGGTATTAATGTTGTCTGTCAATGCTGATTTTATTTTTGAAAGCAACAATTACTTTTGCTATTTTTTGTTTAATTATGCATTATAACGGAAATAATTGATTATAATGGTATTGTTTATGACAGCTTTAGATTTTTTTAAGTTTTTCAAACATTAATTTTTGTTTTGGTAGTTTCTTACAGGTGATTAATTTTATGAGTAACATGCAGGTGTAAAAATAATATAATTTTGTATAAAATTATTTAATTTTTCTGATTTAATTTGAAATGAATGAAAATTGTTCTTGGAATGTTCATTGAAATCATTTTTCTTAATCTCTCAGTATTACTTGTAACATTTATTTAAATGAATTTTAAGGTGTTTGGAATGTTTCCGATTTTCCAAAGATGCTAATAATGTGAAGGCATTTTCTTGGTATTAATATTAAAATATAGAAAGAAAAAGATAATAAGTATCTTATTTTGAATTCATTTTCAAACAAAGAAAATGAGGCAATTGGAAATATCGAAATTGAAGGTGAAATTTCAAAATTTTTCAAAAAAATATTGATTATTTTTCAAAATTAAAAAATTTGATTTATTCAGGTTTTGATTCTTCAAGTCGGTATTTTTCAGTAATTTATCTGAATTTTCCGAAATCTATATCTTAAAAAGACATAATGCCTAATGCAAAACGTCACTTCACAGAAAAACTTTTAGCAAAAAAATAGTGATAACAACACTTTATAAAGAAATTTTTAAGTTTTTAACAAAATAAGTAGCATTTAAAAATCAAAGCATGCTTTTTTATCGAAACATGTAAATATGTAAAGAAATAATTTGTAAGGAGGGATTTAAAGTTCATTACAAAATCAGGTAAGACAATAAAGACAATCCAAAAGACAATACAGACTG
Source organism: Poecilobothrus nobilitatus (assembly GCA_947095535.1). NCBI lineage: Eukaryota > Metazoa > Arthropoda > Insecta > Diptera > Dolichopodidae > Poecilobothrus > Poecilobothrus nobilitatus. Next base: position 1,057,105 of record OX352772.1, on the reverse strand, counting down.
TTTAGCACTATGACTCTGCACCAAAATTTCAAAAGTTCGTATAATAAGAAAAAATGTGAAAATAGGAATTTTTTGGAACTTTGAGGGGCTGTCCGGAACCCTATATAACAAAGAACAACTGTTAACACATTTAAAAATATATTGACAAGCTTTAATTTTTATGTCTTGACAAAGAAGAATGTGTACAGGTGCTTAAGTAACGGATGTCTAAAAATACAAATTTTCAATTTTTGAGCCCTAATAGCTCTTAAGCTTAAATTATACTAACTCTCTAAAAGCTCTTCCTCTACTCAAAATTTAAAGTCCCTATCTAAAAGCGTTCCCAAGTTATGAAAAAATAAAAATCATGCAAAATTTAGTTTTCATAATAACGGTAAATCTAAATAGTGAATTACAAAATATTGCATAATTTTGATATTGTTTTATAGAGGTAAAAAAATGTCCATTCTTCTAGCGATTTTAAATTGTAAAACTACAGAGAGCCTAAGATATATACATCTGAAAATAGGGCTTTTTTGCAATTTTGGGGGGCTCTATCTTTAGAACCCTATACAACTAAAATAAACCGTTAGCACACGTAAAAATATATCACTGAATCGTTAATTTTCATGTCTTGCCGAAGAAAAATGTGGACAGGTGCCTAAGCTACACGTGTTTAAAAATAGCAAATTTTCAATTTTTGAGCCCTACCCAAATAGCATTCTTTGAGATATATTAGCTCAAATTTTTTTTGGGGTGGTTCAAAAAAAATTTCTGAGGAAACTTATACTAATTCTAAAAGTATCGAAATATTATCTCCAAATTTCAAGTCCCTATATAAAAGCGTACCGGAGTTACGAAGGTAGAAAAACCACGCAAAATTTTTCACATAACGGTAAATTTGAATACTAAATTTAAAAAAACTGTATAATTTTGATATTGATTTATAAAGGTAAAAAAAAATTCTCTCGAATGTTTTTACATTGAAAATATGTTGAGAAGAGCCTGAGATATACACATTTAAGAATAGGGCTTTTTCTAAGTTTGCCTGCGCTCCGTAATGGATTTAATAAATGTACCATTACGTTTGTGACAACTTAAAGGAGTCGAGCTAGATATAGTGTCAAAAGTATGAATCGGCTCAGAATCGATTTCTGCGTTGATTAAGCCATGTACGTACATCCGTCCGCCCGTCTGACTACACGATAACTCAAAAAATAAAGGATCTTTTTTTTTACGTCATTTTTGAAAAATTCTTAGTTTCGCTATTTAACTTCAGTATTTTCGGCCGCCGGGTTCGAGTAGCTGCCATACAACTTCTTCTTTATATGGAAACAACTCAGTATCTATTGAAGCTGGCTATCTGAAATTTTGCAGAATGATGTCCAGTTACACGCTAACAACATTTCTAAAATTTGGTTGTGTTGATGTCACAGGTTCGGGTAGCTGTCATACAATTCTACAATAAATAGTAAGTAGTTAATATAGGTAGTTAGTTATAGGTAGTTAATATCGCTACTAAAATATCTGAAATATTTTAAAAGATGATCAAGTTTTATAGAAACAGAATATACTTATTACCTTCATACGGGTATTCCAGAATTAACACGGTCTACTCTACCGCACTCTCCTCGTTTTATTCAAATTTAATATTTAAGTTTACCATTTTGTGAAACTAGATACTTCTCTGTATCTCCGTAACGCTTTTATCTTATTTCTCCGAAACGCACGAAACGTTAAAATCTTTTTTATTTTGAGAGGAAGAAGATATTTAATAACACCTGTAATTTAGACACTTGTGAAAATTTGTTTAGAATAAAACACAAACACTAATACTTCCCCAATTGTTCTTGCATATCTTTATAGCTTTCAATAAAACTACATAAACAACCCTAAAAAATTATAATTTTTGAAGGAAAAGTAGCCCTCATAATTCTAAAATGCTCTTTGTTGTTTTTTTCTAAATGTGCACTTTTAAAAACCTTTTTATTACCATACTGCATTTTGTTAAATATTATGTATACTATTTCTTATAGATAATTTTCTAGTTCCATTTTTATTTGAGAAAAACAATATATATTTTATTAGCTTAAGAAATCACTTTTTTATTTTATTTTTCTTTTTATTTCTTTTTTTGGTTTAATACAGACATATAAATTGGACAAACTTACTTTTCTCTTACTGTTTTCTCAAGATTTTATTTTTCATGATAGAATATTTTTTTATCTTATAATTTTCTGTTTTTTTTCATCAAATTTAATATTTTTTTTTGATTATTTTTATATTTTTCACTTCAAAGCGTTTTATCTGATTCGGGAGAATTTAATTTCAGATTCCAATTGGATGACGAAAAACTGGAGACAAAAATTTAACATCCTCAATAAAATATGATTATTAGAACAACGAACAATGCGGGTACACAAATCCCATTTTATTTTACAGAATTTAATTTATATAACTGTATCTATATTCTACAAAATTTAATTTATGTCTGTATTATTACGCTCCTGCGGGTAATTGCAGAACACAACATTTTTACACCATGAGCGATCAACTGATTGGAAACCCAAAATAAAACATTGATAAAGTGAATATATTATCGCCTTATTCAAAAAGCAAATATTAATAGAAAACGAGGAAGAGTGCAGTAGAGTAGACTGTGTCAACTCTGGGATACCCGTATAAATGTAATATATCCTGTTTCTATAAAACTTGATCGCCTTTTAAAAACATTCAGATGTTTTAGTACCGACGTTAACTAGAGAGATATATTTATGTAAATTGTGGAGTTGTATGACAGCTACCCGAATCTATTGCGCTTAGCTTCATTAAGTTCCAAGAAATGCAAGAATCCTGAAACGGCTGCTTTAGACCAATCAAATTATACAAAAGTTTTTCGCATGTAACTCGACACCTTTTCACTAAATTTCAGATAGCTAGCTTCAATAGATACTGAGTTATTTTAATTTAAAAAGAGAAGTTGTATGGCAGCTACCCGAACTTATTGCACCAGCAGAACCAAATTTTATAGAAGTTGTTACCATTCACCTGGATTATCATTTGTAAGATTTCAGACGCCTAGATTCATTAAGTTCCAAGAGGTGCAAGAAGCCTGAACCGGCTACTTTAGACCAACCAAATTTTTCAAAAATTGTTGGCATGTAACTCGACACCTTTTCACTAAATTTTAGATAGCTATTATAGCTTCAATAGACACTGAGTTATTTTAATTTAAAAAGAGAAGTTGTATGGCAGCTACCCCAACCTGTTGCACCAGCACAACCAAATTTTTCAGAAGTTTTTGCCATAAAATTTGTTTCTCATTTGTAAGATACTCATCATAGATAGACACTGAGTTATTTTCATTTAAAAAGAGAAGTTGCTCCGAACCCGGTAGCCGAAAATGCTGAAATTTAATAGCAAAATTAACAATTTTGCAAAAGTGATGTAAACGATTTTTAGCCTCCTAGCTCCTTTATTTTCTGAGTTATCGTGCGGACGGACGGACAGACGTACATTCTGAGCCGATCCATACCTTTGACACTATATCTAGCTTGACACCTTTAAGGTATCACAAAAGTAATGGCAAATTTATTATACCCTTGAACATAGTTCATACGGGTATAAAAAAGTCCTGAATTTATGATGGGTGTGGGAAAATTATGAAATGACATCAATGAAAAAAGTAAATCATATTTATCCTATTTCCCAACCAAGAATTTATTAATATTTCATATCATATATATGAAAAGTTGAATGTCCGAATCGCTTGATATTTAAAAACAACTAAAAAGAGCTATAACTAGTACCAAAAAAATCATAATGGCCAAGAAATAATATGACTGCATCTCAATGTCAAATAACTTTTTGTATGATGACACAACAGTTTTATTCACCAAATAAAATTACATTTAAATACATTTAAAAGAATGACCAGATAATACAAAAATATCCATTACATTTTTGCTTTCGTTCTTATTCTAAAGTTGGAAAAAGAAATTGTAATTTCCAATCCTCTGGTTTTGATTAAACGAAAAAAAAAGAAAAAAAAAGGAGAGAATGGCATAAAACTATAACGTAAAATGAAATCCAATTTAGTCCAAAAGAAATTAAAACCGGTACAGAATAAAATGTAATTGAAGAATTCTGGTTTGTTAATAAATCTTATAAAAAGGATTAATAGGATTATGCAAGACATTAGTATTATTGTATTATTAAAGGTATAATAATTTTATTATCAGTTTTTTTTAATAATATTTATTCGTTTTCTTAAATTTTAGAAAGAAATTCTTCTTTTTTCTCTTTTTAGAACTGTTCAAAAGAATTTTGAATAATAATCTTTTTTTATATCTTTCAATCTCTTTCCAAAATGTTATGCAATTATTGTTTGGAGGCACGTATAATTTAATAGTACTGTTTATTTGACCAGAAATCTACGAAAAGATATTTATGACTAAGTAGTCATAAGTTTTGAAGCGAAAAATATTCTGATATTTTTTCATATACTTATAATGAGTGACTTATTTAAGAATGGAAAATATATGTTTATAACTATGAAAATACATTCATTCAATGTTTTTTATTTTTTTAAGTTCTCACTGATGGTTCTCTGATTCTTTTATAGAATGATTTCAAAAGAGCAAACTAAAAACAGAACTAGTGTAAAAAATAAAAATTCAAGAGATTCTTTTGATAGTTTTCATTATTATCATAATTTAAAAAGAATTTATTCATACATATAGCTACATTTTTTCTCTTTCATATGAATATGTTCTTTGATATATCCAGTTTGAATAGAGATATGGAAGGAGAAAGGATAAGAATAAAAGATAAGAAAGTGAAAGGAGAAAACTGAATCGTTTTCTAGAATTAAGTATGTATTATTTTTGTTTTTCTCTTTTTGTAAAGAAAGTTCTTTTGAAAATGAAAATCTGCTTTGAATAATTTTTAAAAAAAATAAATGGATTTTTAAAGTTTGCCTTGACACTTTATTAAGATACTAGGCATAAAAAAATTCTATGATACTATAAAGTGTCATATGAGTTTTGATTTATAGGATAAGCATTAACGTTTAATACAAAATTCTAAATGTTCATTGGATATAGTTATATAGACATAAGTGTATGCTTTATAATTGTATAGTTATATAATTATATGTAATAATTATATAGTTATATGTAATACAAGTTGTTTGTTGTAGCAAATTTGAAAATTTCATCGCAGGCATAGAAATTCACCAAATTAATTCAGTTAAAATTCGTGAATTCGTCCCGTTAATCCAATCTACTAAACTAATTGCATCAAATTTTTGTATATTATATATATGAGATTCTAACGGAAACGAAAATCGCAAAAAACGATTTTACAACGCAATTGATATTGTAAAATACTTCTATGAGTTATTTTTATTCAAATTTCTTAACATTTTAACACATAAATATTAAAACGTGTTCTTTATTATTAAGAAGGATATCTTAAAAATATCTCTTCCCAATATTTTGATTTTAACTTCCTGTCCTTTTTTTGTCCTTTTTATTACTCTCATTCTTGTACACTTTAATTACAGTTCATATTAATTATTTAAAAATTTATTTTCATTAATTAAACCGAATTTTATTTTGCTTTCATTTAAAATTTAATCACGTTAATATTAAAAATGTAAAGCAAAATATTGCGTTAATTTTAAAATAAATTTAAAAAAAAAATGTTTTTCTTTGGTTTACTTCTTACTTTTTCATTATATATGCATATGAATATTCCAATCACATTTTTAGAAATAAACACACGCATGAATCCTTACACACATTAAAATTGTTTTTGGTTTAATTTTGTTTACACTTTGCTCTTCCGTTTTTGTTAAAATTTAGTTACTAGGATAACTAATCGTTCTATAGAAAGAAACAAAGGATTATGTAGTCTAACATTATAGAAATAAAATAAACCTAATTTTCAACTCGTTTGCTTTAGTCTATTATTGTTACAATAGCATAAAAGAAAAATTAATAAGTGCGTGAAATTTTTTATGCTTATATATTCATTCTGGTGTCAGGATAATCACATTTTCAAAATCCTTAAATTTTTTCGTAGAAAGAATATAGAAAATTTTTTTATTATTTTATTTTATTCTTCAGTAAAGAAGACATAAAATTCTCTACAACATCTACTATTTTATATAAATAGGAATTTTATGTTATGTGTGTGTATTGAATTGTAACATAATCATGTGGTTCGTCCAAAGTTCGAAACCTATTCAGGGAAACCAAGGTAAATGTAAACCACGGGTTTTTAAAGGCGCACATTTTCCAAAACACAATAAAAATTGTTTGAAATTGTGACTTGCACCAAAATTTCTAAGTTTTCTTAGAATTTTATACGTAACAAAAATTGTGAAAAATCAACAGACAGTTTCTTCAGTTTTAAGCCAACCCTTTATAATTGAGAAAAACTATTAACATATGCGAAACATAATGTTTGAGTTTAAACACTTACGTTTTATTTTACAAGTTTTTAAAAATAATAAATTTTCAATTTTTTATCCCTAATAGTTAAACAGGGAGAGGTATAGATAAAATTCCTGAGGTATAACGTATTCTAAAAGATCTCTCAAAATTTCAAACCTCTATTTAATTACTAATTTAAAAACTAAATTTAAAAAACAACTCAAATCAAACTGCTAAGGTGATTAACAGAAACAACTTTAGCAAAACCCATACATCTTTTCACCTCACAACCACAAACTTTATGCATATTTTGTGCAGAGCCACTTTCAGTACGACACAAGTTTATGGTGTGTTCAAATTTCCATCCGAAGCCATCGTTGGAAATACTGAAGACAGAAAACAGCAGCCAGATAAGTCAAATGAAAGAAATTTGCAGAAAGTTCCAGATATAGGAAAAACTATAAAAACGTAAATAGTCAAGATAGAAGAAAGTCTAATAACAATTACATAAAAAGGTCTTAAAAAGGATATAACATGCAATATAATAACAAAATTTTAGTAAACTTTTTAAACAATGTAAAATAAAACTTCTGCCACACCTGTAAGGGAAAGGCAGAGTTCTCTTTCCTACCACATTGTATGTGGTAGGAGATTGTTTTTAAATAAATAAACAAATAAAAAAATTATATATTTTGATATTGATTTATAAAGTTCAAGATCCTATCGTTTGGCGTTTTGAAAATATCTAAAGCAGAACCTGAAATGTACATATTTAAAAATTCAGCTTTCTCAAAATTTGTAAGGCTGGAACTCTCTAATCGCGGCGAGGGGGCATAAAAAAGAAACCTACACATGGATTAAATTTCATAGCTCTATCTTAAACGATGTAGAAGTTTTGTAAACAGACAAAGACGGGCGAACGGATGAACTGAAGGACAAACAGACAGAGTGATTAAGCAAATTATTCAAAATTTTTGAAAATGTGCTAAAAAATATACATATGAGTCATTAACATCAAACAAATTATTTTTTAAAATAAATAGGATTTAAGATTAATCGTTTTATAACCACTTGAGTTTCTTAAGACGGTTTTGTGGACTAGAAGTAGATTCTCAATAGCATATTGGTACATAAAATATTGAAATATTTTAATACGTTAAAAGTTACTAGTCAAAATCTTTAATTATTAATAAGTAGTACATAAAAAAAAAAGCATTTTTAAAAAGTGGATTGAATTAAATTTATTTGTTTTTCAAATCATTCTAAGATTTGCGAAATATTGAGCTTTGAAAAAAAACCTGATGATTTTCTTTTAAATTTTTTTTGAACTTTGTTAAATTTTAAAAACTTTTAATAAAAAATCGAATTTCTAAAAGTCTCATAAACTAAAAAATACTTAACTAACTAAGTATTTCTTGTTTTGACGCCTTTAAATTTTAATATTTCTTAAAATATGCATCAAAATTCATTTATTAACTCACTCACAATCCCTTAGATTAACAAAAAAAACATATGATATAATGAACTTACATAACATATTTAAGTTAAAAAAATATAAAAACATGTAAAGATAATAAATTATTAACATAATATTAAGAATTTTGGATTTACAATAAAATGTTGGTGAATGAACGTCAAATTCTAAAAGTTTTAAGAAGAGTTATAAATGATTACAATAATCAGAATGAAGATGTTTACAAAGAAAATCCTACAAACTACTTCAAAGTTAATGAAATTATTTCACTTTTTTTAATTTTTACCGTTTGTTGCTCTCCTTTTTTAGAACAATTTTGTTTTAAAAAAGGAGAGCAAAAATGCAATGAGAGCAACCGGTATTATTTATAAATTGGCTTAAGGGTTGTTTACAGTTTTATCTTTTGGGACTATTTATAAATCGGCTTACGGAACAATTTTGTTCTAAAAAAGGAGAGCAAAAATTCAATGAGACAACATGTATTATTTATAAATCGGCTTAAGGGTTGTTTACAGTTCTATCTTTTGGGACTATTTATAAATCGGCTTACGGAACAATTTTGTTCTAAAAAAGGAGAGCAAAAATTCAATGAGACAACATGTATTATTTATAAATCGGCTTAAGGGTTGTTTACAGTTCTATCTTTTGGGATTATAATGTTTTATATAGATCTAATCCATTTTTGAGACATTTACCATTACTTAAGCATAATATGAAGTTTTAAGTAAAATATGAAGTTTTTATTAAAGTTGTTGTTTCAATTTCGCATTTCCAACTTCTGGTGTAACTATTTATCAAGCTGTACCATTCTTCTTATATACTGTTAGGTGTGTTCTAGCGGTATAAAAATAATATAGTTTGTTTTTGAACATTTTCAAAGTATAGTGGTTTCTAGAAACTCTGAAGAAAACAATTGTAACAAAACCAGTTGTTTGTAAATTACAGATATTAGTTAATATGTTTGAGGTTAAAATAAAATAATACAGGACTTCAAAAGATGTTGAAAAGTCGATGTTTGGGAAAGCAGAAAAACTTGAAGAACCAAATGGTAACTCTTAAAATTACATGAATCTGATAAGTGATTGTGATTATATTTAAAGGATTTCTTATTTGCGCATTTTAATTTTTGAATTTGATTTGAAATACTTTAACTATTAGACATTCGAAAAAAAATTAAAGCTTGAGCTTACAATTACTGATAATTTCTTGTATTTTAGTACAATTAAGGATGCATGTATAAGTGACAACATAAACTAACTCTTATTCACTATTAGTGGGTGTTAATTGTTTTTTTTTATATTTTGTACTAACAAGGTGTTAAGATGTTTTAGAAAGTCAAGTATTTTAATTTTATTTATGTTTCATAGTTATTTCTACTACATAACACCTAGAAAGTTATACCTTCAAACGAACTACTTTCAGCGTTTACGACTTTTTATGCAATTTAAAATTTTTTTTTCTAAATTAATCATCATTTACACACCGTCGAATTTTTTACAAAACTTTTCTAACTTTATGAAATCTTTTGTTAAGTAAAAACAACTTTCAATATTCTTTCAAAGCCTGTATAACTTTCAATATGTCCATTTCAAGTTTTTTTCAACTTTTAATTACTTTGAAAGAAGCATTCAAATAATAAATATACTAACTAACTAATATAAATATATTTTGTAATATAACAAAATAAATATATAGAACTACAAAGTTTCCGGTTTCAAGATTTTAATTAAGAATTTGAACAGGAAATCTATGATTGAGCAAATAAATATTTCTTTTATATAAGAGAACAGACATATCCACAAAATTTTAATAACGACAACAGAAACAGCAGCATTATTATGTATACTTTCAATATTCTAAAATTCATTTTAGCCTTACAAGAGTAAAAATCAAAAAAATAATCAATTTTTTTACATTTTTATATTTAGTTTTTTTTTACAAATGTTCTTTTAATGGTTCGTTGAATTATAGTGGTAAAAAGGTCGCCTAAAAATCCCTGTTAGGGAATTGCGTTCCTTTTTTATTGTATTTATTCAGGGTACAAGAAATAATTTTTTGGCAACAAGTTTAACAAGTTTTTCAATTTAAAAAACAAAAGTAAAAAAATTAAAATTTTTTTTTCTTTCTTATTTCTTATCTTTTTCTTTCTATTTTTTATGTGTAAGTAATGCTAAAAAAATAGAATACTTGCCTTTCATTGCCAAATTTATTATCATTCCTATGGGCTTTACAAAAAAAATATAATTATTGAAAAGAAGTTTTTGTGTTATTATATTTTCTTTTTTTTTTGGAAGAATTTACGAAAGTGTGTTTTGGCTCTTTTTTTACTGTTTTTCAAAAAAAAAAGTAACGTTTCAGTGAAAATAATGAATGATTTTCATTTATTGCCTATGCCAAAAAAGTTTGCTAATGTATTTGTGAAAAAATAAGTCAGTATGTGCGAACATAGCCTTATTGGTATATGTTATGTGACTTTCATAATGTTTTATAAGAAAGTTAGTTAGAATAAAAGAAAATTTTTTTAAGTTTCAATAAAATTAAAATTATATGGCCCTCTGTTGTATAACCGTGTAACAAAATGTGATACATAATATCTAATTCAGAAAATAAGTAAAATAATCTGTGAATTAGAACTTATGGAGAACTAAAACAGGGCCATTAGGACTAATGGAGAACCAGGTAGAATTTACAACATTATTTCAGTTTTGGAAAAATTATTTACAAAAATTCCGATTGCAAAATTAAAAAATGCTTTGGAAAAAATCTGTTTTTCTAGACCAATTAAAATAAATTAATGAAAAGCGTATATATATAATGGATTCCTTACCTTACACAATTGATAGATATATAATTAATACTTTATTTATTGAAAAAATAGATATATAATTATTAATACCTTATTTATAGAAAAGAATTTTATGGGCGACTTCTTCTTTAAAAAGTTACAGACGTAGACACAGTAAAAAAGCCCTAAAGCCAAATAGTTATAACTCAAGTCAATTTTTTTTTTTTACAAGGTTCTCCTATTCTTTAATGTACTTTTTACATATTTACATGATCACTCATTTGATCCCCTTAGCTTTATTTAATGTAAAATACAGGGAGAAAATATTATATACTTCAGTATATAAATAAGAAGGATATATTATATATAAATATTATAAAACGCTGTAGATATTTAATGTAACACCTGTTTAGAACAATTATGCAGAATTAAGTCTTTATCTGTAATAAATTAAATTGCTAAGGATTAACCTATATTTTTCTAATACTTTAAATCAACTATAATCAACATCTTCATGTCTAGGATATTGTTCGTTCTTAAGGGTTTTTTTTTGTAATTTAATTGAAAATCATAATGTGTTAATGCCTTGAATTAGTAATGTGTTGACGTTTAACACTATGATAACCAATTTTTAATAATAAGTTTTACGATATAAAAAAAAATAAATACTACGATGTATTAAATTTTAAATATTAAATTTAATATGCATCCCGCAATTTTCTAACCAACATTTTGTTCATCTATTAATTTGTAATAATTAACTTTTAAGTAATACTCCTCTTCGAAAGATATTCTTAAATTATAAATTAAAAAAAATTTGTCTTCCCTTGCTATATAAAACTAACCACAAACTACCTTTTTAAAGAAATAATAAGAATAGATACTATTTAAAAATTTTGAAATTATTTTCAAAAACAAAAAAACAAAGTTTTTTTCTGTCGCATTTTGTTTCCTGGGTTACCTAAGAAAATCATTTGCTTAATATCTAGTAGTCAGCATAGCGTTCATAAGAAGCTAGAAAAAGTGTAAAAACTTTTTTATTTTCATAAAAAAAATTAAAAATTAAAAACTTATTTTTCAGTTTTTTACATTAAAACACATTTTTTAAACCTTATCCTTTAAAAAAAGTTCCTTTGATTCTTAATACACAAATCCTCCTTATATTTTTATATAATTATTTTTTCTTTAACTTTTCCTATTCTCAATCCGTTAAATTTTAATAACTTTTTGAACTTGGTACTTTTCAACTTGGTAAGTTGGTACACAATTTTTTTTTAATATTTAAAAACTCTCTGTCTTCAAAAAAATAAAAAAATCAATTGTACAACTAAATTTACTAGTTGTATTTTCTACCTGAATTTACCAGGTAACTACAAACCTGCTGCTAGTTATATAAAGAAGTTAAATAATTAAAGATTTAATTTGTTTAAAGCGTTTTAAAATTCGTTGAAAATATATGAGCTATAGAATCAATTCTTTCTTTATATTTTACAAATAGATATTTTATGGCAAACTGTTAAATTACTTCATACAGACAGGACTCTATACATAATGTTCATCAGATTCAAAATTCTTATAGATGTATTAGAAACAGGCTGTACGAAATAACTTCAACCGAAATAACTATCACTGAAATAAACCCCACCATCAATTGAAATAACTCCCACCAACAAATTATGAAATAATTCTCACCGGCATATGAAATATCTCCCACTAAAGAAAATGAAATAAGTCCCAACATAAATGTAATTTTATATGTAATTTTATTTTATAAACTTTTTATAAAAAAACAAAAATTGTTTCAACAACTGCTTGACGGCAAATTGGGCATTCAATAGCTTCGCGATTTTTTTTTATGCATTTGGCTTGCAGTCGCATTAAACATTCGTTGCAAATTTTGAGATGTCTGCAGGGTGAAAATAACACAGATGGTTTATTAACGAAACATATGACACACAAATGATTATTTTCAGTTTAAGTTACAGGAAGTTCTTCTATTTCTTTCTCTCCGTTATCTTCTTCTTTTTCATCACAATACTGAATTTCATTAAAAATATCTTCCTCGGGTTCCATTTCTTTGGCAAATTCCATGTTTTTCATATACCATCCTATTTAAAAACATTGCTGCTGTTAAATTTCCATTTAAAAGTTCGTTATTGGCTTGCTGCATCTTTGCCGATTTATCAATACTTTTCTTCCTACGTTTGACTCCAGTAGAACCGCCGCTATTAATAAATAATTCAAAATCTCTACTTTTGGAATATTCTTCTTTTTGCAAGAGTTTTATAAATTTAAAAACAATTTCCAGTTTTTGGTATCATTCTACCCATTGTAGGCTTCTACTGATGATGTTGTGCGTGTTTTACAATTAAATACAGAGAAGCTTTCAAGTGTTATCTGATGTAAAAAAAAACATTATACGGGTTAGCTGAAAAAAGCCGAAAGAAATAAAGCAGCTTTATTTTAAAACAAATTTGAAATAAACCCGAAATCATAATATTTTCTTATAAGTAGAATAATTTCTTATAAGTACAATAAAATAGATATGAATACGCCGCTATATATACATATATACTCTCATTATATATCAATTATTCTTCAGTGACATAATATGTGTATAAAAATTATATATATGTTCTTATAAGTAAGTATACCAATATCATATAAATATAATGCTGGATTCACTGCTTCATTCACATTTGTTTCGAACTCATGTGCGAATACGTATTCACCCAATCCTTTATGTAATAAAATATATTCGTTACCAGACACTACGTCAGCACTTCCTCTTATTGTCAAAACAAGTACAAATTCTTCAAATTCTATTCCCACAAAAATAACAGAATAGTCATGCAAATCAGAAGAAAGTTAATCATTGTTTAGAGCCGAAAGTGGTTATAATTAAATCATTTGTTTAAACTTAAATTAATCAAAAGTATTATTGTAAGATTACTGTCTAAGAATATTGTTAAATCAAACTAGTTCAATAAAAGTAAAATTAAAAACATAAAATAAAGTTTTTTTTTAAAAATAACATAAAACAGTTATTTAATTGGCGCAGTTGGTAGGATAATTTGATATATATAAATAAAAACTTTTTATGAAACAAGACTTCTCTTCGCAAACCTTAAGTCTGCTTAAGGCACAAAAGTTTTATGTATAAAAAATTATCCTGTGGTCGATCAAATCGAATCGTCGAAATATACGATAGCGCACAACGAAGAATATTACATTATTCGCAAAAACTAGCTCGTACTTATAATAAAAACAAATTCTATGCGAAAGTGGACAACAAAGGATTACACATTCCGTAGAAACAAGCTTCGTATATAAAATAAAAATTTATGAACAAGTTTGACGAAAAAAGAAATCTGGATTATTCTCGAAGATCAAGACAACTACAAGAAGAAGTCATTGCACAGCAACAACAAATACAAGCAATGATGGAAATCATAAGAAATTTACAAGCACAAGCACAAGTTTCAGCACCAACATCAGCATCAGCAAACACAACACCAATGAAAGGATTGCCGACTTGAAAGTAAACTCGGTAAGTGAATTAGCTACTATTATTCAAGATATAAAATATAAGGCAGACGAAATTCAAGTTTATTATAGAGGTCAAGATCACATAGATTTAAGTAATGATAGTCTGTTGGTTAATGCAATTAAAGAAATGACTCAGCGAGTCCTATTAGATAAAATTTATTGTGAAAAAGAGTTAGGGAATATGTTGTTATTATGAGAGAAAGAAGATTCGAAGATACTTGTATTAGAAAAGAATATTATAAAAACATAAATTATCAGAAACATTATAATCAAAATAAAAACTTATAATATAATAGAAATTCAGTCTGTAATAATGATTTTTCTAATAAATCAAATAATAATAAAGGGCAATTTTGACAAAATAATTATTCAAATAATAAATCTAATAACACATCGAAACCAGTGTTATAGGTCGAATGATAATTTTTATAAAAATAATAATAATTCCGGCAATTTCCGACAAAATCAACAACGGTCAGGAAACTTTAGGAACAATTGGGACTAATATCGCCAGCAACGGGATTGTCCTGAACAAAAACCAGTTGATTCCATGGAAGTCGATAACATTTAAATTAATACAAATGTAAGAAACAGAAATGAAAATAACAAAATAGATTTTTTTTATAAAGTAGCCTCGGTTAAAGTATCTATAGAAAGTAACCTATTAAACCTATAACCTATTATTAAAATAACTATAGAAAGTAGAATATTTTTAGCGTTAATTGATACAGGATCTAGTTTTAGTATTATTGACGATAGAATACTTACTTACGTATTCAATAATTAGTGGAAAAGATAGTATCAACTTTGAAATACATAAACGACCACCATTAGAATTTAAAATGCCACCCAATGCATTAATAAGGTGGAAGGTAAAAAATTTAGCAAACAGAATGTATCAAATGAGAATAGGTTCAGACTTATTAAATAGTTTAGACAGTATAATAGATTTTGAAAAAGAAAGTATGAACATAAACGAACAAGATATAAAATTTGAAAACTCGCCGTATAAATTTAATGAAATATGTATGTTAAAAACGGTAGACCCAAAAAAAAAATTGTTAAAATTAGACCATCTTAATACGGAAGAACGGTCAGAAATAGAAAAAAAACTATAGTTAAAAGACTTTCTAAATTGATTTTCAAAGACGGAGATATATTAACACAAACGACAGAAATAAGACATGAAATAGTAACAACAACCGACCAATCCATAAATTCAAAGTTGTACAGATATCCACCAAAGCACGAAGAAGAGGTGAGAAAACAAATAGGAGAAATGGAAGCTCAAGGAATTATTAGAAAAAATGATTCTTGGTATTCCAATCCCTTAATAGTAGTACCAAACAAATCAAACAATTCAGGACAAAAGAAATTTAGGATTGTAATAGACTATAGAAAACTAAACGAAGTAACAGTGGACGATAAATTTCCGTTACCGAACATTGACCTATCTAATATTGAGATAAATTGACTTATCTAATATTGAGATAATATTAGATAAAGCGCATTACTTTACAACGTTAAATTTGGCAAAGAGTTAACACCAAATATCTATAAAAGAGGAAAACAAACAAAAGATAGCATTTGTAACGCCACATGGACTATATAAATTTAATAGAATGCCGTTTGGACTTAAGTACGCCCCAGCGACATTCCAACGACTCATGAACAACATTTTAAGAGACTATATTAAGAAAGTATGTGTAGTATATTTGGGTGATATTCTTATATTTAATACCTCGCTTAAAGAACATATTAGGACAATTCACAGTATTTTTAAACTTTTAGAGGATAAAAATTTAAAAATCCAAATAGATAAATGCAACTTTATGAAAAACGAGACTGAATTTTTAGGTCACATACTAACAAAAGACGCACTGAAACCTAACCGAAACAAAATTAAAACTATTCAAGATTTAAATTTACCAAAAACAGAAAGACGAATTAAAAGTTTCTTAGAGTTAACTGGTTATTATCGCAAATTTGTGAAGGATTATGCAAAAATTGCACAACCTATCACAAAATATTTAAAAAAAAATACTAAAATTAACACTCGCGACACCCTAATTATATTACAGCATTTAAAAAATTAAAATCTCTTGTAATAAGTCATCCAGTAATCAAGTATCCAAATTTTAAAAAACCGTTTGTTCTAACAACTGACGAATCAAATTAAACAACTAGTGCAGTCCTATCACAAGAAGGACACTCAGTCTGTTTCGCTTCGCGAACTGTAAACAATCCCGAACGAAATTATTCCGCCACCAATAAAGAAAATCTCGCGATCATTTGGTCAGTGAACTACTTTCGACCTTACCTATACGGTAACAAATTTAACATAATGACTGATCACCAAGCTATAAAATATTTGCATGCCAAATACAAAGGAAAAGATTTATCACCTAGACATCAAAGGTGGTTTTTAAAATTAGGTGAATATCAGTTCGAAATTGAACACCTCAAAGGAAAAGAAAATCGCGTTGCAGGCTTTTTAAGTAGAATTGAGAATACGGACGAAAAAGTAAATTGAGAGAGAGAGAAGATGATAAAGACTCCATTGAATCCCTAAATATATTTAATGTGAAAGATAATGTTACAGTGGCAACAGTACATTCTGCTGAAAAAGAATTACTGGACCATATATGTAGGTATTAAAGAGGGGTTAATGTGTATAAAAAACAAATCATTCTCAAAAATATTAAAACTTTGGAAATGGAAAATATTCTAGATAGAAGAATATATATATAGCTGAATATGATTTTGACAATTTAAATGACATCCTAAGAAGATATATTAAAAAGGTATAACTGGCATATTCAGAACTACCAGACCATAAATATAATGTAATACAAAATAAACTTATTGAGCTATTTTCAAATGACAGAATTTATTAAATGTTCTTATAAAGCACAAGAAATGAAAACTGACGTAGAAACAGTGAAACAAATTTCATTCTATGATGTTAAAGAAAGCTCTCATTCAGGTATACAACAAATTTATAACCAGATAAAAAATATAATATATTATCCAAAATTATTGCAAACAATTCAAATGGTTATAAATCAATGTGGTATCTGTTAACAGGTTAAATACGACAGAAAACCTATTAAACCAAAGTATAATCACACAGAAACACCCAGTGATATAAATCAAATCTTTCATATTGATACTTACATAATTATGAAATGTTCATTTTTAACCGTATAATTGACAAATTTTCTAAATTTAGTTCTGCATATTATTTACCAGACAGAAACCAATTAACTATTATTGAACAAATAACATTTCGCAAAGTTAGGTAAACCTAAGAAAATTATAGCAGACAATATTCAAAGGTATACAAATAAAAAACTTTTTACAAGAGCAAAATGTAGCATTACACTTGAATAAACCAAATAGTCACACAGGGAAGGATGATATTGAACGTTTTCATAACTTCTTAGCGCAAAAATTTAGAATTTGAAAACAAACCTATCGTGTAAACAAATAATATTATTAATTTTATCTAGCACATTTGAATCTAGTATATTTCTTTAGGAACCTATCTAGCATATTTATTAGGAACCAGAGCACTTTTGGTTCACTTAAAATAAATTTAATTAAATTAAAATTTTTAAAAATTTTTATTAATATAATTCTGAAATTCACCGTTTTTAAGGGTGTAGAATCCAAAAAAAAAATTTTTTTTGAAAATTCCGCGTCCGTGAAAACTTATTATCAGCATAACTCATGTAATTATTATCCGATTAGAATGAAATTTAGTATAAAAGCTATTATGTTATGAATAGGACCTCTGCAGGACCTCCTGTAGGTCCTATTATGTTATGAATAGGACCTCTGCAAAAAACTTTGAGGCCCGAAACTTTAGTGGAACCCCTTCATAATGTTCGAATAAAATATTATTTGTTCTAAAAAAAACGTGATCAGACAAAAAACAAAAAGTCTCGGATTTCAATTAAATTTGGTATACAGGTTGGTCTTAAAGTCCTGCATCAGGACACAAAATTTGAAGTCTGTGGCAGTGGGTCCGCCTTAAAATATCCAAATGCGAATATTAATTGATATTATTCTAGAGCACATATTTTTTATGATTTGAATGAAATTTGGTATAAATGTTACTCTTGCGATGTAGTTGATGCTAAAATAATTTCAGGCTGGAAATTTAGGTAGATCCTAGCCCTACTATTGGGACTCTAAATTAAAACTGTGATAAAATCAAGCGATTTTAGATACACTCTTTAAATTTGAAAATATATCTTGTATTAAATCTTTATTATTAATTAAATCAGTAACGAATAATGGTTGTTTTTAAAGATGTAATTGAACAAACTGCTAACCTACGGGTAGCCCATAGCTATATATTTAACAGCCTTTTCAGTTCAAATAGTCTAAAATAAAAATAAATTATTCATACTTAAATTTATTTTAAAAACTTTACATTATTACTTATAAAAATATAAATAAAAAGGCTGTTAAATACACTACGAATTTAAACAGGTCAGTGAATTAAGAGCTATTTTTGTTTTTCTCTATAACTTTGATTAAAATAAGAAAAAGTCATATTTAAAATTGCATAGTCTTTCATTCAAAAAATCATTCATCAAAAAACATTCAAGTATACTTTCATTGTTCTTATTTGTAAAATGGAATAAATCAAACTATTTGAAGTTATAATAATACACATAAATTGACAAAAAACAACTATTTTTTTTTTCAATATTATTCAATCATAAATTTAGATATGGTCACATGATTGGTAAGAATTAACAAAACCTTCGTTATATTAACTGATTATCATCCACTATTTTTATTCCGTTGTAGTAAAAAAATATTTTATTTTATTAATCACAAAACTATTTAAATGTATAATATTGTCATATACTTTTAAAGATCATCTGTAGTTGTTTGGGTATTCTAATACTAAGCTAATAGTTTTTCAAAAATTGAAAGTTCAGAAAGGCAAATTTTAGAAAATTACTAATATCAATTGTTTTTTTTAATTCAATATAATAATAATGGAAATCATCATATTAAATTTGTTCTTCGTTAAAAACGTTCTAGTAAGTGCCTTAAAATTAAAAGAGTTAGATCTACATTGATAAGAAGATGTTTTTCTTAACATTTAGGGGTTGAATTCATAATCAAAGAACTTGAATTTACCATGAAATGTTTTTTTCATTTGTATTGCACAACTCTAACTTTATCAGAATTGGTAAGTGTGTTTACTAACTGCATTAAACTTTTTAAGGATAATAAAAATCGTTATAAAATCGTGATTTTTTTACCGCATAAGTATATCAAAGAAGAGTTTTTTTTTGTAACAGTAAAGGACATCAACAGTTTGTTTAAAAAAGTTTTATTCAATTGAATTTTCTCATTTCATCGTGTTCGATATAATGAATAAAGGAAAAGAATAATAGGAAAATTTTTACGATCCTTTGAGATCTTTTATGTTTTTATTTCATTTTATATGCTTAGATTTATTTATCATAATCTACGTTTAAACCAAATCCGATTTTTTACTAAAAATATCATCTGATTTTCACAAAACTCTTATTTTTCATTCAAAGTTGTAGACAGAAAAGTGTTTTGGTTTTCATCCTGAATGTGAAAATGTTAAAATGTATAATATTGTTCTTTTCTTCATTGCTTCCGTTCAAAGATTTTGGTAAATTTTATATCAAAATTAAAAAATTTTTTTTTTCCCTTTTTGGCATTAAAAAATGTTTTACCTAAAATTTTGTCAGCAATTTTGTTACTTAAAATATACAAACTTTTTTTTGAGTATGAGGATTGAAGTGCCGTTGTTAACAAGTACTTTGCAATTTATTATTCTTGTAGTTTTTCATGTTTAACAGCATTTTCATGTGTAATAAGATTGCAATATATTTTCCTAATTGATAAGTATGTTTAAACTAAAACAAGCAATATGTTGAACCAAAAGTATGTTAATACTTGCGTATTCAAATGTGCGATTTATTTTATTTTCTTAAAAAATATTATTTTTTTATTAGATTTTTTTTCTGTAAAAAAATCGGGGAAAAACCAACACGTACGTACTGATTTAAATTTCCAAAGAAAGCTCCTTGTAACATATTATATAATAATGTTTTTTGATTCTTAGAATTGCGAAAACTCGTAATAGCCGAGTCAACGTTAAGTAAATTTCTAAATTTAAAGATTTTCGTTTATGTTAATAGAAATCACAGCTTTTTATATGTTTAGCATAAAAAGTTGATTTAAGATATTTATATTGGTGCAGAATTAAAAGACCCAATGCGGCTTTTGATATCTTTACGTAAGTCAAAACCCACATGACGCTTCAGACTTACTTCTGTGAGAGAAAAATTAAATCGAAAATAATATTGTGATATTGGTCGGAAATCCCAACGGTGACATTTGTTCATTAAAAAATATCAAAATACAATAAAATATTATTCTTTGTCATGGAAATATTATTAGTTAATTCATGAGTTCTAAATTTAAAAAAACTGTTTTTAACCCCCTATTGGTAAGGCATGAATAAACACAACATTTTTTAAAATTTTTAATTGCAATATAAATTCTTACCACATAAAAGATATAATTTTATAATCAGTTTCGATATTTAAATTATAAAACACCAATTTCGAAATTATTATTTCACGTATAAGTATACGTGGGTCTGGTCCGTAATCCTGCTGGAGCAAATCCCGCCAAGACAAAATTCTGCTTTTTTAGTTTTTTTTTTTTTATTACTTTTAAACTACAAAAAGCGATAAATATTTTGGAAAAACCCTAATTTTTAAACACAACTCTATATCCCGTCCTAATACAGAATCTCACAATATACCTAATAAATATTTTGTAAAAGCTACTACCTAATAAATATTTTGTATAACCCTGTTTTTAAATCCAACTCTAAAATCCCTCCTAATTCAGAATCTCACATAATCATATACATATATATAAATATTCTGGAATAGGGAAATACCTTGATTTTTGAATATTTTAACAGAAATCTCTTGATACACCACTGATATCAATACCAAAACAAAATTCAAATTCTTAAATACATATTATATTAAAGCGAAGAAAAATTCAGTTGCGCTTGTCAACTCTTAAATACCCGTACGAACCCGTTAATATGTTCATATAGTCTGTCACTCTGCTTATAATATTACCTTTTTAATTTCTCATTATTTTAAAATAATTTGGATGAGTTTTACAATTTCTGGAACTATGGTTTATGTATGATTTTTTCAAAGCAAATTTTAATTTACTACCTAACAATTATTACCAATCCAAAACCTTAATGCCATTTAATATTAAGAGTCAAATGTACGTATATTAATTTATACTTACTTACTACAAAATAACAAATTGATACGTATAATGCATACATATTATATATAGTGGTATATTCATCATAATATCACTATACATCGCAAGAACATTTCTACGGCCCCGGAAGTAGTTATAGGCTATATCGCGTTTCGGTTCGTAAACCCATTACGGCCCGAGAGCCTTCTAAAGCTTTTTCCTTTTTTCGTTGTCCTGTTGAGTTGAAAATTTGCACAAATGTTCTTCTTAGCTTTTCGGGTGTGCAGAAATATGGTTGCAATATATTACCCGGAATCGGCTCGGCGCGCTTCCAACAAATTTTTTGTTTCCGATTCATGTCCAACTTTATATGGTGGTTTTATAGTCTGAAAAAAAGTTTATGACAAATTTTGATGACACCAGGGCTCAGTGAAGTTTTTTAATTTCTCTGTTGTGGCGCTCAAACAGTTTAACCAATTGAGTTGAAAATTTACAAAAGTGTAGCTCTTTTCCACAAAAGCTCTCTGAGTTGATTTGGTTACGATTTATTAACCCATTTTGGCACCAGGTCTCAATGAAGTTTTTATATATCTTTGTTGTTGCGCTTAACGGTTTTACCAATTCAATTGAAAATTTACAAAAGTGTAACTCTTTACATCAGAACCTCACTAAGTTGATTTGGTTATGATTCATTAACCCGTTTCGGTACCAGAGTTCAATGAAGTCTAATTTGGCAAGATTAATTTACGGTTCTAAATAAAACCAGTGACAAATTTTTGTGAACGTTCGTTAACCCACTTTCGCAATACAAAAGGTAACAATACAAAAAGTTGTCTTGTTAATATTTAAAAAAAAAAATATTTCCAACACTTTTTAGTTTTGTCTATATTGTTTTTGATATTCCATAAAAAGCTTTCAATACAAATTTCTAATATATAATAGTAATTAAAATAACCAAATTAAGTATCTTAAGAATACTGTGTTTAAGTTTTAACAACATAAAATTTTCGGCTGTTATTAAAGAACAGAAATAATCTCCTCCATACGACAATCATCATGTCATTATTCAGAATACATTACTAACATGTTGTCTACCTATATAAGATGCATGTGTATAATATATTTCCCAAAAAATATCTTTAAAATATGTACATACTACATACTATATGTATAATCTGCTTTTGTTTAAAAATACTATAAACACAATCAATTAACTTAGAAAACATATTCACATTTCTGTACAGCATTTAATCAAAAATTAGTACATATATATTTAAAGAACAGAAATCTTACATTCTTATCCATATACAGTTTTTACACATATTTTTAGCATACATCAGTTTGAAAACATAATTACTTATTAGAAAAGTTAACATAAAAAAATTCTGATTGATTTATAAAAGTAAAAAACAATCCTATATTTTTTATATTAATAATATGTTAAACAGAACCTGAGATGAATGCATTTAAAAAGAAGTTTTTCCAAAATTTGAAGAGCTGTAGGAGCTGTAACGTGAGCCTACATAAAAAAGTTGTACTACAACATTGGTTTTTAAGAGAACTATGCATGGTTAATATTTCATTACTCTTTATTAAAAAGTGTATAAGTTTTGTAAGCAGATGGACGGACATAGTGAAACTTATAGCAAATTTTTCAAAATGTCTTTAAAAGGATAATTCATAAAAACATTAAGTGACATTACTTATGAAAAAAAATGTATTACATTGTGGTCTTTTATAATTAAAATGCTTTTATATTTTCTGAACTGACTCATACTTTTTTTCATAGATCTAACTTATCTCAAAATTTTAGGTTTCCAAAGACACCGTATGGCACGAATATATATTTATACAATAATATAAAAGTTAGTTGTTCGAGAGGTACCCGAAGCTTTGATCGAATCTCAACCAAAAAAAAGGAACCTAGAAATTGATGCAAGGATATTTTGTGTTAATTTCAAGCTTTCTTAGTTTTGGAGTTATCGTGCCGACAGTCGGCCGGACTCAGAATTTGATTCTGATCCGATCCAAAACTTTGAAGGTATAAAAATTAAATAAATAAAAAGCAACCGTTATGCTTAAAGAATTTATACATGATATTGGTATTACATACTTGTATATCATATCCACTTATACATATCGTATATATGTCAATGATGAATGAATGATATAGTAACAATATT
Source organism: Poecilobothrus nobilitatus (assembly GCA_947095535.1). Lineage (NCBI taxonomy): Eukaryota > Metazoa > Arthropoda > Insecta > Diptera > Dolichopodidae > Poecilobothrus > Poecilobothrus nobilitatus. The sequence continues at coordinate 1,033,390 of OX352772.1, read as the reverse complement.
GACATACATACATATTTATATTAAGCGGCGTTGGTGTACATAGGTACTTTGTGGTAGTATAAGAAATTATTCTATGAATGAAATATTTTTAAAGAAGTAATGCAATCTATGGCGATATATAATAATATATACAGGTATAGGGTTTTCCAATTTGAGTGATATGATTTCTTTTAAAAAAAAAAACACACTAGTTGTTAAGGAATTTCAATTGTTTTTTATTTAATGTGAAGTACAATCGATACAATTAAGTTCTGAATACAACGTCATTCAAATGGCTTCCACGACTTCTTTTGCAGGAACCAATTCGATGAACCCAATTTTTTATATATGTAAATGTAATACATATGCATATTCGTACATATTTAGTATTTTGTATTAAGTTTAATATAAATTAATATATGTATATATATTTGCCGCTTAGTTGGTGGAAGGTTAGAATCTACTTTTATAAAGTATAAACATGTATGAAGTTTGAATATATGTACAACCTATAGTTCTAGAAATTATAAAATTCACCCAAATTATTTTAGTTAAAATACTAAAACATTAAAAAAATAATATTATAAGCAGAGTGACAGGCTATGAACATACTAACTGTTCGTACGGGTATCTAAGAGTTGACAAAGGCAACTGTATTCTTCCTCGTCTTTTATTTATTTTCAATCAAAGAAATACTTTCTTAATAATAGCTTTTTTTTTGAAAACATTTTGTTTTTACCAAATAGTTTCGCAATTTCTTAATGGAAAATATTAAATAAAAAAAAATTTTACAATTTTTCTTCATAAATATACATACATACATATATAAAAAAAACATTAAAACAAACCAATCAGTACGCGTATAATTGAACAAAAAAATCAAATTATTCTTAAAATAAAAATTGCTGGAAAAAAACTTTGACCATGACATAAAATTTAAATTTAAAAAGAAAAACCTTTTTGAAAAAAGGAAATGCAGGGTGCTCCGAAAGTTATTTTTATCAAAATTAATTCTTATTAGCATACAAAAAATAATAATAAATAAATTGCTACAAGTAAGACTTAAAATATCTAGTTAAATATATGTCTAAATTCAATTGCTGGATTTGAATTATTTCTGAAACGCCAAGAAAATTCCGTAGATTTTCTGTCTTTTTTAAGGATAACTTAAAGAAAAAAGTTTGTTTATAAACCGCAAACTTTAGATCATTTAAAAAATATTCTACAAAATTGAAGAACAATTATGTTAGTAATGGAACATTTGTTAAAAAAAATACATATAATCGACAAAGATATGGTGGCCATCATTTCACAGATTTGGTTGAAAAAAATTTTTAAACTCAATAAAAAACTAAATTGTTTAAACATTATATTTAAAATGAATAACTTTACTTGTTCTATATTTTGGCGGTGTTTTAATAAACAACACATCAAAACGAGACAGAATACAGTTTCCTTTGTCAACTCTTAGATACCCGCAAGAACCCGTTAGTATGTTCATAGTCTATCACTCTGCTTATAATATTCATTTTTTACTTTTTTAGTATTTTAAAATAATTTGGGTGAATTTTATAATTTCTAGAACTATAGTTTGTACATACATATATATATTCAAATCTTCAAAAGCAGATTCTAACCTTCAACTTAACGATTACTAATCCAAAACTTAGCGGCAAATGTATGTAATAATAATAATACTAAGCGGCAAATGCAAGTAAATTAATTTTTTATACTAAATTTACTACAAAATACCAAAAACATACATATATGTATGTATATTAATATGCATATGTATTCATATATGTATATTATTATAAGTCGCCATATACATATGTACGTACATACATTGCATTATTTCTTAAAAAATATTCCATTAATAGAATAATTTCTTATAAATACAACAAAATACGTATATATACGCCGCTATATATATATATACATATATATATATATATGTATATATATATATGTATATATCAATATTCTTATTATACATCATTCATTCAATAGTATTTATAAATATAGTATATATAAAAAATACGTATATATACGCCGCTATATATATATACATATATATATATATGTATATATCAATATTCTTATTATACATCATTCATTCAATAGTATTTATATATATGTATATATCAATATTCTTATTATACATCATTCATTCAATAGTGAGTTAAACAAGATAAATAAGTATGTATACCAATATCATATAAATATAAATTCTTCAAGCAACCATTAATTTTTTATTTATTCAAATTTTTATACCCGTACGATAGGATCGGGTATAATAAAATTACTCCTCCGTTTGTAACACCTCGAAATAAGCGAGCTAGATATACCTTCAAAGGTATGGATCGGATCAGAAAAAAATTCTAAGACTTTTGAGCCATGTCCGTCCGTCAGCACGCTAACTCAAAAACTAAGAAAGCTAGAATCTTGAAATTTACACAAAATATTCTGGGAGTAATTTGTAGGTTCCCTATTTTTTTTGGTTGAGTTTGGACCAAGCCTTAGGGTAGCTCTCGAACACCTAACTTTTAGATCCCGACATTTTTTTTGCAATAGAGCTATGAAATTTTAACTACTGATAGATCTCACAAAAATATTAATTTTATTTTTAATAACTTTTTTTTGTAGCCCCACCCGTTACGGAGCTACAGCTCCCCAAAGGTTCAAAAAAGCTCTATATTTAAATTGTTATAGCACAAGTTGTATAAGGTATATCTTCATTTTGAAAACGCCAAACGATTACTACTTTTATTAGCTTTAAAAGTATATATACAATAAATATATATTTGTGGCATACGGTGTCTTAATTTACCGTTATGTGAAACTCAAATTTTGCAAAATCCTTCAACCCTTCTATCTGCTAAACGGTTTAAGTTGGAAACTTGAAATTTTGACAGATGTTAGATCTTTGAAAATAAGTATGAGTCATTTCAGAAACTTTTTTTGTATCGCCCCCCGTTTAGGAGCTGTAAGGGGTCAAAAACTGAAAATTTCCTATTTTTAAACACCTGTAACTTGAACACCTGTTAAAATTTTTTTAAAGTAATACACAAAAATTAAAGCTTCAACATTATATTCTTATTTCTGTTAACAACTTTTTTTAATAATATAGGGTTACTTTATAATTGACGAAAGTGTTACTTGATTTTTTCAAATTTTCTAACAAATTTCTTCAACAAATTTTTTGCATTTTGTTTTACTCGATAATTTGAAATTGTTGAGGATATAATGCGTAGTACATAAAAATGCAAATAAATAAACAACATAACGGTTGCTTGAAGAATTTTTATTTATATGATATTGATATATATACATACTTATATAATATCATGTTTATTTAGATATCGTATATGTCACTAGTGAATGAATGATAAGAGTATAGATGTATATTATATAGCGCCGTATTTACAAACATATATGTATTTTATTGTACTTATAAGAAATTATTCTGTCAATGGAATATTTAAATATAATAAATTATAATATTTAAAATTATATTTACTATTTTGTACTAAGTAAATTTAATATACATTTACCGCTTAGTATTAAATGGTACTATAGAATATTTGAAAAAGTTTTGGATTGATAATCGTTATGTGAAAGGTTAGAATTTGCTTTTGAAGAATGTACATATAAACACATAGTTTGAATTTATGTACAACCCATAGTTCTAGAAATTATAAAATTCACCCAAATTATTTTAAAATACTAAAATATTAAAAAAATAATATTGTGAGCAGAGTGACAGGCTGTGAACATACTAACGGTTCGTACGGGTATCTAAGAGTTGACAAAGGCAACTGTATTCTTCCTCGTTTTTGTATTAGATACGCATCATCTTCAACGATTTTAAATTATCGCGTAAAAAAAAATTCAAAAAAATCTTTAAAGATATTTGTTAGAAAAATGTAGAAAAATCAAGTTATACTTTCGTCAATTTTAAGGTAACCTTATATTATTAAGAAAAGTTGCTAACAGAAATAACAGTATAATGTTGGAGCTTTAATTTTATGATTACTTCAAAAAAATTTGTGTTCAAGTTACAGGTGTTTAAAAATAGTGAATTTTCAATTTTTGACCCCTTACAGCTTCTAAACGAGGGGGATACAAAAATATTTTCTAAAATGACTCATACTTATTTTGAAAGATCTAACTCTTCTCAAAATTTCAAGTATATATTTATTTTATATATATATATATATAGAACTTGTGTTATAACAATTTAAATATAGAGCTTTTTTGAACTTTGGGGGACTGTAGCTTTGTAAGGGGTGGGACTACAGAAAAAATTGTTCCATAAAATTAATATTCTATTAGCAGTTAAAATTTCATGGCTCTACTTCAAACTATGTAGAACTTTTGAAAAATTTATATTAAAAATGTGGAGATCAAAAAGTTAGTTGTTCGAGAGCTACCCGAAGTTTTGGTCGGATCTCAACTAAAAAAAATAGAGAACCTACAAATTGATCCAATAATATTTTCTGTTAAGTTCAAGACTCTAGCTTTCTTAGTTTTTTAGTTATCTTACTGACGAACGGACAGACAGGCGGAGGGACAAAGCTAAATCGACTCAAAATTTGATTCTGATTCAATCCATGTCTTTGAAGGTATACTTAGCTTGCTTATTATTTCGAGGTGTTACAAACGGAGGTGCAGTTTTTATATACCCGATACTTATCGTGCGGGTATAATAAAATGATTTATGCGTCCCACCCAGTATAACAATACACATGTATGTATACTTATATATATATGCTTATTTATTAATTTAGAAACATAATAACTTTTCCTCTCGTTGTCTATGTAAATATTCTAATTAAAACTAATTAAGTTTTAAAAATAAACACATAATTTCAATTATTTAACAAAAAAACAACAAAAATAAAAAAAACGTAAGTTTTGCAACAAAACGAATGATATAAGCGCCAATATTTTCATTTGTGTCTAATTTTGCTTTCAGCAATTTAAAATAATAGATTTTTTTTAAAAAAAAAGAATCAGAAATGCAAAATTAGTTATTACTTATTAGTTTATTGTATTGAATTTTGAAAGGAGATATGTTGTAATCCTATGTTTTTATTGGAAAGCAAATCATAAACCAAAAGTAAACCAGAAATAACTAAATTCAAAATTAAATTAATCAGTTTACGAATACCAATATTTGCAGAAAACGTCCTGACAGAGTAGTCTTAATAGCATTTAAGTCCTCCATATATTCTAAAGCAAATCAAAATATTTATACCCGTACGATAAGGATCGGGTATATTAAAATTGCTGCTCCGTTTGTAACACCTCGAAATAAGCTAGCTAGATATACCTTCAAAGGTATGGATCGGATCAGAATTAAATTCTAAGCCGATTATTATCTTTCAAAATATATATACAATAAATATATACTTGTATATATGCTGTCTTAATTTACCGTTATGCAAAACTCAAATTTTGCAAAATTCTTGATTCCTTCTATCTTCCAAACGGTTTACGTTAGAAAGTTGAAATTTTAGGAGAAGTTAGGTCTTTAAAAATAAGTATGAGTAATTTCAAAAAATACTTTTGTATCACCCACTGTTTCGGAGCTGTAGGGGGTCAAAAACGAAAAAATTCTTTATTTTTAAACATCTGCAATTTGAACATAACTACCCAAATTTTTTGAAATAATATACAATATAATATAAAGCTTCAACATTATATTTTTATTTCTATTAACAACTTTTCTTAATAATTTATGGTTACCTTAAAATTGACGAAAGTGTTACTCCATTTTTCTAAATTTTTCTAACAAATTTTTTTAACGATTTTTTTGCATTGTTTTTTACTCGATAATTTGAAATTGGTGAAGAAGATGCGTAGTACAAAAAAATTAAATAAATAAAAAAAAATAAAAAATATAATGGTTCCTTGAAGAATTTATATTTATCTGATATTAGTATACATACTTATATATGTAACTCATGTTTATTTACATATCGTATATGTCACTGATGAATTAATGATATATAATACTTATTGTATAGTATAAATTATTATACATTGGGTACTATACATTAAATGGTACTATAGCATATTTGGAAAACTTTTGGATTGATAATCGTTATGTGGAAGATTAGAATCTGCTTTTGAAGAATATATAAACATATAGTTTGAATATTATATATACAAACCATAGATCTAAAAATTATAAAATTCACCCAAATTATTTTAAAATACTAAAAAATTAAAAAAATAATATTATAAGCAGAGTGATAGACTATCAACATACTAACGGGTTCGTATGGGCATCTAAGAGTTGACAAAGGCAACTGTATTCTTCCTCGTTTTTTTCTAAATTAAATTGTGAAACATTATATACATACATAGGCAATATAAATTCTATCTAATATAAACAAAAAATTTATTCTACTTTATAAAATAGAGAAAAATGGTAAAATTGTGTTTTGCAAACAGTCTGCTAACAAAACTGTATTTTTACGAAGCAACGAAAATTAATGTTATATAGATAGGTACCTAATATTTGATTTAAAAAAGTAAATATTTTAAATTGGCATGGTAATGTTTTGAACTTAAGATATTTTATTTATAGAAAAAATTATTAATTGTTTATCTAGATTTTTTTATTAATTTAATGAGTAATTCAGTTAAAATGTTTTATTTTTTAATTAATAAACTTTTTTTTATTTATAAATTTTAATTTCTTTAGATTGTACAAATATTTTTCAAATCAACAACTTGTCAACAAAATTTTTCACAAAATTCAGTAAATAAACTTAAATTAATTTTCTACAAAACATAATAACAAAAAATTCTAACATAAAAAAAAAGCAACAATTTACCTAACTATTTTTATTTCTTTGCGTTTTTTCTTTTTGATCCTTAAAAAATTATTTTTAAAATATTTTTACAATTAATTTAAGTGAACATGTAAATTTTTTGTATTAATAAATAGATAGCTTTGAAAATTTAAATGGACATAAAATATATTATTTCTATATATGTATGTATTTACATGTTATATTAAATATTGTTATATACATAGCTAATTTTACACAAACACTAATTTTTTAATTGTTGAATAAACAACAATTAATATCAAGTGATTTTCTGGTAGGCCTGCCTAGAAGGTATGAACCTAAAAGATATGAATTTTTTAGCTGTGACTTTGCAGTTGATAAATATGGAAAAGCATGTCTTTATGTATATATTTACGTATATAAAGTGTTATACGAGTTTCAGGTCTAACAAGAATTGATATATTGAAGTAGTATTAAAAGCGTACAAAACTTAACTTTATAGACCTTTTTATGTAGGTATGTATATGACAATTATCCTAACGCTTTATAAAATTATACACTAATAAACAGATTTTTGAATTACATATACAAATTTTAAAATAAATTTTTTTTTAATGCATTTCTCTGCCATTTATGTGGACAGGACAGGAAATTACACAGCCTTTCCTGTTCAGGTGTGGCTGTACATGTCGTAAGGGGGAATAACTCTCACGACGTATGTGGGATTCGAACCCACACTCCCTCGGTGTTTACAGCGTATTTTATACGCTCTTATCCACTAGGCCACCGAGGCCCCATAGGTACATATGTATATATATTATGTTTTTATATTTATTTTATTTTTAATAGGTACTGCTGTTCTTCTGTTCAAACTAAATAAAGTTTTGAGTGCCCTATTCATTACTATACCAATTTGATTTTTATGAAAATATTAACAATGGCTCCAGCTGCATATATTGTACCTAATTCTTGATAATATGTGGCCATTATATATAAGTTTAGCCGTATAATTCAGAATACCCCCTATTCTTCTGGTAGCCATTGTTATAGGAATAATTTTTTTCTTAATGTTTTTATGTGTTTATCCCATCTTAAGTTTTCATCAATTATCATTTCCAAATACTTAACATTATCAACTTGCTCTATTATAGTATCCTTTATCTTAAGCGTAATATTATCATAAATTTTCTTTTGCATTTTGAATATTATATAATTAGTTTTTTTCGCATTTATACATAGTTCATTTTGGTCCAGCCAGCTGCAATATATCTTTAAGTAAACATTTAGTATATTTTCAAGCTCTTTTAATGTTTTCACTTTTGCTATAAGGTTGGTGTATCTGCATAAATGTTATATTTTGATATAATACTATTTTTAGGTATGTTCATTATATACAGCAGATATAATAACGGCCCCAGTAATGAACCTTGTGGTACGCCTGTTTTTATTACTAGTTCATCACTTAGTACTTCATTAACTTTAACACATTTAGTTCTATTTGTCAAATAACTTCTTAGTAAAAGATTACTGCTACCTCAAATTCCTAAGTTGTCAAGCAATCTGATTCGTCTAGAATGATTTACTACATCAAATGCTTTTGTTAAGTCACTGCGCCAAATTAATACTGCGCCAACATAGTAGCCGTCATCTAACGCGTCATAAATATGTTCCAGAGTTGCTGCGATTGCTGAATCTGTACCACTCTTTTCTAAAAAACCATATTGATTAGCATCAAAACCTATTGTTTATACCCGTACGATAGGATCGGGTATAATAAAATTACTCCTCCGTTTGTAACACCTCGAAATAAGCGAGCTAGATATACCTTCAAAGGTATGGATCGGATTAGAAAAAAATTCTAAGACTTTTGAGCCATGTCCGTCCGTCCGTCCGTCCGTCCGTCCGTCCGTCCGTCAGCACGCTAACTCAAAAACTAAGAAAGCTAGAATCTTGAAATTTACACAAAATATTTTGGGAGTAATTTGTAGGTTCCCTATTTTTTTTGGTTGAGTTTGGACCAAGCCTTAGGGTAGCTCTCGAACACCTAACTTTTAGATCCCCACATTTTTTTTACAATAGAGCTATGAAATTTTAACCGCTGATAGATCTCACAAAAATATTAATTTTATTTTTAATAACTTTTTTTTGTAGCCCCACCCATTAGGGAGCTACAGCTCCCCAAAAGTTCAAAAAAGCTCTATATTTAAATTGTTATAGCACAAGTTGTATAAGGTATATCTTCATTTTGAAAACGCCAAACGATTACTACTTTTATTAGCTTTAAAAGTATATATACAATAAATATATATTTGTGGCATACGGTGTCTTAATTTACCGTTATACGAAACTAAAATTTTACAAAATCCTTTAACCCCTCTATCTTCTAAACGGTTTAAGTTGGAAACTTCAAATTTTGACAGAAGTTAGATCTTTGAAAATAAGTATGAGTCATTTCAGAAATTTTTTTTGTATCACCCCCCGTTTAGGAGCTGTAAGGAGTCAAAAACTGAAAATTTCCTATTTTTAAACACCTGTAACTTGAACACCTGTTAGAATTTTTTTGAAGTAATACACAAAAATTAAAGCTTCAACATCATACTCTTATTTCTGTTAACAACTTTTTTTAATAATATAGGGTTACTTTATAATTGACGAAAGTGTTACTTGATTTTTTCAAATTTTCTAACAAATTTCTTCAACAAATTTTTTGCATTTGTTTTATTCGATAATTTGAAATTGTTGAGGATATAATGCGTAGTACATAAAAATGTAAATAAATATACAACATAACGGTTGCTTGAAGAATTTTTATTTATATGATATTGATATACATATATACTTATATAATATCATGTTTATTTACATATCGTATATGTCACTAGTGAATGAATGATAAGAGTATATATGTATATTACATAGCGCCGTATTTACATACATATATGTATTTTATTGTACTTATAAGAAATTATTCTATCAATGGAATATTTAAATATAATATAATATAATATTTAAAATTATATTTACTATTTTGTACTAAGTAAATTTAATATACATTTACCTCTTAGTATTAAATGGTACTATAGTATATTTGAAAAAGTTTTGGATTGATAATCGTTATGTGAAAGGTTAGAATCTGCTTTCGAAGAATGTACATATAAACATATAGTTTGAATATATGTACAACCCATAGTTCTAGAAATTATAAAATTCACCCAAATTATTTTAAAATACTAAAATATTAAAAAAATAATATTGTAAGCAGAGTGACAGGCTGTTAACATACTAACGGTTCGTACGGGTATCTAAGAGTTGACAAAGGCAACTGTATTCTTCCTCGTTATACCCGTACGATAGGATCGGGTATAATAAAATTACTCCTCCGTTTGTAACACCTCGAAATAAGCGAGCTAGATATACCTTCAAAGGTATGGATCGGATTAGAAAAAAATTCTAAGACTTTTGAGCCATGTCCGTCCGTCCGTCCGTCCGTCCGTCCGTCCGTCCGTCAGCACGCTAACTCAAAAACTAAGAAAGCTAGAATCTTGAAATTTACACAAAATATTTTGGGAGTAATTTGTAGGTTCCCTATTTTTTTTGGTTGAGTTTGGACCAAGCCTTAGGGTAGCTCTCGAACACCTAACTTTTAGATCCCCACATTTTTTTTACAATAGAGCTATGAAATTTTAACCGCTGATAGATCTCACAAAAATATTAATTTTATTTTTAATAACTTTTTTTGTAGCCCCACCCATTAGGGAGCTACAGCTCCCCAAAAGTTCAAAAAAGCTCTATATTTAAATTGTTATAGCACAAGTTGTATAAGGTATATCTTCATTTTGAAAACGCCAAACGATTACTACTTTTATTAGCTTTAAAAGTATATATACAATAAATATATATTTGTGGCATACGGTGTCTTAATTTACCGTTATACGAAACTAAAATTTTACAAAATCCTTTAACCCCTCTATCTTCTAAATGGTTTAAGTTGGAAACTTCAAATTTTGACAGAAGTTAGATCTTTGAAAATAAGTATGAGTCATTTCAGAAATTTTTTTTGTATCACCCCCCGTTTAGGAGCTGTAAGGAGTCAAAAACTGAAAATTTCCTATTTTTAAACACCTGTAACTTGAACACCTGTTAGAATTTTTTTGAAGTAATACACAAAAATTAAAGCTTCAACATCATACTCTTATTTCTGTTAACAACTTTTTTTAATAATATAGGGTTACTTTATAATTGACGAAAGTGTTACTTGATTTTTTCAAATTTTCTAACAAATTTCTTCAACAAATTTTTTGCATTTGTTTTATTCGATAATTTGAAATTGTTGAGGATATAATGCGTAGTACATAAAAATGTAAATAAATATACAACATAACGGTTGCTTGAAGAATTTTTATTTATATGATATTGATATACATATATACTTATATAATATCATGTTTATTTACATATCGTATATGTCACTAGTGAATGAATGATAAGAGTATATATGTATATTACATAGCGCCGTATTTACATACATATATGTATTTTATTGTACTTATAAGAAATTATTCTATCAATGGAATATTTAAATATAATATAATATAATATTTAAAATTATATTTACTATTTTGTACTAAGTAAATTTAATATACATTTACCTCTTAGTATTAAATGGTACTATAGTATATTTGAAAAAGTTTTGGATTGATAATCGTTATGTGAAAGGTTAGAATCTGCTTTCGAAGAATGTACATATAAACATATAGTTTGAATATATGTACAACCCATAGTTCTAGAAATTATAAAATTCACCCAAATTATTTTAAAATACTAAAATATTAAAAAAATAATATTGTAAGCAGAGTGACAGGCTGTTAACATACTAACGGTTCGTACGGGTATCTAAGAGTTGACAAAGGCAACTGTATTCTTCCTCGTTTTGTAATGGAGCTTCTTATTCTTGAATTGATAACTTTTTCATATATTTTTTAATTGATTTAGAATTGAAATTGGTCTATAGTTACCACAATCTTCTTTTGACCCGTTTTTGTTAATAAGAACTAGATATGCTTTTTTTAATGAATCAGGAAATATACGATTAGTGAAATTTTCATTTATCAGTTTCACTAAAGGTTGCGTTATAATATTTACCAACTCTTGTAAATCTCTTACTGTTATTTTATCCAATCCTGGAGATGCAATTTTTATTTAATTTCATAATAATTTGATGGATTTCTATTCTTCTAACTGGAATAAGAAACAACGAGTTACTACTGCCCAAATTTTTTGAACAGTTAGTAACATCGTAGGTATTTTGAATATTTTTTCTAATACTTTCTCCTATTTCAGTAAAAAAATTATTGAAAGTATTTGCTGTTTCATTATCATTTCTAGTTTTTTCACCATTGGGTTTTATAACAACTTTAGATCTCCAATTTGCATTATATTTTCTTGTTCTGCCATTATCATCAGCCGATCTTGTCTTTTGAAAATTTTCCAGGTATTTATTATAAATATGTCGCCTATATGTTGCTAGATCATTTGAATCTTTATTGCAGATTTCCTTGTTTTTGTGGTATGTGTCATATATTTTCCGAAGTTCCTGATGATCAGTTGGTATTCCTTCTTGATTAATTAGAACCTTTATATTGGTTTATGTTATACCATCAAAGCAAATATCATTTTGATCATGGAAAAATGCTAAATATAATCGTACATTGTTATATACTCTGTAATCCCTTAATCTGGAAAGAACATATATACTATCTCCATTTTCAATTGCTCTTTTTGTAAGCCTTACAATTGGGGGTGACATGGGATCAACAAAACTTTTGTTGTCATCTTGGAATTTGGAGTGGCCTTGTTTTTGTTTTAGATTTTAGTTTTTTCATCAAATCAAATTTCTGAACAGAATCCGGACGAACACTAATTAAAAAAAAAGCAGGAAATTACTCAATTCTAGTGCTATACATACATTTTATTGTACATTATGAATATATTTTCTCACATACATACTAATCATTTACACATAATTGTAAAATAAATTGGTCCCAAAAATGATTTTCTTTCAATATACTTAGCTAACTAACCTCATATTAGAACTTATATTTACTTTTTTTAATATGAAAAACTTTTTACAGTAAAAAATGTGTATTTTGTATATAAGTATTTGTGTAAGGCCTAAGTTACATTTATGTACATTCAATGTGTTATTTAGAAAAAAAAGGAATAATTAATATAAATTAAACATTTTTTCTTTGTTTCAAATAATTTGAAATATGAACACCTTTTCTCTCTTCACCCTTTTCACTCTTCTCGCTAATGCACTTTGGGGTATATCAGTATTGTTAATACAAAAAATTAAAGTACTTACATAATACATACCCTCAATGTACATGTACTTTTGAATGCCATAAAATTAAAAAAACAAGGTAGTATGTAAACCAACGGTTTTTAAAAGCGCACATTTCCAAAAGACAATACAAACTGTTTAGAATTGTGGCTTGTGCAAAAATTTGAAAATTTCATATAAGAAAAAACATGAAAATAGGACTTTTCTAGAATTATGAGGGGCTGTAAGTCCGGAACCTTATATAACTAAGAAAAACCGTTAACAAACGTAAAGATATTTTACTGGAGCTTTACTTTTTATGTCTTGTCGAAGAAAAATTTGTACAGGTGTTTAAATTATAGGTGCCTAAAAATAGAAGATTTTCAATTTTTCAGCCCTAATAGCTCTTAAAAAGGGGGTGGCGCAAAAAAATTTTCTAAAGGAACTTATACTAATTCTAAAAGTTCTTTCTTGTCTCAAAACTTCAGGTTCCTATCTAAAGGAGTACCGGAGTTATGAAAAAGAAATTTCATGCAAAATGTGGTTTTCACATAACGGCAAATTTAAATATATAGTAAATTACAAAATATTGCATAATTTTAATATTGCTTTATGGAGATAACAAAATTTGGTCTTCTAGTGTTTTTAGATTGTAAAACTACTACGCAGAGCCTGAGATATATCCATCTGAAAATAGGGCTATTTTGCAATTTTGGGGGGCTGTAACTTTGAAACCCTATACATTTAAAAGAAAGCTTTAACACGCGTAAATATATATTACTGGAGCTTTAACTTTTATATTTTGTCGAAGTAAAATGTGTACAGGTACTTAAGTTACAGGTGTTTAAAAATAACAAATTTTCAATTTTTGAGCCCTAATAGCTCATAAATAAGGGGTGGTCCAAAAAAATTTTCTTAGCAAACTTATACTAATTTTAAAAGTTCTTTGTGCTCTCAAATTTCAAATCCCTGTTTAAAAGCGTTCTGGAGTTATGATTATGCAAAATTTGGTTTTCACATAACAGAAAATTTAAATACTAAATTTAAAAAAATTGTATAGTTCTGATATTAATTCACAAAGTTAAAAAAAAATACCTGTTAAATGAAGTTTTCGGATTGAAAATATGTTAAGCAGAACATGAGATATACGCATTTAAAAACAGGGCTTTTTCAAAGTTTGAGGGGCTGTAGCTCCGTAATGGCTGGGGATACATAAAAAAGTTGTTCCACAAAATTAATTTTTTTATGAGACCTACCCCTGGTTAAATTTTGTTTTTCTATATTTTTAACGGTGTAGAAGTTTTGTAAACAGACAGACGGATGGACAGAGTGAAACTAATAAGCGCATTTTTTCAAAATTGTTTTGGAAATGTGCTAAAAATGAGTAAAAAAAAACATTCTTATTAAATTTAATTTTACTCTACAGCACCATTCTATTTTGTCTTCAAATAATGGAAGTACAAGTAGGTGGATCACGGTACTAATAAAAATACTATATAGTATATAGTATATGTAATACGTGTATTGTCACAATATGCATATATAGCAGAATAATACAATTTCAAAAATATTTTTTAATTGTATAAACAAAAGTATATAATATTGTATGTACGTCTATGTATATATTTATCTATATATAACATATTATATTATATGATCATGAATTTAATTTAAGTTTCAATAATATTTTAATATATTGTCATTTAATTGTCTGTTTGTGTGTTTTATTTTTGGAATGTCAACAATATATATATATTTATGTACATATTACATATTATGTAAATAATATACCTAAGGTATATTAATACCAACACTACATTCATATATACATATGAATGTATGTAAATAGAACATTTATAGGCATTATGATATATAATTATTACATATTTATTTTTTTATCTATAAAATCAATGTCTATTAAGCATGTTATGAGATGAGGTCATGATGACAATCTGGTGAGCGTTATTCAATTGTTGTTGTTTTATTCCAAGAACGCTCTTCTAGTTCATTTTAAGTATTATAAAAAGAAAGAGACACTAAAAAAAAGTTGGAACAAAGATTTAAATAAAAGCACCCAAATTGTTTAGTTTAAAGCTTTCGTCTCTTTTAAATTTTTATTTTTTCATTATTTTTCTATTTATAGGACACTTAAGCATTGAACTTAATGTTTAATGTTTTTTTTCTTTTCTTTCCTGTTGTATATATTTTTCTTATTTTTATACTAATATTTACATATTTATTATTTAGTAGTATGTATTTGTTTTTGTTATAAATTGTTATTAAAAAAAAATTATTTTTAAAGTCATTGAATAGAAAAACAAAAATTTAATGAAAACCTAAAAAAAATCACGGTTGTTTGTTTATAAGAAAATTTCACATATTATTATACTACCAAACCAACATGCACTGATATATGTATATATTTTGTTTATTTTGGTTAACTGAAATTTTAAAAACTCTTTTGTTCTGGGCCGAATCCGAGACGGTGTAAATGAAAAAAATTGACAGTTCTTGTGAAAATGTTCAGTTTGCACTTATTTTTAATTTCGCAAGAGTGACATTTTGACATTTTCAGTTCGCAGGGTGCAAAGTTTTTTCATGAAGTATTAATCGGTGCAAATGCAAATGAGAAAGGCAGAATTTTTATTATTTATAAAAAAAAATGGAAAATTGAATTGAAAAAAAAAATCATAAAAGCTCCCCTAAAATAATATAAGAATATTTAATGTACACTTATGTATACTATGTAATGTATACTTATTATAGTTATACAAAAAAATTAATTACCTTTGTCGAATTCTCTTTCTTTTTAACAAAAGATTTACATTTCCAAAATAATTTTGAAAAAATGTGCTTATTAGAGTCACTCTATCCGTCCGTCTGTCCGTCTGTTTACAAAACTTCTAAACCGTTAAAGATAGCAAAAAAAAAATTTAACCATGGGTCTTATATAATAATAGAAAATACATAATAAAAACTAATTTTGTGGAACAACTTTTTCATGTAGCCCCATCCATTAAGGAGCTATAGCCCCCCAAACTTTGAAAAAGCCCTATTTTTAAATGCATATAACTTATGTTCTGCTTAAGATATTTTCAATCTGAAAACGTCATGCGACAGGTATTTTTTTTAACTTTGTAAATTAATATCAAAATTATGCATTTTTTTTAAATTTAGTATTTAAATTTACCGTTATGTGAAAACCAAATTTTGTATGATTTTTCTACTTTCATAACTCCGGCACGCTTTTAAATAGAGGCTTGAAATTTTGAGGCAAGAAAGAACTTTTACAAGTAGTATAAATTTGCTCAGAAAATGTTTATGAGCTATTAGGACTAAAAAATTGAAAATTTGCAATTTTTAAACATCTGTAACTTAGGAACATGTACAAATTTTACTTCGGAAAGATATATACATTAAAGCTACAGTAATATATTTTAACGTATGTTAAAGGTTTATTTTAGTTATATAGGGTTCCAGAGTTACAGCTCTTCAAAATTGCAAAAAAGCTGCATTTTCAGATGTATATATCTCAGGCTCTGCGTAATAGTTTTGCAATCTAAATCCGCCGCAAAACCGGAAATTTTATTATCTACATAAAGCAATATTAAAATTGTGCAATTTGTATTTTGTAATTTACTATTTAAATTTACCGTTATGTGAAAACCACATTTTACATGAAATTTCTTTTTTCATAACTGCGGTATGCCTTTAGACAGGAACCTGAAATTTTGAGACAAGAAAGAACTTTTAGAATTAGTATAAGTTTCCTTAGAAAATTTTTTTGCTCCACTCCCTGTTTAAGTGGTATTAAGGCTGAAAAATTGAAAATTTACTATTTTTAGGCACCTGTAACTTAAGCACCTGTACACATTTTTCTTCGGCCAGGCATAAAAATTAAAGCTACAGTAATATATTTTTACGTGTGTTAACACCTCGTTTTTCTTAGTTATAAAGGGGTCCGGAATGACAGCCCTTCAAAATTCCAGAAAAGTGTTCTTTTCACATATTTTCTTATTACAAAAAATTTCTTAAATTTTATTTTTTAAATTTTCAAATTTTTTCTAAACAGTTTGTATTGTGTTTTGGAAATGTGCGCTTTTAAAAACCGTTGGTTTACATTCTACCTTTATTATATTTCTATATGGAAGTTAATGTTTTGTGTACATTTTATATATTTTTTCATTTTATATTTTGTGTTGAAATGGCAATCAGCACTGTTCAAAATACATTAAGCGCTGTTTATAGTTCATTCATCATTTCAATTTTCATTTACGCTTGCGGAATTGAAATAATGGTGCGAATGCAAACTGTTGATGAGAATGAAAAAAGTTTGCATTTGCACTAAAAAAAATTTATACCGTTACGATATCCGGCCCCTGGATGCCACAAATGGTTTTTGCAATAAACTTTATAAACTTATTCTAATTGAATTAGGACTTTTTCCTAATTAGGTATATTAAAATTGTTCCTCCGTTTGTAACACCTCGAAATAAGCCAGCTAGATATACCTTCAAAGGTATGGATCGGATCAGAATCAAATTCTAAGTCGATTAAGCTTTGTCCGTCGTTCCGCCCGTCAGCAAGATAACTCAAAAGCTAAGAAAGCTAGAGTCTTGAAATGAACACAAAATATTCTTACATAATTTGCAGGTTCCCTATTTTTTTGAGTTTGAGATCCGAGGAAAACTTCGGGTAGCTCTCGAACACCTAACTTTTAGATCTCCACATTTTTTTTGAAATAGAGCTATGAAATTTTAACTGCTGGTAGATATCATAAAAATATTAATTTTATGGAACAACTTTTTATGTAGCCCCACCAGTTACGCAGTTACAGCCCCCCAAAGTTCGAAAAAGCTGTATATCTAAATTGTTATAACACAAGTTTTATAAGGTATATATTCAATTTGAAAACGCCAAACGATTATAATTTTTGGTTTAACATATAGAATTGTTTATACTAATTATAATAAAATATAGAATTATGAAAACTATAGAGGAAGTTTGAAAGTTTGATTGAAATAGATAAGTTCTTAACCAAGCTTTTTAAAAGGAATTAGAGACTCATATCGTCTAATTTCATTTGTCATAATAGAATTATGAAAACTATAGAGGAAGTTTGAAAGTTTGATTGAAATAGATAAGTTCTTAACCAAGCTTTTTAAAAGGAATTAGAGACTCATATCGTCTAATTTCATTTGTCAATAGCATTTCCTATATTGTTGTAAGCTTTTAAATATTGATTTTATAAAATTTATTAAGATATGTAATGTTTTACTATAAAGCAACAATTATTTTATATTTTTTTGCCAAGGTTAATAAAAATAACTTTTTGAATTAATACAATGAAAAATTCAAATAGGTACCAAAATATTACAAAAAATCCTTCTAACAGATAACTACATAAGTAGAACCAATAAATTAATATTAAATTATAACTAACTGGGATATATTTTGTTCAAGTTTAGGTATAAAACATATTTAAATTCAATAAATTTTTATGGATATTGAATAAGTAATTCTTTTTACAATTATTATACCCGTATGAACTATGTTCAAGGGTATAATAAATTTACCATTACGTTTGTGACACCTTAAAGGAGTCGAGCTAGATATAATGTCAAAGGTATGGATCGGCTAAACATCGAATTCTGAGTCGATTAAGCCATGTACGTCCGTCTGTCCGTCCGGACGATAACTCAAAAAATAAAAGAGCTAGGAGGCTGAAATTTTTTTTGCGTCACTTTTGCAAAATTGTTAGTTTTTCTATTTAAATTCAACATTTTCGATCGGCGGGTTCGAGTAGCTGCCATACAACTTTTTTCTTTATATAGAAATAACTCAGTATCTATTCAAGCTAGGTTTCTAAAATTTTGCAAATGATGATCAAGTTTTATGGCAACAACTTCTATAAAATTTGGTTGTTATGGTATGACAGGTTCCACAATTTACATAAATATATCTCTGTAGTTAACGTCGGTAATAAAACATCTGAATGTTTTTAAAAGATGATCAAGTTTTATAGAAACAGGATATATTACGTATACATGTACTTATGTAATTACATGCACATATACACATATGAATACATACCATTAGTATGTTCATAGTCTGTCACTCTGCTTATAATATTATTTTTTAATTTTTTAGTATTTTAAAATAATTTGGGTGAATTTTATAATTTCTAAAACTATGGGTTGTACATACATTCTTCAAAAGCAAATTCTAACCTTCCACTTATAACTTTGTCAAATATGCTATAGTACCGTTTAATACTAAGCGACAAATATATAATAATTTATCTGACTCATGGCGCAGTGGTTAAGTCGCCAACCTTTCAATCGAAGGGTCTTGGGTTTACCTCCAATAATTACCTCATGTAGTATGGTGTTATATACTACTAAATGTTGTGACTGTTGTAACGACTATAGTCACTGTTAGCAAAATTGTAATAATAATCAGCGGATTCATTGTTTCCTTACAGTCCCACTCCCAATTTAATGTTTCCGTATCCATTCCCTATCCTTTTATATCCCTACTCCCTAGCCAATATACTTGCACAAACATTTGAAAATTTAAGAAAGAAAAATGTGAAAATAGGACTTTTCTGGAATTTTGAGGAGCTGTAAGTCCGGAACCTTATATAACTAAGAAAAACCGTTAACACACGCAAAAATATATTACTGGAGCTTTAATTTTTATGTCTTGCCGAAGAAAAATTTCCACAGGTCATTAAGTTACAGATGCCTAAAAATAGAAAATTTTCAATTTTTCAGTCCTAATAGCTGTTAATTACGGGGTGGTACAAAACAATTTTCTAAGGAAACTTATACTAATTCTAAAAGTTCTTTCTTGTCTCCCTATCTAAAGGAGTGCTGGAGTTATAAAAAAAGAAATTGCATGCAAAATGTGATTTTCACATAACCGTAAATTTAAATAGTAAATTACAAAATATTGCATAATTTTGATATTGTTTTATGGAGATAGCAAAATTTGCTGTTTTCTAGTGTTTTTATACTTGTACGATAGGATCGGGTATAATAAAATTACTCCTCCGTTTGTAACATCTCGAAATAAGTGAGCTAGATATACCTTCAAAGGTATGGATCGGATCAGAAAAAAATTCTAAAACGATTGAGCCATGTTCGTCCGTCCGTCCGTCAGCACGCTAACTCAAAAACTAAGAAAGCTAGAATCTTGAAATTTACACAAAATATTCTAAGAGCAATTTGTAGGTTCCCTATTTTTTTGGTTGAGTTTGGACCAAAACTTAGGGTAGCTCTCGAACACCTAACTTTTAGATCCCCACATTTTTTTTGACATAGAGCTGTGAAATAGAACCTTTGGGGAGCTGTAGCTCCGTAACGGGTGGGACTACAAAAAAAAGTTATTAAAAATAAAATTAATATTTTTGTGAGATCTATCAGTAGTAGAAAATAAAATTGATTGCCAAACTTTAGCTTTTTGGACTGTTATAATATAAAAGTGAATTGCTAGTGCAAGCATTTTGGACTTGTATAATATAAAAGTAAATTGCTGGAATAAAAAAGAAACACGAACCTCAAATTTCCCAGATTTTAACCTTATATAAATATAAGTTTTAAAGCCTGTGAAATTAATATAAAAGCTGGAGGCAAAATTTAAAAATATAAGTTTATAGTTATGCGTTTGTTGCCTCCAGCTTTTATTTTAATTTCACAGACTTTAAAACTTATATATACTTATATTTATATATATATTTGACATATTGAAATAAACTTTTTCAAAGAAATCTCGATTGTAACAATATAGTTTAGAAAATTACAGAAAAATTTGCTATTAAAAATTTATTTTCTACTTTTTAGTTCAAAAAAGCTGTTTTTTTAAAACTTTTTTTTATTTATTTTATTTTATTCTTTTTAGTAACGACAAATACCTATAAGTATTAACTTGATATTTTTTTTTTTTTCCCTGTTTAATTTTGAATTTTTACAGTTGCCCTTACAGTCTATAATTAAATTATTACCTGTTATAATATAGAATATATTGAATTTTTTTATTATTAATTTATTGTGGCAAAATTTTTAAAAAATGAAGAAAACGTTGCATAGCTAAATTCAAAATTTAAATAAAAATATTGCAATTTTATAATGTTCTCTATTTCCACTTAAAAATTTGACCCATTGAAAACTTTGATTTATATACTGTCTTGTTTTTTCTTTCTTTTATAGCATGACATTTTAATATTTCTTTTTTTCTATCTGTTATGTGTGTAAATATCAGATGTGCACATATACATAAGAAATAGACTTTAAAAATATTTAAAAACATTCAAAGTAACATTTTGTGTTCTCTTTTTTTTCTATTCGTTTTTATTTTTCTTCCAGTATTACATTTTCCTTTTTTTTTGTTTTCTGTTATTTAGGTACGCTAAGTATTTCTTTTTTTTTATACCCGTACGATAGGATCGGGTATAATAAAATTACTCCTCCGTTTGTAACACCTCGAAATAAGCGAGCTAGATATACCTTCAAAGGTATGGATCGGATCAGAAAAAAATTCTAAGACTTTTGAGCCATGTCCGTCCGTCCGTCCGTCAGCACGCTAACTCAAAAACTAAGAAAGCTAGAATCTTGAAATTTACACACAATATTTTGGGAGTAATTTGTAGGTTCCCTATTTTTTTTGGTTGAGTTTGGACCAAGCCTTAGGGTAGCTCTCGAACACCTTTTAGATCTCCACATTTTTTTTGCAATAGAGCTATGAAATTTTAACTACTGATAGATCTCACAAAAATATTAATTTTATTTTTAATAACTTTTTTTTGTAGCCCCACCCGTTACGGAGCTACAGCTCCCCAAAGGTTCAAAAAAGCTCTATATTTAAATTGTTATAGCACAAGTTCTATAAGGTATATCTTCATTTTGAAAACGCCAAACAATTACTACTTTCATTAGCTTTAAAAGTATATATACAATAAATATATATTTTTGGCATACGGTGTCTTAATTTACCGTTATGCGAAACTCAAATTCTTTAACCCTTCCATCTTCTAAACGGTTAAAGTTGGAAACTTGAAATTTTGACAGAAGTTAGATCTTTGAAAATTAGTATGAGTCATTTCAGAAATTTTTTTTGTATCACCCCCCGTTTAGGAGCTGTAAGGGGTCAAAAACTGAAAATTTCCTATTTTTAAACACCTGTAACTTGAATACCTGTTAAAAATTTTTTGAAGTAATACACAAAAATTAAAGCTCCAACATTATATTTTTATTTCTGTTAACAACTTTTTTTAATAATATAGGGTTACTTTATAATTGACGAAAGTGTTACTTGATTTTTTCAAATTTTCTAACAAATTTCTTTAATAATTTGAAATTGTTGAGGATATAATGCGTAGTACAAAAGTGTAATTAAATAAACAACATAACGGTTGCTTGAAGAATTTTTATTTATATGATATTGATATATATGCATACTTATATAATATCATGTTTATTTACATATCGTATATGTCACTAGTGAATGAATGATAAGAGTATAGATGTATATTATATAGCGCCGTATTTACATACACATATGTATTTTATTGTACTTATAAGAAATTATTCTGTCAATGGAATATTTAAATATAATATAATATAATATTTAAAATTATATTTACTGTTTTGTACTTAGTAAATTTAATATACATTTACCGCTTAGTATTAAATGGTACTATAGAATATTTGAAAAAGTTTTGGATTGATAATCGTTATGTGGAAGGTTAGAATCTGGTTTTGAAGAATGTACATATAAACATATAGTTTGAATATATGTACAACCCATAGTTCTAGAAATTATAAAATTCACCCAAATTATTTTAAAATACTAAAATATTAAAAAAATAATATTGTAAGCAGAGTGACAGGCTGTGAACATACTAACGGTTCGTACGGGTATCTAAGAGTTGACAAAGTCAACTGTATTCTTCCTCGTTTTTTAAATGTTTAATTTATACATGCATTCTATTTAAAAAATATAAATTATAACCTATAGAACATTCTGAATTTTTTTTTGTTCGTTTATGTTAACCGTCCATTCATAAGCATACATCAAATTTTTTTTTGTTCGTTTATGTTTACCGTCCATTCATATAAATATAACTGTTGCCTACATATTAAAAATTATAAATCGATAAATCAACTAAATAATAATAGTTGGGAATTTGTGAATTTGGTGTTACTGTATTAGCAGATTTTTACGTACAGCACACATAAAAATATGCATACCATTTTTGTACATGTTTGTGCCTACATATGTAGTAAAAAAATTTGGTTTTAAAAGTATGTAATTGAGAAAATATTAAATTGCTTACTTCTAAATGCCAATGTTTTTGAATTAAAAAAAAATTATTTTGCTTTTTCTAGACGATGTAGATATATATGCATGTATGTACATAACATATATTTTATGATTAATTCATAATTATTGTTATTGAAAAGAAAAATATTGTTGTTATTTACTATTTTTAAAAAAGACTGGATTTCTTATTTTTAATATATTCTTTTTGTTGTTTAATATTTTTACATAATTGGAATTATATTCTTAGTTTTTATACTTCAGAAAAAGGCATTAGTGGTGCAGATCATCATTCCCTAATAGACCTTAATTTAAATGCAGCTCCCAATTTAGATATCAATGTTAGGGCCATAATAGGCGATTTTAATATGTTAAGAGTTTCGAAAGAAAAGCCCTATTTTAATTATAATTAAGAAAGGAAAAACACATATCTATATAAATATTATAAATAAACTCATTGCTTTTATAAATAAAAATGTATACTAAAAATCAATTGATTTGATGAAAAAAAACTTAAATTTAACACTTGCTTACTAAATTTTAAATAAATGCATATTAAATTTTACACTGTGTTCTCAAGTGCGGCACATTAATTTGTTTACACATTCATATCTTTCAAATTCATCGCTTTCAAACCAAAAATATTTTCGAAGCACATATTATTACTATTTTGAAGTATGTACCTATGTATATGTACGCATACAATGCAATTTGCTACATAAAAAACAATAATGTTTTATAGAAAAAAAGAAAACATTTATGTATTACGTATACGTATTGGTATTGGTATTGGTGAGTTTAGTAAATTTAGATAAAATGTTTTATTTTCGTTCTGTAATAATTCTGTTAAAAATTCTGTTATATCTTTGTATGAAAATTTCATTTTGAAATTAAGCTAATTTCTCTAATGTTTTTCGATATTATTATTTTAAAATCATGTATTGTCATCGGGATCTGATCTAATGAAGAAAATTTCAAGTCTCTAGCTCAACAGGAAGTGTGTTTAAAATGGCTTCTAAGATTCCATCCTTTACCCAACCAAGTTAATAAAAAGCTGTTAAAAAATATGGGATATTTTTTATTCACACATACATTAATTATTGTTTCTGATATAAAATATGTTTTACAATTTTATACCAAATGTTTAAGTAAATTAAGAAACGTTAAATCGATTCCATTACAGCAAGAGTAAAAATTTTTTATTCCAGTAACTCATAAATAATGAAACTACCTCGAAGGGTAAAATATGTACCAAAATACTGTGATTATAATTTATAAATATTACAATCCAATTTTAGTTGAAGCAACATTTCTAACACGTATGAAAATTATATACATATGCACATAAATGTATTTTACTGCATATTTCTGTAGTATACTATTAGTAGTATACCGTATATCCAAACAAACATCTAACCTTGAACACCTACCTACCTAATCGCTTAATAAGATCATGCAGTAAAAATAGTTGACAAATATCTTGATTTAAATTATAAACAAATGGAGCGGAACAAAATAATTTAGGAAATTAGTTTAACATAATATTATGTGTACCCAACCATTGGTGGAATGAGAGGTCTCGGGTTCGATTCCCGGCTGGGTACAATAATTATAATATAAAAAAAAAAAATATTCATATATCGCAATATGTAAATACTTTATATATCACTATATCACGTACACCCCACATTCCTACCAGGAAACAGGGGTTATAGCTACCTGGTACACATTTATGTACCACGGTACTTGAATATAAATAAATAAATAAATATTATGTACATACGTACGTACATATTTACATACGTAGTTTTAATTTTTTGTGTTGACAAAATTTTGTTTGCAAATCATAATGCGTAATTTTAATAATAATTTTGTAATGATCTTTACTTTTTATATTCTTTACTATGTACAAAAATAATATTATGTATGTATGTAGTTTGAATTTGGCAATTGCAATTATTTTGAATAAAATTTTATTTGTATATCTATATACACAATATACATAATAAATGTTCCTAAATAAAACACATAAAACATTAATTTTTAACGACATGCATATTCAATATGCAATAAAGAATGTTGACAACAAATATTCTGATTTAAATCCTAAACAAATGTTTTAAAACAAAATAATTTAGCAACATAAAAATATTGTACCTATATATTTTGTGTTTTGCTAAATCCTAATACAAAATACATGTGCACATCAAGATTGATTGAACTAAATTATTATAGGAGGAAAGATCAAATAATATGTGTATATTACACATAAAATTTTATTAAAAAAATATTGATGAATACAGTTAATAAAAAAAAAAAAAAATATACGTACACGAATTGGATTCGAACCAAATCACTCTTACTTGCAAAACCTGTACACTCTCCTCTGCACTATACAATACTTAAATATTTAATGAACATATTACAAACATAAAAACTTAATTTTTAACCATGTATATTCAATATGCATTAAAGAATTGCCCGTAGATACCCTTACGAACCGTTAGTATGTTCACAGCCTGTCACTCTGCTCACAATATTATTTTTTTAATACTTTAGTATTTTAAAATAATTTGGGTGAATTTTATAATTTCTAGAACTATGAGTTGTACATATATTCAAACTATATGTTTATACATTCTTTAAAAGCAGATTTTAACCTTCCATATAACGATTATCAATCCAAAACTTTTTCAAACATTCTATAGTACCATTTCATACTAAGCGGTGAATGTACTTAGTACAAAATAGTAAATATAATTTTAAATATTATATTATATTAATGCGCACATTTGTCTTGTTATAAGTATATCGCCTTACATTGCAATATTTCTTTAAAAATATTTCCATTCAAGAAATTATTCTTCTTATAAGTACAATAAAATACATATGTATATGTATGTAAATTCGGCGCTATATAATATACATCTTATAATATACATCTATAATACGGCGCTATATAATATACTATACATTCATCAGTGACATATACGATATGTAAATAAACATGATATTTTATAAGTATGTATATATATCAATATCATATAAATAAAAATTCTTCAAGCAACCGTTATGTTGTTTATTTATTTACATTTTTTTGTACTACGCATTATATCTTCAACAATTTCAAATTATCGAGTAAAACAAAATGCAAACAATTCGTTAAAGAAATTTGTTAGAAAATTTGAAAAAATCAAGTAACACTTTCGTCAATTATAAAGTAACCCTATATTATTAAAAAAAGTTGTTAACAGAAATAAGAGTATAATGTTGAAGCTTTAATTTTTGTGTATTACTTCAAAAAAATGTTAACAGGTGTTCAAGTTACAGGTGTTTAAAAATAGGAAATTTTCAGTTTTTGGCCCCTTACTGCTCCTAAACGGGGAGTGATACAAAAAAAATTTCTGAAATGACTCATACTTATTTTCAAAGATCTAACTTCTGTCAAAATTTCAAGTTTCCAACTTAAAGCTTTTAGAAGATAGAAGGGTTAAAGGATTTTGCAAAATTTGAGTTTCGCATAACGGTAAATTAAGATACCGTATGCCACAAATATATATTTATTGTATATATACTGTTAAAGCTAATAAAAGTAGTAATCGTTTAGCGTTTTCAAAATGAAGATATACCTTATACAACTTGCGCTATAACAATTTAAATATAGAGCTTTTTTGAACCTTTGGGGAGCTGTAGCTCCGTAACGGGTGGGGCTACAAAAAAAAGTTATTAAAAATAAAATTAATATTTTGGTGTGATCTATCAGTAATTAAAATTTCATAGCTCTATTTCAAAAAAATGTGGGGATCTAAAAGTTAGGTGTTCGAGAGCTACCTTAAGGTTTGGTCCAAACTCAACCAAAAAAAATAGGGAACCTACAAATTACTCCCAGAATATTTTGAGTAAATTTCAAGATTCTAGCTTTCTTAGTTTTTGAGTTAGCGTGCTGACGTACGGACGGACGGACATGGCTCAAAAGTCTTAGAATTTTTTTCTGATCCGATTCATACCTTTGAAGGTATATCTAGCGCGCTTATTTCGAGGTGTTACAAACGGAGGAGTAATTTTATTATACCCGATCCTATCGTACGGGTATAAAAAGGAACAACAAAACAAAAAATAGGTACATTTTTATATCATTCATATTCAAATTTCAAACTATATGTATAGCAACAGTATACGTATATTGTATAGAAACATAAAAAAGAAAATAAAACAAAAAATACGTATAGCTAATAGATACCTAACACTACGTAGCTCTATAAATACGTGTTATCATTCATATTCAAATTTCAAACTATATGCATAGCAATAGCATACATATATTGTATAGAAACATAAAATTCGGAAAAAAAAGAAAAAAGGAGGAAAACAAAGGCTCATATATTTCGCCAATAATAAAAATGGTAATAATAATAACAACAATAATAACAATAATACATTAGAATTGAAACAAAAAATATTATCTTTATTTGATATAAAACTTAATACTTTTAATACATATTCAGATAATTCCTTGAGTAATGGTAATAATGCTAATTCTGTGATTAATAATAAAACGACTACTATTCATAAGTATGATAATTTATTATTTATTACACAAATTTCGGATTTTACGCTGAGTGCTACGAAAGCCCCTATTGAACCGTTTGCTCCCCAATCAAATGATAATACTTTCATTTAACCTTTAGTGCCACCCATAGTTAGAATGACTAAAGAATCGTTAAATGAACAAGATAAAATAAATGCCCTCTCAAGCTTAAGAGATGAAAGAATATATAATCTTATTAGATTATACCTCTCTTACTTGCATGACGACTCCTATAATTGTGTTATCGAGGGAAAAACAAAGACTAACGTTTTAGTACTTTTATATAATGAAGGGCTTCCAATGAATTACAAAGCTCTTTATGACCTCTTTGTAAACTATCATGAGTCTATTGTTGTGCCCATTAAAATGATGCAAGAAGACTTAAAAGCCTTTCGTAGTTATTGTAATAGTAACTACTATAATCATTTACAGTTTTCAATATCATTATAATTGTTTAAATAAATCGTCATTAAATATCTCATATAAATTTAATTTTACCAAAACTAATTTTTATATGCTTAACAATTTTTTTATTTTTTTCTTTCAATTGATTTTAAGTTTTTACTAAACTTACATGATTTAAGTGATTTAAATAATGCGATTGATAAATTTTCAATTCACCATGGATTTGACTTGTATGTTCCTCGAGTTCGTGATAGAAATATCAATTCAAGTCCACCATGGTATGATGGTGAACTAAGAACTCTCAGAAATAAAAAATAAAGCGCGGAATGCATATTTAAACAAGGTAGAATGTAAACCAACGGTTTTTAAAAGCGCTTTTTTCCAAAACACAATATAAAAAATAAAATTTAAGAAATTTGTTGTAATAAGAAAATATGTGAAAATAGGACTTTTCTTGAATTTTGAGGGGCTGTAAGTTCGGAACCCTATATAACTAAGAAAACCCATTAACACACGTAAAAACATATTACTGGAGCTTTAATTTGTATGTCTTGCTGAAGAAAAATCTGTACAGGTGCTTAAGTTACCGGTGCCTAAAAATAGCAAATTTTCAATTTTTCACCCCTAAATACCTCTTAAACAGGGGGTGGTGTGAAAAAATTTTCTAAGGAAACTTATACTTATTTTAAAAGTTCTTTCTTGTCTCAAAATTTCATGTTCCTATCTAAAGGCATGCCGGTGTTATGAAAAAAAAATTTCATGCAAAATGTGGTTTTCACATAACGGTAAATTGAAATAGTGAATTACAAAATATTGCATAATTTTGATATTGTTTTATATAAATAATAAAATTTTCGGTCTTCTAGCGGTTTTCGATTGCAAAACTATTACGCAGAGCCTGAGATATATACATCTGAAAATGGGGCTTTTTCGCAATTTGAGCTGTAATCTAGAACCCTATAGAACTAAAATAAACCTTTTACACACATAAAAATATATTATTGTAACTTTAATTTTTATATCTTGTCGAAGTAAAATGTGTACAGGTTCCTAAGTTACAGGTGTTTAAAAATAGCAAATTATCAATTTTTGAGCCCTAATAGCTTATAAGCAGGGGGAGGTCCAAAAAATTTTTCTGAGTAAACTAATTCTAAAAGTTATTTCTTGCCTCAAAATTTCAAGACTCTATCTAAAAGGGTACCGGAGTTATAAAGGTAGAAAAATCATGCAAAATTTGGGTTTCACATAACAGTATATTTAAATACTAAATTTAAAAAAATTGTATAATTTTGATATTAATTTACAAAGTTGAAAAAAATACCTGTCGAATGACGTTTTTAGATTGAAAAAATCTTAACATAAGATATATGCATTTAAAAATAGGACTTCTTTAAAGTTTGAAGGGGTGTAGCTCCGTAATGGATGGGGCTACATGAAAAAGTTGTTCCACAAAATTAATTTTTTTATGAGACCTACCTATTTCTTTCTCTATCTTTAACGGTGTAGAAGTTTTGTAAACAGACGGACGGACGGATGGACAGAGTGAAACTAATGAGAACATTTTTTCAAAATTTTTTTGAAAATGTGCTAAAAAGAAGGATAATATTTCTTATTCAAATTTTTTAAATTTATTTACCGTATTCAAATCCTTACTGTGTCTTAAATATGAAGCTTATATTGTAAAATTGCTTTTCAACTTCGTACAGAACCTAAATCTTTTTGAAAGCTTGTAAATTCAAAAGGTAAATCCGATCAATATCTAAATTATATGTCATACAAGGATCAGAATTCTAACGACTCAATTATTATATTTAACTATTTTAAAGATTTCTTCACCGGTAGTTATTCTACTTCTCCTTTCGATATTGATGAATCTAATTTTAATCATTTGGAAGACTTTCCAAGTTTACCTCTTCAAAATATTAATTTTATACTCCGCCGCGGTCCAGCTTTATCTAACTAAATTGGGTGATAACTCTGCTCCTGGACCAGATAATTTGCCAGAAATTATTTTAAAGCGTTGCTCCGATTCACTATCTAATCCTATAGCACTGCTTTTTAATAAATCTTTTGCTTCTGGGGTGTTTCCTAATTTATAGAAAGAATCATACATAAGGCTAGTTCATAACAAAGACTCAAAAAGTAATGTTGGGAATTATAGGCCTATTGCTAAACTATCTAGTTTGCCGAAAGTGTTTGAGCTTATGGTCTTTGATGCAATTTATGATTATTGTTCTGAATTTATAGTGAATGATCAAAATGGATTTGTAAAAAAGAGATCAAAAATATCTTCAACTATTTTGAAAGCAACGTAAGTTGGGTGCCAAACCAACATGGTTTACATTGACTTAAGTAAAGCGTTTGATCTTCTGCCTCATAGTGTAATTCTCTATAAATTAAGAAAATATGGTTTTCCGTATTTCCTAATTAACTGGATTGACTCATACTTAAACAACCGTAGTTATAGTGTTCTTTTCAGAACAGCAATTTCAGCATCTTTTGTTGCTAATTCTGGAGTACCACAGATTAGTCATCTTGGACCATTGTTGTTTATTATCTCAATAAATGATGTTACTAAGATTATTCAGAACAGTTCCATAAAAATTTACGCGGACGATATGAAAATGTTTAAAGAAGTGTGCTCAATTATTGATGCAGACTCTTTCCAAAAAGATCTTAATAACTTTATGAACTGGTGTAAATGTAACAATCTTACTTTAAACATTGATAATATGCCGTCATTTCATTTACCCGCTCCTCAAACTTAATCACAAATAATTAAATGTAAACTTACCTTTAATACATATATTAACAAAATCATTAGTAAAGCAAACTCAATGCTAGGTTTTGTAAAAAGGTGTTCTAGAGAATTTAATGACCCATATATTATAAAATCTCTTTGGACGACTTTAGTTCGTGGTATTCTGGAGTATGCAAATTAGAGGTCTGGTCTCCACACTATCATCAACATATTGTTAGAATAGAAACAATACAAAGAAATTTTCCAAGGTTCGCCTTAAGATATCTAAATTGGGCTAATCCCCTTATATTGTCTCCATATGTCAATCTTCTCAAATTACTTGACATGAATACTTTAGAATGTAGACGAACAGTCATGGGTATTGTTTTTAGTACTCAGGTATTTCAACTATATAGGTTCACACTACATTAACAACATATTAATTAACTCAATCAATACATGAGTACGTTTTATATCCGAAAACACATTTTCGATTAGATACCATAGAACTACGGTAAATATGAGCCGATTAATAGAATGTTGATGAATGTGAATCAATACAAAATTATAATAAATATAAACATAAGTGAAAATGTAATAAAAACATCATTATTCAAAACAATTCCGTAATTGTTCAACACTATTTAGTTGTAAAAAGTTTAGTTGTTGTTTAGTTTTGTGAAATATTAAATATAAATTATTTGTTTTTATAAAATTAATTTTGCTCTGTATAAACTTAATATTAATTTTAGATTAAGTATAATTATCTAAATGTAACATGTAAATTGCTTGAATTAAATAAATAAATAAATAAATAATTAAAATTTAAACTTAGCAAAAATATTAAATAAAATTTAAAGTTAGTCGGATCAAAAAATGTTCTATGGCGAAGTTGTTGCTCTTTAATTGTGTAACAATATTTTCTTAATAATTTTTCTCATAATATTTTTACGGAATATTCGTAAAAAACTTAAAAATGACAATAGTAAACTACATACTACTTCCCGTTGTCCGATTTGCTCCAATAGCAATCCGAGATATTCAGATCAAAATCTTAAATATGAAATTTCAAAAAATTCCGCTCAGTTGTTTAGGCTGTACTTGTGTCCACAGCCATACACACACACACATCCACACACGGTTTTTTGTTCTTTAAATATATAAGTAAGTATGTATGTAATTTTTATTAAATACTGTAAAGAAATGTGAATATGTTTTTTAATTTAATTGATTCTGTTTATATATAGTATTTTTAAACAAACGTGCATAATACTTACATTAGTATATACACATTTCAATGTGTTTTGAGAAATATCTTACACACATATCTTATATAGGTACACCACGTGTTACTAATGCATTTCTGAATGATGACATGATGATTGTCGTATGAAGGAGATTATTTCTGTTTCTTATTAACGGCCGAAAATGTTATTAGGTTATTTTAATTACTATTTGATATTACATAGAAACTTGCATTGAAAGCTTTTTATGGAATATCAAAAACAATATAAATAGATAAAAGTAAAGAGTGTTGGAAATATCTTTTTAATAATAATGAGAATACATAAAATTGGGCAGAATATTTTTAATAGGTACTCATGCGGAAATGGGTTAATGAACGTTAATAAAAAATTGTCAAGGACTTTATTTAGAATAATAAATTCATCCTGCCAAATTAGAGCCAAATTAGAAACAAATATTTTGCTTAGCAGCCTATCATACCGAATGGGTTAATGTATCACAACAAAATTAATTGAATGAGCTTCTGTGCAATACTTGCAATACTGTGAATACTGAATTGCAATACTTGTGCAAATTTTCAATAGGTCAACAAAGAAATTAAAAAACTCCATTGAAGTCTAGTGCCGAAACGAGTTAATGAATCATAACCGAATTATGTTACTGAGCTTCTGTGGTAAAGAGCTACACTTTTGTAAATTTCAACTCAATTGGTCAAACAGTTTAAGCGCGACAACAAAGAAATTAAAAAATTTCATTAAGCCCTCGTGCCGAAACAGGTCACTGGATCGTAACCAAATTAACATAGTGAGCTTTTCTGCTAAAGAGCAACAGTTTTGCAGATTTTCAAATCAATTGATTAAACCGTTTAAGCAGAACAACAAAAAAATTTAATGGACTTCGTTCGGCTCTCGTACCCAAAAAATATAAAAATTTATAAAAATTTGTTCAGGCTTTTTTTCAGAACATAAAACCACCATACAAAATTGGAACAGTTAATTTGTGATATTAGATAATAAAACAATTTGTAAACATTTTTATTATTTTTTATTTTTAACTTTTTTATATACCTACATACATACTTTTACGATTAGTTCATTGCCTAATAACAACAACAATATTATTGAATAAAAAGAAATGTTAAATTATAAGAAATTATTTTCCTTTGATATAAATTATTATTAATATAATTTAAATTTCGCATTAAGATTTTCAGGTAATAGCGGTCGGTTATATGGTACACTACAGCTGATTTTTTAATTAGGTGGCATGTTTAGTAAGATTTTTTTTGTAAATTCTTAATAACAAACAAATCGTAAATTGGATTATTGGAGTAAGATTTTATTTTAGTTTTGTACATTTATAAACAAACGAACGAACAGATGAACTTACAAATTAAAATTAATAAACACATTTTTTAAATACACAATATTTAAATTACTACAGAACTTCACTGCCATATACATATATCCAAATATTTGTTATAAACAATCTTATAAATATTTATTTTTCGTGAAGATATTCAAACTGGGGTCACACATTTTTATGTCAACCAGCTCAAACCATGATCCCATAATCATTTCAAACTTTACAATAAAATTGTTTCAGTATGGAAAGAACTTAGAAGCAGAGGAGTTCCACTAAAAATTATACGCATCATCAAAATTCTACACCAGAAAGCATAAGTCGCAGTTATCCATAAAGGTTAATCAAGCAGTACATTCCAATCAAAAATATGAGTGAAACAAGGCTGTCCACTTTCATCCCTACTATTCTTGGATATAGTCACAATAGTCTTGGATAGTATACTGAAAGAGGTTTGATCGATAAAGTGAGAAATAACTTGGTCCTCAATTCAGCAGCTTGAAGACATAGACTACGCAGATGACATATGTCATATCTAAAAAATCTTGCAAGAAACATTGGACTTGAGCTCAATATCAATAAGACCAAAGCGATGAGAATAAACACCGCCGTATAACACAGCATCTACAAATAAACGGTCAAAAAAATGAGTATGTCAATAACTTCTACTATATGGCATCATATTTCAAGCATTGAAGGAGCTCAAGAAGACATGGATAATCAACTCAAGAAAGCTGGAGCAGCGTTTCGCAGATTACAACCTGTATGGAGAAACTCACAAATCTCCCGAAACACCAAACTGTGAATTTTCCGGTCATGTTTAAAAAGCATCCAAATCTATTTCAACCAGTCCTGGTTAACTTCGAGTACTACAAACAGCAAGCTATAGGCATCCATAAATAAATGCCTTAGAATTATATACCAGATATTCTGGCCTTGAACAATTACGAATAAAAATTTATGCAACTTAACAGGAGAGCAACCAATAGCGCACCAAATAAGAAAAAGGAAATGGAGGTTGATAGGGCACACGCGAAAACACCAAAGAAACATAGCGAGAATGGCCCTTGAATGGAATCCGCAAGGTTCAGCCAAAACGTGGTCGGACAAGCAACACCTGGCACAGAACAATTTATAATAATGGAGCTAAACTCAATAGGTAAAACCGGCAGAGTGCAAAACAACTGCACCTAATAGAGTTAGATGGAAATATCTAGTGGAGACCATATGCTCCCAAGAGGAGTAAGGAAAAAAAATGTATCCTAATAACATTAATAATTAAGCATTGTAATAAACTAAAGATATGCCGATAAGGCTTGAGCAAATGCAAATAACATATAGTTAAGAGCTATAGGTTGGTTAAGAGCTATATCATAAATCAGGTTAACAGCACAAACCAAATGTACCGGATAAGGCCAATGTCAAGAAAACTAAATATTTGATCATTAGCAAAAAACAAACAACGCATGGTAATGAATTAATTGTTAATCAAATTGAAATTAAAAATGTTACGACATCTCTATATACAAACTGTTCAGAGAGAAAATAAAAAGAACCTTTCCCAGAACTAATACGTTATTAACAAAAATAAAATAATATTTTCGATCCACAACCTCAAAAGAAAATTGTTATGATTTCGGTATAAAAGTCTACATCTAAATAGTTTCAAAACATAAAATCTATATCGAAATAAATTTCTTACAAAAAAGGCAGAATGTAAACCAACAATTTTTTAAAAGCGCACATTTCCAAAAGAAAATACAAACTAAGTATTTAGAATTGTGACTTGCACCAAAATTTCATATAAGAAAAAATGTGAAAATATGACTTTTTTGTAATTTTGAGGAGCTGTAAATCCGGCACTATATATAATTAAGAAAAAGCGTTAATATACGTAAAAATATATTACTGGAGCTTTAATTTTATATCTTACCGAAGAAAAATTTGTACTAATTCTAAAAGTTCTTTCTTGTCTCAAAATTTCAAGTTCTCAAAGCGTGCTGGAGTTACGAAAAAAGAAATATCATGCAAAATTTGGTTTTCACAAACGGTAAATTTAAATACTAAATTCAAAAAAATATTTATAATTTTGATATTGATTTACAAAGGCAAAAGGCCTGTCGAATGGTGTTTTCAGATTGAAAAAATGTTAAGCGGAACATGAAATAGATGCATTTAAAAATAATGTTTTTTCAAAGTTTGAGGAGCTGTAGTTACCTGATGGACGATGGTATATGCAAAAATTGTTCCACAAAATTAACTTTTTTATGGGACCATGAGACCCATGGTTAAAAATTTTTTTCTCTATCTTTAACGGTGTAGAAGTTTTGTAAATAGACTTACAGACGGACGGACGGAAATGTGCTAAAAACCGAAAAATTACCGCAACAAAGGTTTAAAAATTTAAAAAGAATACTTATTAAATACAAATACAAAACAGTAAGTTTAAGTATTCAACTTTTTTATATAAAATAAATTAACTATATAAAATGAAACTATTAAAACAAAATGTTATGTTTTTCTATAACTTGCCGTAATTGTATCTTTATGCAGTTTGATTAAAAGTTACACAATTCAGATATATAAATGCTTTGTCGAGTATTTTTTGATTATTATTCTTTTTCATTCCATATAAAAAAAACTTGAGAATATTTTAGGTCTAAAAGTACATACATGATTTCTACAATTTTAAAAAAAAATCTGGCGTAATGTATTTCTTAACTTTAGTCTTATTTTTAATTTAAGTTTTAGTTTGAAGTATTAAAAATACCAATAAACAAATATATATAATGTATGTATGTATATAAATGTGACCTATAAAAATAATTCTTTTTGATTTGATTAAAAGAAAATATTGTTACATATTTCGGTTTAGAAATCTATTTTTCGGTTTTTAATGAACTCTAATGAACAAACTTTTAAAACTATTTCATATTTGTTTTATGTTATTTAATACTATACATATTATTTTGAATACAGACTATTTAGTTTAAAAATTTTATATTGAAAAGAGTCTGAATAAAATATTCATTTGAAATGTTCTTACAAAATTAAAAACACCAAAAAAATTTTATTGCATTAAAAAAGGATACATTTTTGTTTTATTTAATTTGAATTGGTTAAGAATAATTATGCACCAATTTTCCATAATTATGCACCAATTTTTCCAGTTATACTCATGTAGATAAAATACACTATACAGTGGTACATGTCTAAATAATTGTTCGGGTGTCCAATTCAAATTGTCAATTGATAAAATAATTATAAAAGTGTACTCTTTGTTTGTTTTGCTTCAAAATGCACAATGAAAAAATTTTGACTATATCCATGTTTTTCCTAAAAATTATTTTTGGATTAAATTAGTTAAGTATTAATTAAGTAATTAATACTTAACTAGTAATTAGTTAAGTAATTAATTTATCTAAATATATTCAATCAAATATGTTCTAATAGTATTTTTTATAATAATCAGTAGAAACTACTTATTGAGACAAACAAGCATCACTGCGAATATGTACTATGAAGTACTTATATGAATAAATTTATAGAAAACTTTAAAAAATGTTTAAGTAATTTTGATTAAAAACACATCCATTTTAATGAGCCAATTGACTTTATTTCAATGCCATATTTGAAATAAAACCAAAATCGTGATGTTTTTAGTTTTCGGCTTTATTTCATTATTAATGATTTTGAAAAAAGAAATAAAAGTTAAGACTCTATGATTTTGGCTTTATTTCAAATGTTGTATTGAAATAAAACCAAAAAAGCGTAAGTTGGCTTTATTTCATTTGACTTTAAAGCGTGTACCCAATAATTCTTGAAAGAAGTTTTGAGTTAATATTATTTGGATTCGAAGATTTAATAAATATTGCCCCGCTTTGTAAATTTTTAAACGTATATCTATTTTATGTAAAATTAAATTTGAAGTTAACAGTTTTATCATAGCATCTACTAAAAGAGCTCATTTAAAACAAAATACAACAAGGTAGTATGTAAACCAACGGTTTTTAAAAGCGCACATTTCCAAAACACAATACAAGCTGTTTAGAATTGTGACTTGCACAAAAATTTGAAAATTTAAAAAATAAAATTTAAGAAATTTTTTGTAATAAAAAAATATATGAAAATAGATTTTCTGGTATTTTGAGGGGCTGTAAGTTCGGAAGCTTATACAATTAAGAAAACCCGTTAACACACGTAAGAATATATTACTAGAGCTTTAATTTTTGTATCTTGCCGAAGTAAAATGTGTACAGGTTCCTAAGTTACAGTTGTTTAAAAATAGCAAATTTTAAATTTTTGAGCCCTAATAGCTCATAAACAGGGCCCTAATAGCTCACATAACGTTAAATTGAAATTAGTACAAAATTGCAAAAACCTATAGAAATTTTATAACTAATATTATTTATAATAATTTTTATATTATAAAGCTTAAAAAACTTATAAACTTTTAATAGTTAATTAACATTAGATATAAACATTTGGAAATTGCAACTTTGAGGGGCTATAACTTCATAAAGGGTGGGGCTACATAAAAAAAGTTCTTCCACAAAATGAATTTTTAAATGAAATCATCAATTGTTTAAATTCATTTGATCTGTATAAAAAGATGTAGACATTTTCTACAGACAGAATAAAACTATTAAGTAAATTTTTAAAAAATTTTTTTGAAAAATGCGCTAAAATATCCACTTTTATTTATTTATATGCAGGATCACTAATAAATTCTCAAATAAATTAGCACAATTTTGCACATTCATATTTTTACACATACACATTTGCCCGCAAATAATGTATAAGTAGATGATATATTATTATTACCACTTTTAAATCATCATTATTTCTAAGAGCACATCAATATTTTTCGCAAATATTGCGGTAATTTTTATGTTTTTTAATAATACCGCTGTAGTTTTTTTTGCCTTCATATACATTAAGAATTTCATTTCAAAAACGATAAAAAAAATACGATTTCTGGGAAAGAAAAAAAGTTTTCCTTTTTTTATTGTATTGTGTTACTGCAACATAATTTTTTTATCATATTTTTGGATATTCGTACTACAAAATGTACATAACCCATAAAAAATATTTAAAAATTAAATTAACAATCAGTTGATGGACATTTTAAATGTATGTATTTTTGACAAATACAAACTTAGAATGACAGACCATAGTGAGTACTTATACTTAAAATGAGTATGATAAGAACCTATTTTCGATAAGTAGTAATTTTAACTGCTATTACTTTCTACAAAATAATAATTCACAACTAACTGCATAAGTAGTTAATAATTCATAACTAACTATAAGTAGTAGATTAGTAGGAGCGAAAACAATTTTTTCAACATTCACGCTCAGATACAACTCTAATGGTGTTTTACGTTTTTTGTAAGTTAACCTCTTCACTCTACTATTATTATACCCGTACGATAGGATCGGGTATAATAAAATTACTCCTCCATTTGTAACACCTCGAAATAAGCGAGCTAGATATACCTTCAAAGGTATGGATCGGATCAGAAAAAAATTCTAAGACGATTGAACCATGTCCGTCCGTCCGTCAGCACGCTAACTCAAAAACTAAGAAAGCTAGAATCTTGAAATTTACACAAAATATTTGTAGTTCCCTATTTTTTTTGTAATTTGTAGGTTCCCTATT
This sequence comes from Poecilobothrus nobilitatus, assembly GCA_947095535.1. Taxonomy (NCBI): domain Eukaryota; kingdom Metazoa; phylum Arthropoda; class Insecta; order Diptera; family Dolichopodidae; genus Poecilobothrus; species Poecilobothrus nobilitatus. The sequence continues at coordinate 993,961 of OX352772.1, read as the reverse complement.
TTTTTTGGTTGAGTTTGGACCAAACCTTAAGGTAGCTCTCGAACACCTAACTTTTAGATCCCCACATTTTTTTTGAAATAGAGCTATGAAATTTAACTACTGATAGATCTCACAAAAATATTAATTTTATTTTTAATAACTTTTTTTTGTAGCCCCACCCGTTACGGAGCTACAGCTCCCCAAAGGTTCAAAAAGCTCTATATTTAAATTGTTATAGCACAAGTTGTATAAGGTATATCTTCATTTTGAAAACGCTAAACGATTACTACTTTTATTAGCTTTAACAGTATATATACAATAAATATATATTTGTGCCATACGGTGTCTTAATTTACCGTTATGCGAAACTAAAATTTTGCAAAATACTTTAACCCTTCTATCTTCTAAACGGTTTAAGTTGGAAACTTGAAATTTTGACAGACGTTAGATCTTTGAAAATGAGTCATTTCAGAAATTTTTTTGTATCACTCTTCGTTTAGGAGCTGCAAGGGGTCAAAAACTGAAAATTTCCTATTTTTAAACACCTGTAACTTGAACACCTGTTAACATTTTTTTGAAGTAATACACAAAAATTAAAGCTTCAACATTATACTTTTATTTCTGTTAACAACTTTTTTTAATAATATAGGGTTACTTTATAATTGACGAAAGTGGTACTTGATTTTTTTCAAATTTTCTAACAAATTTCTTTAACGAATTTTTTACATTTTGTTTTACTCGATAATTTGAAATTGTTGCGGATATAATGCGTAGTACAAAAAATGTAAATAAATAAACAACATAACGGTTGCTTGAAGAATTTTTATTTATATGATATTGATATACATACATACATACTTATATAATATCATGTTTATTTACATATCGTATATGTCACTGATGAATGAATGATAAGAGTGTAGATGCATATTATATAGCGCCGTATTTACATACATATACATTTATGTATTTTATTGTACTTATAAAAAATTATTCTATGAATGGAAATATTGCAATATTGCAATGTATGGCGATGTACTTATAACAATATAAATATACTATTATGTACGCATTAATATAATATAATATTTAAAATTATATTTACTATTTTGTACTTAGTAAATTTAATATACATTTACCGCTTAGTATTAAATGGTACTATAGAATATTTGAAAAAGTTTTGGATTGATAATCGTTATGTGGAAGGTTAAAATCTACTTTTGAGGAATGTATAAACATATAGTTTGAATATATGTACAACCCATAGTTCTAGAAATTATAAAATTCACCCAAATTATTTTAAAATACTAAAATATTAAAAACATAATATTGTAAGCAGAGTGACAGGCTGTGAACATACTAACGGTTCGTACGGGTATCTAAGAGTTGACAAAGGCAACTGTATTCTTCCTCGTTTTTAAAGAAGAATTTGATCAATCAAATGTATTAATAAATATATAAATAATAAAAATATTTCGTTATGGTATAAATATTACTTATGTCTGTTTATAGTGCGTGTTCTCATTTAAGTTTCTTCATTAATAAAATAAATGAATTTACAACGAGGTTCAAAAATTCACGAATCTTCGGCGATTTTAGCATTAATCTACAGGTACAAAAGAAAGATGCAGTAAATTGTAGTTACCCTCTAACAAGTAATGGTTTTATCATAAGGAATAAGATAACAGAAACTTTTATAAGTAAAACTAGGATAGATAAAATAACAAAATCAATAATAACCCGATGTTAATCTAGATAACAAAATGAAAACCCTGAAGCACAGTAATCGAATTATTTCTGCTCATCATAGGGTATTTCTGAATGTATCAATAATTATTTGCTAATGTAACAAATACTTTAAATATTCAATCAGAATAAATTATTGTTTAAAAAAAATCTGTAGACAGTAAACAACTGTAAAACGTCAACATGAAAATAATAAAAAATCTTTACATCAAACCACTTCTAGATTTAGGAGATTTAATAAAATATACATAATTATACTTGTATGAACATATTTAGATCAATAAATTTGCCATTACGTTTGTGCCAGCTTAAAGGAGAAAAGATAGGTAAGCAAACTCTCAAAAAATAATATTTTTACTCAGGATCGAATTCTGAGTCGATTTAGGTATATACGCCCATCCGTCCATTTGTACAATAAATCAAAAAGAGGATTCTGAAATATTTATTATTTTATTTTTATAAATACCAGTTTCGCTACTGACATTGAACATATCTGAAGCTAGATATTTGAAATTTTGTCAAAAGAATTTAAGTTTTTTGTTGTCAATGACTTCGGCAAAATGTAGTAGGTGTAACGCTACAGACTGAAGTAGCTTGTTCAACTCCGCAATTTACATAAAAATATATTTAATTAGATTCTTAATTAAGTCAGATATGAGATATCTGAAATTTTTTAGGAGATGATGAAATTTTATGAACATAACATATATCTTATCTTCGTGCGGGTGTCCTATAAGTTTTATTTGATATTACCAATTACATATAAACGTTAAGTACATATATTAATTTTAAATACATATTTATACTGTGAATGTCAATTCTATCAATGCATAATACTGTAAGATTCTAAAAACAGTTTTCATTAAACTTTATTTTCACAATTTTACTAGTTTTTACTTTCTAAGTTCTTATTTTAGGTAAGTAGGCAATGTACTGTGTAAACAAAAAAAACTGAATGCTGAATTTAAACTAAGCTTTTTCTCGCTTTATTATGTATATTTTGCACACTACACAGTGATTAGAAACAATTTTATTATTGAAATTTTTAATCTCTAAGATATTTTGTTAATAATTAAATAAAGTTTGATGCAATATAACTAATGAAATTTATTGATTTTTTTGTTAACACTTGATGAAACATTATTGTTCAAAAACCTTTTTATAAATTTTTTTAAAAATAAACATAATTTTTGAAATATTTATGGATGATTTTGAGGATAAAATATTAGGTTCCAAATTTCATCTTGTAAATAAGATATTAACTTGCATCAGATATGTTGACGACGTTTTCTTTTTATGGACAGACATAAATATAAAAATAATTTAAAAAAAAATTATATTTATATTTTTTCAAAAAATTATTTTTATTTTTAAAAAAATTTATAAAAACGTTTTTGAGCAATATCACTGTTTTATTTTAATATCTTTATAGCAAAAATATAAGAAATCAAAAATATTAAATTATCTAAATCTACAAATAGTTAGATCCTATCAAAGGAAAAGCTTATTTATTTAAAAACCTAAGAAAGCCTATATAGGTAGTTAAAAAATACCATTTACGTAGTATGTAAAAATGCTATACTTTAAAAATGGATTGCTATACTTAAAAAAGTTTTATTATATTTAAGATGATTAAACAATATTTATCCAGATTTGAAATTTTTACTAGCTTTTATTTTTTAAATTCTTTATTTAGGTATGTAATTAGTTTTATCAGAAATAGTATAAAATTTTTGTAAAAGAAAGAACTGATTGACAAGAAAAGGAAAAGGAAAACAACTAAAAGCCAATTTTTTCGTCAAAACGTATAGGTAACTATTAATATTCAATATTTAACTATTTAGGGCCTTTCCGAACCATCTCATTAAATATCGCACTTCGCACTAAATACTATTTTATCGCACTATTTTTTTTTATTCAAAAACTCCGAATAGTACCAAGTGCTGTCCAGAATTCATCGCACTTAAAACTTGATTATCTGTAAAAATTAGTCTTTGGAAAACCACACTAGATGATCGCAATTGCACTAAAAATAATTCCTTTTTGTTTCGCTAAAGTATAGTGAATATAAAAAAAAAATATAAGAATGAATAATAATGGAAGAAATAAAAGAAGAAGGAAGATAATATATATTATTCTGCGAAATAATAATTCTTTATTATTAAATGATACAACTTTTTTAGAAAATAATAGAGTTGTAAGTTAATTTTTGGTTATGGTAATAATTTAACTAATGTAGAAAATTTATACCTATACTTATATGTAATATGTTATATAATACAGTTTCTATATTTCTTCTTTCAACTAAAAATTTAAAAATTAAAATAATAACAACTGACAATTGATGAAATGTGCATTCAAAATTTACTCAATATTGGCCATAGTGATCATAAATACTTTTAAATATATATAGCTAAATAATGCTAGAATAAAATGCTTTTTTACACCTGTCAAAATTAATTTGACAAATATGCATTAAACAAACTGTAAAACAAATATCTTTAAATTTTTGTTTTTTAAAAAATAGTTTTATAAACCGCTATTGTATAAACTAATATATTGTAAAAAGTATAGAAAATTTAAATGTACTTAATTAAAATATAAACAAAAAAAAATTATACTGGAATAAATTAATAAGGTTTCATTAATATTATGTACCTACAAAAGTTTCATTTTATTCTATGATATTAATAAATTTAAATGTTTCTTTATAATTTAGTGCTATACTTATTGGTTATTAGCATTTTAAAAATTTTAGTAGGTATGTAAATTAAAAGGATAATACAAGTGCATGATTAAGTTAGAGGTGTCTAAAAACAGGGGACGATACAAAAATTTATACTAATTCTATAAGTTTTTTCATGTCTCAAAATTTCAAGTTCCTAACTAAAAGCCTGCCGGAGTTATAAAAAAAGAAATATCATGCAAAATTTGGTTTTCACCTAACGGTAAATTTAAATACAAAATTTTAAAAAATTCTACAATTTTAATATTGACTTACAACGGTAAAAAAAAATACCTGTCGAATGGCGTTTTAATATTGAAAAATTGTTAAACAGAACAACAGATATACGTATTTAAAAATATGGCTTTTTCAAAGTTTGAGGGGCTGTAGCTCCGTAATGAAGAGGGCTACATGAAAAAGTTATTCTACAACATTAATTTTTTTATGAGACCTACCCATAATAAACATTTTTTTCTCTATCTTTAACGGTGTAGAAGTTTTGTAAACAGACGGACGGACGGACGAACAGAGTGAAAGTAATAGGCACATTTTTTCAAAATATTTTTGGAAATATGCTAAAAATTGAAAACAATAAGTAAAATTACAAAAGCTATAACTAAACGATTAATAATTAATAAGAGCCAATCAAAACAAAAGAAAATAGGGAAAAATAATAGGTATTAATAAAATAATATTAAAAAGATTAATATTTTGAAAAACATCGTTATTTTGAAAATAAAAAATTAATTTAAAATAACCGCATTCTGTTTTGATCTCATTTATAAAAATCTTGCAAAACACTCTTTTCCACAACAATTGTTTTTGAAAAAAAAAAAATTCGAATCAAAAAATGATGCAAACCTTCAAATTTATTATTATAAGTTTACAAAATAAGTAGATAGTAACATTTCAGAAACTTTCTAAATAATCATAAACATTAACATCACCATATCTGTAACAATAACAATTATGAAACTTGATAAGATTTTTAAAGTTTCTGATAGTTTAAATTTTTTTTGTAATTTAAACTGTAATTCAATTAAAGAATGGAAACAAAAACAAGTGGTTTTTGAAACCTTTGAAACAATTTCTACTACTATCAAATCACCCCAACCAATTTCCAGTTATATAATATGGCAATAAGAATGTTTTTTTTTGTTTTTACTTTTATTTTATAAATGATTAGGTAAATATAAGTAGAAAACGTTAAATGTTTTTTCAATATATTATATCCTATATCAAGTTTTTGTATTATCATTGAGATGATAAAATATTTTACAACTTCATGACTTTTCGAGCTTATTGCACTTCGCCTTTAAATCCCATTTTGATTTATTTCAATATTTAGTATAACTATCCGGAACTCAATGATCAATTATTAATTAAATAAACTATTAATTATTCACTAATAATAAACATAAGTATAAAAAATCTTACTTTACCTTAGGTATACAGTTAAAAAAAATACCAATTTTATTGTCTAAATTTAGAGCTCAATTAAAATTAGGGGCCGCGATGGCCTAGTGGGTAAGAGCGTATAACATATGCTGTAAACACAGAGGGAATGTGGGTTTGAATTCCACACATGTCGTGAGAGTAATTTACCCTTACGACATGTACAGCCACGACTGAAAAGGAAAGGCTGTGTAATTTCTCTGTTATATTATTATTTCATAAAAATTATAAATTTTTATTTTTGCGTTAAGATAATTTAATTATTGTAGTTAAATTATTAATATGTATTTACAGATGCTGGTAGTTAACATTTATAATTTCTTTTTTTATATTCAATTAAACTCAGTTAATAATATTTAATTTAGTTTTTTAGCAAATTTAATGAACAGAGCAAAGAATTAGACACAATTCGTTTACAAAAATTTTTAAAGGAATCAGTAATCCATTAAGTGAGTTTTTACAATATAATCAATAATACACCGAAAAATAAAATCATATTATGTAATTAAGTAATTTCACGTGATATTTTTTAAGAATTACTCTTTTATGCACATTACTCGTTACACACATATAGGTATCTTTAAAAAATTAATGTTGTAGAACAACTTTTTTATGTAGCCCCACAGTTACGCAACTACTGCTCCTCAAATTTTTAAAAATCCCTACTTTTAAATATGTAAAAATTCTTGGGCCGTCATGCAGTTAATAGATTATAATCAAATTTGCTCAGTGTCTGCACTAAAAAGCAACGCTAGTGCAAATGTTTAACTACATTGGTCTAATAGTTAAGACAAAACAAAAAAATTAAAAAATTTCAATAAATCCTCGCGCCGGTACAACAAAAAAATAAAGACATTTTATTAGGACGTCGTGTTCAAACGGGTTAACGCAATTCAACGAAATTTTATTTCAGGTCTTCTTTCAGTCTATAAACACATCCTACAAAAGGAAAATCATTTATCCGAGAAGAATCTTTATGCAGATTTTCAAGTCAAATCGTTTCGACAGGACAACGAAAAAACCAAAAAGCCTGTTTCTTAAGCTCGTAATGCCTTTTTCTTTCGATCTTCAGATGTAGATCAACCAATCTATTACCGTTTGAGGGGCATAACTGTCGACGATGCTTCAAGAGAATTCTTCAAGCAACCGTTATGTTGTTTATTTATTTACATTTTTTTGTACTACGCATTATATCCTCAACAATTTCAAATTATCGAGTAAAACAAATGCAAAAAATTTGTTGAAGAAATTTGTTAGAAAATTTGAAAAAATCAAGTAACACTTTCGTCAATTATAAAGTAACCCTATATTATTAAAAAAAGTTGTTAACAGAAATAAGAGTATAATGTTGAAGCTTTAATTTTTGTGTATTACTTCAAAAAACTTTTAACAAGTGTTCAAGTTACAGGTGTTTAAAAATAGGAAATTTTCAGTTTTTGACCCCTTACAGCTCCAAAACGGGGGGTGATACAAAAAAATTTCTGAAATGACTCATACTTATTTTCAAAGATCTAACTTGTGTCAAAATTTCAAGTTTCCAACTTAAACCGTTTAGAAGATAGAAGGGTTAAAATATTTTGCAAAATTTGAGTTTCACATAACGGTAAATTAAGACACCGTATGCCACAAATATATATTTATTGTATATATATTTTTAAAGCTAATAAAAGTAGTAATCGTTTGGCGTTTTCAAAATGAAGATATACCTTATACAACTTGTGCTATAACGATTTAAATATAGAGCTTTTTTGAACCTTCTATAGCTCCGTAACGGGTGGGGCTACAAAAAAAAGTTATTAAAAATAAAATTAATATTTTTGTGAGATCTATCAGCAGTTAAAATTTCATAGCTCTATTTCAAAAAAAATGTGGGGATCTAAATGTTAGGTGTTCGAGAGCTACCCTAAGTTTTAGTCCAAACTCAACCAAAAAAAATAGGGAACCTACAAATTACTCCCAGAATATTTTGTGTAAATTTCAAGATTATAGCTTTCTTAGTTTTTGAGTTAGCGTGCTGACGGACGGACGGACGGACATGGCTCAAAAGTCTTAGAATTTTTTTCTGATCCGATCCATACTTTTGAAGGTATATCTAGCTCGCTTATTTCGAGGTGTTACAAACGGAGGAGTAATTTTATTATACCCGATCCTATCGTACGGGTATAATGGGGAACCTACTAATTGTTGTAAGAATATATTGTGTTAATTTCAAGACTCTAGCTTTCTTAGCTTTTGAGTTATCTTGCTGACGGACAGACAGACGGACAAAGCTTAATCGACTTAAAATTTGATTCTGATCCGATCCATACCTTTGAAGGTATATCTAGCTAGCTTATTTCGAGGTGTTACAAACGGAGGAGCAATTTTAATATACCCGATCGTTTTCGTACGGGGATAATAATCTATGTATATATATAAATAAAAGCGAATGTATCTCTGTCTGTTTGTCCTTTATGCTTTACTACACCATTCATCCGATCGCCATAAAATTTTGAGAGTACATAATCCCCTCATAATCTTTCGAATACTGAATTTTTCCATTTATTTATTTTCAGAGAATTCAGAATGTTGTACCAAAGAAATTATTTACAAAAAAATGTAAATAAATAAACAACATAACGGTTGCTTGAAGATTTCTCTATTTATATGATATTGATATACATACTTATATAATATCATGTTTATTTACATATCGTATATGTCACTGATGAATGAATGATAAGAGTATAGATGTATATTATATAGCGCCGTATTTACATACATACATATATGTATTTTATTGTACTTATAAGAAATTATTCTGTCAATGGAATATTTAAATATAATATAATATAATATTTAAAATTATATTTACTGTTTTGTACTTAGTAAATTTAATATACATTTACCGCTTAGTATTAAATGGTACTATATAATATTTGAAAAAGTTTTGGATTGATAATCGTTATGTGAAAGGTTAGAATCTGCTTTTGAAGAATGTACATATAAACATATAGTTTGAATATATGTACAACCCATAGTACTAGAAATTATAAAATTAAAATAATAATATTATAAGCTAATAATATATTATAAGCTAAAAAAATAAAATAATAATATTATAAGCAGAGTGACAGGCTATGAACATATTAACGGTTCGTACGGGTATCTAAGAGTTGACAAAGGCAACTGATTCTTCCTCGTTTTTATTAAAATAAAGGTAAGTAGATATTATTAGATATTTAAACCATACTATTTTTTAAAAATAATATTATTTATTCATTATATATTATTAAATATTAATAAATAAATTTATTACGTCAATTGTCCAAAAATATTAAAGACCAGACAGCGTAAGTTAAGGTCAAACTTACTTATTTTTCACTTTACTTAATTGTAATTTTCTATGAATTTTCGGAACAATAAAAAAAAAATCGCTGTAATGTAGCTCTAAGTAGTTCATGAACTTCACTAATTTGTTAGTCCCAATTTATTATAACTAAAAACATTCAAATCGATTAACCATATTTTTATTTAAAAATAAGAAATCGGATTTATAGTAATCAATATTGGTTTGATAGGGTCATCAATCAATTTGAAAAGTGTATCATTGGATCAAAATGACAAATAAAAAATGGAAACACATAAGATATTTATGTTTTTCATTTAACAAAAATTATTTTTGTTTAATTTGACCGCAATAACTAAAAATAATAATATGCTTAAATAAATTATTATTAATTTAATATATTTTTTATCAAAATATTAAGTAGTTAAAAAAAATTTAAAACCAAATATTTAAACAAGATAATTAATTTTAGCATATTTTACTTTAATATACAATATACATATTTCAATAAACAGCAACTAGGCTTTAAAATGATATTATGTTTGTGCAATAAAAATAATTTACTTTTAAAGTTAAAAAACTATTTTTATTTTTTATACAATCTTTATACTTATTATGGTGAAATCAGTCGGGTACTTATTTAAATTTATATAAAAATCTAGTTAGCATCAGGTAATTGAATTCGAAAGGTAATTGTAAACAATTATGTACATCACGTACTAATAAATTGTGACCAAGAAACACATTTAAAAAATTTAGAAATTATGGAACTAAATGACTTAAATGATTTACATAATATGTTTATAAATCATTTCATATTTTTAGATCATATCATTTTTGTAATTTAAGTAATATATTTAATGTCTTTTTTACAAATTTGCTGTATTTCCAATTTGTTATCTTTCAATTTTCTTATCCTAAACTAAACTGTGTGTTAGTAGAATATGTAATACAATAGAATAGAATAGAATATTGCACTTACCCAATCGTACTAGTTGGTTAAAAGTATATTGCTTCAGTTAGTTGAAGTCCAATACAAATAAAATGAACTTGCACTTACGTAGTTATCTTAGATGTTTTTTAACTACTTTTTCAAATATGTACATCAAAATAAAGCAAGTGTTAAAAAAAACATTGAAGTTAAAAAGAAAATAAGACTGGCAAAATTAAATATCATTCAAATATTTAATAAACACATTAACTAATCATACTACATTGATAGTATATTAAGAAATTCTATAAATGCAAAAACACCTTTATTTTAGGTTTGAATATTCTTCTGCTATTTATGGCAAGTACCAACTTATCAACAGAAGTGTTAATTAATATGCACAAAATAATTTTTATTCATAAACATGATTAAGTAGAAAAATTCTGTTCAAAGTAAGTAATAATAATAAGTACATAATTAACTTATGTTATTCTATTGATTTCTATTAATTTAAAGCAAACTTAGTTATGTATTATAAGTATATCTTTATCAGTGATTTTATTTTAGTACCTACATATACATTCATATTATGTATATGTTGTAAATAAATAAGTTTCTCTTTGAATTTTTTTTCGAAATTATTGATATGCCTTAAACTATTAGACAAATTTTAAAATAATATAATTAAAGTAATAAATTATCTTACCTTTGGAATTTTAATAAAAATTTAAGACCAAAAAACCGCTCTAAATAACAAAAACTGGACGACAATAAAAGTTTATGTTTTATAGAAATTTTCCAATTTAATTTTATTATTTTTAGTTCTGGTCTTAAAATATTCTTAAAGCCATAAATTATTCAAAATTTTTTATGTTTTAAGTTTTTTTTATGGTACGTTTCTTTTCCCTTATGTTACTAGAGAGGTCTTTTTTTTTTAACATGAAACATATTTATCGTTTTCATTTTTAGAACAAAAATAAATGATTCAATTTTTTTTATTTGGAATTTATAAAATTTTATTATTTAAGCAAAAATATTTTATCATAAAATTATAAATTAACTATTTTAATGCCTCCATTTATATACATATGGATATATATATATATCCATATTATAATTTTTTTAAATAAATTTTTTTTTAAAATATGCCCAATTCCTATAACTAAAAACAAAAACCAAAATTTTAATTTGCACTCTTTAATCTTACACTATTTTTTAAAGAATTTTTTATTTATACTATACAAGATATATTTTTCTTCTTTTTTAATCTTAATATTTTTATTTTTTCTTTTTTTTTTTATAAAATTTAAATATTTTTTCACATATTATTCAAACAAACAAATAGGTGAATAAAAATATTTTCCTTCATCACACATCGCGACGCCTTGCAATATGACCTTACTCCAAAAAAAAAAACCCGAAATCAGATCAAAGACATTTTATTGAAATATACATACATACGAATATATTATATGTGTACATATTATAATATAATCTAATTTTCTAATTTTTCTTCTTTTCTATAAATTATGTTTTATATTTTCTTGTATTATTTTTTTTTACAATTAACGATTAACAATACACACTTAACTATGTGATCGGCCCAAATTATTTACATACATACATATTTTTAAATAAAATATAAGCAAACAAAAAATATTTTCATGGTTTTTCTTTTGCACAAAAACGCAAAAAAATAAAAATATTGAGTGAAATTTTTAAAGAAAAATGCATTTGCTTTCCTTAAAGTCACTTAACTAAATTTTAAATAAAAAAAAAATCAAAAAAAGGGGTTAAAGTCAAAAATTAAATTTGATTTCCAATTTTTTTAAACCGTTTTTACACAATTTTTTGTTAAATTAATATACATATCTTTTTTAATCAAATGTTAAAATTAACAAAATTATTTCGCGACATTACCGAAATTCACGATAAAAGAAAATCAACAATATTTACAATTTCTTTTTATTTTACGGTTTATCATTTAAAAAAACAAATATAAAAACATTTTTGACTGTTCGAATGAAAATCTTTTCACAGACTAAATTTTGTCTATTTTCAGAATCCGCTATTGTAGCAAAAAAAATTTTAAGATGTTTCTGTAATCTGAAAGTTGAAAAATTTTTTTTTGGTACTTTTGTTATATTTTCTCAGCGTGCAGAATTTCTGCAGAAATACAAATAATTGCCAATTGGTGTTGGTACTTGATGCTAACTAGTATTATATTTTTTGTTCAGCTTGGGAAATGGGACTTTTTATTTTGAGTACTACAAATTTCGATTATTTGAAGCATTTGTGTTAGTGCATGTGAGCTGGTAAGTGAGGTTATGGTTTTTCTGAAAAAAATATTGTTTAACATTGAGGCAGGGCCTTTTTTTGTAAGAGAAAATATTTCGTTGATAATCAGAAATTTGAGAAAAAAAAAAGAGAGGTAAAGTAAAGTTCCATAACATGGTTTATGAATCATGATTCATGATTCATGAATCATGATAATTTTTTGTTGCATATATTTTTGAAAGTCAAGTGCCGGTATTTTACACCACTACTTTGATATGTATGTTGTGTAGTTACGTATATTATATACATAGATATGGATTTGTATTATTATTCTAGAAAAATATATTTACATATAAGAGAATCATTTATGTATGTATTTTGAAATTTGTTTTTCATAACTTTTTTTTTCGAAAAATTTAATGACTCGATATCAGTTTTATTTTTGTCATTTAATTTTTTTTTTGTTTTGACATTGATTAGACTAAAAGCAAAAATATTTGTTTCCCTCTTTTTTATTGGGGTAAAATTTTATGAATGAAATTTTTCCTGAAAATTAAACAAAAAAATCTTATATAAAAAAAAATAATAAAATATTGCATTATAATGTTATTTATACAATTGAATATGTATTTAAAGATGTCGTCAAAAGAAATATTTTTTTCTTTTTTTTTGTTGATTATTTCAAAAAATAACATTATTATATTTCAAAATTATTCAAAAGGAAAATGTTTATACAATGAATAATGAAATTTTTTACAACCAAATGAAAATATTTTAACTGACGGCTAAAAATTATTAAATTTTAAATATTTTTACTTTTTTCGAATAAAATTAAATTTTTTGTAGAGAAAACTTATTAACAATAACAATATACATAATATTACTTTTATTATGTAATTATTATTAACACTTAAACGTATTTAGTAAGATAGGTATTTTTATTGCAAACAGTTCTGTAAATTGTAATCATTTGCTATTTAAAACGTTATTTTAATCAAATAAGCATTCTGTTTTGTGTGAATGTAAAGCACTAAATTACTTTTAACTTTAAAGAATTTAAACATTCGCTGCAAAATGAAAATATATTTTTATACCACTCTGTTCATAAATATTAAACAAAAACTAAAAAAAAAACAAATATTAAGAGAAAACATTAATATTATTTTGCATCTGAATACCATACCTACCCATTACCCAACTCTTTATGCAACAAAAATAAAAACTTCATTCTAAAACACAGCATAACATTAGCTCAGATAGTATACTGTACAAAATGCAAATTAGAAAATCATATCATATTAAAAATAAAAACACAATTTATCTGCGCATTCAGTCTGAGTCAAATTATAAAAGACAATTTTAGAGCATTATACAGACAGAGAGTAAAAAGATTTGCTAATAAAAATAAATATTCTCTTCAATTTTGCAATTTTAAAAATTTCCCATAACAAAAAGAATGTGAATTGTGAATATTTTTTTTATTTTATTTTCTTGTCTTTTTAAATTTATGACAGTCTGTATTACTAAAAACTTTTCCACACTGTAAAAGGTGCTGTTTTCCAACAAAATTTGATAATTACACTAGATCTAGAACTAATAATACTCTGTAATAGAGTAACCTGTAACAATCACGCTTTATCGTTTTATTTGTTAACTTATCGCTCATTATTTTAATATTAAATTATATTGAAAATATTCTTGAAAAAAGTTGCAGATATTGTGTATAAACTTTTTATGTTATATAAAACAGAGGAGAATTGCTGGAAAATAGAATATGTACGAAGAAGAAAGTAAGGGTGATAATTGTGATTGAAATTTTCCTAGTATATTTTTTTAATTTATTATTTATATCTAAATCTAATTCCTCTTCCTCATCCTGGCGTATGCGTTTTTTGGTAAGCAAAAATTTAACTTTTCATTAAATTAAAAGGAAAAACAAGCCGAAATCAAACGTTTTTAGATTACCACATTTTGAATATACAATACATGTTCAATGCCATGTACGCCAAAAAAAAACATGTTTTACAACTGTTACTCTTTTTATAAGATCTATCTATAGGTTTAAATTTTTTTCTTTAAAATTAATTTTTTTCTTTCAACTTCTTATTTCAAACTGTGTAGAAGTTCTGTTAAACAGGTGAATAGGCGAACAAAAACGGATAAACAGATTGAAATGACCATTTTTTCAAACACTTTTGTAAAATTTGGCAAAACAAACATTAAATAAATGAATTATAATGAAAAACTATAAAACTGGATAAAAACTATCTTAGAATTTTTTTTGGTTAAGTGAATTTGTATACTGACAGAAGATTGTGAAATATGTGGAAATCAATCATTGAAAAATGTTAAGTTTTTTTTATTTATTCATTTATTACTTAATTCAAGAATTTGCATTTACATTTAAATAATTATACTTAATCTAAAATTAATATTAAAGTTATACAAAGCAAAATTTATTTTATAAAAAAATAAATATATTTACATATATTTCGCAAAATTTTACAGCTATTAAATACAACAAAATAGTGATGAATAATTGCGGAATTATTTTGAACAGTGATTTTTTTATCACATCTTTACTCATGTTTATATTTATTATAATTTTGTATAGATTATTCATCATCATTCTATTAATCGCCTCGTATTTGCCGTAATTAGTCCTATGGTATCTAATCGAAAATGTGTTTTCGGAGCTAAAATGTGTTCGTGTGTTGATTGAGTTGATTAATATGTTGTTAATGTAGTGTGAATCTTTATAGTTATGAAATACTTAAGTAATAAAAACAAGAGTTAAGAAATAAGGAAAACGATATTTTTTAAATTTATATGAGGCAGAAGATCAAACGCTTTACTTAAGTCAGTGTAAACCATGTTGGTTTGGCACCCAACTTACCTTGCTTTCAAAATAGTTGAAGCTATTTCTGATCTCTATTTTACAAATCCATGTTGATCATTCACTATAAATTCCGAACAATAATCATAACTTACATCAAAAACCATAAGCTCAAACAATTTTGGCAAACTAGAAAGTTTAGCAATAGGCCTATAATTCACTACATTACTTTTTGAGTCTTTTTATGAACTGGCCTTGTGTATGAATTTTTCCTTAAATTGAGAAACACCCCTGAAGCAAAAGATTTATTAAAAAGAAGTGCTATAGGATTAGATAGCGAATCGACTCAACGCTTTAAAATAATTTGTGGAAGATTATCTGGTTCAGAAACAGAATTATCACCCAGTTTAGTTAAATAAAGCTGTATCGCAGCTAGTGTAAAATTAATATTTTGAAGAGGTAAACTTGGAAAGTCTTCTAAATAATTAAAATTAGATTCATCAATATCGAAAGAAGAAATAGAATAACTACCAGCGATGAAATCTTTTAAATACTTAGATATTAGAATTGAGTCATTAGAATTCTCATCCTTGTATGACACATAATTTGGATATTGATCGGATTTACGTTTTGAGTTTACAAGCTTCCAAAAAGATTTAGGATCTGTACGAAGTTGCGAAGCAATTTTACTAATGTAAATGTCATATTTAAGACCTTGTAAGGATTTGAATGCGGTAAATAAATTTAAAAAGTTTGAATAAGAATAATTATCTTTCTTTTTGGATTCCACGCTTTATTTTTTTTCTAAGAGTTTTTAGTTCACCATCATACCATGGCGACCTTGAATTGATATTTCTATCAGGAACTCGAGGAACATACAAGTCAAATGCATGGTAAATTAGTTCGTAAAATTTATCCATCGCATTATTTAAATCATTTATGTCTAGTAAAGAATTAAAGTCAATTGAAAGAAAAAAATTGTTAAGTTTATAAAAATTAGTTTTTGAAAATTAAATTTATATGAGATATTTAATGACGATTTATTTAAACAATTATAATGAAATAGAAAACTGAAAGGGGGATGATGACAATCAATTTTTGAAAGAGGTGTTGCCGTCAATTTACTAGTTACATTTACCCAGTGAGAAGTAAAAAAAAGCTTGCTTCTACCTTTAGGAATCAGTGAATTATTTAAAATATCAATATCATTTTGATATCTAATATAATAATCGTAATCCTCTTACATTTTGATAATAAAATGAGAGATTACTTGTCAGATCATTATGCTTTATTGTTGATACAGTGATTAAGTTATTTTTAAGTTTTGGCAAGAAAAAAGTTATTATAACTTTCTCTCGATCGCTGTAAGTCATTATAGTAGTTACTATTACAATAACTACGACAGGCTTTTAATTCTTCTTGCATCATTTTAATGGGCATAGTAATAGACTTATGATAATTTACAAAGAGGTCATAAAGAGCTTTAACAGGTCAATATGTAGAAGTACTAAAACGTTAGTTTTTGTTTTTCCCTCGATAACACAATTATAGGAGTCGTTATGCAAGTAAGAGAGGTATAATCTCATAAGATTATATATTTCATATCTTAATCTTGAGAGGGCATAGATTTTACCTTGTTCATTTAACGAGTTTTTAGCCACTATTGGTGATACTAAAGGTTGGACGAAAGTATTATTATTTGTTTGGGGAGGCAATTGTTCAATAAGAGTTTTCGTAAAACCTAGCGTAACACCCGAAATTTGTGTCGGTCTTGTAATAAAATTATCATACTTATGAATGGTAGTCATTTTATTATTAATCACAGAATTAGCATTATTACCATTACTAAAGGAATTATCTGAATATGTATTAGAAGTGTTAAGTTTTATGTCAATTTTTTTTTTTTTGATTGCCACTCCAATGAGGAATACAGGGCATCCACTAAGTCATTTATTATTCATATTTGACTAAGCTTCAGTTTCGTAAATCATTACATAATTTCACTAAGCCGTTGATTAATTTATTAGTTTTATGTCAAATAAAGATGATAGTTTTTGTTTTAATTCTAATGTATTATTCTTGTTATTATTATTTTTATTTTTGTTATTATTATTATAAATATTATGATTATTGTCATTGTCATTATTATTGTTATAACTATTACTATTACTATTGCTATTACTATTCCTATTACTATTATTTTTTACTATTACTATTACTGTATTACTATTGCTATTACTATTACGATTACTACTACTATTACTATTACTATTACTATTATTATGTTATAACAATAATATAGCTCTTCTGAAAACGATTGGTTACTTTTGATATACTTTTATCACTAGGATTTTACTTGGAACTGGAAGGTAAAGTTTTCTAAAATTTTGATAATTTAAAATAATAGAACAAAATTAGTAATTAACAGTGGTTTGAAACACTCAAATTAAGAGAAAAAATTTTACTTTCGACGTTTTATTTAAAAAATTGCATCTTTCACAAAGAAAATTTTTTTTTTTATGTATTTCCCTGCCACATAAATGTGATAAGGAAATTACACAGCCTTTCCTTTTCAGACGTAGCTGTAAGTGTCGTAAGGGGGAATTCGTAAGGTGGGATTCCAACCCAAAATCTCTTCAATGTTTACAACGTATTTCATGTACACACTAGGAAATTATATCACTGAATTCTTTTTTCCAAAATAAGATTTGGAACGGATAAAAAAAAATTTTTTTTTTAATTTTTGTTCTTCTTGTACTGAAAATGTAAGGGTCAATAAGGTAAAATAAGTCAACCTAAAAATAGCTGTACTCATTTAAATTTTTAAAAGCTTTACCATATTATATAGACTTTAATTTAACACTTGTTTTATTTTTTTTGCACCTTAATAAACGATTTTTATTTAGAAAGAAGACAGCATATTTTTAGCATAGCCTCTACTAAGGCAATGTTTGAATATAAAAGTTTCATAATTTAATATAACATAAATATTCCCAATTCATTAGATAAAAATCTACGTATTCTAATTTACCAATAATTATATTTTCGCTATTACTTTGTACAAATAGCGAACAAATATTTTCAACAACTGATCAATGTGAAACAGAATACTTCACTAAACATATTAATAATTAAAAAACAAAAATATTTATAATTTAAAATTGATTTATTTATTTTGTCAATTTTATTCAGGATTACTCAGCTTCACGAAAGAAATTAAGTGGTGAGTTGTCAGTTATTTCTAATATTTTTAATCATAGATATAATAATTGCCATACATTTTTTTGAAGATTGCATTAAAATTCAAAAACAAATCAATATGCAAGTCAAAACACCATCATTGGAAAAATAAATATATGTTGGAACAAAAAAAAGAAAAAATAGATAAAAGAATATGTACATTTAGAATTGTTTTGTTTTTTTTTTGCTGAGAATGTAAAAAACATTTGGCAAAAAAATTGTGGCAAAAAATTAATTTTTGTTTATTGATCGGCTTTTATATATGAGCTCATTTATCTGATGTGCGTGACTTGGAAGCTTAATATATTAATTTATATTATTAACACTGTAACCTTCTATCTTTACCGACCAAAAGAAAACTAACAATTTTATTGCCGTTTGTGTTTTCATGAAAAATTATTCACTGTAAAATTTGTGGAACACAAAAATTACTTTCCTTTTACTTTCTTGTCTAGTTTTTGTTGAGTCTTAAACACAAAGGACAACAATAAAGTAATAAATATTTTATCATCCAAAAACCAATATTATAATGAGCTCACATGATTTTGAATCGTGATCAAGATTCAATAATTTAAATTTGATGGGTAAATAGTAAACATAGAGATAAAACTCATCATATCTTCAATATAATAAAAAATCAGAAAAACTATAAAATGTATGTTGTGTTGTGTGAAATATAATTATAATTTGCCGAAGGTCAGAAGCAATACATAACTACAGAGTTTAAATGCGTATAAAATAAAAAAAAATATACTTATAAATCCGTTTGTTGGAATAAGATCAATACATGAAAACATAACAGGACTAAAAATATTTGCCACTATTCAAAATGATAAACTCAAATAATATTTCAACGGGAGTATAAAGACTGGATTCTGTTAACAATACTTTTATTGACGAGAAATAAATTCCATAGGATTAATTTGACAAAACAAACAAATAATACTTTACCTTTTTTAATGCTGTGCGTTTTTGCCTATAAATGTAGCAAAAAATTCTAAATAAATAATAAAAGTTACAGAGTTTGGATTTTTAATATATAACAACTATTAATTATTATTTTTTTGTTAAAATAATTATACAGCACAAACACCGTCTTTTTATACCCGTACGATAGGATCGGGTATAATAAAATTACTCCTCCGTTTGTAACACCTCGAAATAAGCGAGCTAGATATACCTTCAAAGGTATGGATCGGATCAGAAAAAAATTCTAAGACTTTTGAGCCATGTCCGTCCGTCCGTCCGTCAGCACGCTAACTCAATAACTAAGAAAGCTAGAATCTTGAAATTTACACAAAATATTCTGGGAGTAATTTATAGGTTCCTTATTTTTTTTGGTTGAGTTTGGACCAAGCCTTAGGGTAGCTCTCGAACACCTAACTTTTAGATCCCCACATTTTTTTTGCGATAGAGCTATAAAATTTTAACTACTGATAGATCTCACAAAAATATTAATTTTATTTTTAATAACTTTTTTTTGTAGCCCCACCCGTTACGGAGCTACAGCTCCCCAAAAGTTCAAAAAAGCACTATATTTAAATTGTTATAGCACAAGTTGTATAAGGTATATCTTCATTTTGAAAACGCCAAACGATTACTACTTTTATTAGCTTTAAAAGTATATATACAATAAATATATATTTGTGGCATACGGTGTCTTAATTTACCGTTATGTGAAACTCAAATTTTGCAAAATCCTTCAACCCTTCTATCTTCTAAACGGTTTAAGTTAGAAACTTGAAATTTTGACAAAAGTTAGATCTTTGAAAATAAGTATGAGTCATTTCAGAAATTTTTTTTGTATCGCCCCCCGTTTAGGAGCTGTAAGGGGTCAAAAACTGAAAATTTCCTATTTTTAAACACCTGTAACTTGAACATCTGTTAAAATTTTTTTGAAGTAATACAGAAAAATTAAAGCCTCAACATTATACTCTTATTTCTGTTAACAACTTTTTTTAATAATATAGGGTTACTTTATAATTGACGAAAGTGTTACTTGATTTTTTCAAATTTTCTAACAAATTTCTTTAACGAATTTTTTGCATTTTGTTTTACTCGATAATTTGAAATTGTTGAGGATATAATGCGTAGTACAAAAAAATGTAAATAAATAAACAACATAACGGTTGCTTGAAGAATTTTTATTTATATGATATTGATATATATACATACTTATATAATATCATGTTTATTTACATATCGTATATGTCACTAGTGAATGAATGATAAGAGTATATATGTATATTATATAGCGCCGTATTTACATACATATATGTATTTTATTGTACTTATAAGAAATTATTCTGTCAATGGAATATTTAAATATAATATAATATAATATTTAAAATTATATTTACTATTTTGTACTAAGTAAATTTAATATACATTTAGCGCTTAATATTAAATGGTACTATAGAATATTTGAAAAAGTTTTGGATTGATAATCGTTATGTGAAAGGTTAGAATCTGCTTTTGAAGAATGTATAAACATATAGTTTGAATGTATGTACAACCCATAGTTCTAGAAATTATAAAATTGACCCAAATTATTTAAAAATACTAAAATACATATACTATACACATACTTAAAACATTGTAAATAAATAAAATTGAATTGTATACTGATTTCTTTATTTTGTGGGGACTCTCATATAACATTTCAAAGTAAATATTTTATTTCGAATTAATTTTACTTAAACAAAATTAAATATTATATTTGTGCTCTACTTCGTCAGGATAGTTGTTTTTTTATTACGACTTCAAAATGCAAAAAAAGTTTTTTAATGGAATTTAAAAGAAACATAAAATTAAAATATAAAGAAAGTTTAATCAAATTTTAAAGAACAACTTGTAAAAACAAACAAAGCATTAAACAGAAATTATAACCCCATTTTCTTGAAAAGTAATAATCTCGCCATGTGCAAAATATATTCTAAATGTGAACACTCCTTATTAATAAAAAAGGAAGAAAATGGAAGTAGAGTAAACTGTTTCAACTCTGGGATACCCGTATAAATATTATGTATGCGCTGATTCAATAAAACTTGATTTTTTACAAAATTTCAGATGTTTTAGTACCGATGTTAAGTATACCGAGATGTAAAAAATGTATGTAAATTTTGGAGACCAAAACCTGTTACATCAGTACAATCAAATTTTACGTGCCATAAAACTTCATCATCTTTTGTAAGATTTCAGATGCCTAGCTTCATTACCTTCCAAGTTGTGCAAGGTATCTAAACCTGCTGCTCTAGCACATCAGCATAAGTTGCATAAAATTGTGCATAAGTTGTTAATATAGAACTCGACATCTTTTCACGAAATTTCAGATACCTAGCTTCAATAGACATTTAGTTATTTTCATTTAAAAATAGAAGTTGTATGGCAGCTCCTATACCAAGCCCGTTGGTCAAAAATGCTTGATTTAAATAGCGAAGCTAACAATTTTGCAATAGTGACATAGGAAAAATTTCAGAATCAACAACGGTATAATAAATTTGCCATTACGTTTGTGGCACCTTAAAAGATTCGAGCTAAATATAGTTTCAAGTATATAGATCGGATAAGAATCGAATTCTGAGGCGATTAAGCCATGTACATCCCTCCGTTCGTCCGCTTGCGATAACTCATAAATAAAGGAGCTAGAAAAATTGTTTACGTACTTTTGTAAAATTGTTAGTTTCTGGTTCTGCCGCCAGATTATAGTAGCTGCTATACAACTTCTTTCTTTATGTGTAAATAACTTAGTGTTTATTGAAGCTAGATATCTAAAATTTTGTAAGTAAGTTCGACCGTCGGGTTCGGATAGCTATCATACTTTTTTTTCTCTTTATTTTATTTACCTAAAGTTATATATACATAATATCATAATATAATAAATTAAAGTGTTAATACAATGACCCTAGCATATTGCCACGTGGTCTTTTAATTTATAATAAAATTATACTTTATTTAGCTGTTTTGATTAAAAAAAAAAAATATTTTTGTGTTTTTTTTTAAATTTGCAATTATAAATAATTAATATGTATAAGTTAATCTATAATCTATATCTATAATCTATTTCTAAATATAATATAATATTCTATTTATAATATATTTCTGTAATAAACCACTTACACTGAATGTAAACTTAACTGGCAATGATGATATTTCTGTATATTTATTTAATTATTTAAAATGATATTATCTGAGACACAAATCTTCGACTAAAAGTATTATCAAAGACATAAAATTTTCATTAAAAGTAAGACTTTTAAGATTTTTTACTTTTTAAAACTACTTTCGCCACATCCACTGGTCGCAGCGAAAAATTAAAAATAAATTATTAATCTTCTGTTGGCAGTTTTCAAATGATTCTTTGTTTTGAAAAAAAAAAAATAATAAAAATAACTCTTAATAACATGAAAAGGCCTGAGAGTGAAAAGAGCAAAGTTTATAGTAAGCCTCATATTTATAAGAAAAAAATAATAGGCCGATTTTATTTTGATTTTGTTTTCACATTACAAAAGCTGGTAAAAGCTTCGCAACAGACTTTAAAGTAGTTTTGTTTATTTAGGTGGAAATTTTGATTTTTAAGCTGAATTTTTGATATAACATAAAATATTCAAATTTTTTTTATTAATATAAAATTCATAACAGAAGTCAGAAACTTACTAAATAGTATAGAAATGGACATTTTTCTTAAAAAAAAAAGAAAAAAATAACATAGAAAATATCATTTTAGAAGCCTTCTATCACAATAGATTCATAATTTTGTGCTACTTTATTATTAGACCATTAAATTAAAAAGCTGTGGAACTACCGTCACAAAAAAAAAGCGCCCAAAAATTTATGAAATTTCATTATCAGAGACATGAATCTTTTATTAAATATACCAAAGACCTCTTCCAAAGTACATTTAAATAAAATAAATTCAGCAAATTTTTTTCAAGCAAAAAAAAAAAATAAACGCAAAAGACTTAAAAGTAGTTTTGGTAGGTACATAAAATAATTTCACGGCGAAAATAGCTGTTTTTGATTGACATCAACATTTTTTTTTAAAGCTAAAGAAAAATATAGAGTAAAATTTTAAAAAATATTAAAATTATTTCGTTTATTGGGATTGTTTTAAATGTAACAAAAAAAAATGTCGTAGCGGTTGGTGGGTGAATTCGAATTTCATAGCAAATGAAGATCGGAACAAGATGATTTCTTCGTAAAATATATGGAGATAAAAGAAAAGGATGAAGAACATTTTTTGAAACTACCAAGAATGAATATGTCTTCATTTAATTTACTATTTTCCTTATTACTTCCTCGATTAATTTTTCTTCAAATGACATATTATTATCTTAAGCTATCTACGAAAGTTAACAAAATGGCATTAAAAATTGTTTTTAAATTTTAATGTCAGAATATAACTATATTGATTTCGCCGCTACAAAATTGTAAGACTCACTTCGCCCTAATAGTATACTCAATAGATTACTGATTCCTTTAAAGATTTTTTGTAAACGAATTGTCTCTAATTCATCGCTGTGTTTATTCAATTTGCTAAAACAATTGAATGAAATGTAATTAAATGTAATAAAAATTAAAATTTTAACTATACAAGCATCTGTAAATGCATAGTAATAAGTCTATAAGTCTAATCTACATTATTTAAATTGTATTACCGCAAAAACAAAAGTTAATAAGTTTTACTTCATAAAGCAAACAAAATACTCCGGGCAACGCCGGGAATTCCTGCTATTATAAAATAATTCTCACTTTTTCTAGAAATACTAAATTTTTTTATTAATTCTAAATATGTTTAAGTGAAATGTATTTTCATTAAAAAATGAGTGGAATTAAATAAAATAAAATTAATAAAATTATTAATTAAATTAAATAAAATAATTATAAACCTTTTTGCCACTTAATCTAAATATTAATTTTACATTATTTAAAGAGATGAATAAACAATTGAAATAAATAAGGTTATTTTCAAATGAAAAGATAGGTGAGTATTAAATATAAAATTGTTGATGTTTTTGATGAAATGAAATCCTTGATTTACCAAGGCTGATTCTAAAATTGAAACCTATGTATGTAATAAATTCTTAAATAACTTTAAGTACAGAGTAAAACCTTTTTGTTATTTAAATGTCTTATTAAGTGTTTTCATTTTATTTCGATTCCGATTTCAAATTTCCGATATTTCAATGAAAAAAGGATTCTTTAAAAAAAATTAAAAAAGACAAAAACTTAAAATACTTTTTAATTTTTTTAAAAGTATTTAAATAACAACGGTCACGGAATTTTGCTCGACATTTTTAATTTAAAGCAAAACAGAAAAGTTTAAAATGAATTATGTCCAAATATTTTAAGGACACTGTAAAAAGCTACAAAGGTTATTTTAAAAACAAACATTTTAAATTAAAGTTTATTAAATTTGTGTCTAACTAACGGTAATTATTAGTAATTTAATTTTAATAAATAGAACTGTAAAATTTTTCGGCTTTGTAATTATGTAAAGGAACTTATTTGATAAAATAAATAGTATAAATAGCAAAGAAAGCTCTTAAAATGCCACTACAGTCATTGAATTATTTAAAAATTCGCCTCTCGCTTATGTAGTCTAAAATATAGTCTAAATAAAGGTAATATATATATAATATTATTCTTCTTAGATAATCATTTAAATACATGTGTTAAATGTCAAAATGTAAGGACACAGATAGATCTTAACTTGAATTTAATTATTTATAAATCTTATGTTATTTTTTTAGTTTAAGTCTTTAATAAACTCTCTATGTTATTTTAAAAAAATGTGCTATCTTCTCAACTTAATTTACATTTCAAATTATTTTTTTTTTTATTAAAAACCTTTGATTACTTTTAGATAAAGGGTCACTATTACACGTAAACGTTCCACCGTACCTTTACAATGTTGTCTTCTGCTGATGAAAAAGAAAACAACTACTATTGAAATTAATATCCTGTATACTCAATTAAAAAGTTATATAGAAATAATTGAGAGTTGGATGAAATAATGATGAAAATGGATTCAAAAACAAAACAAAAAAAGGAATAAAATTAGAAATTTTCTTTTACTTTTCTAAAAAAAAATCTCAGAGAAAAAAGTATTTTTCCACGTTTTTTTATTGACCTTTTTTCCCTTATTCATTTTCAAAAAATTTTGAAAAAATGTGCTTATTGGTTTCACTCTGTCCGTCTGGAGAATTACCAAACTTCTACACAGTTTGCAATAAAGCAATGAAATTTTAACTACGAATAGGCATCACCAAAAAATTAATTTTGTGGAACAACTTTTTTCTGCATAGTCCCACCCGTTACAGAGCTACAGCACTACAAAGTTCGGAAAAGCCTTATCTTTAAATTTTTAAAATACAGGTTCTATAAACCATATTTTTAATCTGCAAACGTTAGCTGGTTTTATAAACTTTATAAATATATATAAAATGGTGTTTTAATATTAATTTTTGCAAAAATTTAAAGCCCTTCTATATTTTAAACGGTTTAACTTACAAGCTTGAAATTTTGAGAGAAGTTAGATCTTTGGGAAAAAGGAAATATTTTTGTTGGGATCTGTAATTATTCATAATTTGTATTAATAAAATACGTAATCTATATTGTCATAAATTTATTTTTCATATATCTTATGGAATATATTGTAATTTTGGAAATGTGTTTTTTGAAAACCCTTGGTTTTTTACATTACTTGTTTTTTTTTTTGTATTACAACGGGTTACGTAATGGGTTGATTTGGCAAACACGGGTAGTTTTTTTAGTTATTTTTCCCTTCTTTGGAATCTTAGATTTGCCACTTCGCTCCTTAAATTTATAACTTTTTCTTACACTTCTAAATGCCATGTAGATTTTAATTTATTTCATTTTCATCTGAAGTGCAGAAAAACGAAAAAAAGTCATCTCTTTGAAATATCCAAATTTATTTTGGACAACAAATTCTATCGAGAAAATTTTTGAACGGTATGTTTACTAAACGTTTTAAAACATTTTTTTTTTCCTGTAACAAAATAAGTTTTGTATAGGGATATAGTAAAGGATTCATAAGAAATTAAATCATCTTTCGCGAATAACAAAGAAATAAAATTTAAGTGTAAAAAGCTTTTTACAGGCAAAAATAAAAGAAGAACAAAGAACAACGATAAATATTTTTTTGTTATGCTGTTTCTGCCACTTCTGTTATGTATATAAATATGCGTTAAAAATTATGTTAAAAATTACAGGACAGAGTCACAATGTAAATAAAAATTAAATGGAAATTTGTTATTCAAAATTATTTTCGTTGAGTTTCTCAGATGAAGATAAGATTCTAATTTCTAACAGTAATTTCGTTATACAAGTAAATGTATTTGTTGTTCTTTAAATAATAAAAGCGGTAACCGTTTCTTTTTATCTAAGTGATTTATCGCGGATTGGTCTGTTAGGTAATAATCTCAAGTATATTTTTATTTTATTTTAAAAAGGGTTAAAAAAAAGTGTTATATTAAATTTTTTTGGAAATATTTTTAACAAGACCTTTTCATGATTTAAAAATAGACAAGATACAAAGACAACCAATGATTTTTGAAAGCCCACATTTTGCAAAAGACATGAAAAACAGTTTAAAATAAAGTGAATGGCACCAAAATTTGTAATTTTTTTTAGAATTTTAAATGTAAGGAAACATTATGAAAAATATAGAACACTTTTTTAATTTTAAGGAAACCCTATTTATTTTTTTAATTCAATACTTTATTTCTATTTTCTTATCTTATATACAAAAATTCATAACTTAAAGATAAAAATTAAAAATACACAATTTTCATAACTTAAAATTTAAAATCTAAAATTACAAGCAAAGATTAAGTAGAGTAAACTGTGTCAACTCTTGGAGTATGAACATATATTATGAGCATATATTATGCTATTTCCATAAAACTTGATCATCATTTACAAAATTTCAGATGTTTTAGCATCGACGTTAAGTACCGAGATATATTTGCGTAAATTTTGGAGTTCTATGACAGCTAACCGAATCTGTTATACTAGCACAACCAAATTTTACAGAAGTTATTCTTTTGTAATATTTTAGATGCCTAGCTTCATTAACTTCCAAGATGTGGAAGCTATCTGAACCTGCTGCTTTAGCCCAAACAAATTTTACAGAAATTGTTAGCATGTAATTCAACATATTTTTATAAACTTTCAGATAACTAACTTCAATAGATTCGGAGTTATTTTAATTTAAAAAGAGAAGTTGTATGGCAGCTATACTCGAACCTGTTGCATCAGGACATCCAAATTTTACAAAAGTTATTTGATCATCATTTGTAAGATTTTTCTAACAAGTTTTTTTAACGATTTTTTTTTTAATATTTTTTTTTTACTCGATAATTTGAAATTGTGGAGGATGATGCGTAGTAAAAAAGAAATTAAAAATAAAAAGTTAACGGTTGCTTGAAGAAATTATATTTATATGATATTGATATATGTACATAGTTATATATGCATATATGGTATATGAGAGATTGGATTTCTGCTGAAGCATGTATATATGTAAAAAATAATTACGAGGATTTTAAAGAGTTGGATACGAAAAAAGGGCGTTCTCTTTTTTCACAACAAATATGTAAAAACTGTAGAACATCATAATGCAATATCAAGGGGACTAACTGAAGCTAACCAACAATTTTCTAAGTCCTACAATAATGAAATAATTTTATGTGACATTACGAAGGCATTATGTGCTAATTACATTACGAAGGCATTAACAATGTCTTATGTAATATAAACTGGGACGAGCTGTTAATGCAGCGAGATTTAGATTTGGTAGTTCTGCATTTTCATACAATTTTATATAATTTATAATTACACGCCAAATATAATAGAAAAAAATAAATTAATAGAACCTTGGCTAGATAGAGAACTCAGATCTCTACGTAATCGTAGAAATAAATTATATAAAATTATTAAGTCATCAGATGATCCAAGCTCCGAAACTATTAATGAGCTTAAAAAATTAGCTGATGCATTTAAAATAAAATGCATTGCATCGTACGATAATTACGTTCAAAATATTGGTAACTCCATTTTAAGTAACCCTAGACAATTTTTTGAATTGGTTAATACAAAACGTAAGTTGTCAGGTTACCCAAACTCTATGTCCTTAGATCGTAAAATCTCATCCTGCCCCGATAAAATTTGCAATTTTTTTACACACACATTCCAAAACGTCCACCGTCAGTCACAAACAGAGCAAGGAAACAAATAGGACTAATGTTAAAAACACAAATGGTACTAATGTTGAAAACACAAATAGTACTAATGTCGAAAACACAAATAGAACTAATGTCGAAATCGAAAATATTGTTCTAAATTTGCCATCTATTACACCAAACGAAGAAATACTGCTAAATTACAATGATCCATATTCTTGGCCTGCTATTACAAATAAAGTAATATATTCCCTTGTCAAGCACGGTCCAGAACAAGGCGATTATATAAACGATAATACCATTATATCAGAAGACAATCCAGGACGATAATTCAAAAAAGATTGGTTTTATGTGAAACATTTTAATAGAGAAATGGTTAAAAGAAAGTGGATGTTATATTCTATTAATCAAAACGCAATATGTATGCTTTTTGGACACAAAACTAATAATATTTCAGATCAGCATAAAGACTTCCGTGATTGGCGACATCTTCATCCTGTTATTCCACAACACGAAAATTCGTCTGACCACAGAAACAATTATGTAAAATGGAAAGTGGTGGAAACAAATATAAGATCAGGAAACACACGCGATGATTATTTAATTGATTCAATTAACGAAGAAAAAATAATATTGCTCTTAGAGGTTCAAATGAAAAAATTAGAGATCCAATTTGTGGAATTTTTTTAAATTTGATAGAATTTGCTAGCCATTATTCTTTTTTTCCTAAGGGAGATGGGAATCTTCTACTATAGTTCCACATAGTAGGAATGCGCATTTGCTGCCCCTCAGAGGAGGCATCAGTGATTTTAATTCAACTGAGCAAGTGTCATTACCAACAAAATATCTATAAAAAAGAGAAAGAGCTCCTATATTACGACGGATGTCGAGCGGGGCTATAGAATTACTCACAATGGGTCATTAATTAGAGGAATGGTGCGTTTTTGAACTCGATCAAGAAAGTTTAAGGAAGTGGATGAGGCGCCAACCCAAATAAGTGAGTTATATTCCATCTTAGGTCGTATATATGCTTTATAGATTTTGGACAAGTCCCTTGAAGAGAAATACGATTTACACCTAAAGAGAAAACCCAAGCATTTGGCAGCACTTTTCGCTATATCAAAAATATGATCATTCCACATCATTTTTTGATTTAGCTGTATGCCCAAAATGTTCAAGTTTTCTGATCGGTGCACGATTTCCTCGAGAAACCTCAGATTTGGATTATAATTCGTTTTTTTTAATGTTATGAGACAGCATTGGGTTTTGGAAGAATTAAACTCCACTCTGTTTTTGGAGCCCCAACTAGCGATTTTAGTTAGATCATCGTTAACCGTATTGGTCATAGATAGTCTAGCTGTTTCAATTGTGGGGGTTGTGGCATTTGACTTTCTCGAAAAATTAT
Organism: Poecilobothrus nobilitatus; assembly: GCA_947095535.1. Lineage (NCBI taxonomy): Eukaryota > Metazoa > Arthropoda > Insecta > Diptera > Dolichopodidae > Poecilobothrus > Poecilobothrus nobilitatus. Next base: position 963,834 of record OX352772.1, on the reverse strand, counting down.
AAGATGCCACCAGAGTGCTATCGTCGGCGAAACTGTGAATTGGATTGAAAGTTGAAAATAGAAGATCGTTAATAAAAATCAAAAAGAGAGTAGGTGCAAGGAAGTTCACCACTGAGGTATGTCATAAGATCACTAGTGGATCGGTTGCATCTAAAACCGTATTGGCGATCATGTAAGATACCCCTATCATCTAAATATTTCAGCTTAGAGTTTATAATAGTTTCCATAACTTTGGGAATGATCGAAATGATAGCTATAGGTCTATAGTTTGAGGGTTCGCTTTTGTCACCTTTTTTGGGAATTGGGGAAACATGAGCAACCTTCCACTGACTGGGATAAATACCAGTCGAAAACGAAAGGTAAAAAAGGTTGCGCAGAGGTTTCGAAATGGAGAAGGCAGTATTTTTCAGAACCACATCGGGTAATAATATTATTATTATTATTATTAATATTATTATTATTAATATTATTAATATTATTATTATTATTATTATTATTATTGTTATTATTATTATGACCATCATCATTATTATTATTGGGGGGCAAAATTTGGTACCGGCCCTAGTCCGGAGGTACACCCAACATACCTGCCAGAAATGCTAGGTAATGCTGATCTGTTAAAGCAGCTCTGCCAAGAAACCCAAATCTCACCTCCTCGAAGGTAGGTAACAAAGTTATCTGCCGGGCACCCTCCGGTAATCTACTTTTGTAGAGCTGACGAGATTGGGTGCATGCGATTGCCTGGCGCAATAAACAGGCCCCTCGGTTGGGATAGGACGTGCGGGTAATGAACGTCGTGTTTCCGTACGGTATCTACCGCGTCGCGGCGATATGTTGCGGGCTCGGGCTAAAAATTCAAGCGCGTCTGTACTCCATAATGGGGCGGCCAAAGTATTAGTGCGGAGGGGAGTTGCTTCGCGAAATCAAAAACAAGGACTGGTTTATCAAAAAATGGCAATGGACAAAACAAAAGGTATATATACCCCATGTGGTAATTCAGTTATGCTGGAAAATCCTCCAAGGAGGCCGATCTCATGGATTCTGGGGGAGATCATTTATTGCTATATACATCGGAGAATCATCAGCAACAGGGAACATCGAGGGACAACAGGAATCAACGAGTTCAACAACAGGAAGCAACAGAATAGAGAACACCAATAAGGGATTCATTCAGAAGAGGCGGAAATGTAGACGGTCGCCGAAGCATTCATTCAAAGAAGGTAAGTTGAGGACGGAAAACCTTAGAAGCAGCGCCAAACAGGTAGGTATTTCTCTCCCTAACAAGGTTGGAAATACTATCTCAAAAACTAGAGCTCGAGATGCAGGTTTGTTCACTCTACTAAAAAAGGCCGAAGAGACCACTGAAGAACCTGAGGTGACTGAAGAAAAAGAGCTGCTCAAAATACAAGAGGTCGCGGCCAAGATGGTACAAGCAGCCGCAAAGCAGAAAAATATCAACATGGATATTAAGAACGGCCTCATGAGGTTGCAAGAATGCATGGAAATCATATGGATATGCAGGAGGAAAAAGATGGAGGACAAAGAGAAGCATCTAACAAAGGTCACTAAAGTAACCAAACATGCAGTAGCAACACCTAGCGTGTGCAAAAGAATAAGAGAGCCAGATAATAGCCCAAAGCGTCGCATGTACACACCCCCAGCTTCTAAAAAAGGCAAAGATGCAGATGATGTTGAGTGGACTGTTGTCGGCAGAAAGAAGCAACACCAAAAATTGAGCACCAATATTGTAACAGCCAGCACGCCTGGTAAAAGAGAGTGGGCGAGTAGCCAAAGGAGTCGGAAAAAGAGCACTGGTGAAAAGAAGGCAAAAAAGGGAAAAAAATGTGGCAAGACCTATTATAATCAAAGCAGCGGAAGGGAAAACGTATGCCGAAATCTTGAAGAAGATAAAGGGAGGCGTCGATCCGGAGACTACAAAAACAGTCATCAAGGGTATCCGCAGAACGCAGAAAGGAGATGTTCTTGAGGAAATGAGCAAAGGATCCGCAGACAACGGGGAATTTAGTGAAGAACTGAAAAAGGTCTTGGGAGAAATGGCTGGGGTTAAAAGTTTAACGCCCAAAGCAACTCTCAAGATCCGGGACCTGGATAGTCTAACAACCCCTGAAGAAGTGCAAGGCCCTTTAGACAGAGATCTGAAGAAAAAAGTGCAATGCAGGCTGTCGCTTTCAAAACCTAACAGGAGAGAGCAAATCTTAGACGTAGTGGAGATGGAGGAGAAAGACGCTCAAGAGATATTAAAAGCGGGTAAAATTACAGTGGGATTAATAAGATGCAGGATCAGACTAAGAGCCAAGAAGTTCCAAGGAGTTATAGATGTCTAAATTTCGGTCATATAAAAAGTAGATGCAAGGACATTGATCGGAAATATTTGTGCTATAAGTGCGGACAAAAAGGGCATATCTTGAAAAATTGTGTACAGGCCCCAAAATGTGTGCTTTGCGAAGAGAAGAAAGTGCAAGCGATTGACCATGTCTCGGGTTCGGGTACGTGTAAGGTCTTCCGTGAGGCACTTGAGAAGGTCAAAAGGCGTTTCAATGACTAGGTTCACTCAAGGAAATGTGCATAGGAGTGTGGTGGCAGACGATCTCTTAACTCAGAATGTTCAGGAGAGAAAGACCGATGTAGTAATAATAAGTGAACAGTATAGGAATAGAGACATCCCGAACTGGTTTTCTGATTCAACAGATACGGCAATGCTAAAGCCGTAGAATGGGGAAAGCAACATACCAACAGCAGAGGGAAGCAAATAATGGACATGGCAGCTAGACAAAATCTGATAGTGTTAAATACAGGGGCAACATCTACATTTCGACGCCCGGGGTATACGGAAACGATACCAGATATAACACTAGCATCAGTTGACCTCCTGAATGGCATCCGGAAATGGGAAGTACTCGAGGACTCCACTGGTAGCGATCACCAATACATATCATTCGAGTTACATGCTGCTCCGATAGAGAGATTGAGAAGTCGGAACCTAAATGTTAGATGGAATGTGGAAAAACTTGATCGCAATAAAATGAGGTCGACTTTGAGTAATAGCCTTGAAAGAGTAAGGCAGTTCTCGCAAAATTTAGAGGGTAGAGCAAAAGCAGAAGCGGTGGTTAACTCAGTGATGAACAGCATTGCACGGGCCTGCGAAGTATCTATGCCACGGAAAAAATGGAGAAAAAATACGTGCCCTGTATACTGGTGGACGGATGAAATAGCAGAAATAAGGAGGAAATGCTTGTACCTACGTCGGGTGGCACAGCGGATCAGAAACAGACCAGAGGCGGCGATTGCATCGATGGAGCACAAGATAGTAAGAAAACAACTCCGAATTGCCATAAAAGCAAAACCAAAAAATGGAGAGGATCATGCGAAGAGGTGAATACCGAGCCATGGGGTTTGGGGTACAAGATGAGGAAATTCAAATTGCAATGAAGAAATTCAAAGCTCCAGCAGCTGATAGTGCAATAACAGCAGAAAAAATGGAATTCATTGTAGATGCACTTTTCCCCACACATCCAATAAGAAACGATATATATTCAGGGTATATAAATGAGGAAATATCAGAATTCACCCTAGGGCAGCTAGAAGCAGCAGCGAGGTCTCTGAGGAACAAGAAAGCACCTGGACCTGACGGCATTCCTAACAAAGCCATAAAAGCAGCAGTTGATGTTTGCCCGGAGACAATGCTAAACATGTACAATACCTGTTTAAAAGAAGGCGTGTTTTGCAAGAGATGGAAGGAGGCAAAACTAGTATTGATAGACAAGGGTAAAGGAGAACGAACAAAAATTGCAGAAGCAGCCGAAAGGGGAAACCACTATTCCAGGAAAATGGTTTTTCTTGTTACACTGGATGTTAAGAATGCTTTTAACTCAGCGATGTGGAATGATATGAAAGAGGCATTGCAAAATGTATTCCACATACCCACTTATCTACAAAGAATCTTAGAAGATTACCTTAATGAACGAAGCTTAGTATACAACACTGAAAGCGGAACCAGAAGGAAACAAATCACCGCAGGTGCTGCCCAAGGGTCCATCTTAGGACCAGACTTGTGGAACGTCGTTTACGATGTATTACTTCGAATAGCGATGCCGGAAGGAACTCTACTAGTGTGCTATGCAGACGATGTGGCAGCAGTCATCACAGTACGGAGCGTGGAAGAGGCACTGAACAAACTGAACCAAGTCATGAGAAGAGTGTGCAATTGGATGCAACTGCATGGGTTGGAATTAGCAGCAGATAAAACAGAAATTGTCATCCTAATAAGGAAACGGATTCCAACAATAATTACAATGCAATAGAGACAAATACCCAAACAATAGCGACAAAAGAATTCGCAAAGTACCTGGCAATCATGTTGGACTCACAACTCACGTTCTGGAAACAAATAAAACAAGCCGCAGATAAGGCAGCGAGGATTACAAATCAAATTAGTATGCTTATGGCGAATATTGGCGGGTCTCAACCAAAGAAAAAAGCTCTTTGGTTGCGGCAATAGGGCCTATAACCCCCGAAAACATCGTCGGCGTTATGCTAGAAAGCGAAGAGCAGTGGGATGCAGTAGCAGTTTATATAGAAGCAGTGTTGAGGAAGAAAAAACTTCTAAAATATCTGGAAGATTGATGAAACTTAAATAAGGATCACCGAAAAAATAAACGAAAATAGCACGATCCAACCTGAAGTAATGTGGCTAGAATTCAGGCCAGAATTCATCGTGGAAGCGGAGTCGGATGTTTTTTAGTGAGTAACCCAGAGAGCTGAGAGCCTCAATTTAACATCACGGGAGTCTCACAGTCTTTTAGAGTGCGGACCCTCTTATTATTATTATTATTATACAAAAAATTACTTACTGCGCCATTTGGACAGAAGTTAATAGTGGTAGCTCTGGAAATGACATAACCAGTGCCTTCACTCGAATTTTGTATAAAATAATTACTGAATATCCTATTTTAAATATCAAATATCAAAAAGTTAACGTTATGGAGGGATTCCTGTGTTCCATAGAATCGAAATAAAATCAATTCTATAAGAATAAAAACGTTCTTAAATCAGTATAACAATATAATAGAGATAATTCAAAAATTTTCGGAGCTGGGGCATTCTCATATTCAAGAGATCGACAGCGTTCATTCATTTATATAGAGAAATTTAAGAAATGTAGAAATTTACAGTTTGCTGCATCTTATTCAGCTATGGATAAATATTTCAACCGAAAAAGTTAAACTAATTATCATACAATTAAAACCAAATGATTTTAAAAGCTATTCCGTTCCAGCTGCAAAATTGGACTTTAGTAAAGTACCATTTATGAAAATAAAAACAATTTTATATGAAAGAAATACTGAACACAAATTTGTTATAAAATATAAGACATCTTTTTCTGAGATTAATTATAAAATATGTAATTTGTTGAAAACTGCCAGCAGAAATACTCTAGCAACTCCAAAGAATATATTAAGCACTCCGATTCCAATTCTATCCCAACATTTAATTTCAAAAGAAAAGGTAAAAGATCTCAATGATTTAATTTCATTTCTACCAAAGCAACACCAAATTTTTCTGCGAGCTATATTGAAAAACACTTAAGTTCCTCAACAATATTAAACTTATTTTTTTGTTAATCTACGTTATTTTCAATTCATATTATTCAATTATGTTTATTAAAAAAAGTGATTAAAATAAAATGTAAGATTGTCATTATAACTTGAAATATCTAGCTTATATTATTATACCTAGAATTAAGCATTTTAGATGTAAGATTTTATTTTCTGGAAAGAATTTATGTTATGTTTTAATTATAATTTATTAATTGAATTTAATTTATGTTTTCTTATATTTTTTGTTAAAAATTGAAATAAAGTAAAACGTTTTTCATAAAAACATGTAAACAAGGAATTTTTTTTTTTATGTCAGATTGTACGAACATAGAGCATAGAAATTAATTTTGAAGTTGTGCTTGTTTGATCTATATCCACATAATTTTTGATCCACGTCACGTAAATTTTGAACAAAAAATGCGGATTTGAACTAAAATTACATTGAACTTCTTCAGATTAAGTAGCTATAACTTCGGCGTACGAGCTAGTTTTGAATGATATATGTTGGTACACAGCATCTTGAAACTATAAATAAACCACACACAAAAAATAAAAAAATTTTATCCCTCAGTTTTCAATGTTGAGATTAGTTAACGTTATGCTTTTTGCGATTGTTCCTTCAATTTAGTACAACTACAGTTTTCTGTATTATCTAAAGAAATTTTTGGTGTAATTTCACTTAAATTAATCGAATTATTTTTAACTAATTCGTCAGCATGCAACAATAATTGTTAATAACTAATTTTCTTTTTTATTAAACTTAGCTTATTCAAATAAACTGGACAGCTTTTGCTGAAAGTGTCAGGTCATCGTCTAAATTGAGTTTGACCTTCTTATTAGCTACAATGCAATTAATACATTCAACTACTTTCTTCTCTTTGCACTCACTGTTGGTATGTTTTTGAATGCAATTTGAACAAGTTTCATCATTTGTAAACTCAGCCGCTTTATGTTTGAACCCTTTGCATTTAAAACATCTAAGCACTCTTAAGACATCAAACACTTTGCAACGTTCCCAACCAATTGAAACTTTTTCGTCCCCAATTACTTTTGGAAAAGACTCCTTATCAATTTCAATAATAGCATTATATTTTCTATCATTATATTTATTTACCTCATACATTTTTATTAATTTCATTTCACTCGCTTCTAAATAATGATTTTGATCTTTTAGCTTGTTTATCAATTCATCTTCTGAATACTTTGAGGTCATATGAACTACTTCAATTCTTGGCTTAAGTTCCGTAGAAATTTTAACTTGATAACTTGTCTTCCAATTTATTTTCTATAGCAAATTTGATTTTATTTCTTTCTTGTATATTTTCAGCTTCTGCAATAATTATTCCATTTTTCCTATTTGCAATATTATTAATTTTAAAAAGGAGCCTCGGTGGCCTAGTAGGTAAGAGCGTATAAAATACGTTGTAAACACCGAGGGAGTGTGGGTTGGAATCCCACACATGTCGTAAGAGTTATTCCTCCTTACGACATTTACAGCCACGCCTGAACAGGAAGAGCTGTGTAATTTCCTGTCCACATTTATATGGCAGAGAAATGCATAAAAAAAAAAATTTTAAAATTTTTGGATCCATCTTCTTATTTAATTCCATTCGAGTTATATTACTTTTTGGTTTAGTTAACGGTTTAATAACCAAAGGTACTTTTTTTCATTACTGGAAAATTATTTTTGCTTACACTTGCATTTTGTCTGAAAAGATCTGAATATTAAAATATTAAAGTTTTTTAATTGATCACAAAGTTCATTGTTTTTTAATGCCGTATGATGAATAGTTGTATTTAGTTTTCCACTTTCCATTTGAAATAATGCAGTGATTTTCGAAAACTTTTCAAATTCTTTTTGTTGCTCATTTTTTATACTTTCTAACCGTTCAATATATTTTTCTTCAATATCGTTTAATCGTTTATTGTTTCTAATTCTTTTATCGTTTATTGTTTCTAATTCATTTTTTTTAACGCATTATCAAATTCTTGTTTATATTCACACAAATAATCATTGTTTTTTTTAACAGCACAATTATATTATATAATTATTATTATTTATAATTATAATTATTATTATTTATATTATTATTATTATTATAGTTAGCTAATTATGTTTAAAAAAAACAAAAACAAAAGAAATATTGTTATTAATAAAATATGTCATTTTAGAAAAAAATTATGTCAATGTTTTACGATCGTTTAAGAATGTTATCTAATTTAGATTTGTAAGCATTTTTTGAAATTGTGTCACAGAAAAGGTGTCGAATCGATTAAATAGTATGGAATACCTGTTTGTGGGTTTGTTTTTCCCATATTTAGTTCTATGTGTTGTTTCAATTAAGAATTTGGTATGTCTTGTAGGCTTGGCATCATTGTTGACTTTGATATTATCTTTAATAGAATCGACATTGATCTTATTGTATAAGACGTCAAATGTGAAGTTGTTAGATAGGAAGATTCTACAGGAATTTAAACTAAGTAAATTGACTAACAGCAGCCTTTCATTGTATGATGGAAGGTTATGAAAGTCTCTGCGATTATGTAGATGTCTTAAAGCAAAGAAGAGGAACTGCTTCTGGATTGATTCAATTCTTGTACTATGTGAATGAGAAAGGCTGGATTCCGGATAATGCTACCGATTTCTAAGACTGAGCGTACAAGTAAGCAATATAAAGTCCAGATATTGTTGAATTCTCTGGTTACCCAGATATTGTTAGATCCTAAGGGACTTATGACCCACAAATTGAGTCACAAGTCCCTAAGGGACTTTTGGCTCATAGTAATATATTTCAGTGAGACATAAATCCCTTTAGAAAAGACCCATAGCTCCCTTAGGGAGTAATAAGTCCTCACAAACGTAATAAGACTCTTTACATTTAAAAAATCTAATTTCGTATTAATGACAAAAAATATAAATATATAAAAATATAATATTTATTATGTATAAAAATACACTTGAAGTTCTATGGCAGCTATAACTTCCTGGGAATCTTTTGAAAATACTTACATATATACAAAATCAATACGATAGTCATGGCCGGTTAGATTGGAGAGTTTTGTGGTGATTAGAGGATCAGAAGATAGTTTTTGGTATAAAGAACACTTGAAGTTGTATGACAGCTATGACTTCCTATGAACGTTTTGAAATCACTTATATACAGAGTCAATAGCGTAGTCATCGCCGGTTATCTTAGAGTGTCTTGTGGTGATAAGAGGATCAGAAGACAAAAAACTCTTGAAGATTGGTGATGAAAAAATGCCAATAAATCCAATGTTAAATTACCACAAAATTTTTGCAATATTGTATCTACACAAAATGAATTCATATAAAAAGTGTTCCAAATATTGGAGTCAATTATTCACACCATCAATGGTTAAGCAAACGAGCTATTTTAGCAGAAAAAAATATTGACACTGAAGTCATTAATCATACTATACAAAATATGATTAATACACAATTGTTTATATTTAAATCAACTGACACAATCATCGATGAAAATGAAGGAGTTAATTATCCAACTGAATTTTTAAATACATTGGACATACCAGGTATACCACCACATCATTTAAGATTAAAAATTGGATCTTCAATAACTTTATTACGCAATCTCAAATCAATGGTACCAGAGTAGTTATCAAAAAATGTTGGGAAACATGCTTGAAGCCACAATTATTAATGAACAATTTAAAGGAGAAAATGTGTTATTATCAAGGATTCGAATGATACTATCTGAATTACCAATACAATTTAAACGTTTGCAATTTCCTATTCGGTTTGTAATTTCCCCTTTCCCCTTTACATATATCCCCTTTACATATATTTATGTAAATTGTGGAGTTGTATGACAGCTACCCGAATCTATTGTGCCTAGCTTCATTAAGTTTCAAGAAATGTAAGAACCCTAAACCGGCTGCTTTAGACCAATCAAATTTTACAAAAGTTTTTGGTATGCAACTCGACACTTTTTCACTAAATTTCAGATAGCTAGATTCAATAGACACTGAGTTATTTTCATTTAAAAAGAGAAGTTGTATGGCAACTAACCGAACCTGTCATATCATCACAACCAAATTTTACAGAAGTTATTGCCATAAAACTGGATCATCATTCGCAAAATTTCAGATACCTAGATTGAATAGACACTGGGTTTTTTCGATTTAAAGAAAGAAGTTGTATGGCAGCTCCTCGAACCCGGCGGCAAAAAATGCTGGAGTTAAATAGCAAAACTAACAATTTTGCAAAAGTGACGTAAAAAAAATATCCGCCTCCTAGCTCCTTTATTTTTTGAGTTATCGTGCGGACGGACATGAGTTATTTTCATTTAAAAAGAGAAGTTGTATGGCAGCTACCCGAACCCGTCGCACCACCACAACCAAATTTTGCAGAAGCTGTTGCCATAAAACTTGATCATTATTCGCAAAATTTCAGATACCTAGATTGGATAGATACTGGGTTATTTCCATTTAAAGAAAGAAGTTGTAAGGCAGCTACTCGAACCCGGCGACCGAAAATGCTGGAGTTAAATAGCAAAACTAACAATTTTGCAAAAGTGACGTATACCAAATGTCAGCTTTCTAGCTCGTTTATTTTTTGAGTTATCGTGCGGACGAAAACTGAGTTATTTTCATTTAAAAAGAGATTTTGTATGGCAGCTACCCGAACCCTTCGCACCACCACAACCAAATTTTGCAGAAATTGTTGCCATAAAACTTGATCATCTTTCGCAAAATTTCAGATACCTAGATTGGATAGACACTGGGTTATTTTCATTTAAAGAAAGAAATTGTATGGAACCCGACGGCCGAAAATGCTGGAGTTAAATAGCAAAACTAACAATTTTGCAAACGTGATATATACAAAATGTCAGCCTTCTAGCTCCTTTATTTTTTGAGTTATAGTGCGGACGTACACTGACTTATTTTCATTTAAAAGGAGAAGTTATACGGCAGCTACCCGAACCCGTCGCACCACCACAACCAAATTTTGCAGAAGCTGTTGCCATAAAACTTGATCATTATTCGCAAAATTTCAGATACCTAGATTGGATAGATACTGGGTTATTTCCATTTAAAGAAAGAAGTTGTAAGGCAGCTACTCGAACCCGGCGGCCGAAAATGCTGGAGTTAAATAGCAAAACTAACAATTTTGCAAAAGTGACGTAAAAAAAATATCCGCCTCCTAGCTCCTTTATTTTTTGAGTTATCGTGCGGACGAAAACTGAGTTATTTTCATTTAAAAAGAGATTTTGTATGGCAGCTACCCGAACCCTACGCACCACCACAACCAAATTTTGCAGAAGTTGTTGCCATAAAACTTGATCATCTTTCGCAAAATTTCAGATACCTAGATTGGATAGACACTGGGTTATTTTCATTTAAAGAAAGAAATTGTATGGAACCCGACGGCCGAAAATGCTGGAGTTAAATAGCAAAAATAACAATTTTGCAAAAGTGACGTATACAAAATGTCAGCCTTCTAGCTCCTTTATTTTTTGAGTTATCGTGCGGACGGACACTGACTTACTTTCATTTAAAAAGAGAAGTTGTATGGCAGCTCCTCGAACCCGGCGGCAAAAAATGCTGGAGTTAAATAGCAAAACTAACAATTTTGCAAAAGTGACGTAAAAAAAATATCAGCCTCCTAGCTCCTTTATTTTTTGAGTTATCGTGCGGACGGACATGAGTTATTTTCATTTAAAAAGAGAAGTTGTATGGCAGCTACCCGAACCCGTCGCACCACCACAACCAAATTTTGCAGAAGCTGTTGCCATAAAACTTGATCATCATTCGTAAAATTTCAGATACCTAGATTGAATAGACACTGGGTTATTTCCATTTAAAGAAAGAAGTTGTATGGCAGCTACTCGAACCCGGCGGCCGAAAATGCTGGAGTTAAATAGCAAAACTAACAATTTTGCAAACGTGATATATACAAAATGTCAGCCTTCTAGCTCCTTTATTTTTTGAGTTATAGTGCGGACCTACACTGACTTATTTTCATTTAAAAAGAGAAGTTATATGGCAGCTACCCGAACCCGTCGCACCACCACAACCAAATTTTTCAGAAGCTGTTGCCATAAAACTTGATCATTATTCGCAAAATTTCAGATACCTAGATTGGATAGATACTGGGTTATTTCCATTTAAAGAAAGAAGTTGTAAGGCAGCTACTCGAACCCGGCGACCGAAAATGCTGGAGTTAAATAGCAAAACTAACAATTTTGCAAAAGTGGCGTATACCAAATGTCAGCTTTCTAGCTCCTTTATTTTTTGAGTTATCGTGCGGACGAAAACTGAGTTATTTTCATTTAAAAAGAGATTTTGTATGGCAGCTACCCGAACCCTTCGCACCACCAAAACCAAATTTTGTAGAAGTTGTTGCTATAAAACTTGATCATCTTTCGCAAAATTTCAGATACCTAGATTGGATAGACACTGGGTTATTTTCATTTAAAGAAAGAAATTGTATGGAACCCGACGGCCGAAAATGCTGGAGTTAAATAGCAAAAATAACAATTTTGCAAAAGTGACGTATACAAAATGTCAGCCTTCTAGCTCCTTTATTTTTTGAGTTATCGTGCGGACGGACACTGACTTACTTTCATTTAAAAAGAGAAGTTGTATGGCAGCTACCCGAACCCGTCGCACCACCCAAACCAAATTTCGCAGAAGTTGTTGCCATAAAACTTCACACCACCACAACCAAATTTTGCAGAAGTTGTTGCCATAAAACTCGATCATCATTCGCAAAATTTCAGACGCCTAGCTTCATTAAGTTCCAAGAGGTGCAAGAAGCCTGAACCGGCTGCTCTAGACCAACCAAATTTTAGAAAAGTTGTTGGCATGCAACTCGACATCTCTTTACTAAATTTTAGATTCCTAGTTTCAATAGACACTGAGTTATTCTCATTTAAACGGATTAGTTGTATCGCAGCTACCCGAACCCGTCGCACCACCACAACCAAATTTTGCAAAAGTTGTTGCCATAAAACTTGATTATCACTTGCAAGATTTCAGACGCCTAGCTTTATTAACTTCGAAGAGGTGCAAGAAGCCTAAACTGGCTGCTTTAGACCAACCAAATTTTACAAAAGTTGTTGGCATGTAACTCGACACCTCTTTACTAAATTTCAGATTCCTAGCTTCAATAAACACTGAGTTATTCTCATTTAAAAAAAGGAGTTGTATGGCAGCTACCCGAACCCGCTGCACCACCACAACCAAATTTTACAACAGTTGTTGCCATAAAACTTGATCATGATTTGCAAAATTTCAGAAACCTAGCTTGAATAGATACTGAGTTATTTCTATATAAAGAAATAAGTTGTATGGCAGCTACCCGAATCCACCGACCGAAAATGTTGGGTTTAAATAGCAAAACTAACAATTTTGCAAAAGTGACGTAAAAAAAATTTTAGCCTCCTAGCTCCTTTATTTTTTGAGTTATCGTGCGGACGGACGAACGGACGGACGTACATGGCTTAATCGACTCAGAATTCAATTCTGAGCCGATCCATACCTTTGACACTATATCTAGCTCGGCTCCTTTAAGGTGTCACAAACGTAATGGCAAATTTATTTTACCCTTGAATATAGTTCATACGGGTATAAAAATAGCTAATTGTTAACACATATGTATAAACTATTAAAAAACGAGGAAGAATACAGTTGCCTTTGTCAACTCTTAGATACCCGTACGACCCGTCAGTATATTCATAGCCTGTCACTCTGCTTATAATATTATTTTTTTAATTTTTTAGTATTCTAAAATAATTTGGGTGAATTTTTTTTTTTAGAACTATGGGTTATACATATATTCAAACTACATGTTATACATTCTTCAAAATAAGATTATAACCTTCCACTTATAACTTTTCCAAATATGCTATAGTACCATTTCATACTAAACGGCAAATGTATAATAATTTATACTAAGCATAATATGTATTATACATATATCATTCATTCATCAGTGACATGAATTTTTTTCTGATCGGATCCATACCTTTGAAGGTACATCTAGCTAGCTTATTTCGAGGTGTTGCAAACAGAGGAACAATTTTAATATACCCGATCCTTATCGTAATAATTAAAATATTTGTGTATCATTTACGGTGATATTTTTAATTATTTAATTTTTAAAATTTCAGCAAATATTAAAAAATATTTGTAATTTAGAAAAGAAAATGAAATAACGATTCAGGTAGGTGTGTAAAACATTAGTAAAAAAAAAAATAGGACAAAGTTTATATGGCAAAACAACGTTTGCCGGGTCAGCTAGTTAAGTTTATAAAATGAGCTGTCGTTTGGCGTTTGCAGATATATATTATAGAACTTGTGTTATACCAATTTAAATATAGGGCTTTTTCGAATTTTCGGGTCTGTTGCTACGTAACGGGTGGGGCTATAGAAAAAAGTTGTTTCACAAAATTCATGTTTTTGCGATACCTATTCGTAGTGAAAATTTCATTGCTCTATTTTAAACGATATACAACATATACAACAACAGACGGGGACAGGCTGACAGACAGACAGACAGACAGGCAGTCAGACAAACAGAGTACAAAACATAAACAAAAATCATTCTCATGACCCAATCATTTTACGTGTAAAATTTTATTAAATTTGGTTTATTCGTTCTGACAAACACACGTAATTTTTATATATGGATATGACTATATAGATTAAGAATATCGTCATGCAATTTACTTTTACTCTTTAAGTAATTATTTTTAGAACGGTATATTTTTTTAAAACGATTTCCACTATACAATGAGAAAATGTGAATGCAAATATTTACCAATATTTGATTCTGTGCTTATAAATGTAATATGTACATATGTATATACATACATATTACTTATATTAAAGTACAAAATGTGAAATGCTTATGAAAAATAATACATCACTGCTTGTTTTTGTTTTTGCTTTTTTTGTTTATATTTGTATATCCCTGATGAATAATAATGAAGTAGGATGTGTTTTATACCTTTGTCAAAGCATACGATAGCACATCTGAGCTCTGAGAATGTCTACAAAATTACGTTGCCTATCGTTATATTTTTCTGTACATCGACCTCTTTTTTAGTCAGGAATTATTTTAATTTTTGTTTTCTTTTTGTTATTTTTTCTTTAGTAAAATTATAATCGTATTAAAATAGTAAGTAGCAGAAAGAAAACAACGATAATAATAAAAGTTAAACTACCGCCATTTTTACACCGGCTAAATTATTATAAAAAAAAACTTGACAGGTGGAGAATTTTTCCTTAAAAAATATTTTGTTTTGTTGTTTGTTTTATTCATTCTCTGGATTATGTAAATTAAAATATACTTAAGCAAAATTGGGAAAATGGTATTAACATAGCACTAAAACAAAAGAGGTGAGTACAAATCTTTCCAACAGTGCTATTACTTTAAAATTTTAAATGAAGGTACGCATCTTGAAAAAAAAATCAAATCTAATTAAATATTTTTATCAACAGCGGTTTAATAACGATTTATTTTACTGAATTTGATTTCTTCCATTTTTTAAATGCTGGCATAAGTAACTAATTAAGCATAGTTTATGCGGAACTATTTACAGCCTACAGATACTCATCGTAACCATACGGAATTACTTACAATACACCACTATTTAATTTTATGTTTACATCTTTTATACACATACGTACATTCTAGGCTATGCATAAAAATTTCTTTATGTGCGTATGGTGTATTCATATTTTCTTTTGTTTTTGGATTTGTCGTAACAGAGTTTGTATTATTGTTGTTTGTTTACTAGATTGTTGTCAGATGGTATAAAAGAGCTGATGCCAATACTTAAAAAGACAAGTCATAATAAAAAAAACAAAATCAAAAGTAAACAAACAAAAAATCTCAGCGTATTTTAAAATCCATTACTGATATTTTATAGATATACATATAAGTAGTATAAAATGTCTAAACTTTTTAAGACGATTTAAAAGATGTTTTCTATTTTGTTGTTTCCTTGTAACTTCCCCTTTAATAAAAGCTATCATAATGCTGCCCACGATGTAACAGGTGCTTGGTGAACACGAGTATAAAAAAATAACAATGTTTGTTAATATAATCAAACAGCAGAGATCATGTTGATGATATCAGTTATTTGAACTTATTTAGTAGAAAAGATGAAAATATAATAACTTAATTTGAAAATTTGATAATTTTAAACTGGATTTATAATTTTTTTGAAATGATAGAAGTTAAATTAAATTTGAAGTGTAAGACGTTTAAAACAAGAATTATGAAGAATTATTAAGAATTATAAACTAAGAATAAAATGTAGTTTAGAACTAGATAACCCTTTTCTTATTCTTAATAGATTTACAAATTCTTTTTGAAATTTATAATAATGCTAAATTTTTTGTTTTTGAAGTATACTTTTTAACTTCAAACCTATAAAACAAAGTTGAACAAAATAACAATTTTAAAAATATAAAATTGAATATTTTTTTCAAATCATTATTATTTTTGTTGGTTGGCTTACTGCCTGGCAATGAGTTTTGTATATTTATACCCGTACGATAAGTATCGGGTATAATAAAATTACTCCTCCGTTTGTAACAGCTCGAAATAAGCGAGCTAGCTATACCTTCAAAGGTATGAATCGGATCAGAATCAAATTCTGAGTCTATTAAGCCATGTTCGTTCGTCCGTCCGTCAGCACGCTAACTCAAAAACTAACAAAGCTAGAATCTTGAAATTTACACAAAATATTCTGGGAGCAATTTGTAGGTTCCTTATTTTTTTTGGTTGAGTTCCGACCAAAACTTCGGGTAGCTCCCGAACAACTGACTGTTAGATCTCCACAATTTTTTTGAAATAGAGCCATGAAATTTTAACTGCTGATAGATATCATAAAAATATTAATTTTATGATATAATTAATTTTTCTGTAGCCCCATCCGTTAAGAAGTTACAGCCCCCCTGTTTTTAGACGTAATTAAAAACTTTATTTTTGTTAGATTTCTGAATTACAATTTATTTTTTCTTCTCTAACATTTTTACCAATTTACATGTTTTTCTCTCGAACATTAATCAACGATTGAAATAAAAGATTCTAAAACAATCTAACATTAAACTTGTCTTTACAACTTGTTTAAAATATAACCGTTGGAGGTCAATGACTTTTGTTTAAAATTTAAATCTTTTCAAAGTACATAATACAAAGTACATAAGAAAAAAAAAAGTATAGTAAGGTTTAATAGCACCTGTTTTAACAGTTTACATTTTTATATACAATTATTTAAAGTTCCACATTCCAATTTAAGTTTACAGAAATAATTAACATTATAAGTTTTAAGTGTACAGAAATAATTAACATGTTCTATAATAATATTCTATGATTATGGATCAGAGCCATCTATTAGATTTAATGTAAATATAATTTAATAATTAATTTCTATAATTCAATTTTAATATTTAACTAAGTGAAACAATAGAAATGAAATATTATTGAATAAAAAGTAATTATTGTGAATTAATATGTGACATAACAATATTTGTCACATGCATTTAAGGTAAGTAAACAATAAACACATAATAGTATGTAAGTAATAAATAAAATACTACATTATATTATATTACAGAATAATATTAATATATTACACATTATTGTTGGTGATAATATTACACATTATTGTTAATATTACACATACTACTCGGTGACTCGTTGATATGGTGACGATTCAACTCCCATATTTCAGATAAGTATAAATTTAAATATTTTGTTGATGTGTTTCTTTGTGTTTCCTTATTTTCAATTGTAGGTGGATCCATGTAATGCGCAGACGGAACATTCTCCCCCCCTTGCTATTACGTAGGAATATCTAAAATCAATTCAGGTTTCCCTTTATACTAAAAAAAAATAAAATTTTAATAAAATTATATACAACTTTTATATGATAAACAAAAAAAACTTATTCTGCCATTTGGTTTTTAGGTTGTGTTGAAATTGTTATCATCCTTGAAACGAAAACATATATACCGGAACTATCGCTGACACCGAAGATAGAGGATATAGTGCCCCTTACTCACTATCTGGAACTGCGCATTCAACTAACTAGGAACGTAATGGTGAGAAATTGTTAATATGATATTATTTTTATACCCTACACATTAAGTATAGGGTATATTAACTTTGGTATGGTGTTTGTAACCACCAAAAGGAAGCGAGTTAGGTATAGACATGTATATATATTCTGAATCAGGATCACCGCCTGAGTCGATTTAGCGATGTTCGTCCGTACGCACGATAACTCAAAAAATAATGATGATATCTTGATGAAATTCATACTGTAGGTTAACAATGACTAAGGTAAGGCGGGGATTGTAAATGGGCGAAATCGGACCATGCGTTCGAGTACCTCCCATACAACTATCAAAACCAAATACACATATTTTCGAAATTAATAAAGATAGAAACTTAAAATTTTGTACGAGGGTGTTGTTTCCTGAATCCCTGATTTGTCCAAAATTTGAGATGAATTGGAGGAGCTGTTCGGGTACCTCCCATACAACTCTCAAAACCGAACATGCATATCTTCGAAATTAATAAATATATAAACTTGAAATTTGATATAAGAATGTTCTACCCTGTTGATGTCTCTAAAATTTGAGATGAATTGGGGTGCTGGTCCGCGTGCCTTCACACACTTCCCAAGACCTAACAAGCATATTTTCGAATTTAATAAAGATAGAAATCTGAAATTTTGTACTAAGGTTGTAAAAGCATTTATTTTTTTAGCTTAGTTACATTAAATACCTAACTAAAATAACATGGATTTTTAATTTAATTTGAATTTTTTAGGTGTAGGGTATAAATAAGTCGGTTGCATCGACTTACTGTTACTTTTACTTGTTTTTTTTTTAAGTGTGTTACAAATTTAGAATTTTGTGTATGAATTGTATAGGAAAAAAAACGAATTTGATAGTTTTATAAGTGTGCTATTGAATTGTATGTGATTTTTAATGTTTGATTATATGAATGATTTAGTTTGATTTTAATTTAGAATCGGTTTGATTTTGCGAATTATGATCAGTTTGGTCAAGCGGTTGGTTTCCGATTGGAAGAACACATAATTTGGAAATGGGTCGTTTGAAAATTGTATTTTTCGTGCGAACGCTCACTAATAGTACTAATCCATCAGAGCCAGAATGAGTATCTATAATTCTAGCGAGAAGCCATTTACTCGGTGGAAGATTTTCGTCCTTTACTATGACTAAATCATTTATCTTTAAATTTTCGCGTGTTCGGTTCCATTTAGGGCATTGTTGTAAACGGCTTAAATATTCGGTATTCCATCGTCGCCAAAAACTCTGCAGGATATGTTGCAAATGTTGCCAACGATCCAGTTTATTCACATTCAAGTCCAAAACACATTGTCGGGGTGTAGATAACAAGCTATCACCAATTAAGAAATGAGCTGGGGTTAGCGGTAATAAATCTTGAGGATCACTTGTCATTTCACAAAGTGGCCTTGAATTTAAGCATGCTTCGATTTGTGTTAATACCGTGGCGAACTCCTCGTATGTTAGTGTGATATTATTTAACACTCTTTTTAAGTGATGTTTAGTTGAGCGAACTCCAGCTTCCCATAGACCGCCGAAGTGTGGTGAACCAGGGGGATTGAAGTGAAAATTAACTCCGAGATTTTCCATGAATTCAGAAACTTCCATTTTTATATCTCTTTCCATAAAATGTGTTTGATTTTTTAATATTTTATGTGCGCCTACAAAATTAGTACCACAATCGCAATATAGATCGGTACAGAATCCACGACGAGAACAAAATCTTCGATAAGCAGCTATAAATCCTGCTGACATATGTGAAAAACATTGTGAAAATATCTTTGTCGCATAAAATGATTGGATGTTTTTCTGAATACGGAAGTTCTGAAAACTTAAGACGACCCCCCACTCGTAAGATACCTTCTTGATCTAAAATCGGATTTAATTTTATTAAAGTACCCTTTTTTAAATTATCATTTCGTTTACACATAGCTACCTCTTTTGCAAATGTCCTTTGTTGGGCCCGCTTTATTAAATGTTTGAACGCCTGCTTAATCTCATTTGATTTTAAATAGTGGGTTTCTCTCCTATCTTTCTCTTTGAGTTTACAATTTGCAATGAATCGGTGACAGTATGCTAGCACGCGAATTAATCTTGTATATGACGAAAATTGGTTCTCGATTATATCGTTATTCAATGTTGGTAATACAAGGTTTACCTGAAGCTTTCTTTGTTCAAGGCTGGTATGGGCTTCCTTCTTATTTGGCCCATGTGTGTATGATTTCATTAGCCAGTCTGGACCATGCCACCATAAGGGATGGTTTTCAAGTTCAGATGGACATAAACCTCTTGACGCGACGTCTGTGGGATTTTGTTTTGTCGGTACATGATTCCAAATATTTTGACCAACAAGCTCGTGAATGTGTGAAACCCCGTTGGCGACGAACGTTGTCCATTTTGTTGGATGATTTTCAAGCCATGCGAGTACAATTTCGGAATCTGTCCATCCAAATAATTTTATTGGTTGTGATATTCGTAGAGCCTGTAGAGTATACTTTAAGAATTTGGCTCCTAACACGGCAGCGCATAATTCAAGTCGCGGTAACGATATGGTCTTTATTGGTGCAACCTTTGTCTTGGAAATGATAATCGATGTTGATTTTGTGCCATTAGATTCTGTCGTACTCATTTAGACGACAGCTGCGTAACCCTTTGTAGAAGCGTCTGAAAAAACATGTAACTCAATAGCTGTATCTTTTTCGGAATATCCGATCCATCTTTTAATGGAAATTCTCTTAATTTTCTCTAAATGTTGAAAGTATTTAATCCCTGCCCTTCTTAAATCAGCTGTTACTTCATCATCCCATTGTAGCCCTGATAGCCATAACCTTTGCATGATAATTTTAGCCGATATGATAATTGGGCCTAACCATCCCATAGGATCAAATAACTTTGTGATTTGTGATAATATGCTTCTTTTAGTCCAGGTCACAGGAGCTTCTTCAAGGTTGATTAAATATCCACAAGAATCGTTCCTTGGATTCCAATGTATACCCAAAGTTCGAGTAGTCTCTGCGTCATTGTTTTGATCTGGAAGTAATTTTTCGCAATCTTCTAGTGGCAATGATCGCAATAATTTGTTACTATTAGACATCCATTTCCGTAATGAGAATCCTGCCGATCTTGTGGCGCTTATAATCTGTTGTTGAGCCTGTAATGCTATTTCAACGTCATCTGCTCCCGACAACAGATCATCGACGTAAAAGTCATTGTTTATGATTCTGCATCCTACAGGAAAATAATCCATTTCATCATGTGCCAGTTTTTTTAGAGTTTTCACTGCTAAGTATGGTGCACCTTTTGTGCCAAACGTGACTGTTAATAATTTGTAATCTCGAATTGGAATGGATGGATCTTCCCTCCACACTATTCTTTGATATTCGGTGTGCCCATTCTTTATCCATATTTGACGATACATCTTTTCGATGTCGACCGTGAAAGCAACTCGATGTTTTCGCCATCTGATCAATATTGTTAACAACTCATCTTGAATCGTTGGCCCTTTTAACAACATGTCATTTAAGGACTTGCCACTTTTTGTCGCTCTAGAAGCATCGAATACTACTCGAAGTTTTGTTGTGGTACTCGTCTCTTTAATAACCCCGTGATGAGGCAGGTAGCTGGTTTTATACGACAAGATGTTTGGCCCACTGTTTTGAAAGAGCTCTTCTGGATCAACTAGACTCATGTGACCCAATGTTTTGTACTCATTGATACATTTAATATATTCTGTTTTCAACTCTACATTATTTTTAAAACGCTTTTCTAATTGGTATAGCCTTTGTAGCGCTATGTTTCTAGATGGACCTAAAAAGTCACTATGTGTCGTTGTTCTAAATGGTAGCTGAACTTCATAAGTACCATCTGCACGCCGCGTTGTTGTTTCGGTATATATCCTTTCACATTCTTTCTCTTCTTCTGTTTGCAAAACAGTGTTTTGCACTTCTTCCACCTCCTAAAAAGATTTTAGCTGCTTTTCCAGATTTAAGGATAAATGAAAATTCCTTACGGTTACATTTTGTGGTGCGGAGTCATGATTCTTGCCTGACAAAATCCAACCAAATGTGGTTTGCTGTGCGATCGGCATAGCTGGTTCCCCTTCATTAAACCTTCTAACAAAATTTGACTGAACACGTCAGCACCCAAAAGTACATCGATCTGACCGGGTTCGTAAAACTTCGGATCAGCTAGTTCTAAACCTTCTATGTGTTTCCAATGTCTATTTTGTATATCAGTTTGAGGTAACAAATTTGCAAGTTTCGGTAGTACCAAACCTTCCACATTGATGTCAATAATTTGATGAAGAGATTTCAAAGTAAATCTAACACGTGACTTGACAGAGTGTACTCTTTCTCGACCAATACTTTGGATTGTAGCGTTGATTGCTTCCTTTGTTAATCTATACCTTTGAACCACCTTCTCTGTTATAAATGAAGCCTGTGATCCTTGATCTATCAGGGCTCTCTTCTCCGGTTGGGCTTAGAATTCTTAATAATGCTGTTGCAAGTAGAATTTGATGAGCTCGACCTTTATACCCAAATGAGTTATTGTCATTTGTCCGATTGTGATGAACTGACGGTATAAATTCTGGACTATCAACATTTAATATGTGGTTTGTCGATATAACTGTATCATTTTGACGTGATGTGGAAGGACTGGAGACTGCTCTGGTGCCACCATTGGAATGATTGTCCACTATAACATTATTCATTTTGAAGTGGATGAGAGTATGATGACGCTTGTTACAATGAACACATGTATGCTGACTTAAACAGTCTTTCAGCATATGCCCAGCTCCCAGACAATTTAAACATACAATTCTCGTACTCATACTCATACGTACTCATACAATTCTCATACAGTCTCGTACAATTTCTGACCGTTTTGAAGGATTTAATGCTAAAAATTTTTGACATTTTATTATAACATGGTGGCCATTGCACAACGAGCACATCGAATTTGTTTGTAAATGGAAATTATTGATTGTTGGTTTAACTTTGGTATTACTATTTGTATTTTTGAATTCTGCTTTTATTGGTCCTCTTGAATTTACAGCTTCCAATGCTCTAAATCTGGCTTCTAAAAATTCCTTTAACGTCTTAAGGCTGGTAATTGTTTTAGTTGTGCTTATTTCTTGTTCCCATAACTGATGAGTTGCTTGCGGCAATCTTTGGGTGACGATAAACGTGACTATTGGATCTCATGTTTCTGTGCTTATATCTAAATTATTTAAAGCTTGTAAACATTCAAATGTTGTATCCAACAACTCTCCATCAACAATTCCCATGCAGCCGTATAATTCCTTTCGGTAACCTGAAAATGACGAAGTAATTGCTCAGGTTCACCGATTAGCTGTACTTTTAGATATTGAAGTTTTTGTACATCCGATAGAGATTCATTATTATGTATCATTGTTGTGAATAGATCATGGAAAAAGTTGGCCATTTCGTGTAGTCCCCGCCAAATTTTTCAAGTGAAATTTTTGGAAGTTGAATTCCGCTATCAATGTATTTCCGATTCTCCTTCGATATGTTTGCTATGGTTACTGGAGTTTCGACAGAAGTCGTATCTCTCTTCACCTCCTCTTGGTATTTCTCCAACATGGCATGATAATTCCAACATGCATGCACGTCATTCTCAATATATTCATGGTTAATTTCTAGTTCTTCGCTCACACTGAAGAATAGAATAGATATGTGACCCTCTTCGAAAGCCTGGAAATCCTTTAATTTTTTTTCGTAGTATGGTCTCGTTTTCCTCACTGAGCCATCTTTCTTATAGTTAGTTATGAATTTTTCAATCAACATTTTTTGAACCTTTTGTTTGCGATCATTTGCTCTATTCTTTTTGCGTCGGCCATTTTTTGTAATGAATTTGAATATAATAGTGAATATAATAGAATATAATAACGTAATAAATATAATAAATTTTAACTTAATAATGTATTTGCATAATGTAATGAATTTAAATTATGATTGATTCTTTTTTTTTTTTTTTGTAATAATTTTATTGGTAATTTGATATAATATCTTTTAGCTTAATAATTTAATATATTCAAGATGAAAATTTCTAATATTTAATACAAAAAATATTTTTTTCTTTCAGAACTGAAAATTCAACAACACACTTACCAACCTGACCTGATGCTGCCCTTTGCTTCGCGAGACCGTTTGTTATACCGCGCGCGCTTTTTTTTTTTGTATTATTATATTATTAAATTATATTATGTTTAAAATCTAGTTTTTATATTATTAGTTATTAATAATTATTATTATATATTATTATTATGTAAGTTTATAAGTTCAGAAATAGTTTTAGTTGAAAGTGATTTTTTTATTAATCACACACTCTCTTTGTTTTTTGAATCAAAATAAAATTTTTTTTTTCCAATTTTAAACAAAATTTTGATTTATATTCAAATAAAGGTTAATTCTTTTTTAAATCAGAAGCACTAAAAATCATAGGTTTTTTTTTTATTTAATTTTCAAATTGGTTTTTTTTTTTTATTTTAAAATATTCTGTGATGGAAATTTTGAAATAACCAGTTATCTTTATTTTATTTTAAACGCTATTCTGTGTTAGAATATGCGGTTTTAAAATCACAAGATTTTATTTTATTTTAAACGTTATTCTGTGTTAGAATAGACGGTTTAAAATATCACACTTTTTACCTTAAATCACAAGTTTTTTTATTTTATTTTAAACGTTATTCTGTGTTAGAATAGACGGTTTAAAATATCACACTCTTTAATGTAAATCACAAGTTCTTTATCCCTTTTTTTTAATCTATTTTATCTAAAATATCCCTTTATTTTAAACCACAAGTTTTTCAATATATTTTACTTAAAATATTCTGGCATCAAAATTTTACTATCACAAGTTTTTATTTTATTTTAAACGTTATTCTGTGTTAGAATAGACGGTTTAAAATATCACACTTTTTACCTTAAATCACAAGTTTTTTTATTTTATTTTAAACGTTATTCTGTGTTAGAATAGACGGTTTAAAATATCACACTTTGAATTATCACCTTCACAATATTCATTATATTCAGAAATCCGGCTCGAAGGACCAAATGTTTTTAGACGTAATTAAAAACTTTATTTTTTTTAGATTTCTGAATTACAATTTATTTTTTCTTCTCTAACATTTTTACCAATTTACATGTTTTTCTCTCGAACATTAATCAACGATTGAAATAAAAAATTCTAAAACAATCTAACATTAAACTTATCTTTACAACTTTAGTTTTACTTTATCTTGTTTAAAATATAACCGTTAGAGGTCAATGACTTTTGTTTAAAATTTAAATCATTTCAAAGTACATAATACAAAGTACATAAGAAAAAAAAAGTATAACTAATAGCATCTGTTTTAACAGTTTACATTTTTATGTACAATTATTTAAAGTTCCACATTCCAATTTAAGTTTACAGAAATAATTAACATTATAAGTTTTAAGTGTACAGAAATAATTAACATTATGTTCTATAATAATATTCTATGATTATGGATCAGAGCCATCTATTAGATTTAATGTAAATATAATTTAATAATTAATTTCTATAATTCAATTTTAATATTTAACTAAGTGAAACAATTGAAATGAAATATTATTGAATAAAAAGTAATTATTGTGAATTAATATGTGACATAACAATATTTGTCACATGCATTTAAGGTAAGTAAACAATAAACACATAATAGTATGTAAGTAATAAATAAAATACTACATTATATTATATTACAGAATAATATTAATATATTACACATTATTGTTGGTGAGAGATGGCTCGGTGACTCGTTGACATGGTGACGATTCAACTCCCATATTTCAGATAAGTATAAATTTAAATATTTTGTTGATGTGTTTCTTTGTCTTTCCTTATTTTTAATTGTAGGTGGATCCATGCGCAGACGGAACACCCCCAAAGTTTGAAAAATTTCTATATTTAAATTATTATAACACAAGCTCTATAAGGTATATCTTCAATCTGAAGATTCTAAACGATAGGTTCTATTATGAGCTTTACAAACATGTATATAATAAATATATATTTGTGCTATACGGTGTCTTAATTTACCGTTATGCGAAACTGAATTATTGCAAAATCCTTTAACCCTTCTGTCTTCTAAACGGTTTAAGTTGGAAACTTGAAATTTTGACAGGCGTTAGATCTGAAAATAAGTATGAGTCATTTCAGAAATTTTTTTTGTATCACTCTCCGTTTAGGAGCTGTAAGGGGTCAAAAACTGAAAGTTTCCTATTTTTAAACACCTGTTAAAATTTTTTTGAAGTAATACATAAAAATTAAAGCTTTAACATTATACTCTTATTTCTGTTAACAACTTTTTTTAATAATATAGGGTTACTTTATAATTGACGAAAGTGTTACTTGATTTTTTCAAATTTTCTAACAAATTTCTTTAACGAATTTTTTCCATTTTGTTTTACTCGATAATTTGAAATTGTTGAGGATATAATGCGTAGTACAAAAAAATGTAAATAAATAAACAACATAACGGTTGATTGAAGAATATTTATTTATATGATATTGATATACATACATACTTATATAATATCATATTTATTTACATATCGTATATGTCACTAATGAATGAATGATAAGAGTATAGATTTATATTTTATAGCCACTTATTTACATACATATATGTATTTTTTTTGTACTTGTAAGAAATTATTCTATGAATGGAAATATTTTTAAAGAAATATTGCAATGTATGGCGATATACTTATAACAATATAAATTTAAAATTATATTTACTATTTTGTAATTTAATATACATTTACCGCTTAGTATTAAATGGTACTATAGAATATTTGAAAAAATTTTGGATTGATTATCGTTATGTGGAAGGTTAGCATCAGCTTTTGAAGAATGTATAAAAATATAGTTTGAATATAATGTACAACCCATAGTTCTAGAAATTATAAAATTCACCCAAATTATTTTAAAATACCAAAATATTAAAAAAATAATATTGTAAGCAGAGTGACAGACTGTGAACATACTAACGGTTCGAACGGGTATCTAAGAGTTGACAAAGGCAACTGTATTCTTTCTCGTTTTTTAATTGCCTTTGGTCAAAGCTGCTTCTTTTTCGAAATGAAAACTTTCAGGGCTTCAACTATTTGTACTAATTGTTGTCAACACATGGAACACGAGCTAAAAGCCGCCAATAATTTTGTTTCAATATATGAATAAGTAAAGATATGTACTTTATACCGTCGGTTTAAAAATTTTTTCTGTAAAATAAATTGCAAGAATATCTTTTTATCAAGTTATAGAATATGACCTCCATTTTGCAGCATCCGACAGAGAACTTTGGTACGAATTAAATTGAAAAGCCGCCTGCTCTCTAACTTCATCGTATAACCCGTAGTCAGAACCAAATTCAATAGATCCATTAGGGATCCGTATCGAAATCTCATTTTTCCAAATCCCGTCAATCAAAATCCCGCCATATCAAAATCTCGCCAATTAAAATTCCGCTATATCAAAATCCCGCCAATTAAAATCCCGCCATATCAAAATCCCGACAATTAAAATCCCGACACTGAAAAATCCCGACATTTAAAAATCTCGACAATTCAAATTCATATTTAATTGAAATTCTAAAATTTCATTTTTTACAATATGTTATGTCTTAAACATTTTACCATTTCCCAGATGTTTTTTTTTTTTAATTACTGAAAATTGTAAGTTACCTAATAAAATAATAATTTAAATTTTTTAATAACAAAAATAAATAGTTAATATAAAAAAAACGCACTAAGGTTTTTTCCATTTTCCTTATACACTGTGTAATATTATAACACAGAAATTTTAAGATATATAGATATATATATTAAGAAATTTAAAAATATAAATTTTTCAGCTGTATAGATTTAAGTGAAAGTCTGTACTCTTTAGTATTAAAATAAGGTATATGTAAAATTGTAAAATATATAAATAAATAAATAAATAAACAAAAATAAATAGTTTTATTCTAACAGCATTTTAGAAAGAATATAAAACAAAAAAAAACAAAATAGGTATGTATGTTCAACAAAAATAATAATGCAAGAAAATATCCATACATATATATACACAATAAAAATAACAAAAATCGATTGCAGAATTAAGTCAAATGTAATGTTTGGCCAATTTTTTTATCCGTAGCCACTGTAAGATACAAAAAGGAGAATATCTGCCTTTTCCAGAATATCTTACAAATTCATCATTAATTTAAAAATTCTGGAAAAGGCAGATATGATGTCGCTACCTTTATTAATCATAGAGATATTAAAGTGTATGCTGATGATATGACAATTTAAAAAAAAATTACTTGTATGGAAGATGCTAACTTACTACTGTCTGATCTTAATAATTTTTTTTTCTGGTGCACCATAAACAAACTTCTTCTGAATGTTACTAAATGTGCACACGTGACTTTTTCTCGTCGTTCCAATAATTTTAATTTTACTTAGTCTCTTAACAATAGTAACTTGACTACAGCAGATTCCATAAAAGATCTCGGTATTCTCAATGCTCGACTTTGTTAAACGGTGGGCTAAAAAATTTTAGATCCGTATACACTAAAATCACTTTATACCAGTCTCGTTAGGCCTAACTTAGAATATGCTAGTCAAGTATGGTCCTTTTTCTATCAAATCCATGTCAATAGAACTGAATCAATTCAAAAAAAATTTCTACGTTTTGCCTTAAGAAATTTACATTGGAACGACCACGTAATTTTACCTCCCTATGAAAATAGATTAATTCACCTAAATACCCTAAAACTGAGGAGAGAGGTAGCTGATGTAGTTTTTCTAACTGAAATAGTAAATGGGAACATTATTTGACCTACAATTTCAAATAAAATTAACTTTAACACTTATTCCCTGCCTTAGATCTTCTAACATGCTCTTAACTACACACCACAGAACTAACTACGGCACAAACGAACCAATACATAAAATGCTATTGATGGGTAATAAATAAATTTAATTTTTAAGTTAAACAATTTAAAACGTAAAATTTTCAATCATTAAGTTTTTAATTTTTTTTTCCTTTTCTTTTTCAATTCTTATGTTATTTCAATTATGTAAGGTGTGATTGTAATTGTAAATGTAATTAATTTTGTATATGTAAGCGGAATTAATTTTGTATAAGTACGGAATGTAAATTGTAAATTGTTTGTAATTTGTAACTTAATTTTAATCTTAAGTCTTAAGTAATCTTTAATCTTAAATATATTGTAAAAATGTTTGAGTTAAACAAATAAATAAATAAATAATGATTGTCGTATGGAGGGGATTATTTCTGTTTTCTAATAACCGCCGAAAATGTTATGTTGTTAAACCTTAAATACAATATTCTTAAGATACGTAAGAAGGTTAATTACGATTATACATTAGAAATTTTCACTAAAAGCTTTTTATGAAATATCAAAAATAAAGAGTCAAGAAATATCAAAAGTAAAGAGTCAACAAGCTTTAAAAGACTCTCGAGCCGCAATGTAGTCTATAACTCTTTCCAGGCTTGCAGAAATGTTCCTATAAAATTAGGTTGCTATCAGATTGGTGGTTTTTACGTAAATTGGTTTCGATTTATGTCCAATTTTGTATGGTGGTTTTATCGTTTTATGGCCTGAAAAAAAAGTCTGTGACAAATTTTTATAAAGTTCTGGCAACCCGTTTTGGGCACGAGAGCCGAACGAAGTTCATTAAATTTATTTTTGTCCTGCTTATTAATTTGGTTACGATCCATTAACCCGTTTCGGCACCAGGGCTTAGTGAAGTTTTTTAATATACTTTGTTGTCGCGCTTAAAAAAATTGACCAAGTGAGTTGAAAATTTACAAAAGTGTAGCTCTTCACCCTAGAAGCTCACTCAGATGATTTGGTTACGATCCATTAACCCGTTTCGGCACCAGGGCGCAATGAAATTTTTTCATTTCTTTGTGTTCGCGCTTAAACGGTTTGACCAATTGAGTTGAAAATTTACAAAAGTGTAGCTCTTCACCACAGAGGCTCACTGAGTTACCATCCACTGATACCATCACTGATTTGGTTACCATCTATTAAGCTATTTCGGCACCAGAACCTAATGAAGTTTTTTAATTTCTTCACAGTAGAAGCTGACTCAGTTGATTTGGTTACGATAAATTAGCACATTTCACCATCAGGCCTCAATGAAGTTTTCATTTTTTTGATGTCGTGTTTAAATGGTTTGACCAATTGAAAATTGGCACAAGTATTGTACTTTAAGACAGAAGCTCATTCAATCTGCTAATTCAATACTTAATTTTTAAAAATAATTAATTAAATAAATCCGCAAAAAGTCAATTTGAGGATTAATTTAATTTTTTGAAAAGGAGTTATTTCGTTTTGTGCGGAGTTAATTGAGAAAATTGCGCATTTATTTCATTATGAAATAACTCCGTAATTTGATGCAAAATTCTTGCATTTCTTGATGCGTTATTTCTTGCGGAGTTATTTCCTGATGTTAATAATTAAATGTTATAATATATTTACAAATCAATTTGTAGATTGAGAATTTTCGTTTTATATAGAGTGACGAGTTTATATAGAGTGAAAACAAATTTTCGTTTTATATAGAGTGACTCGATACTTTATAGGCTATCTAATATTAAAGTCTCATTAAAATATATGGATATCAAAGTTTTATCATAGTTTTTAAAATAAATTTTTTTTTTATTGTATTTCTCTGCCACATAAATGTGGACATGAAATTAGACAGTCTTTCCTGTTCAGGGGGAATTGTAAATGTCGCAAGGGGGAATAACTCTTACGACGTGTGTGGGATTCGGACCCACACTCCCTCGATATTTACAGCGTATTTTATACGCTCTTACCCACTAGGCCACCGAGGCCCCGCGATTTGTTTGTAATTTGTAAAGTAGTTTTAGAAAACAATAACATTAGGTAAACATGAAATAAAATGAAAATACAAATTAAATTAATAATATCGGAGGCCCAAATCTTAATTAAAAAAATGATATTAGTGCTTTTATGTACCTAACATTTTCTATTATTTAACTGCTTTATTTACCTATAAACTAAGTTAACTCAGTAAATTCTCATCAGCTACGCAAAATAAAAAATTTTAAATAAGATCATATTTTATCTCATTGAACCTGTAAATTATTTAAATAATTGTAAATTCTGAGTCCGATTTTAAAAGCAATAAAAAAAAATTCCTGGACCTCGGTGGCCAAGTATGTAATAGCGTATAAAATACGCTGTAAACACCGAGAGAGTGTGGGTTCGAATCCCACACACGTCGTAAGAGTTATTCTCTCTTACCAAATTTACAGCCACGCCTGAACTGGAAAGGCTGTGTAATTTCCTTTCCACATTTATGTCGCAGAGAAATGCATTAAAAAAAAATTCCTACTTAATTTAAAAACATTATTAAATATAAAACATCAATTTTGATAGATTAAATTTTTGAAACAAAAAGTTAATATAAATAAGTAAAAAGAAAAAAAAGAAAAAAAATAAAAAAGTGAAAAGGAATAAAGAAATTAAAGTTCATAAAAGTTTTAAGAGGCCCCAATAATCTATAATATAAGTTTTATAAGTTTTTGAGGTCCCAATTAATCTATTTCTCAATTAATTGGGGTTGTTGTCTCGGATAATTATTAGTAGTGACTATGTGAGGACTATTGCTTGTATTCGATAAGGTATAACTGTCAAATGCAATAGACATTTTTCTATATTCACTATTAATTTTTTACGATGTCATCGAATTACGTTTTCGTTAGGTATCTACAGTTCTATTTTTTTTTTTTTTGGATTAACTTTGATTTTATTTACTTATTTGTAGTATATTTTTGCTATATTAATTTAAAACTTATTTAAATATTTGCACAATTTTTACTCTAAGTTTTATTATTTTAAATTTTCGATTTCTGTGCGCAATTGTAGGACCGTCATGAGCGTCAACTTTTCTATCCATTTTTGCAATATTCGTAGACTTGCAACAATCTTTTGTGCCGTAGAGACCCATTTAATCTCTGAAAGACTGGCCCTATTAGTACTATGCGAAACTTAAGTCCGAGACGACAATATTAATTTTAATATTAACGCCTACTCTTTAATTTCACATTTTATCTCGCATAAAAGTGTCCCTTTATATATTCGCTCTGATGTAGATTTTAACACATTTCACAATCTAAGAGGCTCCAACCATATTTTTCACTATTTATGGATAAAACTCCGTGTTGAAAAGTCTACAATTTTTTTTTGGTTTTATACAGATCTCCCCAATCTTCGGAGCTAGAAACAGCTGTAATCATTCATGAACTATCCGATAACATGAAATCAATGTTGGAAAAATACCCAGATGCCGAGATTGTTGTTGTTGGCGACTTCAATGTACATAACAAGAACTGGCTCTATTTTGCTAGTCATAATTCTCCAGAAGCCAGGCAACTTGAACAATTTTCAAACTTCCTCCAACTTTCTCAAATTACCCAACGAGGATTTCCGATCAAACCTTCCAAAACCAACATCTTTTGGAACTATTTCTGACCATCAACCCAGAAAAATATACAATTTCTGTTAGCTCTCCAATCGGTAATTCCGATCATTGCCTTGTTAAAACAAGTTTTCCTAAAAGTACATCTTCCAGTCCGAGCTTAGCTTCCAAAAGTTAGTCTGGCATTACAACCGGGCAAATTGGCAGCACCTTAACTCTTTTTTGACCCTTTGTACCTTAAGCTTTGACTGGTTGATGTACTTTCGACAAAGAAACGTTGATCTTTTTGCTAATGTCATTAGTAATACAATAATGCTAGGTATGAAACTGTTTATATAAGTCGGCCAAACAAAACACCAAGTTATGGTTTAATGACATTTGCAAAAGGCCATCCAAAATAAAGAGGAACATTTCAAGTGGTACAAGGCTAATGCCTCGGAAGCATCGTGCAGGAACTATAAAGTGACCAGAAACAATTGCAAAAAAATTATCAATCAGCAAAAGTTTCTGCATAGCCACAGGCTGAAAGAAAAAATCCAGCCCAATTACAATCGTTCCTTTTGGACATTTGCAAGACAAATGTCAAGCAGAACTTTTGTGCATCGTCATTCCCTCCGCTGATTGATAAAGACTCTATTATTTCAGATTCGGTAGCGAAAGTAAACTCATTCCTGTAGATTTGGAACAATCTAATTCAGGACCCGGGCTGTAGTGAAAGTTCTGACGAATCTAAATTATAGAAAGTCTTCTGGTCCCGTTGGAATCCCTGCCATGGTTCTGAAAAATATGACTTTCTCTATTTCGAAACCGCTGCGCAACCTTTTTTACTTATCATTTTCGAGTGGAATATATCCCAGTCAATGGAAGGGTGCTCATGTTTTCATGCCTAAAAAAGGTGACAAAAGCGACTCCTCTAATTATAGGCCTATAGCTAGAATTTCGACTATCTCCAAAGTTATAGAAACGATCATAAACCAAAAGTTTAGGAAATATCTCGATGATAAGGGTATTTTGAATGATCGAGAATATGGTTATATTAGATGTAACCGATCCACTGGCGATCTTATGACATATCTTTGTGGAAAACTTAACAGCAGCATTCACCATTCTGGCGAGTGTACTGTTTTTGCTCTTGATATTTAGTAAGCGTTTGAGCAAATGTCAAGCTATAGACCTTGCAGCTTTTTCTGTAAATGGATTGAAGATTTTCTTTCGAACCGCTGTATTCGTGTTCTGGTCGACGGTTATACTTCCAACAAATTCCAAATAAATTTTGGCGTTCCACAAGGATCCGTCTTTGCCCCAACTCTCTTTTTGATTTTTATCAACGATCTCTTATCTACAACCTTCAATCCAATCCACAGTTTCGCTGACGACAGCACTCTGGTGACATCTTACGCATTTCCTTGGAAAGCAGATGTCACAAACATCGCCGTTAATGTAGCACGACTTATAATGTTCAACATAGTCAACGATGATTTAGCCATAATTGCTAGCTGGGATGCTGAAAATAGAGTGGAGTTTAACACCCACAAAACTCAATGTTGTTAGATATCACTAAAAAAAACGAATACTAACCCGACTCGGAGGTTTCAGGATGAAATTGTGCAACGATCAAAATCAGCTAAATCAAAAAATGATGTGGAATGATCATATTTTTGATATAGCGAACAGTGCTGCTAAATGCCTAGCTTTTCTCTTTAGGTGCAAGATATATTTTTCGTCCACGAACTATGTATAACTTTATAAATGGTACTCTACTGGTTATAGCAATGTTATCAGAACTGCAAAAATGTGAAACATATTGCCATCCTCTGTGTTTCCAAAAGTTGACGATTTTTTGATTTAGAATTTGCACAAATTCAAGACGATTCTTAACAGATTTATGGCGTATATAGCGTCTCATTCAACTTTATACGCATTTTTGCCGTCCGTACCCCAACCTATTTAGTCTCAACTACTTTTTAGTACAAGGGAACATATTCCTAGATTGAGATTAGTGAATAAAAAAAGAAAAAAAAACACATATAAAAATTTTTGTAAGTGTTAACAAATTCAAATAAATATAAAACGGACCAAAATATTTGAGCAACTATTAATTTTTCCAAAAAACTGCTAAATATTACTTAAAATTGTAGTTTTCGATCGCCCCCGCTATTATTCAGTCTTATTGTCATTGAGAGCTTGAAATGATTCTCTTTCTTATTTTCCTTTTTGATTAAATACTAAATTTATTCTACTTTAAATAAACTCCTTTTTTTCTTAGAAAACGAGTTTTAAATTAAATAAAAATACGCAAGAGATGCATCCCAGCTAAAGTGTAAACAAAACTTTTTACATTAGTCTTTTTACACTTTTTAGATGCAGTCTAATTATAAGAGTTTTCTTATTATCTTTAGATGTGAGGACTTTTACAAACAATTTGAATATACAAGATAATGGCTAAAAAGTCTTTTTCTTTTAATTTCATTTCAACATTAATAAGTTTTCAATTTTAAGGAAATTTTATTCTTAAAAATTAAATATTCGTTTGGAAAGCCTTGAAGTTCAATAGAATTTCTGTTTAATGTTTCACTTTAGAAATTTTTCCGAACATTCACAAATATGTATTTTTTGTTATTAACATTGGATTATAATTAAAATATATTATATTATAATATTGTATATGAACTTGTGGGTATGAACTCATACATATATCTGTAACATATTATGTATTTCATTCTTCTAAGAGATTAATTCAATCCCTTAAATATTGCAACAGTTTGTAAAATTCTGTAAGGACAAAACAAAAATAGCAATAATAAAAATTAAAAAAACAAAAATGGGAAATTGAGGAAAAACTTACTTGTCAAAACATATTTTCCTTTTTCTGAAAGATTAAAAATAAAAAAAATTAATTAAAATGAATAAATAAGTGACAAATAAAATGAAATTTAAAAATTTGTAATTAAATTAAAATATTATTATGAATTAATTTTAAAAGTTCCAATAAGAATATTTGCTTCAAAAATTAAAAAAAAAAAAATTTTAAATATTGTTGCATCCATATCATCCGCCCAAAATTTTTATCAAATGACCAATAGATTTAATTTACTTTCCTGCAAAATGTAATTTACAAAGTGTAATTTTTCTTGTTAAACATACATTTATTTAAGTTGATTCCTTTCGTGTACACCCTAGAAATTCCAATTACACACAACTATTGGGAGATCAAAATTTGCAGTTTTCAGTTTAAAAATATTTAAATTCAATTATTTATATTCCAATTTGTAAGTCGTCGATCAAATTCAAAATCTCAACTCAAATATATGCGCAAAACTTTGATGCGATTTATAATTTTAACGGTCTGCAATGTAATTGCGAGAGGAGAGAGATTTTTAATTTCATATTTAAGAATATCTACTTTATTATAACTACTGGGGATTCAAAAACTTAATGTAAATATAAATAAGGTAGAATGTAAACCAACGGTTTTTAAAGGCGCCAAAAGACAATAAAACCAAAGTCAATTTTTCAAAAGACAATAAAAACAGTTTAAAATACTGTTATCTGCATTAAAATTAGCACCTCAGAATTTCATATAAATATATAAGAAAATTAAAATGTGCAAAATAGAGAGACACTTTCTTAAATTTTAATGAAACCTACATATAATTAAGAAAAACCATTAGCACGTCATCTAATAAATAAGGAAGAAATTATGTTTGTTTGTTTGTTTGTGCCCTTTTCACGTAAAAACCACCAGTCCGATTGCAACCAAATTTTGTAGGAACATTTCTACGACCCCGGAAAGTGTTATAGGCTATATGGTGTTTCGGTTCATTAACCCATTGCGGCCCGAGAGCCATTTAAAGCTTCTTCGTTTTTTCGTTGTGCTACCTAACGGTTTGATCGATTGAGTTGAAAATTTGTACTAATGTTCTTCTTAGCTTTGGACGGGTGCCGAACAAATTTGGATAAAATATGTTATCCTGATTCGGCCCGGCGGGCTTCCAAAAACATTTGAGTTTCCGATTTATATCCAATTTTGTATGTTGGTTTTATGGTCCGAAAAAAAGGCTGTGACAAATTTTTATGAAGTTCCGGTAACCGGTTTTGGTAGGAGAGCCACACGAGTTGAATATTTACAAAAATGTAGCTCTTTGCCACAGGAGCTCACTGAGTTTATTTGGTTACGATCCATTACCCCGTTTCGGCACCAGGACTCAATGAATTTTTTTAATTTCTTTGTTGTCGCGCTTAAAAGGTGTTAGCTCTTCACCCCCAAACATTACTCAGTTAATTTGGTTATGATCCGTTAATCCGTTTCGGCATCAAGGCCCAATGACGTTTTTTAATCTCTTTGTTGCCGCGCTTAAACAGTTTGAACAATTGAAAATTTTCAAAATGTGCTTAAGAGGATAATTCACAAAAACATGAAGTGACATTACTTACGCTTTTATAATTGAAATGCGATTTTATGTTTCGGTATTAACGAATATATTTTTTTTGAAAACTCACTTCGCCGTAATTGTGTGCTCAATAGATTATTGATTCCTTTAAAGATTTTTTGTAGACGAATTGTCTTTAATTCTTCGCTCTGTTTATTCAATTTAACTAAATATAATAAAAAATAGAATATTAACTACCAGCATTTGTAAATGTATAGTAATAAGTTAACTATATTAATTAAATTATATTAACGCAGAAACAAAAGTTAATAATTTTTATTTCATAAAGCGAATAAAATACTCCGGGCAACGCCGGATACTCTGCTAGTAAAATTGAATTGTTGAAGCTTTAATTTGTGAGACCTAATGTAAAATAGAATGAATGCTAAATTGAAAAAAATTGTATAATAAAACAAAATCTGTCGTTTGGCGTTTTTTAAGTTGAACAGATACAAAGCGGAAACTGAGATATACACATTCGGTATACACAGGGCTGTAGTTCCGTAAGCAGTGGATAAAAAAGTTATTCTAGAACATTAATTTTTTTAAGAGATCTATGTACGCGTTAAATTTTTTTATTCTATCTTAAATGGTGTAAAATTTTTCTAAACAGATGAACGAGCGAAATTTCGAGAAAAATTTTGATAAGAAGAACGACAAAGTGAAATTAATAAAAGACCAATATTTTGCCTTTGTTTAAATTAAATTGACACTTTTAAAACATACATACAAATTAAAATACATTTTAAAACAAACACTAAAATATTATAAAATTTCATATTCCATTGAAATAGATGACATGAATATGACATCTTAATCTTCTTTATTTAGTATTAGATTAAACTATTCTTCTTCTCTACCTTCAATAAAACATATATGTATGTATGTACCTATTTTTTAAATGCAAAATTTTTAATTATGCATCTGAAGCTATATCTTCACCGGAAAGTTTGGATTATAATAAAATTTAATCTGAAAAAATTTATGTAAATTGTGTTATATTATAACAAACTATGTAAAAAAAATATACACAATATTTCATAGTATATGTATGTAAATATTAAGGCATGAATGAATTAAAATTGAGATTTTGAGAACATTTAAAAGAATTAAATA
This sequence comes from Poecilobothrus nobilitatus, assembly GCA_947095535.1. Taxonomy (NCBI): domain Eukaryota; kingdom Metazoa; phylum Arthropoda; class Insecta; order Diptera; family Dolichopodidae; genus Poecilobothrus; species Poecilobothrus nobilitatus. Next base: position 926,067 of record OX352772.1, on the reverse strand, counting down.
TTTGCAAAATGGTTTATTATAAATTGTTTAATTCCTATAAATAGGATATGACAAAATGTCCTTGAAAATAAATTATGAATTATTTTTTGATGTAAAAAAATATAAATTCATTGTATATACAGGGTTGAGTTGAAGAAAAATCTTTTCATTTTATGATTTTTGAAATTAGTTATTTTCATTTAAACAAAAAATTGGATGCCCTTCTCTATCATTGTACAGCGGTGTAGCTCCGTAACAACGAGGTAATGTAAAACATTAGGGTCCATTAGTAACTAGCAAAATAGAGCACCCAAATTTTTTTTTACAAATTCATATTTATTAACCTATGGATAGTTGCATTTTGGTTGATGGGAAGTGGAAAAAGGAATAATTTTTGTGTTCAAGTATAAGAGTTTTAATATTAAAATTATAGTAAGCCTGAAGGAATAAAAGTTTATAGATGTGTATATCAGATTTTATAGTGATATTTTGAGATTTAAACATTGTATATATTTGAGTAAGTTCATTTGGATTTAATATTATGTTTTGAGATCATATTAAGTTTAGCTGAAATAATAGCTTCACCAATGTTATCTAAATGATTACATAGTAAATCTATATTAAAATGTATTTCATTTAAAAATTGTATAATTTTATATAATTATATAATTTATATAATTTTTTAATTTTTCTGTTTTTCTAATACTATTTTGAATTTGATCTATTGCATGATTAAGAAATTTTATTAGATTTTCCTTCTGATCATTTATGGGGTTTGTTATATTTTCGAATCTTTGAGTCATTATGTTGTTTAAATGAGAATTTTGGTTAATATTGTTAAAAAGTATATTTTCATTTGATTTAATGGTTTCAATCTTTTTATTCAAGTATACAGCATCTTCGGCATCCATATTACCACTGATTTGTTTAATTATTGAACATAATCCATTAATAAGACCTCGTTTATATCTGATTGTGGGCATTATTGTTTGAAATTTTACTTTTAATTCTTTAAGCTTGATATTGAGTATTTTAACAGAACTTTCGAAGTTATCAACATTTCCTAATGTTAATAAAGAGTTTTCAATACTTTCAATACATGTTGATTTTTCTTAACTATTTCTTTCTTAAATCTAGGAATTAATTTGTTTCGTTTATTTTCTTTTCTAAATATTATTGTTTCTTCTTCGAATTTTTTTGGTTCATTTCTATTTTGATTACTATTGTTTTGTTAATTTGATTTTCTAATCTATCTTTTATTTCAGGAAAGATTTGTGTTTGAAATTTTTTTAAATTTTCTAAATACTCATGCACATTTCTATGTTGAGAATCATTGTAAAATTTTTTTTTTACCATAAAATACTTCGAATGGAGTTAATTTTGTAGCAGAATGGATAGCATTCAGATAGGATTTCGTCATGATCTTTAGATTTTTGTTTTGTATAAATAATTCTGTAAATTTCGGTAAGTGTCGAATGAAAACGTTCTACGGGTGAATTATTATTGCTATTACTAAAAGAAGTTACGTGGTTGTCATTCCCATATTGTTGGCAAAAGTCTGTAAATATTATAGCGGTAAATTCTATTCCATTATCTGCAACGATTTTTCTGGGTAATGTAGTTTTTAAAAGATTTGACTAATTCAATTAATGGGTAATGTAGTTTTTAAAAGATTTGACTAAAGTAATTCAATTTTCAAAAGCAAGAAATTAATTTAAATTATACAAAAGCAAGATATTTAATTTATATCTTAATCTAATTAAATATAATACATATCTTAATCTATACCTACATATATTTACACCTAAATCTTACATCATTGTTTTCATTTTACTATGGCCCTGATTTCGATAGTTATTTCATAAAAATGAAAATGAAAAATTTCATTTAATTTTAATAATTTTTTGCGATTTCGATAGTCGGGCAAAATGAAATGGAATTTAAAATTAAAATGATTTATATTTTTTTTTTAAACCGATAATACTTTCTTATTTTGAGGTTTTGACTATACAAAGAAAAGCTATAATTAAAAAATTAAGATTTAAAACACGTAGTTCCCAATACTGTAATAGAAAAAAAGCACAAAATTAAAAAAAAAAAGTGCCGAAAAGTGGTTCCTTAGTTTTTGGGTTCTGTTTTTTGGGGTGGGCTTAAAAGTTGAACTTTTTTATTTTTTTTTAAATTTATTTAAATTTTACTACAAAATCGATGAGTACTGAGTACCTTTTTTGTAATCAAGCGGAACCACTTCTAATTCACAAATTAATGGACTTACTTGCAACCTATGCTATCGCATAGTCAAAGGCTACTTATAAAAATACCTATATTCACATAAATATAAATAAAATACTTCATAATTTTTTCCTAAATCCATTTTTATAAGCACTCATTTAACAATTTCAAAATAAGAAAATTTGACGTTTTAAATGAGTATATTCATAAAATATGACTATCAAAATCAGCTTCTTTTTATTTTTTATGATTTTTTTAATTTTTTATGACTATCGAAATCAAAAATTTTGTTTTTCATAGAAAATTAAAGTGATATGACTATCGAAATCAGGGCCTATATTTTTATTATTTATTTATTTATTTATATTAATATTACATACATAAATGTAATGCAATATTATTGAACCATCGGCTACTAAGGCCATTATAGGTTTTTATACTATTATTAAATTATATACTAATATTATTTATTTTGTTTATATTATATACTATATATTTACATTATATTTGGTCGTAAGGGGGTATGTAAAGAAAAACACACTTACGACCTAAGGGATCGAACCCACACTCCTTCGTTCCTTCGTTAATACGCCACGCGCCTACCCACTAGGGCCTATATTTTTTAATTTTTTTTTAATATATTCTAAATTATTATATTTTTTGTTTTGTTATTTTTTTTTTTTTAATTTCTAGTTTTTTTTTTATTTTTGTTTTGTTATTTCTATACTTTCTTATATTTTTAATTGTAGTTGTAATTGTAATTGTTTAATTTTTATATTTTTTTTTTATAATATTAAATTCAAGTTATACAGAATTTGTAACATGATTATAAATTTAGATATCCATGGATTATATTTTGTTTATTTATACAATTATGTGTACATATGTACATATTTATATAATTAATTTATAAACTTTATTTTTATAATTATTATTTTTATAACCAAAACTAATTCTAATAAAAACTATTATAATTTTTTTTTTTATATTATTTAATTTTTTTAATTTTAATTGATTATGTTTACTTATTACATCAAATTTAAAAAGTATTTTTTCATTTTTACTTTAATTTTGTTTTTATTTTGGGCTGCATTGTATAAGCCCATAAGACCAAAGTATTTGTCAATTAAATGCATGTTATAATGAATGTGACTTGCCGTTCTGGTGTTGTAAACGTGTAGTTCATTATTGTGGATGATGCGTGAATTAGATGTAATTAAATCATTTGTAATATTGTGTACATGTAGTGCTTGAATTTTTTTTATAAATAAATCAATTGGCAATATTTCTAAGGTCTTATGAATATCTGTGGTCGAAGCAGGTTGTTCAAAACCAAACAGATTTTTATTGCTTTGTTTTGAATCGTTTGTAGCAATTTAGTATTTTTTAAATAAGTGTTTCCCCACACCATGATACCATATGTCATAGTTGAATGAAATAGACTATAGAATATTGATTTCTTTGTTTCAATTGGTACTCAATTCTTTGCATGTCTAAATAGACCCACTATACGATGACATTTCTTGGCTATTTCATTTGAGTGGTAGTTCCATTTTAATTCATTGTCTATGTAAATACCTAACTATTTATAGACTTGGACTTCGTCAATAAAACAGTTTTTAATATTCACTTTGAACGATATGTTTAGAGGTTGCTTGAATACCATGAATTTGTTTTTTTTTACGTTGGGAGTAAGCTTATGACGGGACATCCAGTTCTCTACTATTTTGTTATCTAAGTTCATCATTTTTCCAACTGACTCATGACGCAGTGGTTAAGTCGCCAACCTTTCAATCGAAGAGTCTTGGATTCAAAACCCGGTCAGGTCATATAAATAAAAAAATATGTAGTACTTTTATATCGTAATAATGTATATCTTATAATTAATAGTAGTAATAATAATAATAATAGTAATAATAATAGCTGCTACAGTGGAGCTATCTTTGGTTATATCACGCAAGTAAGGTGTTATATACTGCTGCACGTTCTAATCCACTGATGGCCCTGACTCTGTAGTAAAATAATAATAATATTCAATTCAATGTTTCCGTATCCATTTCCTATCCTTTCCTATCCCTACTCCCTAGCTAATATACTGCGTTCGCTGGTAAGGGTTTTATCCCATTATATTGGGTAAAGGGAGAGGTGGGTTTAGTCAGTAAGAATTTGACACTACCAAGTGGGAAATTCTTGGCGTCTTTGGAAGATTCCCACCTCCCTAAAAAAAAAAACTCATTATATGTTTTCGCCTTGAAAACTATAGCTAAATCATCAGCGTACAAGAATGCCTTACCTTTAAAATTAAACTTTGAGAAGTTACTAATGAAGCAGCTGAATAATATAGGACCAAGCGAACTGCCTTGTATTACTCCATATTCAATTTCTTTTACATCACTTTTTCAGTCCCCACATTCAGCATATTGCTTTCTCTCAGATAGATAGTCTTTAAGCCATTTGTATTCATTCCCCACGATACCACACTCATATAGGATATAAAGCAATATTTTTCTGTCAACTGAATCGAATGCTTTGGCAAAATCAAAAAATATAAGCTATACCTTCTGTTTTTTCCCAATTCCATCTTGAACATATGTAATCAGATCAAAGAGGGCAGCACTTGTATTACTTTTTTCTTTAAAGCCGTATTGTTGCACATCTATTAGGTTAGATTTATTTAAATAATGGACCAACTGTTGACTTACATGTGTTTCTAATGTTTTCCCTATTATTGATGATATTACTGTCGTCAGTAGTTAATACAAAGGGTTTGTTAAAGTTATTAAAGGAAAAGGGGACATAACCCCTTTCACAGAAGGCTTAAGTGAAACATTTCATTACTAATAATCTTTTCGAACTTATTTTCGAATGTCGAAATTTTTAATATGTCGAACTTATGACGTTCGAACTTATAACGCGGAGCCATTTTACTGTTCAAAAAAAAAAGTTAGGATTTTTTACAATGTTTTCCAAATGAGGATTTTAGAAAGTAGGATTTTGTAAAAGAAGAATTTTGCCTAAAACGAAAGAAGAGGATTAATAAGAAAATTTGGTACGGATCCCTTTTTTTTCGATAAATGCCCATTTTTAACAATTTTCATTACGAGTTGTCGTTATTATTTCCCAAAATATGCCGCATTTTATATTAAGATAAAATTTAGAATTTTTTCTACAACATAAAAAATTTAGCTTTCAACTCGTAATTATAACTTAATATTTATTAAAATTACTTTTAAGTCCTTTACTTTTAATTATTTTTTTCCGCTTTTTTTGACATTTGTAAAAGTAGAAGATGACAATTTTTTTTCAAAAAATAAGAGTGTGATTGAAAGTTTTGTTTGAAAAGTTTTTAACACATCCAAAAATTTATTAAAAATTATCGTGCGAATGATGTAAGAAATTTTAAATTAATATCGAATTTTCATAATTTTAGCTTCAAATTACATTAAAATTACATTAGCTTCATACATATTCTGGAAAAAGCGTATAACCTTGATGACATAACCAACTAAAAATCACTTCAAATACAGATATCTCATAAACATATATGTAAATTATAATTTTAATTAGTTGAACTAATTCCGTAAAACTCTTTTATATAATAATATTTTGAAGAAAAACCTCTTATTTTTATTTTATCAGCCTTAGTTATGAATGGCTGATGATGATATGTGATCATATCGAAATGCATCCTAAATAAATAAATAAATTAAAAAATAATTTTATAAGATTGTTTAAATTTATTTAATAGAAGATTGGTAAAATTTAAAAAACTGGTGAAATATATTTTTGATAAGAGGATTTTCTTCAAAATATTATTATATATGTAAATGTTCAGAAAAAGGCGTAAAACTCTGATTTTTTTTTCATTTTTTCATTTATTTATTTTTAAGCCCCATAAATTGTACAATTTATTACAAATGTTTCACTTAGATGTATGTTATATATGTATATCTTTACTGCAGTTAATATACAATTTTTGTTTAAGTGAAAATTATTTGACAAAATTTATTTTAAATAGGAAAACCTTTTTTTGAAATATTTTTTTTTTTTTATAAAACTTAGCTAACTTAAACGAAAAATCTAAAACTACACTAGCCTAATTGATTATTTACATTTAAATTTCTAACTAAGCGATTATTTGAAGTAATTAATTCCGACTAGAACTTTTCGGTTAAATATAATTTTTTTTCTATAACAGTATTAATGTTGGCTTTGTTATGCAACTTATCGTTTGGAAACGACGTGGGAAAATTAAACACTAGTTTTAAAAGTTTATTTTGTGCAATTTGTAATTTTTATACCCGTATGAACTATGTTCAAGTGTATAATAAATTTGCCATTACGTTTGTGACACCTTAAAGGAGTCGAGCTAGATATAGTGTCAAAGGTATGGATCGGCTCAGAATCGAATTCTGAGTCGATTAAGCCATGTACGTCCATCCGTCCGTCCGTCTGTCCGCACGATAACTCAAAAAATAAAGGAGCTAGGAGGCTGAAATTTTTTTTACGTCAATTTTGCAAAATTGTTAGTTTTGCTATTTAAATCCAACATTTTCTGTCGGCGGGTTCGAGTAGCTGCCATACAACTTCTATCTTTATATAGAAATAGCTCAGTATCTATTCAAGCTAGGTTTCTGAAATTTTGCAAACGATGATCAAGTTTTATGGCAACAACTTCTGTAAAATTTGGTTGTGGTGGTGCAGCGGGTTCGGGTAGCTGCCATACAACTTCTCCGTTTAAATGAGAATAACTCAGTGTCTATTGAAGCTAGGAACCTGAAATTTAGTAAAGAGGTGTCGAGTTACAGGCCAACAACTTTTGTTAAATTTGGTTGGTTTAGAGCAGCCGGTTCAGGCTTCTTGCACCTCTTCGAACTTAATGAAGCTAGGCGTCTGAAATCTTGCAAATGATGATCAAGTTTTATGGCAACCACTTTTGAAAAATTTGGTTGTGGTGGTGCAGCGGGTTCGGGTAGCTGCCATACAACTTCTCCGTTTAAATGAGAATAACTCAGTGTCTATTGAAGCTAGGAACCTGAAATTTAGTAAAGAGGTGTCGAGTTACAGGCCAACAACTTTTGTTAAATTTGGTTGGTTTAGAGCAGCCGGTTCAGGCTTCTTGCACCTCTTCGAACTTAATGAAGCTAGGCGTCTGAAATCTTGCAAATGATGATCAAGTTTTATGGCAACCACTTTTGCAAAATTTGGTTGTGGTGGTGCGACGGGTTCGGGTAGCTGCCATACAACTTCTCTTTTTAAATGAAAATAACTCACGATAACTCAAAAAATAAAGGAGCTAGGAAGCTGAAACTTTTTTTACGTCACTTTTACAAAATTGTTAGTTTCGCTATTTAACTCGAGCATTTTCGGCCGCCGGGTTCGAGTAGCTGCCATACAACTTCATTCTTTAAATGGAAATAACCCAGTGTCTATTCAATCTAGGTATCTGAAATTTTACGAATGATGATCAAGTTTTATGGCAACAAATTCTATAAAATTTGGTTGTGGTGGTGCGACGGGTTCGGATAGCTGCCATACAACTTCTCTTTTTAAATGAAAATAACTCAGTGTCCGTCCGCACCATAACTCAAAAAATAAAGGAGCTAGTAGGCTGAAATTTTTTTTACGGCACTTTTGCAAAATTGTTAGTTTTGCTATTTAACTCCAGCATTTTCGGCCGCCGGGTTCGAGTAGCTGCCATACAACTGCTATCTTTATATAGAAATAACTCAGTATCTATTCAAACTAGGTTTCTGAAATTTTGCGAATGATGATTAAGTTTTATGGCAACAAATTCTATAATATTTGGTTGTGGTGGTGCGACGGGTTCGGATAGCTGCCATACAACTTCTCTTTTTAAATGAAAATAACTCAGTGTCCGTCCGCACCATAACTCAAAAAATAAAGGAGCTAGGAGGCTGATATTTTTTTTACGTCACTTTTACAAAATTGTTAGTTTCGCTATTTAACTCCAGCATTTTCGGCCGCCGGGTTCGAGTAGCTGCCATACAACTTCTTTCTTTAAATGGAAATAACCCAGTGTCTATTCAATCTAGGTATCTGAAATTTTGTAAATGATGATCCAGTTTTGTGGCAACAACTTCTGTAAAATTTGGTTGTGATGATATGACAGGTTCGGATAGTTGCCATAAAACTTCACTTTTTAAATGAAAATAACTCAGTGTCTATTGAAGCTAGCTATTTTAAATTTAGTGAAAGAGTGTCGAGTTGCATGCCAAAAACTTTTGTAAAATTTGATTGGTCTAAAGCAGCCGGTTCAGGCTTCTTGCATGTCTTGGAACTTAATGAAGGTAGGCGCAATAGATTCGGGTGGCTGTCATACAACTCCACAATTTACATAAATATATCTCTGTAGTTTGGTACTAAAACATCTGAATGTTTTTAAAAGATGATCAAGTTTTATAGAAACAGGATATATTACGTTCATACGGGTATCCCAGAGTTGACAGAGTCTACTTACTGCACTCTTCCTCGTTATTAGATAATCTCAATCTAGGAATATGTTCCTTTGTACTAAAAAGTAGTTGAGACAAAATTGTATGGGATACGGACGGGAAAAATGCGGATAAAAGGGAATGAGACGGTAATTGCTTCATAAATTTGTTAAGATTCGTCTTGAATTTGTGCAAATTGTAAATCAAACAAGGTAGAATGTAAACCAACGGTTTTTAAAAGCGCATATTTCCAAAAGATAATACAAACTGTTTAGAATTGTGGGTTGCACAAAAATTTGAAAATTTAAGAAATAATATTTAAGAAATTTTTTGTAATAAAAAAAAATTTGAAAATAAGACTTTTTTGGAATTTTGAGGGGCTGCAAGTTCGGAACCTTGTAAAACTAAGAAAAACTTTTAACACAGGTAAAAATATTTTAATGTAGCTTTAATTTTTATGTCTTGCCGAAGAAAAATTTGTACAGGTGCTTAAATTACAGGTATCTAAAAATATCAAATTTTCAAATTCTAAAAGTCCTTTCTTGTGTCAAAATTTCACGCCTCTATCTAAAGGCGTGCCGGAGTTATGAAAAAAGAAATTTCATGCAAAATATGGTTTTCACATAACGGTAAATGTAATAGTAAATTACAAAATATTGCATAAAATTTCCGGTCTTCTGGCGGTTTTAGATTGCAAAACTATTACGCAGAGCCTGAGATATATACGTCTGAAAATGGGGCTTTTTAGCAATTTTGAAGAGCTGTAACTCTGGAACCCTATATAACTAAAATAAACCTTTAACACACGTTAAAATATATTACTGTAGCTTTAATTTTTATATCTTTCCGAAGTAAAATGTGTACAGGTTCCTAAATTACAGTTGTTTAAAAATAGGAAATTTTGAATTTTATTTTATTTTATTTTATTTATTAAACCAAAGCAAGGTTTTTACATAAAAAATCTTACAGCTAAAAAAATTAAAGCTAACAAAATAAACATTTTTGATTACTAAGCTAAAAATTTACAATGAAAATTTTATAATTTGCACTATATATTAAATTTGAAAACAAAAAAAAAAAAAATGCTTACAGAACAAAAACACAGTATGACTGTAAAATTAAGTGGAATGTATAATATGAACTTGAACTTGAATTAAATATATTATTATTATTATTATTTTTTTTTTTTTTTTAAATGTTTACAAAGTAATTAGGTAATTTAAGTAATTAAGTCATTTATGAATTTCTGTGTTAATTTATGTTTAAAAGAATTTCTTGATATGTCTGGTGAAAAAAGATGACTGTGTTTGTTGAATGTAGTGCAACATCTGTTTATTGGCTCATTTCTTCCATATTCTGTTCTGTGTGTATTTTCTAGTAAAAATTTAGTGTTTCTTGTATTTCTGACTACATTGTTTAATCTAACCTTATTTACTAAGAATTGAACGTCAATATTTTTTTTTATGATGTCAAAAGTAAAGCAGGATGAAAGCATTTGCCTGCGTGAAGATAAGGTTAACATATTCAATGATTTAAGTCTTGTAGAGTAGCTTGGAAGAGTAGAATAGTCTATAGGATTATATTGGTTTCTCAAGGCAAACAAAAGGAATTGTTTCTGAACGGATTCTATCCTATTGGAATGTAATTGAAACACTGGATCCCATACGATATTACCGTATTCTAGAATAGATCGAACTAACGAGCAGTAAAGAGCTTTTGTCACTGCTGGGTTATTAAATTCCTTAGCCCTTCTCTTAATAAAACCTAACATTTTATTTGCTTTGGAAATCATATGATCATAGTGAAGATGGAAGTTAAGTTTATCGTCCAGAAGAATGCCAAGATCGGTCATACAGGACACCCTTTCAAGAACTATGTTATCTATTGTATAGTCGAAAAGCATTGTAGATCTTTTTCGTGTAAAACTTATGACCTTGCATTTCGCTATGTTAAGTTCTAATTTGTTGTAGAAGCACCATTCTTGTAAAGAATGTAAATTTGATTGAAGTAATTCAAAATTGGAACTATTTTTGATAACGTGGTAAATTTTAAGATCGTCAGCAAATGCAATATGTGGTACACCTTCTAGTTTATTAGAAAGATCTGAAATAAAAATATTAAATAGAAGTGGGCCTAAATGGCTTCCTTGTGGCACTCCCGAGGTGACATTAATTGTGTTCGATAAATAACCTTGGAATTTAATATTTTGAGTTCTTTCAGTAAGATAAGAGCAAAGCCAAGTAAGGAAAGAACCTGAAATGCCTAAAGTTTCAAGTTTTTTAAACAAAATATTGTGATCAACACGATCGAAAGCTTTGCTAAAATCCGTGTAAATAGCATCAACTTGATAACCATTTTCCATTTCAGTTAGTATTTCTGATGTGTAAACCGTAAGATTGGTTGTAGTAGAACGACCTTTTCTAAATCCATGTTGTTGTTCGTTTAATTTTGAATTTATGACGGGTGTTATTTTACTGACTACAATTTTTTCGAACAATTTTGGAATAGTTGATAGGATAGCTATACCACGGTAATTTTCGACGGAAGCTTTGTCACCCTTTTTATGAATGGGGGTTAAAAAAGAAGATTTCCACGCATTCGGAAAAATGCCTGTCGAAAGCGATTGATTAAAAATAAAATGAAGCGGTTGAGTCAAATAATTGGCACAGTTATATAAAAAAGAAGGTGGGATCAAGTCGGGTCCTACACCTTTTTTTGTATCAAGGTTGGTAATTGCTTCAAATATTTCGTTTTCCGAAAGATATAGATCTGTAATAATTGAATTAGATCTATTATGGGAGTTAGAAAATGTAAAATTGGTAGGCGAATCTAATGGCCTATAAACTTTTTGAAAACAATCTGCAAAGAAATTGCAGATTACATTAGGACAAGAAGAAAAAACATTATCTTTAGACATTGAACTTGGATATCCATAGGTTTTCCGTTTTGTATTAATGAAGTCAAAAAACTTTTTTGGATCTATAATTAATTTATTTCCAATTTCATTGACATAATTATCGTATGCTAGATTTGATTTCTGTTTAAATTCAAAAGCAAGATCCTTGTACATGTTCAGTAAATTAACATCAGGATCCTTTGTAACTTTAATTTTTTTGTAAAGTTTGTTGCGTTGATTACGCAATGTCCTAATTTCTCTATTAAGCCAAGGTTCTGTTGTTTTATCTTTTTTACGAATTTTTGGCACAAAGGAGTTAATTATGTCGAAAATTTTAGAGTAAAAGATAGAAATTGAAGAGTTAATATCCTGTTGTATTAACAGATCGTCCCAATTTAAAATTGATAAAGCATTATTAATGCTTTGATAATCAGCGTTGAAAAAGTCATATACAATATTATTATTGTAAGATTTCGCGAAGAGTGGCAAAGAAGTAGAAAATTCGAAGATGACTGCGTTATGATGAGGAGTGTTAGTGAACAGGTTGACTGCATCATCAGCGAGTTTAACCACCACTCTGTCATATGCATTTGAAAATGCAAGATCTAACCACTTATTGTTTTTATTTGGGTAATTAATAATTTGTTGTAAATCATTACCATAGAACTCCGTAATAATGTCAAAATCTATTTCATCATGAAAGTTAATTGGTAATAACAAATTATCTGAATCATCTTCTATAAAAGATAATGAAGGACGATTGAAATCGCCAAAAATAAAAATTGAATCATCCTCATTCATTTTAGATATAATATAGTGATAAATATCGAAAAATTCAGAATATGAGGAATTGTCAGAATTAGGTGGAAAGTAAACAATTCCTAGGTAAATAAAATTATTACCTAAGTTTACTCTAATAAATTGGTGATCAAAAGTGTGGGACGTCCTAGTGATTAGTGGAACACTAGAAAGGTTATTATTTACTGCAAGTAAGACACCGCCTCCACGGGAACAGTTCATAGAGAAAAAGTCCCTATCCTTTCTATAAATCGACCAATTATTGTCAAGTATTTCTTCATTTATGAAGGAATCGTTTAGCCATGTTTCAGTAATAGCAAGCACACTGAAGTCACAAGACTTGGCATCAACATATAATTTCTTTAGCTTACCTCTCATACCACTACAGTTGTGGTAGAAGATTTTGAGATTTTCACTAAAATTGCTTTTATTATATGTTGATTTTAACTCCTTAAAACTAGTTGTTGTATTTATTAAAATAAGATTAGTGTTAATGTTATTTTCTGCCGCTAAGGGAACGAAAAAAATCATTACTACTTTTTCTTATTTTTTGCAAATACTCGATTCTCTTACTTTTAAGGTGACTACAATAAGCTTGTAAATCTTTTTCAACCGATTTAGATGAAGCTCCGAAACCTTCATGATATTTTACATATAATTTCATTAATTCCTTTGGGTTAGAAGGCAAACCTTCTTGATCAATAAAAATTTTAATATTGAGTTTGGTTTTACCATCTACACAAAGGTCGTCATCTTCCTTATGCAAATAAGCTAAATAGAGTCTTACATTTTCATATATTTTTTGATCTCTAAAACGTGATAAGACATACGTATGATCGTCATTAGCTACAGCATTTTTCGTTAATCTGACTATAGGAGGTAGTATAGGATTAACAAAACTTGCATTAGGTTTGGATGAAACAGATGCAATTGGCTTATCGTTAATTGATGTCGTGTTGCAGTTAACGTTTAAGCTCTGAGTACACGGAATGCCAGCATTAAAGGTTTGTCCCTGTATGAAGTTAGGATATTTGCTAGCATTTGGTAGTGAAATATTCATTATATCATTTGGAGAATATTGTTTAGACGTTATTGAAACTTTTGGAACTGAACTAATTACTGAATTAGTAGAATTTATTGAACTGTACTCTACATTAGTAATTTTATTTGAAATGCTATTCGGCACCTCTATGGTGGAAGTAGTATTAGAAATAATGTGAGAAGAAGGCAAAATAGTCTGAAATTTAATTGGTGATTGAGTTAAATTTATGTTTTGTTTGTGTAAAATAGGTTGTGTTTTGTTTTTGCTTATAATATTGTTTTTATTTGTGGATTTAGTGTTATTGCGTGTATTTCTGTTCTTTTTTTTTTGTGTGATTGTTTTACTTTTAGCGTTATTAATATTAATATTAGGTTTTGTTTTATTTTTATTTTTTATTAAATCTAATTTACTATTATTTGATTGTTTACCTAAATGTTTAAAGATGGATATTTTTGTCCCTTTATTCCACAATTTAATATTATTTATTTCCTGAACTTTCGTTTCCGGTACACTAACTTTGAAAGTATGATACTGCGGTTTATATTTCAGCCACTTTGGTGTGATTAATTTACAATGAACCTCTTCACAATTCGACCTCTTTTTTATGTATCTGACTAGTTTCTCCTCTGTTGTATTAGTGCTAAGGTTGGAAATCCTTAGGTTAAATTTAGGTTTATTAATAACCTCTGGTGGATCAACTGCTTCTATTTCGAATGAAATATCGTCATTTTTTTCCTTAGTTGCTTGAATATTAACCGTCTTAGCCTTATCTACATCATTTATTTCATCAAATAGTGATTTAGCTGAATCGTTTGAATGTAGATCATTCTGATGCGAAATACTACAAATTTTAACACCATCATTGTTTGTTTCTATTTTGGCCTTAAGGATATCTAAATCGGCCAATACTACATCCCGAAAGCTCATTGTAATATCAGTTTTATTTATATTTTCTAAATTAGAGATTAAAAGCTGCTTTATATTGTCCAACGCATTCAAAAGCTTATTATTAATTGGATCTTGTGCTAATGATTTTTCAATAATGTTTTTAAACGTTGAAATTTCCGTTTTTAAATTATTAGTTTCTACTTTGATTAGCTCGCTAACACTTCTTTTTTGATCATTTTTGAGATTACTAACAGTGTTATTAAGTAGTTCGAAATTTCTTTCCATTTCCGTAAAGCTGGCTGTATTGCTCTTTACAACTTCCAATAATTTCACCACTGTACCTTGAAAATTTTCTCTAACGGTATTAATGTTTAATGAGATTTCATGAGAAAATTGTCTCAGGTAAGTTTGTTGATCTAAACAAGCTTCACAAACAAAATGCTGCGTCAAGAAGTTGTTATACCAATTTCTAGGAGCGTTTAAACAAACTCCATGAAATTTACGGTTGCAGAACCCGTTACAAGTTACTGAATCTGCTTTTATTTCAGTAACTAAACAATTTTTTGCACTGCATTTAAATTCCATTGTAATAATAAGCAATATAAATTATATGAAATTACAAGAAAAAAAAATTTAATTCACTTTGATGATTCACTTTAAATATTGTTTTTTATTATTGTTTTTGTTCTTATAAGTTTTTTTTTTGAATTATTAATTACTTTAAAATTGTTATTTAAAATTCAGTTTTGAAGTACACAAAAAATAAAGTATATTGAAAAGTAGGTCACTAGTTTAAAAATTTAAAAAATTATGATTATCGGTCAAGTTAACAAAATAAAATAAAATAAAAAGCAATTTTTATTTAAATTTCTTAAAATTAATTTTTGAAGAACGATAACGTCTGAACTGTATGAAGTTAGAATGAAGAATGATTGAATGATTGAATTTGAGCCATAATAGCTCATAAACAGGGGGTGGCCCAAAAAAATTTTCTCATTTAGTAAAACTAATAAGCTCATTTTTTAAAAATTTTATTTATTACAACGAGAACATTATTTAGAACATTATAACGAGAAAGGGCTCCAATATTACGACGAATACCAAGAGAAGTGAGACAAGTAGTCTATCTCAACGGAGTCGCCACTAAGACGAATAGCGAGTTTTCGAATTCGATCGAGGTAATTCAATGAAGTAAGTGAAGTGCCAGCTCATATATGAGAATTATACTCAATTTTGGGTCGTATATAAGCCTTATAGATATTAAGCAAGTCCTTGGATGAAAAATATGTCTTGCACCTAAAGAGGAAACCTAAACATTTAGCAGCACTTTTTGCTATATCAAAAATATGATTATTCCATATCATTTTTTGATTTAGCTGCATGACTAAAATGCTTAGGTTTTCTGATTGTTGCACAATTTTATCCTGGAACCTCAGAGTAATTGTTACTATTCGTTTTTTTTAGTGAGATCTAACAACATTGAGTTTTGGTGGTGTTAAACTCCACTCTGTTGTTAGCACTCCAGCCAGCAATTATGGCTTAATCATGGTTGACCGTGTTGAACATAGTAAGCCGGTGTTTGTGACATCTGATTTCCTAGGAAATGCGTAAGATGCCACCAAAGTGCTGTCGTCGGTGAAACTGTGGATTGGATTAAAGGTTGTAGATAAGAGATCGTTGATAAAAATCAAAAGGAGAGTTGGGGCAAGGACGGATCCTTGTGCAACGCCAGCATTTATTTGGAATTTGTCGGACGTATAACCGTCGACTAGAACACGAATACAGCGATTCGAAAGAAAATCTTCAATCCACTTAGAGAACGTAGTTCCATTTACAGAAGGTAGTTATAACTTATGTTATATCAAATCTTTTACTCAAATCTGTTTCAAATTATTGATACCTTTGTTCCTAAAATTCGCAAAAAGCATAAAACAACAGAATCATGGTTAGATAGAGATCTTAGGAACTTGAGAAAAATAAAATATACAAAAAACTTAAACATCATCAAGCACCATGTGACGACTTATTGAATATGTATAAGCAACTTGCAATTGAATTTAAACAAAAAGCCAATGGAGCATACGTAAACTATGTCACGGATATTGGTAACAAACTTGTTACTGATCCTAAAAAATTTTTTGATTTTGTTAACACAAAATGGAAATTATTTGGGTATCCCAATTCAATGATATCAAAAGACAATGTGGTTTCTGATTGCCCAAAAGAAATTTGTAACTTCTTTTCTGATCATTTTCATTAAGTTTATCGTCCAACAGCACCAGTTACCACATCGACTAATTCCTTATCTAATAGCTCAAATTTGCTATTTACAGACGTGTATCTTTCTGAAAATGATATTCTTGAAGCAATTTTGAGCCTTGATATAAAAAAGAGTGCTCGTCCGGACTTAATTCCTCCAATCTTTTTACATAATTGCTCTCACAGTCTAATCTTCCCCCTTCATTTCATTTTCAATAAGTCACTTTCAATTGGGATTTTCCCACAAAAGTGGAAATGCTCCCACTTAACCCATATTTTTAAAAAAGGGGACAGGGCATCGGTGGAAAATTATCGAGGTATAGCAATCCTTTCAACTATACCTAAATTATTTGAAAAAATTGTCGTTGATAGAATTACTCCTATCATAAATGCAAAACTAAATGAACAACAACATGGTTTCAGAAAAGGTCGTTCAGCTACTACCTGATGGTTTATACATCTGAAATCCTGAATCAAATGGAGAAAGGGTACCAAGTTGATGCAATTTACACTGATTTTAGCAAAGCTTTCGATCGTGTAGATCACTTCACTTTGCTAAACAAACTATCAACTTTTAGCATTTCGGATTCATTTCTTGAGTGGCTTAATTCTTATCTTATAGAAAGAACTTAAAATGTTAAATTTCGTGGTGTATTATCCAACACCATCGGGGTCACTTTCGGTGTACCGCAAGGCAGTCATTTAGGCCCGCTTCTGTTTAATGTTTTTATTTCAGACCTTTCGGAATATCTAAGCAATATACCTCACATTTCGTTTGCTGATGACCTAAAAATTTCAAGTGGTTAAAGATCATTCTGATGCGGCTAAACATCAATCTAGCTTATCAGTATTACAAGCTTGGTGCACGTCAAATAAATTAGAACGCAACATACAGAAATGTAAGGTTATAAACTTTACACATAAACGGTCTTCTTTAATATATGACTACAAAATAGATAATGGAACTCTTGAAAGGGTTTTTAGCATTACTGATTTAGGAATTCTTCTCGATAATAAACTTAATTATAATCTTCACTATGATCTAATAATTTCAAAGGCTAATTAAATGTTAGGTTTCATTAAGAGAGAGCTAAAGAATTTAGCGACTTAGCTGTGACTAAATCTCTTTATTGTTCCCTAGTTCGATCTATCTTATAATACGGTAACATTGTTTGGGATCCAGCCTTTGCGGTTCATTCCAAAAGAATCGAATCAGTTCAAAAGCAATTTCTTTTATTTGCATTAAGGAATCAATATAACTCTTTTGATTTTGCTAATCTACCTAGTTACACTACAAGACTTAATTCATTAAACTTGCTTTCTTTATCTTTACGTAGACAACTATTGTCATCATGCTTTACTTTTGATATTTTGAATAATAGAATTTCTATCCAATCTCTTAATAACAAGTTTAGACTTAACGATAGTGTTAGGCAAACTAGAAATACTAAATTTTTAATGGACTACAAACATAATACAGAGTACGGTAGAAATGAACCCATCAATAGATGTTGTACTAATTTTAACAAAATTAGTCATTTCTATTCTATATCTATCTCCAGAAATACTTTCAAACACATTGTACAACTACATTTTTCCAATTTAATGAGCTTAGACAATTAATTCTTACTTAAGCAAAAAAAAATATTTTTTTTTTTTAATTATGATATAATTTTAAACAGCACATTTATTGTATTGCATTATAATAAAACTAATGTTTATACCCGTACGATAGGATCGGGTATAATAAAATTACTCCTCCGTTTGTAACACCTCGAAATAAGCTAGCTAGATATACCTTCAAAGGTATGGATCGGATCAGAAAAAATTTCTAAGACTTGAGCCATGTCCGTCCGTCCGTCCGTCAGCACGCTAACTCAAAAACTAAGAAAGCTAGAATCTTGAAATTTACACAAAATATTCTGGGAGTAATTTGTAGGTTCCCTATTTTTTTTGGTTGACTTTGGACCAAGCCTTAGGGTAGCTCTCGAACACCTAACTTTTAGATCCCTACATTTTTTTTGAAATAGAGCTATGAAATTTTAACTACTGATAGTCTCACAAAAATATTAATTTTATTTTTAATAACTTTTTTTTGTAGCCCATCCGTTACGGAGCTACAGCTCCCCAAAGGTTCAAAAAAGCTCTATATTTAAATTGTTATAGCACAAGTTGTATAAGGTATATCTTCATTTTGAAAACGCCAAACGATTACTACTTTTATTAGCTTTAAAAATATATATACAATAAATATAAATTTGTGGCATACAGTGTCTTAATTTACCGTTATGCGAAACTCAAATTTTGCAAAATCCTTTCACCCTTCTATCTTCTAAACGCTTTAAGTTGGAAACTTGAAATTCTGACAAAAGTTAGATCTTTGAAAATAAGTATGAGTCATTTCAGAAATTTTTTTTGTATCACCCTCCGTTTAGGAGCTGTAAGGGGTCAAAAACTGAAAATTTCCTATTTTTAAACATCTGTAACTTGAACACCTATTAAAATTTTTTTGAAGTAATACACAAAAATTAAAGTTTCAACATTATACTCTTATTTCTGTTAACAACTTTTTTTAATAATATAGGGTTACTTTATAATTGACGAAAGTGTTACTTGATTTTTTCGAATTTTCTAACAAATTTCTTTAACGAATTTTTTCCATTTTATTTTACTCGATAATTTGAAATTGTTGAGGATATAATGCGTAGTACAAAAAAATGTAAATAAATAAACAACATAACGGTTGTTTGAAGAATTTTTATTTATATGATATTGATATATATACATACTTATATAATATCATGTTTATTTACATATCGTATATGTCACTAGTGAATAAATGATAAGAGTATATATTTATGAATATTATATAGCGCCGTATTTACATACATATATGTATTTTATTGTACTTATAAGAAATTATTCTGTCAATGGAATATTTAAATATAATATAATATAATATTTAAAATTATATTTACTATTTTGTACTAAGTAAATTTAATATACATTTACCGCTTAGTATTAAATGGTACTATAGAATATTTGAAAAAGTTTTGGATTGATAATCGTTATGTGGAAGGTTAGAATCTGCTTTAGAAGAATGTACATATAAACATATAATTTGAATATATGTACAACCCATAAGTCTAAAAATTATAAAATTCACCCAAATTATTTTAAAATACTAAAATATTAAAAATATAATATTGTAAGCAGAGTGACAGGCTGTGAACATACTAACGGTTCGAACGGGTATCTAAGAGTTGACAAAGGCAACTGTATTCTTCCTCGTTTTTATTTAGATCATTTTTGTTGTACATTTTATAGATAGTAATATAATGCTTTTAGGTATTGTTAATAAAAAAATTCATTTATTTTTAATTTTACTTCTACGTAATAATAAGATATTTATTTACATTTTTTTAAATAAAATGTTAAATTGATTATCATTATATGTATGTACATATCTGTACATATATCATATTTCAATTTTTTTGTTAAAATAAAATAATATATGTGTGTCAATGCCAAAATTTATATATAGATTTTTTACATAATAATTTATATCAAAGCAAAATAACTTCTAATAATTTAATAACATTTTGTTTTATTCAATAAAAATAATTATATGCAATGAAATCGTAAAAATATATGTACCATTTATTATTATTATTATTGTAATGTAGATAATGATTTTTTTTTCATTCAAAAAATAATATTAAAAGTAAAAAATAATAAAAACTGTAAACAAATACAAAACAAACATAAGATTAATATTAAATCTACTAACAAAAATTTTACCGTTTTAATTTTATGTTATCAACAAATGAAAAATGTGCATTGGCATAGATATAAGTACATACATATGTATGTATAAACATTTTTAGAGATATAAAAGAAAAACAAAAAAAAATTGTTCATATAAATTCATATGGAGTGTTACGTATGAAATTTGGACTTGGACTTGGAAATTTGGATCAAAAAATGTTCTATGGCAAAGTTGTTCCTCTTTACTTGTGTAACAACTTTTTCTTAATAATTTTTCTCACAAAATTTTTCTGTTACGAAATATTCGTAAAAAACTTAAAAAGTACACTAGTAAACTACCACTTGAGGTTGTCCAATTTGCTCCAAAAGCTTATCAGTTCGAGATATTTACGTCAAAACCTTAAATATAAAATTTCAAAAAATTCCGCTCAGTCGTTTAAGCTGTACACGTGCCCACAGACATACCCACACACGCACCCACACACACACACACAGACGGACATCATGCTGATAATTTTTTTACAGCCTTCTCCACATCGGAGTAGTGCATTTTTGCGAAAATCTCGGGTACAAATTTTTAGTATGAAAACAATACCTACCTTATACATTAATGTATGCGGTCGGTAAAAAAAAATGTATGTAATGTAAACTGTTCTTGTAAAGTTTTAATGTAGATTTAAACTAATGTAGGTCAGTATAGAAATATTTGAAGTTTATAATACGAAAAATAATTGTACTAAATTTGTAACGATATTCAAGGTGTAATTAATGCTGATTTTAGTATTTAATTTACATAAAGATGTAAATTTATAATAATTAGACAGAACAAAATAAACAGTTTAACAACAAACAAAACATACATATATGTACATACAAAGAAAAAAGCCGTTTGCAAAATTCAAAATTCCACCAGAAACAAAGATATATAATACAATATACACAGCTACAATGTGTACAGTGTATATATAATTTCTGATTAGAAATATTTTTTTTTTTTCAAACTACGATACATTACGTACCGGTGACGGTAAAGGGAAAAATAAAATCATAAAAAAAAAACAAAAAAAAATTATTTTTCATTCAATGATTTTCTTCGAAATTTTTTTTTATTTTTTTTTTTTATTTTTATTTAAAGGCTTTGTAATAAACACAAATATGACAATTAATTATAACATAATCAAATATTTACAATGGCTGACTAATTTATATGTCTTGCCTAACTGACAGTAATTCAAAAATGTGACATTTCTTATAGATAATCAGACATAAAATATTTTAAATTAAGTAGCACTAATGCTTGCATCATATTATAGTATATACTTGCTCCCGGCATATTTACAACTATTAAAATATATTATAACTAAAACTAAATCTACTTAACCTAAAACTAAATCTACTTAAGCTAAAACTAACCTACTTAAAGCTAATTATATTTATTTTATGAGGCTATAATAAGTTTATACATATATATATATAAATATATACACACATTGTATTTATATTTTTAATTATTTTTTACTAATATTTAACAATTTTAAATCATGTAGTATAAGTATTGTATATCAGACTTCGCAAGAGAATACAAGAGCCTGCCAAAGCACACCCAAGTTTGTCGAATAAAACTAAAACCTTCCAGCTCTAAACGCCATCAGTTCGTAAATGAACTCTCTTCAATCTGTTATCCTCTATGTTGATTATTTAAAGCTTTTTCATAAAAAGGAAGTGAAATATTTTCAGAATTTTCCTGGAATAAATAAGCTGATCTTTCATTCGTAATATTAAGAGGAGATATATAGTAATTATCTTGTACGGCAATATTATGTTGATGGTCAAATATTTCACTGATCAATTGATTAGGATGCGTTTCTATCTTACTAAGCATTTTGAACGAGTTGTTTACTATTGTAGTCTTTAGAGGCTTACATTTAGCCTTTTCATAGAGAAGTTTATTGTGAAAGAACTTTTTATTTTGCCTTCTATGTTTTCCTGTGCAATATCTTAGAATTTTCCTCTCGGCAATTTCCATTTCTTTCGCAGTTGTTGGCGATATTGGAAGCCAATTCTGCGAAGCATAAGTTAGTAGAGGTCTTATGAGGCTTTTATACATTAAGCATTTAGTAGAATAGTGAACATAGGATGACGATAGCAGAGGTTTTAATTTTGCAGTTACAGCTTTTGCTTTCTTAATAACCCTTCTAGCATGAGGATTAAATAAAAATTTATTGCTAAAGTCAACTCCGAGATATTTGATACTTGTTTTAATTGGAATATATGTATTGTTTATTTTCAGTGATAGTGATTTACTTTGTCTAACTGCTAGATGATGCCCTCCACCACTCGCATTTCTAAAGCATATTAAATTACATTTATTATGATTTAGTTTTAAGTTCCATCTATTATAATATTCAGTTAACTAAGGGATCTCTCTTTTAAGTTTATCAATGGCATCGTAAGGTTTTTCATCACATGTAAGTATTATAATATCATCTGCAAATAAGATTGCACTACAACCATGTATGTTTGGCTCACAAAATGGAAAATCTTGAGTGAAAAAGTTAAAATGTTTGGGTCCCATAACTGATCCCTGTGGCACTCCTGTTTCAACTTTAAAAGGTTCAGACACATCTCCTGATAAGGACACTACTGTTTCCCTGTCTAACAAATAGTTTCTTATTAATTTTGTTATCCAGTCTGGAAAATTTAAACACATCATTTTGTATATTAATCCATCATGCCAGACTGAATCAATAAATAAATCCAGATAAAATCCAGTTCTAGTGCAATTGTAC
Organism: Poecilobothrus nobilitatus; assembly: GCA_947095535.1. Taxonomy (NCBI): domain Eukaryota; kingdom Metazoa; phylum Arthropoda; class Insecta; order Diptera; family Dolichopodidae; genus Poecilobothrus; species Poecilobothrus nobilitatus. Next base: position 902,961 of record OX352772.1, on the reverse strand, counting down.
ATTTTTTATCCCTTAGGTTATTTGTAACAAAATTTGATAACAATAGAATTGCGTGATTGGTTGAGTTACCTTTATTTTTTTTTTTAATTAATTTTATTTGACATACATATATTCATATATACAAACAAAATGTATTTAAATTATTTTAAAATGTTATTTTATAAATTTTATTAAAAAAAACCAAACAAATATTTTATTGTAGGAAGCAGGCCAACATATATTTTATTATAACTGTTTATGAATTGCAAATTGTGATGGGTAATCTATTTGCTTCGATTTTTTTGTTTTAAAAAGAATCTTTTTTCTAAATTTTATTATAATCTTCTTATATCCCATGAACTTCTATATACGTATATATATCCCATGAGTCTTCTGTCTCTTTGAAATGAGTGAAAAGTTCCAATTTTCCTTTTGTAATGATAATAATTAATATAATAATATCGTTTAGACTAAGCTTTCTAGACTAAACTTCATTTTATGTCCCGGCCAACTATAAAAAATCAGATACAGTTATGTATATATGTATATCTATTGGGAGAAATTTTATAGTCGGTTGGGAAATCTGCCCTTTTCTCCATAATTTGTTTATATTTGTATGTCTGAGAATCTGAATTAGAAGTGAATTAGAAGTAAGTCAAAAGTAGCATCGGAACTTCTGACACGTCGCCAAGTTTTACTTTTTACTAAACCTAATGCATTTTTCATGCAACAAAAAAGTCTATTTTCAAGGGTAGTTGCAATATATTTTTCTATTTTTCATATCCACTATGCCAGTGTGTATTGCAAACATATAAAAAAAAAAAAACATAAATTTTTAGATATAAATTTTTAGTATAATGTATTAGCACAGGGAGAACTGAAATTGGCACTGTGTATATACGGATAGTGATTAGTGGGTACCCAAATGAGTATTTTATTCTTTTTGGTTTCAATTTCAAATCGTTTTTTTTTATAATTTATTGATTTTTCATAAAACGTCTATTTTCAAGAGTAGGTGCAATATATTTTTCCATTTTTCATATCCACATTCCACTGTGTCTGTGCTTTGTGCACAGTGCAAACATATAAAAAAAAGAACAACACTACATATTTTTATAATGTAATTTTATTACGGCAAGCCAAATGAATTTATTGGTGCGCGAGTATTATGTATTAGATATAGAGATAACTGAAATTGGAATTGTGTGTAGACATTCGGATAGTAGGTTGGGTACCCAAATGAATATTTTATTCTTTTTGGTTTTCAATTTCAAATCGTTTTTTTTTATTCTGTCTTTTTTGTAAATTCTTATCACTATCCACTTTTTACATTAAGTTAGCTTAATTTAGTTTCGAAATATTTTTTAATTTCAATTTAATTTTAATTTTAATAGTGTTTTTTAATTTCTTCTTATTAATACATATTTAGTGTGTCTGACTCTGACAAGGTAGTGTCATAGACTAAATAATTAAATTACATAACAAAGGCAAAATAAATTCTTTTCCTTTTCCAAGAATTCCTTTCTCCAATATTTCGGCCATTATTGGGACCGAAATATTGGAGACAGTTTAAAAAATATAAAAATAAATTAGATAGTGTAAAGCCTGAGTTTTATTTAGGCAAATACAACAACACACAAGAAAGGAATTAATAAAATAAAAAATTCTTCGTCATCAAATTCTGTTAAATCAGGATGGAAATCCAACATCTCTTCACTGCTAAGACTCTGATAAAAATTATGATGGCACTCGTTTATTAGTGGAAGCATTTCCAACAGATCTTGTGTTTTCTTTGAATTAATTTTAATTGCAGTAGAATAACATTTGTGTAAGTCATTTTCTTTAACTGAATTAAATCCTCACCGTTTTATATAAACTTTAAAGGATTCATTTTCCTCCAAAGATGTCTTATAATAAATTGAACCGATTTCCTTAGTGCATCTTAGCCATTTAATATTTTGCCACACAAATTTTGATCCATCTGTTTTGCGCCACATAAATTTTTCTTTTGACAATGATGAAAAATCTAAAAATTCACAGTTCATCATTTCCTTCACAATCAATTTTCTTTTCACGCCAGGTGAGTGTGACCAGGTACAAGAAATTGGTGATCTATAATTTGCAAATTAGTCGCAACCATGTATCGTAAGGTTGAACGTCCAAAGGGGCCGTTTGTAAAATGAAACAGATGATTTTAAAAATGGTGTCGGAAAAACACTGTTGAAGATCGAAAGTGAAAACTTTAAGAGTAAAATCTAACTTATCACACTCTTTATCGTTATTTTTGGATTCATATGCCTATTCAGCATTTATGTGATGTTTCGATTGTTCATCTTTTATTTTTGATTTTTCTTCCTCATTTGCAATGTCAAGTTTCATTTTAAATACATTAGGTATTTAGGTTTCAACTTAGGTTTTTTAAATTTCAAATTAAGGGTATTAAATATTTGGCTGAATTTGGAAAGCGAAATAGAAGGACCATTTTTCGCAATATAATCGGTTGAGTTGTGCAATAGATAAATCCGGTGATAAATATCTTTTGGAAGTGTCCCTTCTTTTATAGTGTGACTCGTAAAATGGAAAGCTGTTGATAAAATTTATAATACCCTTTTCTTTTTCAGTAAATATTTTTTTAGGTCCTTGGTGTTTTTCTTGAAAATCGGTAATATTTAACGGACCTTCATTTGTAAGTTTTTTTTTAACAACTGTTTTTATAAATTGCTCGGTTTCAGAGAAAGTGTATCTGAAACATTTTTGACACACTGCTGTTCTTTTACCATTTAATTCTACAAAGTATTTATATGTGTGACTCCTTTTTCTCGGATTTGTAGTACTTTTGTCTTTTCGCTGCATTTTAGTGTCTTCAATCAATATCAATAAGTTCCCAATATTGTTTAAAAATTATTTGTTGTTAATCTGAAGTAATCTTCTCTTTACATTTGTTTCTACAATTTTCCAATTCTCTTACTTTTCTTTCCACTACAACTTTACCAGCTGTATTTATGTAGCTTTTCCCACTATTCCGTTTTTCTTTCCTTAGTTTTTTATTTTCCGGTTCAATCCGTACAATATTTTCACATAAATTTTCTTCTAATTTTCGAGCTGCTTTTCTTGTTGTTAACGAACAATCTGAGGAATTACTTGAATTAAAATTATAATTTTTATCGAAATGGGGAAATGCGTTATAAGTTGGATCGGAAATTGAATTATCGCTATCAAAGTCCATTTCTTCTGCGATATTTTCTGGAATGTCTGAACCGTTGTTTTCACAGTATATAATATTATTATTATCAGCTAATTCGTTAAAACTAACCTCTTCAAAGACATTTAGAGTTGCTTCATTTTGTGTTTTATCAACAGCACAAAATTCAATTTCTTTGGACGCTGTAGTTAAAAAAGTCTAGTTAATAAATAAGATTCAAAAATTTTTTTTTATTCATTCTTACATACCGTTATTTTCATTTTGCTGAAGTTTCAAAAATCGTTCTAAATTTTTTTTTTTGCCTTATCCAATATTTTACGAACTCTATCCATTTTTGTCGTTAATTTCAATATAATAAGTTATGAAACTTTTTTATTTTTATTAGATTTTTTAATTAAGATATAAATTAAGATATTCTATCAAAATCATAGAATTAAAAATTTTCGAATATTTTTTAGTTTTAGATATACATAAGCTATTATGTTGAATTTAAGCAAATGATTATTTATGACATAAGAATATCCAGAAAATTAAGCTATTATGTCAAATTTATTTTCTAAAAAAACATGAGCGTTTAAGAAAAATGTAATAACTTTAAAATTATGTTTTTGTTTACTATGACAACTAGATGAAATAAGATGTTATTATTATACAAAAAACATTATTTTATCTTATGTTGACTTAAGATGTTCTGTCATATTGCCACAGATTTTATTATAGGAAGCAGGCCAACAAAAATTTTATTATAATTGTTTATGAATTGTAAATTGTAATGGGTAATCCATTTGTTTCGATTTTTTTGTTAAAAGGAATTTTTTTTCTAAATGTTTTTTGTAAATTTTATTATAATCTTCTACATAAACCATGGACTTCTATATATAACTGGGACTGCCATCTCTTTGAAGTGACTCAAAAGTTCCTATTTTCCTTTTGTAATGATAATAATTAATACTTTAATAATATCGTTTAGACTTTAGAGTAAACTTTCTAGACTAAACTTCAATTTATGCCCCGGCCAATTGTAAAATCAGATACAGTTATTTTCCAAATTCCGGTAATTTTATTACGGGTACCTACACAAATTTATTTGTTGGTGTGCGAGTATAATGTATTAACACAGGGATAAGTGAAATTGGAATTGCGTGTATATATACGGGTAGTGGATACCGAAATAAGTTTCTTATTCTTTTTGGTTTCAATTTCAAATCGTTTTTATACCCGTACGATAAGTAACGGGTATAATAAAATTACTCCTCCGTTTGTAATACCTAAGCAAGATAGATATACCTTCAAAGGCATGGATCGGATCAGAATCAAATTCTGAATCGACTAAGCTTTGTCCGTCCGTCCGACCTCAAAAACTCAAAAACTAAAAAAGCTAGAGTCTTAAAATTAACACAAAATATTCTGGGATCAATTTGCAGGTTCCCTATTTGGTTTGGTTGAGATCTGACCAAAACTTCAGGTAGCTCTCGAACAACTAACTTTTTGATCTCCAAATTTTTCCATACAAATTTTTCAAAAGTTCCACATTGTTTGAAGTAGAGCATTGAAATTTTAAATACGAATAGATATCCTAACAAAATTAATTTTTCGTTAAGCGAAACTAAATTATTGCGAAATTCTTTAAATTTATTAAATTAATTTCTATCTTCTAAATAGTTTAAGTTAGAAACTTGAAATTTTGAGAGCAGTTATGTATATCTTTGAAAATAAGTATGAGTCACTTCAGAAAATATTGTTAAAAACTGAAAATTCCTATTTTTAAACACCTGTAATTTGAACACCTATCCAAATTTTTTTGAAATAATTCTTACAAATTAAAGCTGCAACATTATACTTTTATTTCTGTTAGCAACTTTTCTTAATAACATAGCGTTACCTTCAAAATTGACGTGTGACTTGATTTTTTTCAAATTTTCTAACAAATTCCTTTAACGATTTTTTTGAATTTTTTTTTACTAGATAATTTAATATTGATGAGGATATAATGCGTAGTTAGTACAAAAAACTGTAAATAAATAAACACCATAACGGTTGCTTGAAGAATTTTTATTTATATGATATTGATATACATCTATAATTATAATTTAGTAGTTTTCAGTCACACACTACGTACACAACAGAACCGAATAACAAAAAAAAAAACAAGGTAGAATGTAAACCAACGGTTTTTAAAAGCGCACATTTCCAAAACTCATTACAAACTGTTTAGAAGTCTGACTTACACAAAAATTTGAAAATTTCATGTAATAAGAAAAATGTGAAAATAGGACATTTTTGAAATTTTGAGAGCCGTAATTCCGGAATCCTATATAACTAAGAAAAGCCGTTAACACACGTAAAAATATATTATTGAACCTTTAATTTTCATGTCTCTGCGAAGAAAAATTTGTACAGGTGACCTAAGAAATAGACACCTAAGTTACAGGTGTCTAAAAATAGCAAATTTTCAATTTTTGAGGCGTAATAACTCTTAAAGAGGGGGCGCTACTAAAAATTTTCTGAGGACACTTCCGATACTAATTCTAAAAGTTCTTTCTTGTCTCAAAATTTCAGATTCCTATCTAAAGGCGTGCCGGAGTTATGAAAAAAGAAATTTCACGTAAAATGTGTTTTCACATAACGGTAAATTTAAATCGTAAATTACAAAATAAAAATTGCACAATTTTAATATTGCTTTATGTAGATAATAAAATTTCCGGTTTTGCGGCGGATTTAGATTGCAAAACTATTACGCAGAGCCTGAGATATATACATCTGAAAATGGGGCATTTTCGCAATTTGAGCTGTAACTCTGGAACCCTTTACAACTAAAATAAACCTTTAACACACGTAAAAATATATTACTATAGCTTTAATTTTTATATCTTGCAGAAGTAAAATGTGTACAGGTTCCTAAGTTACAGGTATTTAAAAATAGCAAATTTTAAATTGTTAAGCCCTAGTAGCTTATAAACAGGGGTGGTCCAAAAAAATTTTCTTAGCAAACTTATACTAATTTTAAAAGTTCTTTCTTGCCTCAAATTTTCAAGCCTCTATCTAGAAGCGTGCCGGAGATATTAAAGTAGAAAAATCACGCAAAATTTGGTTTTTACATAACGGTAAATTTAAATACTAAATTTAAAAAAATTGTATAATTTTGATATTAATTTAAAAAAATACCTGTCGAATGACGTTTTCAGATTGAAAAAATCTTAAGCAGAACATAAGATATATGCATTTAAAAATAGGGCTTTTTCAAAGTTTGAGGGGCTGTAGCTCTGTAATGGCTGGGGCTACATGAAAAAGTTGTTCCACAAAATTTTTTTTTTATGAGACCCATGGTTAAAATTTTTTTTCTCTATCTTTAACGGTGTAGAAGTTTTGTAAACATACGAATGGACAGAGTGAAACTAATAAGCACATTTTTTCAAAATTTTTTTGGAAATGTGCTAAAAACAAAATTATAAGAGACATTCTTACACTCTCTTTAAAATTGTGTATTCTTTTTTTCCTCTGGAGTCACGAGTCTCGAGTCGACTCGACCTCAACGGCTCAACTATTCTTTGGCTATATGTATGTAATGTACTTTAACTTATGCATGTATAAAGAAAAAAATTTAAAAATTGATAAAAATCGTCATTTATCACAATATTTATTGAAATTTTAAATAATGATGAATGATATTGATCTGATATAATCAATACGTATCTAAGTATGTACTTATGTACAACCAGCTGGCGAGCTTTTTTAAAATTCAAATATATAATGATTTTAGTTTTTTACTTTTCTATTAAATTGTTGAATTTATGTATGAATGTTTGTATATTATTTGAAGCGATTAGAAAACTTTTCTAATTGTATTCTTTTTTGAATTCAATTTCTTCTCATATACTTGAATTTGAGTATACAACAGTTCCTACAACCAAAATTAAATTTGAATAATTTTTTATTTTTAAATATTTTGTATGTCAATTTTATGCAGGGTTACCATTTTTACAATTGTGGTAATATTTGTACGATTTTCTCGCCCTCTGTACCATGTTGCATATACAATTGTACGTCAAATATAGGGTCTTTTTAGATTTTAAATTTTTTACATTAAGGGCAAGGTCAAATGAATAACGGCAATACTGTTACAGACAACGTTGCTCATTAAAATAATTTAACTGTATTTTGCTCTAACCTTTGTTTGTGCATTTTACGAATGTTTTACGTATATCTATTCTGTTTTCCCGACGTACCTTTAAAACATTTATTTCGAACTCGATAAATAAATAGATAAATAATAGTCCTCACTCACAATAACAAATATACATACACCAACTACAGGCTCTTTATACAATTTAATTCTGTTTTGGCGTTATTTTAAAAATAATTTCTGATTTTTTTACAGATTGTACTTTTTCCATAAATTCTACTTTTCTAAACTGCAACTGTCTATTATATGAATTGGGATTCAACATAGAATTTGACTACACATTAACAGGCGCCCCTAGTACTTATATAATATCATGTTTATTTACATATCGTATGATTGAATGAATGTACTCTTATAATTACACTGATGAATGAATGATGTAATTATAAGAGTACATATACATAGATATACTCGTATATACATATTATGTGTGTATATGTATGTATAGCGGCGTATTTATACGTATTTTATTGTAATGATAAGAAATTATTCTATGAATGAAACATTTTTAAAGAAATATTACAATGTATGACGATATACATATAAAAATATAGTATGTATATTATATGAATGAATGCATATTCTTATCTAATATGTAAGGAAGAAATTCTGTCTGTTTCTTTGTGTGTTTGTTTATTCGGGCCGGATTCACGTAAAAACCACCAGTCCGATTGCAACCAAATTTTGCAGGAACATTTCTACGTAAATTTTCGCCTCGGAAGAAGTTATAGGCTATATTGCGTTTCGATACATTAACCAATTACGGCCCGATATTCTTTTAAAGCTTTTTGGTTTTTTCGCTGTCCTGCCTAAACGGTTTGACCGCTTAAACGGTTTGACCAATTGAGTTGAAAATTTACAAAAGTGTAGCTCTTCATCCCCGAAACTCACTTAGTTGATTTGGTTACGATTCGTTACCTGTTTCGGCAAACCAATTGAGTTGAAAATTTACAAAAGTGTCTTCAACCTAGAATCTCACTTAGTTGATTTGGTTATGATCCGTTGAGGTGTTTCGGCACCAGGGTTCAATGAAGTTTTTTAATTTCTTTGTCGTCGCGCTTATACGGTTTGATCAATTGAGTTGAAAATTTACAAAAGTGTGGCTCTTTATCACAAAAGCTTTCTGAATTGATTTGGCTGCGAAGCATTAACCCGTTTCATCATCAGGCTATGAAGTTTATAATTTTTTTTTGTATCGTGCTTAAACGATTTGACCAATTGAAAGATTGCATAAATATTGCACTTTTCTGTGCTAAAGAATTAATTAATAAATCAATTTTTCATTCAATTAATTTTGTCGCGATACATTAACCCATTTCAGCACGATAGACTGTCAAAAATTTTTTTTGTTTCTAATTTGTGTGTAATTTGGTAGGATGAATTTATGGTTCTAAATTTAATATAGCCTGTGACAAAATTGTTTTTAACGTTCGTTAACTCATTTACGCAAGAGTACCTATTAAAAATATTCTGCCTAATTTTTTGTGTTGTTATTGTTATTAAAAAGATATTTCCAACACTCTTTACTTTTGTCTATATTGTTTTTGATATTCGATAAAAAGCTTTCAATGCAAATTTCTAATATATAATAGTAATTAAAATAACCCTATTAAGTATCTTAAAAATACTGTGTTTAAATTTTAACAACATAACATTTTCGGCAGTTATAAAAAACAGAAAGAATCTCCTCCATACGACAATCATTATGCCATCATTCAGCAATGCATTACCAACATGTAGTGTACCTATATAAAATGTATGTGTATAACATATTTCCCAAAAAAATATCATTGAAATATGTACATACATACTATTTGCATAATGTACGTATGTTTAAAAATACTATTTATTATTACTATTATTATTATTATTATTTTTATTGTTATTATTGTTATTATTTTACTACAGAGTCAGCGTCATCAGTGGATTACAACGTGCAGCAGTATATAACACCTTACTTGCATGATATAACCAAATATGGCTCCACTGTAGCAGCTATTCTTATTATTACTATTATTATTATTATAATTATTGTTATTATTACTATTATTATTATTAATATTATTATTGTTATTATTACTACTATTAATTATTACGATATAAAAGTACTACATATTTTTATTTATGACCTGACCGGGGTTGAACCCAAGACATGATGATGATAATGATGATATAATATTATGTAATAATATATATTATCATGATAATGATAATGATTATATAAAAAATCTATGAAAATTTGCATTGTGCTTTTCGTGCAATAGTGGTCGGTTCTGTGGTAGACACAGCTGAGTTTTTATTGAAATTTTATTCCAAATTTCTGTACTATGTAAAATATATCATATATTATGAAAGTGGGGTCTGCCTCTTTTAAACCCAAATTATTGTAACCAATAGTTCATTTTTAATCAAATCTGGGGACTATATTTAATATGTTTTACAGGCATTTCTACTTTAAGCATTAAAAATTAATTTTAATTAATTAAGTACTATAAGCGTTAATAATTAATTTTTTTAAATGCAATTTCCACTGTATTTTTAACTGTATTTTTAACTGTAATTTAACTGTATTTTGCTCTAACCTTTGTTTGTGCATTTTACGAATGTTTTACGTATATCTATTCTGTTTTCCCGACGTACCTTTAAAACATTTATTTCGAACTCGATAAATAAATAGATAAATAATAGTCCTCACTCACAATAACAAATATACATACACCAACTACAGGCTCTTTATACAATTTAATTCTGTTTTGGCGTTATTTTAAAAATAATTTCTGATTTTTTTACAGATTGTACTTTTTCCATAAATTCTACTTTTCTAAACTGCAACTGTCTATTATATGAATTGGGATTCAACATAGAATTTGACTACACATTAACAGGCGCCCCTAGTACTTATATAATATCATGTTTATTTACATATCGTATGATTGAATGAATGTACTCTTATAATTACACTGATGAATGAATGATGTAATTATAAGAGTACATATACATAGATATACTCGTATATACATATTATGTGTGTATATGTATGTATAGCGGCGTATTTATACGTATTTTATTGTAATGATAAGAAATTATTCTATGAATGAAACATTTTTAAAGAAATATTACAATGTATGACGATATACATATAAAAATATAGTATGTATATTATATGAATGAATGCATATTCTTATCTAATATGTAAGGAAGAAATTCTGTCTGTTTCTTTGTGTGTTTGTTTATTCGGGCCGGATTCACGTAAAAACCACCAGTCCGATTGCAACCAAATTTTGCAGGAACATTTCTACGTAAATTTTCGCCTCGGAAGAAGTTATAGGCTATATTGCGTTTCGATACATTAACCAATTACGGCCCGATATTCTTTTAAAGCTTTTTGGTTTTTTCGCTGTCCTGCCTAAACGGTTTGACCGCTTAAACGGTTTGACCAATTGAGTTGAAAATTTACAAAAGTGTAGCTCTTCATCCCCGAAACTCACTTAGTTGATTTGGTTACGATTCGTTACCTGTTTCGGCAAACCAATTGAGTTGAAAATTTACAAAAGTGTCTTCAACCTAGAATCTCACTTAGTTGATTTGGTTATGATCCGTTGAGGTGTTTCGGCACCAGGGTTCAATGAAGTTTTTTAATTTCTTTGTCGTCGCGCTTATACGGTTTGATCAATTGAGTTGAAAATTTACAAAAGTGTGGCTCTTTATCACAAAAGCTTTCTGAATTGATTTGGCTGCGAAGCATTAACCCGTTTCATCATCAGGCTATGAAGTTTATAATTTTTTTTTGTATCGTGCTTAAACGATTTGACCAATTGAAAGATTGCATAAATATTGCACTTTTCTGTGCTAAAGAATTAATTAATTAATCAATTTTTCATTCAATTAATTTTGTCGCGATACATTAACCCATTTCAGCACGATAGACTGTCAAAAATTTTTTTTGTTTCTAATTTGTGTGTAATTTGGCAGGATGAATTTATGGTTCTAAATTTAATATAGCCTGTGACAAAATTGTTTTTAACGTTCGTTAACTCATTTACGCAAGAGTACCTATTAAAAATATTCTGCCTAATTTTTTGTGTTGTTATTGTTATTAAAAAGATATTTCCAACACTCTTTACTTTTGTCTATATTGTTTTTGATATTCGATAAAAAGCTTTCAATGCAAATTTCTAATATATAATAGTAATTAAAATAACCCTATTAAGTATCTTAAAAATACTGTGTTTAAATTTTAACAACATAACATTTTCGGCAGTTATAAAAAACAGAAAGAATCTCCTCCATACGACAATCATTATGCCATCATTCAGCAATGCATTACCAACATGTAGTGTACCTATATAAAATGTATGTGTATAACATATTTCCCAAAAAAATATCATTGAAATATGTACATACATACTATTTGCATAATGTACGTATGTTTAAAAATACTATTTATTATTACTATTATTATTATTATTATTTTTATTGTTATTATTGTTATTATTTTACTACAGAGTCAGCGTCATCAGTGGATTACAACGTGCAGCAGTATATAACACCTTACTTGCATGATATAACCAAATATGGCTCCACTGTAGCAGCTATTCTTATTATTACTATTATTATTATTATAATTATTGTTATTATTACTATTATTATTATTAATATTATTATTGTTATTATTACTACTATTAATTATTACGATATAAAAGTACTACATATTTTTATTTATGACCTGACCGGGGTTGAACCCAAGACATGATGATGATAATGATGATATAATATTATGTAATAATATATATTATCATGATAATGATAATGATTATATAAAAAATCTATGAAAATTTGCATTGTGCTTTTCGTGCAATAGTGGTCGGTTCTGTGGTAGACACAGCTGAGTTTTTATTGAAATTTTATTGCAAATTTCTGTACTATGTAAAATATATCATATATTATGAAAGTGGGGTCTGCCTCTTTTAAACCCAAATTATTGTAACCAATAGTTCATTTTTAATCAAATCTGGGGACTATATTTAATATGTTTTACAGGCATTTCTACTTTAAGCATTAAAAATTAATTTTAATTAATTAAGTACTATAAGCGTTAATAATTAATTTTTTTAAATACAATTTCCATGTATTTACTCATCAGCTTGCAACTTTTTGGCGTAATTATAAATTTTTCTGTTTGACATTTATTTTTTTTTTCTTGTTTTCTACAGTTAGTTTATTAAGTAACGCCAGATGAAATCGAATAAATACATTGAAATTTGTTTATTGTTATGTTTATTCAAAAATAGAGATTTTAGAGGTTAAGAAAATCGTAAAAACCATAATTAATTACATTACATATGTTTATTGTTATGTTTATTCAAAAATAGAGGTTTTATAGGTTAAGAAAATCGTAAAAACCATAATTAATTACATACTCTTATTATCACAATTAATTAAATACCCTTTTTGAATTCTTCTTTTTCATGTCTATTCTGCGAATATTATCCTAGTACCTATACTTAACCTATACTTAGGAGGTTTAAGAAAAAAAGAGAATTTTATAATATAGGGTGTTCAAAATTGAGGTATCATTTGATTTTGCCGCCACTTTTTTTCTACCTGGAATTTTTATACGAGGTTTCTTTAGGTATATTCTAAATGCATTCCTGTTAGTTAATATGGAACGTTACACGAAGGAACAACGTGTTTTTGTTATTACAACATTTTTTGAAAATGGTAAAAGTTTTCAAGATGTAATTAGAACAAAATTTGGCAAAGAAAATACTCTAACAAATCATCCCATCAAGCTGATGGTTGATAAATTTCTAGAAACTGGATCTGTTCTTGATAACAGAGGCAACATTTATCAACGTAGTGGCCGTTCAACCGAGAATGTAGCAGCTGTGAGCAGAAGTGTTGAAGAAGATCCAAAAACTTCCATTCGTCATCGTTCGCAGCAATTAAACATCAAACCATCCACATTATTCAACATTTTGCATCGTGATCTCCATTTAAAGGCTTATAAGATCCAGCTGACGAAAGAATTAAAACCAACTGACCATGCATTACGTCGGCAATTCGTTTCTTGGGCAATCGAAAAACAAGAAGAAAATGAGAATTTTTTTAACAAAATAATCTTCACCGACGAAGCTCATTTCCAGCTCAATGGCTACGTCAATAAACAGAATTGCCGCATTTGGGATGAAGAGAATCCAAGGGTTATCTTAAAGCAACCAGTACATCCACAAAAAGTTACGGTTTGGTGTGGTTTGTGGTCAGGAGGAATCATCGGACCATATTTTTTTGAAAACGCAAATGGAAATGCGATTACGCTCAATGGAAATCGCTACAGGGAGATGATCCGAAGCTTTTTGTGGCAGGAAATTGATGATTTGGACGTAGAGAATATGTGGTTTCAACAGGACGGTGCCACTTGCCACACAGCAAGAGAAACAATGGATCTTTTGACGGAAAAGTTCGAAGATCGCATTATTTCTCGTAGAGGAGAAGTGATGTGGCCACCAAGATCGTGCGATTTGACACCGTTGGTTTTTTATGTAAATTAATTATGCTATTATTGAGAGTCAACAAAATAATTAAATACATATCTACATTCTAGACTTCTAGAGTAAAAGAATACTTTTACTACTTATATAATATATAAGTATAATTATATTATATTCATTTTTTAAATTTCTTTAAGTTTGAGGTTTTAATGGATACATGATAAACCTCTCGGGTTCATTAAAGATTACTTTAAATACTTTTTTCCCATCTATAGCTTCATCGTGACGCAATTACTTTGTGAAATAATTATTAAAATGTCTTTATCTTTTACATCCTTTTTATTGGTTTAAATCTGTATGTCATTTTGTAACTAGAATAAACAAAATGAAAATATCATTATGTACATTACGTATATATACATATATTACAGCGTGGCATTATTTTCGAATAAAACTTCCAAAATGAGAATTAAAAGAATTAAAACTTTAACTTTAATCGATTTTTAGTTCACGCTTTAAAAAACAAAGATACAACTAGCAAAGAAAATGAGAATGTATTCAAAAGCCAATATGAACTATTTAGAATTTGTGACTTGCACAAAAATTTGTAATTTTGTACCCGTATGAAGAAATGTTCAAGCGAATACTAAATGTGGGGGCAGCGTAATAATGAATGAATGAGAAATAAAGCCATATCGCACATTTTTTCGCGTGCAGCTTTATTTTCCATTCAAATGCGAAATAAAGCCATATCATTTTGTAAAATTATCAGCCATATAGTAAAATTGATTCAAATTCTAATTTTATAGTAAACAAAGTGAAAAAAAGATATTGATAAATAAATGCAGTTATAAAATAAATGTACTGCAACCGGTTCCAAAGAAGAACCGATTCCAGGGTTTTCCACTTTTTCCTGATTATTAATATACGTATATGTATTTAAGTGATTATGAATTAGGAGATATTTTTGAGTTGGATTAAAAGTCAGGATTGCCTCCTTTTCCAGAATATGTATTATGTACATGTATATGCCAGATTCCGAATTTGCACGGATTTTGGATTCGCAAGCAGGGTTATACGCTTTTTTCAGAATAGTTTTAATATATGTACACGCTATGAATTAGGGGGATTTTAGAGCGCGATTAAAAATCAGGGGTATTCGCCTTTTGCAGAATATTATAAATATCTTGTAATGTATATGCGAGATTCTCAATTAGGAGGCTCAATTAATTTACTAGATGTTATCTATTAGCTATTATTACTTTTTTTTGAACAAATACGATTTCGTTTTTAAAAGGGAAATAGAGCTATATGGCGAAATAAGGCCTTTATGGCTTTATTACTTAGGGATTATTTCACGGCGTCTAAATTTGCATTATGCTTGTTACACCTTAAAGGAGCCGATCTAGATATGGACTCAAATGTATAGATCGGGTCAGAATTGTATTCTGAGTCGATTAAACCATGTACGTTCGTCTTTTCGCACGATTACTCAAAAAATAAAGGAGCTAGGAGTTTGAAGTTTTTTTAAGTTCATTTTGCAAAATTGTTAGTTTTGCTATTTCAATCCATCATTTTCGCCTAACGGGTTCGAGTAGCTGCCATACAACTTCTTTCTTTATATTGAAATAACTCAATGTGTATTGAAGCTGGGTATATGAAATTTTGCAAAATAGTGTCGATCTGCATGGCAACAAAATTTGTAAAATTTGGTTGTGCTGATGCAACAGGTTCGAATAGCTGCCATGCAACTTCTCTTTTTAAATGAAAATAACTTTGTATCAAGGCTAGTTATCTGAAATTTTGTGAAAAGTTGTCAAGTTGTGTACTAACAACTTCTGTCAAATTTGGTTGTGCTAGAGCAGCAGCTTCAGGTAGCTTCACAACGTGGAAATTAATGAATCTAGACACCAGAAATCCTACAGAAGATGATATGGTTTTGTGGCAATAACTTATATAAAATTCGGGTTTACTGGTGCAACAGGTTCGGCTAACTGTTATACAACTCCAAAATTTAACATTGGTACTAAAACTTCTGAAAAGATAATCAAGTTTTATGGAAACAGCATATATTACGTTCATACGAGTATTACAGAGTCGTTCTACTCTGGTGTGCTTTTCCTTATTTTTCTTAGCATTTCATATGTAAGAAAATATGTGAAAAATAAAGGGACACTTTCTTCAATTTTAAGGGAACCCTACATAACTAAGAAAAGCCATTTCCCAAAGCCCTAATAGCCCTAATACTCTGTATACAGCAGGTGACACAAAAAAAAATTCTGAAGTCACTTATACTAATTCTCAAAGATGTTTCTTTTCTCAAAATATTTAACAACTAAGAGCATACCGGGTTTATGGAGGAAGAAAAATTTTGCAAAAATTTGTCCTCATATAACGGCAAATTTAAGTAAACTGTGAAAAGTCGCATAATTTTGATATTGATTTATAAAGGTTAAAAAAAAGCCTGTCGTTGGTTTTTAGATTGTAAAAATATTGAGAAGAATCTGATATATACACTTTTTCAATTTTGACGGGGTATCTCCGTCATCTTATATAATAAAGAAAAGTCGTTAACACACCTAAAAATATAATATAGGCGCTTTAATTTTTATGTCTTACCAACGAAATTTTTCAATTAAATTTTTTTTCAACATTAATTTTTTTGAAATTCTTATGTGTGGTCAAAATTGTATTGCTTTATCTTTAACGGTGTAGAAGTTCTGTAAACAGACGGACGAACAGAGTGAAACTAAGAGAGCAATTTTGCAAAAATGTTTGGAAATTTAAAAAAAAAAAATTTTATAAAAAAATTTTCAAAATAAAGCACGTCGCAAGGAGAAGGAACTACAAAGTAGTAAAATAAAAATCAAATAATGAAAAAACCAAGGGTTTGCAAAAACGCATATTTTCAAAACTAAAAATTATGCCATAATAAGTTTTATGTTAAGGGCACATTAGTAAGTATATTGAAAAAAATAAATTTATAATAATATATAAATTGAAAAAAATCGTTAGACAAATTTATTGAAAAATAATGGATCATACTTTCGTCAGCTTTAAAGTAACCCTACATTATTAAGAAAAATCGTTAACAGAAATAAAAATACTATGTTGGAGTTTTAATTTTTGCATATTTTCAACAAAATTTGGTGTTCCAGTTAATGATGTTAAAAAACTGAGAATTTTCAGTTTTGAATTCCTTACAGCTGCTAAACGGGGGTAACACAAAACTATTCTGTGAAATGACTCGTATTATACATTATTTTCAAAGATCTAACTACTCCCAACATTTAAAGTTTCTACCTTAAACCGTTTGGAAGATAGAAGTCGTCAAGCATTTAGTTTCACAACACAAAAATTGAGTTTCGTATAACGGTAAATTAAAAAAATAAAAGTATTATTTATTATATACATTTTTTTTTTTTCTTAAGGGAGGTGGAAATCTTCCAAAGGCACCAAGAATTCCCGCCTTGGTAGTGTCAGATTCTTACTGACTAAATCCACCTCCCCCTTTAGCCAATATAATGGGATGAAACCCTTACTTGCAAACGCAGTATATTGACTAGGGAGTAGGGATAGGAAATTGAACCGAAGACCCTTCAATTGAAAGGTTGGCGACTTAACCACTGAGCCATGAGTTATAATAAAAAGCAGCTATTGTGTGGCGTTTTCAGATTGAAGATATACCTTTTAGAACTTGTGTTATAACAATTTAAATATAAACCTTTTTCGAACTTTAAGGGGCCACAGCTCCATAACTGGTGGAGATACAGAAAAACCCCAGACAGAAAAACAGCCAGACAGACGGACAGAATGAAACTAATTTACACAGTTTTTCAAAAATATTCGAAATTGTGCTAAAAACCGCTTATCCAATTTCGAGCTGTAAAGTGCTATCAAAATTAAAAGAAATAGAAAAACGATAAAACAATAAAAATAATGAAATAAAAATGAGCTTGACTATCTCGACAAAGTGCAAAACAAAACTATTCGTCTTATTGGCAACTTCAATATTACCTCAAAGCTCACTCTGCCATCGCTTTACTGTAGGTTTTGACCCTGTTTTATAGATATCTTGTAGGATTAAACACCTGTTCTAAAAAAATAAAATAATTAATGCCTCCACTCAAAGTTTTCCAACATGAAAGAAGGAGTGCGACACATGCCAAACCTTACGCTATCGAACTGTCACTGCATTCGGAAATTCGTTTGTCATGCGCACGTAGCTTTTATGGAATCTTTTGCCTGCACATTTTGCATTAACTTCAAAATTTACATACTTAACTTCTAATAGTGGATTTTACAGTTTTCAAAAATAATTATAAAAAATAATTATGTAATAGTTTTATTTCAATTTTATTTATAATTAAAAAATTTTGATATTTAATGGTCACCAAACCAATCTGAAAATTTTTTTTCTAATTTTTATTCTATTTTGCATCTCGCTAAATATATAAGATACTAAAAGTAAAATTTTAATTTTTAATCTGTTTTTAGATCTCGCAGTTACTTTTATTAAAATTTTATGTAAAGTACTGTGGTGGACAAAAATTTTGTTGGAGTTGTCTAGGTAGTCCAACACGACAAGTTACCTACTGAGGAGTTCAGTAGTGTTTTGATGAACGAAAAACTTCAAAATTAACTTCATTTTGAAGTTAAATAAATAGGAATGTTATTGATGGCATGTATACCTTGGTGTTACAAAATACAAAGGTGTTATAAAATTGTTTTGTACTCACATACTTGACTTATTAACATTCTTCTTTAAAATAACTCTCCAAATTTTTTCATTTATCCTCCATTATTCTAATTATCCCAATCTTTTTCGCTAAAACCAAACTGTTCGTTATATCACTAAGTTTTAAATGACCCATCCTATAATTTGGTTTTAAAGGGGGTGGGTTTGGTTGGTTAAAGTCCAACACTACTCAAAGAAACCTAGTGCGGTAGCTTCACATCTTGGAAGCTAATGAAGCTAGGCGTCTGAAATCTTAAAAAAGATGATCAAGTGTTAGGGTAATAATTTCTGTTACTCTCCAAATTTTTTCGTTCATCCTCCATTATTCTAATTATCCCAATCTTTTTCGCTAAAACCAAACTGTTCATTATATCACTAAGTTTTAAATGACCCATTCTAGAATTTGGTTTTAAAGGGGGTGGGTTTGGTTGGTTAAAGTCCAACACTACTCAAAGAAACCTAGTGCCGTAGCTTGCACGTTTTGGAAGTTAATGAAGCTAGGCGTCTGAAATCTTAAAAAAGATGATCAAGTGTTAGGGTAATAATTTCTGTAATATGTGGTTGTGGTGGTGCAACAGGTTCAATTCGCTGTCATACAACGCCAAAATTTACACAAATATATCTCGGTATTTAACGTTGGTCATCTAAAAAAAGGAACTGAAACATCTGGAACATATAATATCTAAACTAAATATCTAACTAAAACATCCAGCTGGTTGTGCAGTGGTTAAAACACGGGCGCTTCATTCGAAGGGTCGTGGCTTCAGACTCTGGTTGGCGCAAAAATATAATATATATAAATACTTTAATATAGCACTTTAATCCAATAACTTTCATATGTAAATATTGTATATCTAAAAATAAATAATTATTAATAACAAATATCGTAAATAGAATTACGAATAAATAGTCTATAATCCATGTTGCATAGCGCTTATATAAAATAAAGATAAATAGATAAATACTAAAAATATAAACATGTGCATATGTCAATTAATAGAGATGACATATGTGTCATGTACGCCATAACCCAACAAACATCTATTTATTTATTTATTTATATTAATATTACATACATAAATGTAATGCAATATTATTGAACCATCGACTACCAAGGCCATTATAGGTTTTTATACTATTATTAAATTATATATTAATATTATTTTTTTTTTTTATATTATATACTATATATTTACATTATATTTGGTCGTAAGGGGGGTATGTAAAGTAAAAAAACACTTACGACCTGTGCAGGGATCGAACCCACACTCCTTCGGTTAATACGCCACACGCCTACCCACTAGGCTACCGAAGCCCCTAAACAAACATCTGCACGTCAAAAGATAAAGATATGCAAAAAATCATCTTGCGGAAACATTTGGCGTCGTCTTTTCCACAAGACGTGAGATATGGAAATTATGTGAAATAGTCATCCAGTCATCTAGTTTAGTGAACTGAACTTTAAATGACTCAGGAAACTGAAACACAGCCTTGGATAATAAATATTAATAATCCGGTAATAACCATTGGCGCGAAAACAAGGAGAAGTAGAAAAGAAGAAAAGAAAAGAGTGAAATATAAAATTAAAATTATGGGTCTAAGCGAAGTAAGATTTGCAAATACAGGGGAAATTACAACAACTAAAGGTAGCAAAATGATATACAGTGGTTCAAAAACTGGTAGTGAAAGTGGTGTTGGGATAATTATAGATTGGCGTCGTCCTTTATAGATTGTAGTCGTCTTTTATAGATTTGCGTCGGATAATTATAGATAAATTATTAACCAAAAGTCTAATGAAGGGGGCACAACATATTAGACAGAATAATAACTAGAAGCTAGAATTCATACAAAAATAAAGAAGATATCAATCACACAATGCTACCAACAGATACCAACAGAAACAACAAATGCTAAAATCAAAGACCAATTCTAACTGCAACTTTACAAAATATTCCTAGAACAGATATTATCATAATTATGGGAGACCACAATGCTAAAATTGGAACCTGCAGTAATAAAAAAGTCGTAGGAGCGCACGATCTGGATACAACCAACAACAATGGCCACCGTCTAATAGAGATATGTCTAGAACACAACATGATCGTTAGTGGACCTTCTTCGCACACAAAAACATCCATAAATATACCTCGCAATCTCCAAATGTGCGAAAAAGAAACCAAATCGACCACATTTGTATCAGCAACAAATGAAGACAATCCCTGCTAGATGTGAGAACCTGGAGATGTGCGGACGTTAATAGCGACCATATTCTACTCGTAGGAGACATAAGATTAAGGCTTGCTGCAACAAAGTCAAGGAAAAAAAGAATTAATGCTATGATTTTAAAATCCGAAGTTACAAAGAATGCATTTGTATCAAAAATCCAGACCACAAAGCAGCATATTAACAAAGAAAATATTCAAATAACCCTTCGACAAATTGGAAAAGATGTCGCAGGCACAGTGGTAATAGAAAGAAAATAGTGGATTCCAGACGTCGCGTGGAACTTAATCAAAGAAAAAAAAATACTAAGATCTAAACTACTAGTACAACAATCAGAAAGACTAAAAACGGAATACAACAATAAAGCAAGAAAAGTAAAAATCAGCGAGAAGAGATAAGAGAAACTTCTACAATAATATAGCGATAGAGAAAGATAGAAGTGGATAAAGCAGCCACATTAAATAATATGCGTCTCCTATACAACAAAATAAGAGTCCTGTCAAATAAAAGCATGCGATGCAACCACCCGATCAGAGATAAGCAAGAAAATCTACTAACCTTCTCTTCAGAACAAATAACAAGATGGAGAGCATTTCAATGAAATTAATAAAATTAACGAAGATCAGAAGCAACAACATGAGAATCAAGAACAAATTGAAATCAGATCCCCCAACCGAATAAATTATAACCCGCCATCGATAAGAGAAATTATAGAAGTGTTGGCAAGACTAAAAGATAATAAAGCCGAAGGTATTGATGGCATTTTAGCAGAACTGGTCTTCAAAACAAACTTTATCCTATCCTGGAAGAAATATGAAATAGCGAATCAATACCATCCTCCTGGAAGCCAGGTATCATAATTAAACTTCCAAAGAAAAATGACCTTAAAGATTGTCATTACCGGCGAGACATCACAGTTCTCAATGCAGTTCTGCATATTATCATTAATAATATTATCCAGAATTGAAGGGAGAATTGAAAATAATTTGCGAGAAGAACAAGCTGGCTTTAAAAAGAAACGCGGATGCGTCGATCAATAAAACACCCTGAGTCTGAGAGTAGAACAATCAATGAAATGGTGTTCACTAATCAATCAGTGTTCACTATACATAATATTTGTAGACTTCCAAAAAGCATTTGATACCATCAGACGTAGCGCAATATGGAATACATTAAGAAAAAGAGCAATATCAAGCAAAATAATCCGCCTGATTGAAAACAAGTACGACAATGCCATTAATTTTTTTCCATTTCAGAATCTCGCATATGTGGAAAAAGAAATATCCAGATTTTGTATCCAACTCTGAAATCCTGCCCGAAGCAGAATCTCTCATATACATATGTTTAAAAAATCTAGAAAAAGAGAATACTTCGATTTGGATCTAACTCTAAGATCCCTTTTAATTCAGAATCTCACATATATATTATGCAATATAATAAATATTCTTAAAAACCCTGATTTTGAATTAACCTCTGAACTTTTTCCAGTTCAGAACCTTGCATATACATATTATATATTCTGCAAAACAGCAACAAAAGCAAACAGCAGACCGGATGATTACTATTAGAAAGCATTTTGGTTAGTGCGAATGCTTAGGACAAGCATTAGTAAAGAAAACTAACTAAAAATAAACTATAAAACCAAAATAAATAACTAAATGAAAATATGTATGATTATGAAATTTATTACATGCGATTTAAAAATTAGTAAAATAATTTTTAACACATCTTGAATCAGCCAAGGTGAATGTAAAAAATTCCTTAATCAAAATCAGCGCAACTTTAAGCCATAACAATATAGAATGAAGCCGAGGTATTAGCAACAAAAACTATGACGCAAACATATCTATTTAGAGATAGAATACTTTGAATAACAAGTGCCAATACATTCTAGAGTACTTAATGTAAAGTAGCATAGTATAATAATATGACACGAAACATCCTAAGAGTATATTAAATATATATTAATAATAAATTGTCAGTTTCTAAATTATTAACAAACAAAACTAGAGTTTAATATTTACAGTAATTATTGAGAGAAAAATATACTTTAAGAGTAAGTAATAATCATAATAATGTGATTATAGTAATTCTTTTATATTAAGTGTTGCTAAAACATTATTTCAATTTATGTTTTAAAGCTAATTTACTGTCGGAAACTACAAAACAGGAAGACTAAGCATTAACTGCACGCAACATTTTTGTAAGACATTCAAACATACCATAATCAGTGAAGTGAAAAGGGACAGTAAAAATCTCACCAGATTACAATTAGTGTCCATTATAATGAACAAATTGTTCGGAAACCGCCAAAGCAAACACCTGTCCAGCATCTAATAAAACCTAAGGCTGAATTAGCTGTACTAATTATAGGCTCATAATGGGTCTTGAAGTTAAGTGTCCTAGATCATGTCTGAGATATGAGGTCTGCCCAGTATAGGTCCGTTTAAAGTATAATCAAAATTAAAAACCGAAACGTTTCTTTCTCTATGAAAAGATAGAATCTTACATTTGATGGCATTAAGCTCTAAGTTATTAAACTTACATCAGTGAACGAAACTATCCAAATCAACTTGAAGTGAGATACAATCGAATACCTTCAAAATTTCTTTCGAAAGCTTAGTATCATTTGCAAAACAGTCAATAAAGCAATCTCTAATAAACGTGGAAGCATCTTTAGTTGCTACTATGAAGGTTCTAAATGGGAGCTATGAGGCACACCCGATGTAGCAATATGTATTTTGGATAGAGTAGAGCGAAATAAAATCTGATACTTCCTGAAAGAAAGCAGCTTAACCATTCTAAAGTATGTGAGAAAAACCCAAGGAATTTATGTTTTAGTAAAATAACATCGTGAGAACCATATCGAACGCATTATTGAGCTCCGTGAAAATTGTATCAATTTGTTTACTCTTCTCAATAGAAATAATACAACGAGAGACAAAGAGTACCATATTAGTAACAGTCGATTTGCCTCTCTGGAAACCATGTTGAGATGGATAACATCGCAAGGAGACGAAAACACATCGCAAAAAAATTAAATAACGCCCGAATTTTTGCGCCGTTAATTAATTTTTTATTGTTTTATTGCAAAATTTTGAGGCTTTATTTGATGTGTTTTGTGGCGTTATTTCATTTTACCTTTACCGGATCACCCAATCAATGAGGCAAACGATGGAAATTTGCACGAAAATTAAGAGGAATTTGGAAAATGAAAGTACAAATAGAAAATAAAAATATTCTAAGTGTTTAATTTTGGTAGCAGAAGAATAAAATTCAAAAGTGCTAATCAAATTTTTTAAATTTGTGTGGACTAAACAAATTTATTTGTCATAATAATTTTTAAAAATTTTCTAGAATTTTCACATTCTATTTCATATGATTAAGATTAAGTGAAGTAAATTAGTAATAGTTAATGAGGATAAAGAAAGACAAATGAGTAACGAAAATTCATTCTTAATGATCATAGTGTGGTATTTACAATTGAGTTTTGTTTAGATTATTTCTCATTGGTAAAAGTAAAACAAAAATTTTTTTAAATTGTACAAATAGAGTGCAGAGCATTTCAAATTGATGTTCTTACGAAATGATTTTCAATGATAAAGAGATGGTAATAATTCATTCAAGTCCAAAAACCTGTCCATTTCTTTATAAGATTTTTTTTGTTTTAAAAATAAATAAATTTATTCATTTTAATGCCAAGTTTATCAAAAAAACTAACGACCTGCCTGCCATTAAGAATAAAAATATAAATGAGAAAATTATCTGATTTGATTGCTTTTGTTTGCTAAAGGTCATAAACTAAACAAATATATTAAGGTAAACTAAGACCATTAATTTTGAAAAGAATAAGAGTACCTACACTCAAATTATAATGATGAAAAACAATACATTTTGTATGGAAACTCTCCTAATAACAAATTTAAATAATTTTTTTCCAAATTATTATGATTAATTATTAGTATAGATAATTTATTTGAACAATTAAATCACTTAATAAAGTACAATAAGCTGGTCACCTTTAGGAGGGCTTTACCCAAAACTCTGACAATGAAGTTAAGTTAACTACAATATTAGTATTTACTATAAAATAGTAATAATAAATTATAGTTTCTTAAAAAGTATATACATATATTTTAATTTTATAATTAATGCACAATGTTGTGCAGTTTTTAATAAATATTAAAGGGAAGATAATTTAAATTAGTTTTTTTAAATTTGTTTTTGGTTGAGATCCGACCAAAACGTCGGTTACTTAGCTCTCGAGCAACCAAGTTTTCCATTTTCAAATTTTTTATACAAAAATTCAGTATAACAAGTACTGAATAACTTTTATAGGAGTTATACTTCAGTCTAACTTTTATAAGAAAATGAGCCTGTAACTTATAAAACAATCTATTAAAAACGCCAATGGTGGGCAATATCTATAAGACTTAGAAAAAGAAACATTTGAACATTTTCTGAAAGCAGAGTATTACGAAATAAGTTTGCACATTTTATATATAAAGCTAATGGACGTCAATCCAAATTATTCTGTATTAATGAAAACTCATCAAACATACTTTTTTTCGAGTTTTAACCATTAAAGATATTTTTAAATCTAAAGATAAAATCTGCTTAAGGTTACGGATTTAATTTTTTTTGTAGACAGTAATTTTAAGAAATCTATACTACAAATTTAGATAACCATTTTATAATATTTATATAATCGTTTTAGATCATCCATATTAGATCCATTAAGTGTTATAAAAAATTCAACTTTTTATAGAATTAAAGCATTTTCAAAACAAAAACAAAAATGTAAAACCAAAGATTTTTAAAGGCGCACATTTTCCAAAAAATAATAAAAATACGTTAGAATTATAATTTGTAAACAAAATTTGTAATAATTTTTCAAATTTTTTTTGTGTGTTAAAAATCAAGAATAACTTAACTTTTTAATATTTTAATGAAAAAGGATCTATCATGTACGTTGAAATATATTGCATGGTTAATGTGCTGATTTTTCAAATTGATTTTCACAAAGTAACAAAAGGAAATAAGCGATGTGGAGATTTTTCGTTTTTTATTAATAAAATAATAAGCTTAAAGAATGTTGAAAAATTGTTTTTCTTTTAGTTTCGTTTAATTTTTTTTTATTTATTTCGTTTTTACTTCATATACCTATAAAAAAATGTAAATATTTACTTACTTACTTATCTTGTCATTTTTGTTTTCAAAGTTGTCATTATCTTTTTCTTACACTTCTACCAAAGTGAGGAAACCATTCCATCTCATTAAATTGACCGCAAACAATTTTTGTTAAATAAGAGAAAAAGGGTTAGGTATATACTTTTTTTGAATAAATATGTTATAAGTGACAACGCAAAAAACCCTCAAAAATCTAAAACGAAAAGTATAATATAATATACTTCAAAAATAAAAAAACTGTTCTTACTTTTTTACCGTTCTCATATTACGAACAAAATTAATAAAACAAGTAAAAGAAAAAACACTTTTTATTTTTTGCTTATAGTCTTATTTCACACCACACTATAATTTTTTACCGACCGCATACAATTATGTATGTATGTATATATTCATATTTAAGATTCTAACGTAAATATCTCGGGTTGATAAGCTTTTGGAGCAAATCGGACAACCGAAAGTGGTAGTTTAGTAGTATCACTTTTAAGTTTTTTACGAATATTTTGTAACAGGAAAAAATTATGAGAAAAATTATTAAGAAAAAGTTGTTACACAATTAAAGAGGAACAACTTTGCCATAGAACATTTTTTGATCTGACTAACTTTAACTTTTATTTAATTTTTTTTCTAGGTCCAAATTTTATACACACACAAGCCATGTGAATTTATATAAACAATTTTTTTTTTTTTTTGTATCTCTAAAAATTTATAGCAGATCAGATACAATATTAATGTTATGTTTGTTTTGTATTTGTTTACAGTTCTTATAATTTTTTACTTTAATACTAGAAAATCCCCTGTGCAATTGCACAATTTCTATAGATTCAAAAACATTTACGTTATCATACTGACTCCCTTACTACCTGTATTAAGGGAGGGATTATTACATGTATTTTTTTAGCTTAGGTATATTAAGTACCTAACTAAAATAACTTATGGATTTTTAATTTAATTAGAATTTTTTAGCTGTAGGGTATAAATAAGTCGGTTGCATCGACTTACTGTTACTTTTACTTGTTTTTTTTTGCTTGAAAAAAATTTGCTGAATTTATTTTATTTAAATGTACTTTGGAAGAGATCTTTGGTATATTTAATAAAAGATTCATGTCTCTGATAATGAAATCTCATAAATTTTCGGGGCTTTTTTTTTGTGACGGTCGTTTTCGACAGCTTTTTAATTTAATGGTCTAATAAAAAATTAGTACAAAATTATGAATCTATTGTGAGAGAAGGCTTCTAAAATGATATTTTCTATGTTATTTTTTCTTTTTTTTTAAGAAAAATATCCATTTCTATAATATTTAGTAAGTTTCTGATTTCTGTTATGAAATATAATTAGCTAAGTCTGCCGAATTTTATATTAATAAAAAAATTCGAATATTTTATGTTATATCAAAAATGCAGCCTAAAAAATCAAAATTCCAACCTAAATAAACAAAACTACGTTAAAGTCTGCTGCGAAGCTTTTACCAGCTCTTATAATAGTGAAAACAAAATCAAGAATAAAATCGGCCTATTATTTGTTTCTTATAAATATAAGGCTTACTATAAACTTTACTCTTTTAACTTTCAAGTCTTTTAATTTTATTAAGAGTATTTTTATTTTTTTCAAAACAAAGAATCATTTGAAAACTGCCAACAGGAGATTAATAATTTATTTTCAATTTACCGCTCCGACCAGTTCATAATGGATGTGGAGTCAAATTTAAAAATTGAAAATTTACTTTAAATTTTGTGTCGAAAGTACTTTTTAAAAAGTAAAAGTTTGTGTCTCTGATAAGACTTTTAGTCGAAGATTTGTGTCTCTGATCATAAAATTTTAAATTATTAAATAAATATACAGAAATATCATCATTGCCAGTTTAGTTTCTATTCAGTGTGAGTGGTTTATTATAGATCTGGCCAACATCTTGTGTGTATAATATTGTGTATATTATCAGAAATTCAATAATTAATTCCTGGTATTATATTATCTGATCTGATTAATAAATCTTATTTTTTTCCATGGCTAACAATATTATTAATGGTTTAATAATAAATTAATACAAAATTATGAATCTTTTGTGAGAGAAGGCTTCTAAAATGATATTTTCTATGTTAGTTTTTTTTTTTTTTTTAAGAAAAATATCCATTTCTATAATATTTGGGAAGTTCCAGACTTCTGTTATGAAATATAATTATTTAAGTCTGCCGAATTTTATATTAATAAAAAAATTTCGAATATTTTATGTTATGTTTTATGTTAAAAATCTAAATTTCAACTTAAAAAATAAACAAAACTATTTTAAAGACTATTACGAAGCTTTTACCAGCTTTTATACTAATGAAAACAAAATCAAGAATAAAATCGGCCTATTAATTTTTTCTTATAAATATGAGACTTACTATAAACTTTGCTGTTATCACTTTCAGGCGTTTTAATTTTATTAAGAGTACCTATTTTTATTTTTTTTTTCCAAAACAAAGATTGAAAACGCCAACAGAAGATTAATAATTTATTTTTAATTTACCGCTGCGACCAGTTCATAATGGATGTGGCGGTCAAATTTAAAAATTAAAAATTTGCTGATTTTATTTTTATTGAAAATGTGTTTTTTAAGTATGTACTTCTCCTTTTTTGACTGTACTAACTTTTAATGAACGGTTTGTGTCTCTGATAATACTTCTAGTGGAAAATTTTGTGTCTGGTAATAATATTTACTAAATTTATTTATACTTTTAATTAACGGTTTGTGTCTCTTGATAATACTTTGAGCCAAAAATTTGTGTCTCTGGTAATAAAATTTTAAATTATTAAATAAATATACAGAAATATCTTCATTGCCAGTTTGGTTTACATTCAGTGTGAGTGTTTTATTATAGATATAAAATATATTTTTTTACATGCTGGCAAGGTCTCACCAACATCTTGTGTATTATATTATAGATTTTAGAATGAAAAAAAAATCATGCACATACATTCATACAAACATACATATGTATAAATATATAAATGAATGTACCTACATATTATATTTTTACAATTAATTCACTGCTTATTATTATTATTGAATAAAAACGAGGAAGAATACAGTTGCCTTTGTCAACTCTTAGATACCCGTACGACCCGTTAGTATGTTCAGAGTCTGTCACTCTGCTTACAATATTATTTTTTAAATATTTTAGTATTTTAAAATAATTTGGGTGAATTTTATAATTTCTAGAACTATGGGTTGTACATATATTAAAACTATATGTTTATATGTACATTCTTCAAAAGCAGATTCTAACCTTCCACATAACGATTATCAATCCAAAACTTTTTCAAATATTCTATAGTACCATTTAATACTAAGCGGTAAATGTATATTAAATTACAAAATAGTAAATATAATTTTAAATATTATATTATATTAATGCGCACACAGTATATTTATGTTGTTATAAATATGTTAAAAATATTTTCATTCATAGAATAATTTCTTATAAGTACAATAAAATACATATATGTATGGAAATGCGGTGCTATAGGTAGAAGCACCTAATTCAATATGTAGGAGCACCTATAGGTAGAAGCACCTAATTCTCAGCCCAGTACTCAGCCTCTTTTTCATAAAATCGTCAATAAATAGTGTTTAAGGGGTTTTATAAACATATACTTGGTCCGACAAAATATTTAAATATGTCTTCTGTCAAATAGTGAAACAAAAACGGCAACATTTCTTGTGAAAAATATTTAAAAACAAGTCATTTTGTAAACGGTTTCAATGATGAGTGCTGTGTGTTGATTTTTTTAAAAATAATAGTGAATAGTGAAAAATAGTGAATAAATTGGAAAATAACTTGGTAAGTTAATTAAATTTATTGTTTTTTAATTATAAACTATTTTTGTTGTAATATTGCATTAAAAAATAAAAAAAAATATTTGTAATTTATTAATTTACTGGCGACTGGGTTTAAGGTACATACATTTTGTTAATGAACCATTACTCAGCCCCCGGCTGATTAAAAACAAAAATTATAAAAAAAGTTCTTTCCTATATCCAGCCCCTATTTTAAATATTGTTTTTAAGTTAAATATTGATATAATTTTGTTTTTTTTATTCTTTAAATATTGAACTATATGAATCTATTTATCCATTTATTTAAATTACCAACTCAGTATAAATACACGGAGGTTAGTTAATAATTTTTTTCTACTAGCCCCACTAGAACTATTAATCTTTAAATATTGGATTATTGAATATTGAAAAAAAACTACCTAGCTGTACATATTTTATTGTAGGTATAAATTTATTTTTGAAATTTCAAAGACTAAAATTATTTAATTTTCGTAGTTTTAAATTGAAAATATAAGCAAGAAGATTTAGAACAGGCGCTTTTAGAAATACGGAAAAATAAAATGTCGATTAGAGAAGCTAGTAGTCGGCATTTTAAAATCCCTAGAGGAACGCTACAAGATCGTATTCATGTTAGGGTTCGCGAAGGTGTGGTTAAAAAAGGACCTGATACCATTCTCACTAAGGAAGAGGAAAGGAAAATTGCCAACTGGCTAATCCATATGGCAAAATGCGGATTTCCTCCTGAGTCAGGAGGATTTTATTTCAACAGTACAAAAAATTATTACTGAAGAAAATAGAAAAACACCATTCCAAAATAATAGACCGGGAAGAAAATGGTATCGGGGATTTATTAAACGCCATCCAGAGCTATTTATAAGACAAGCGGAACCCATTTCGAAAGGTCGAGCTATTGTAACCGAAAATTTAATAAAAACATAGTTTGAGGATTTGAAAAATTATTTAACATCTGAAAATTTAACAGCTTTAGAAATTTTGGAGCAACCAATCCGGATTTTAAACGGAGATGAAACTTCGTTTTCTTTAGCTCCGAAAACTGGCCGTGTGATAGCTCCCAGAGGGAATCGAAATGTTTACAAAATAAATTCAAGTAATGAAAAAGAAATATTGACAGTCCTTTTAGTATTACTATTTAGAGAAACGCTTCCGCCTATGATCGTATTTCCCTATATGCGGCCACCCAAGGCGCTTGTTGAAAATATGTCTGATGAGTGGATATTAGGACTATTAGATAGCGGCTGGATGAAGTCCGAAACGTTCTATGAATATGTGGCTAATGGACTAAACAAATGGATAGATGTTACAAATGTGAAACGCCCGGTGTTATTTTTGGTTGATGGACACAAGTCCGAGTGAATACTGTAGTTCCAATGGAATTATTTTGTATTCATTACCCCCGAACACAACTCATATCTTACAGCCAGCCGACGTCGGAGCTTTCAAAGGGCCAAAGAGTGATTACAAAAAACAGTAGCAAAATGGCGAAGTGTGCCAGAAAACGTTGATAAACCGATTACAAAAACAAACTTTTGTCAATTTTTAAATACCGTTCTCAAAGAAAAAGATCGCACCAAAATTATAAAAAACTCATTTCGTGCTTGTCGAATTTATCCATTTAATCCTGACTGCGTTGATTACTCCAAATGTGTTCAAGATTTGCTAGAAAATAAAACTCTTACTTCGTCCCAGAAGTTTTCTAGTGACGAATATGAAATTACTAAAAAAGTATTAACGGCATTGAAATATGAATTGCAAAAGAACGGTATCGATCATGAAGTAATTTTAGATATTTTATGTGGAGCGGAATCCAACACTTCAAATACCAATTCCAATCATTCAGATTTAACAGGAAATTCGAGTATTCCAAGCTTTTTAGAAGGATCCTATGTAGTAGATGATTCTGGATTACTTGAAAAAATTATTTTGGAAACTAATAAAAAAAAAAAAACTAAACTAAACCTTTCGAGCGGAAGGTCTCACAAGAAATCAAGCTCGTTTTTGTTTGAAAATACTCAAGTCATCTTTAACATTTTCTGAGTGCATCTTTTGTAAATATTCCCGTAATTTTGCAGGCTTCAGACTCTGATTGCATAGTACTTTTCCACATAAAAAACATTGAGGTTTCTGAGTTCCGTCACGATCAGTATTCAAGTAAATCCATATTCAACGTAGCTATCGAAAAATTTTCTCTTTTTGTTAGACATGTTAAGATAATACTGTAAATTAAATGGTTAATTTTTAATATAATGATTTTTATAATTTTATACCAAATATGCAGTACACTACTTTTACTTACCAAATATAATTGTGCAGGAACAATTGACAGAATTAAATAACACCCGAAAGTTAAAAGAAAAAAACTTCAACTAAATTAAACTTTATTATAGCAACAATAAAAACTTTGAATCAATGCAAAAACAGAATAGTATCATAGCAACGAGTAAATATTTCATAAAAAAGTGCCTACTGAGACTTAAATTTTTTAACATAAAAATTCAAATGTTAGAATTTTGATGCTACAAAACAGTAAACAAATGTTACTTATTATTTTAGTTACAATATCAAGATAACATAAAAAAAATTTTTACGATTTTTTGTAAATATGTAAATAGTGCCGCGGACCACTTGGAACCCGTTCGCGGACCTAATATTTAGCCTGAACAACGAAAAAACGGAAGCTTTTTAATATTCGCAACGGATAATAACAAAACTGCTGCAATAGTCCTTATTGACACAGATGATTCGATTAGTATATTTAATTAGACAGTACAATCAAATAACTAAATCGAGCCTCCCATACCAGAACAGATTAATGTTTTTTAATAAAAATTTGTTATATAATGTTGATTTTATATAAAATCCACTGGATCGAAATTGAGTTTTGAGCGCAATCGGTCAATCCGTTTAAATGTAATAGTAGCTCATGTGCTGTATCCGTAAACAAAACAAACGCCGCATAGCGGTTAACACTTTCCAGACTCTTATGTAATATAAAGGGTTTTTCAAATTAAGTTTTCAAAAGTAGATAACAAAACTGTGTAACAACTTCAAACATTGAACGCACCCATATTATATGTCATCTTGACAGTTGAAGGTTTGCCATTTATAAAAATGGAGTCATATACATTACAACAACGTGTTGAAATTATTGAATTATTTTATGAAAATGGTTGTTACGCAAATTACGCGATGTTTATGGTCGATATAATCGTCCAACTGAGTAAGAAATTGGTAATATTGTGCGGAAATTTCAAGAAACTGGTGCAGTACAAGATCGAGAAAGACATCAGTATGCTTGTGACGATCGTTCACTAAAATTGGTGCTGTGAGTGATAGTGTTACAGCTGACCCAACCATACCAATTTCGAGACGTTCACAACAATTGGGACTTTCTGATTCAACTGTATGGCGTCTTATGCACAAAGATTTAGCGTTAAATGTCTACAAAGTTCAAGAATTGCTCCCACAAGATTATTCCATACGTTGGGACTTTGCCAATTGGATACTGGAACAAAACGACGATTTTTCAAAAAAAATCATATTTTCGGACGAAGCACATTTCAAGATCGGTGGCTGCGTTAATAAACAAAACTGGGGAGAAGAAAACCCTCGCGTGATCCAAAAGAAGCCAACGCATCCACAACGAATCACTGTTTGGTGTGCATTGTGGTCTGGTGGTGTGATTGGTCCGTACTTTTTCGAAAATGCTGCTGGAAGACCCATAACCGTTAACGGTACCAGATATCGCGACATGATCACAACCTTTTTATAGCCAAAACTGGAAAATATTGACACTAAGGACATGTGGTACAACAAGATGAGGCTTCGTGTCGTACAGTGAGAGAAACACTGCAATTACTGCATACAAAGTTTCCACACCCTGTTATTTCCAGATTCGGTGACGCGAATTGGCCTTCAAGATTCTGCGATTTGCCACCGTTAGAGTTCTTTCTCTGAGGCTATGTGAAAGGACAGGTCTACAAGGATAATCCTCGAAACGTTGAAGCATTGAAAGCAGAAATTATTCGAGTTATTGGTGAGATAGAACCGCAACTATGCCAGAATGTGACCGAAAATTTTGATAAAAGAGTCAGGCACTGTAGAGACGCAAGAGATGGTCACATGGGAGATATCATTTTCAGAGTATAAATGGCAAACATTGTACTTCAAAAATAAATAAAAACTTTTCCAGTCTCAATTCAAATTCTATGTTACTTATTTTAATTCTATGTTTTTTAATTATATGTTAATTACTTATTTTTATATCCGTACGATAGGATCGGGTATAATAAAATTACTCCTCCGTTTGTAACACCTCGAAATAAGCGAGCTAGTATGGAGTAGTATGGATCGGATCAGAAAAAAATTCTAAGACGATTGAGCCATGTCCGCCCGTCCGTCCGTCAGCACGCTAACTCAAAAACTAAGAAAGCTAGAATCTTGAAATTTACACAAAATATTCTGGGAGTAATTTGTAGATTCCCAATTGTTTTTGGTTGAGTTTGGACTAAAACTTAGGGTAGCTCTCGAACACCTAACTTTTAGATCCCGACATTTTTTTTTAAATAGAGCTATGAAATTTTAACTGCTGATAGATCTCACAAAAATATTAATTTTATTTTAATAACTTTTTTTTGTAGCCCCACCCGTTACGGAGCTACAGCTCCCCAAAGGTTCAAAAAAGCTCTATATTTAAATTGTTATAGCATAAGTTGTATAAGGTATATCTTCATTTTGAAAACGGTAAACGATTACTGCTTTTATTAGCTTTAAAAGTATATATACAATAAATATATAGTTGTGGCATACGGTGTCTTAATTTACAGTTATGCGAAACTAAAATTTTTCAAAATCCTTTAACCCTTCTATCTTCTAAATGGTTTAAGTTGGAAACTTGAAATTTATAAATATAATTATTTTATAATTTAAATAATTAATAATATTATTAATTATTTTATAATTTAGTGCTAATTGAGGCCTTCTCGCAGCATAGTTAAGGTCACCACCCTACCTAGCTACGTAAAACACAGAAGCACATGAAAAGTTTTATTCCATTAGTTAGACGATCTTTTAATCTTCTTCCATTTTCAAAAAAAAGACTAAAAAGTTTATTAAAGCATATGCATTTACATAAATATTTTGCATACTTCTCTCATTCGGTAAATTGTTCTACCACAACCTCAGCGAGCTCTCTGAATACAAACTCGGGGAACTGATTTCGTATCTAAACTTCTCGGGTTGGATATAAAATCGTAAACAATCTTAAAACGCAGATCACGTGAGTGCAGTGGTATCAAAATGGCGCAATTTAGTGCTAATTGAGGCCTTCACGCAGCGTCGTGAAGGTTACCACCCTACCTACCTACCTAAAACACAGAAGCACGTGAAAAGTTTTATTCCATCAGTTATACAATCTTTTAATCTTCTTCCCTTTTAAAAAATAAGACTAAAAAATTTATTAAAGCATATACAGATACATTTATATAAATATTTTGCATACCGAATTTTGTATATGAATTTCATTGCATAATGTAATAAAAAATTAACATTTTTTTCTTCTTTTTGTTAGAAAAAATTAACATTTTTTTTTCTTTTTGTTTCTTTTTATAGATTATAAGAATTGAAATAAATGAATAAATAAAAAAAAAATACAATATATGATTAACAATTCATAATGATATCCTGGGAAAAAATAAAGTTCAGGTCAATAACTTTAAATTTCTCACCTATTTTTACAGCTTTCCTCTTTTATTTTGGCAACTTTTTTCTTCTTCTTTTATTTCATTAAATAAAATTTTTTTTTTTAATGTTTGTTTTAGGTATTTTTTCTTGAATTTATTATCCTCCCTACAATTTCATTTTTCTGCACTATTCATCTATTCCTTTTCCTGCTTTTGCCATTTATGACGTTTCATTTTGCTTTGTTTCATTATAAAAGTAAACAAACAACACCAGCTTTTATTTTTTTTTTGAAGTGTTTTACTTTGTTTCATTTTCTTTTTTATGCTTAAGTACAATATTAAATTTTTTATTTTTAGAAAAAAAATTTCAACATTTTTTTTAAAAACAATCAAAACACAAAAACATGAATCCTGTAACAACGACAACAGATGTTCTATTTTTATTTTGTTTTTGCTTGCGCTTTTCGTGGAAAAACATGTATACAACACTCCTAAGATGTCCTTCATTTTTACTTAAGTCAAGTCATATATTAGAAAACTAGAACAATTAAAAATTTTATGATATTAGTATTCAGGATAATAGGGTTATGGATAAAAGTTTTTTAAATTATTTTTGAAATTAAATCTACAACATATGAGAAAAACTATATATTTTATTACTTAGTGACTTGAATCGGACTGACCTTATTTTTAGATAATTATGTAGATTATTGAAAGAAAATTTTTCATATTATGAAATCTAAAAATATATGAATTCTTCTAATTGATTCACGGAAAAAAATTGTGATTACACCCAATATATTTTTTAAATTTTAATATTTTTGACATAGTTGAACTAACCATAACTTTTTTTAAAATAAAAAATATAATATTTTATATACATATGATTTTAAGGAAAGGATCTTCAAGCGATTTACTGCAAGCCAATTTACATAAAGTGCTTTTTCTTCAGTTCCGTCTTTCACTGCTTTTATATAGGATTTATAATTTATCTTGGAAATTATTATTATGAATCTCTATTTAGAATTAAAAGAAATAGAAGTACATTACGAAGGAAAAATATGTTCAATAATATTTTTTTTAGTTTAAATAAACAAATGATATTCAAATATTCAAAATAAATGAACAGTAATAATGTTAAAAAATAAAAAAAAACGCCCTCTTCTTCCGTTAAAAAATAAGGCAAACAATCACAAAAATAAAACAATTCAAATATAAACAAATAAATATTTTATTTTATAAAAGGAAACGAAAAAAGAATGAATATGCGACTATGTTATATTATGTAGGAGGTAGTTAGCGAACAGAATAAAAGCACCATGTGAATTTCCGCCACATAAGACGGTAAGCAATTTCAGTTATTTTGTTTCTATATATATTTCCATTGAGTTTTTCTAAACATTTTCTTTTCTTTGGTTTGGTTTATACATTGCGATTCTAATTTAAGAGGGTGAAAAAAAATAAAAAAACTGGTAATATTGACACAAGTATTTCATTTTCTGTTGAAAGTCACCATAGTATGTTTCATTATACCCGTATTAACTATGTTCAAGGGTATAATAAATTCGCCATTACGTTTGTGACACCTTTAGAACTTGAGAAATAAGCATTTGAAAATAATTTCCTGCGATTATTTCATTAATTTAGAAAAACAAGAAAAGAAAAAAGAAATAATGTGCGGTTTATTATTATTTTTTTGTAATTAAATAACTATTTATTTTATATATTATGTATGTTACTTTCATGCAACTCTTTAGTTAAGCCAGATTATAAATCTGAAACAAATATGTACTGAAAGAGCATTTATTTGAGGGTTTTCTTTTTATTTCATGAAAGTTTGTGTTTCTTTTTTAGTGTTTTTTTCTTTATTGAACATAAGTTAATTCCAGTATTAATTTAAAATTTTAATATATATATTATGTATGAGAACTGAGACCTTAGCAGAGTGCTATATGGTCACATAATTTTAAGTTTAACATATCATATTATATTATTAGTACCTACATAATTAATGTTGATTAACATATTATATATTAGTACATAATTAGTATTAACTATAAGTAATTAATTGTTCAGTAAGGTGAATCTAATTTTATTTTTGAATATTTTAAAGTCAGTAGTTAATTATATTTCATTTTTATTTTATTTCGTTATAAGCAATTGTTTTTTGATGGGATGGGTTTTTTCCAAAAAGCGAGAAGTAAAAATGTGTTTTGTTTCGACTATTATGGTTGTGTATATCAAGATTATTATTTAAAATAAAACATTTAATTTGGTTATTGGTTATTTTAAAGGCAGTTTTATAGAGCTCGAATAAAATAATGTGTTTTTAACTTACATATTTGCCTGATAATAGTGTGTTATATCTATAAATAATACGAGTCTTTTATTTAATTCAACTTATCTTTATTGAATCTCTAGTATAACTGACTGTACATTACTTTCTACATCATTATGTATTATAATATATTCAACTACATAATATATTATCTTAAATC
Source organism: Poecilobothrus nobilitatus (assembly GCA_947095535.1). Classification (NCBI taxonomy): domain Eukaryota; kingdom Metazoa; phylum Arthropoda; class Insecta; order Diptera; family Dolichopodidae; genus Poecilobothrus; species Poecilobothrus nobilitatus. The sequence goes on along the minus strand of OX352772.1, from coordinate 864,940 downwards.
AGATGATATAATATACTGTATTCTTAATATGTTATTATATTACATATAGCATCTGTGCACCCATGGAATAACATTTCATTATATATCACAGTGCACCATTGAAATAACATTCTATTTTATATCACAAATAGACGATTTGTAGGATGTATAGATTTGTAGCTAGTAGCCTTAGGGCGTAAGATAGTTGCTCTACTCCAGATAGAAATATTTATTTCTTTATTTATTTTATCTTTCCAGGAGCATGCAATGCCACTGCAAAGTGATGGGCCTTTTCCTTACGGATGTGGGCCAGCGGAAGATAGGAATAAGATAACAAATGTGATTTTTAATACAAACAAGGTAGAATGTAAACCAACGGTTTTTAAAAGCGCACATTTCCAAAACTCAATACAAATTGTTTAGAAGTGTGGCTTACACAAAAATTTGAAAATTTCATGTAATAAGAAAAAACTTGAAAAATTTTTACAGGTGCCTAAGTTACAGGTGTCTAAAAATAGCAAATTTTCAATTTATGAGGCGTAATAACTCCTAAAGAGGGGGCGTTACCAAAAAATTTTCTGAGGAAACTTATACTAATTCTAAAAGTTCTTTCTTGTCTCAAAATTTCAGGTTCCTATCTAAAGGGGTGCCGGAGTTATGAAAAAAGAAATTTCATGCAAAATGTGGTTTTCACATAACGGTAAATTTAAATCGTAAATTACATAATATTACATAATTTTGATATTGTTTTATATAGATAATAAAATTTTCGATCTTCTGCCGGTTTTAGATTGCAAAACTATTACGCAGAGTCCGAGATATATACATCTGAAAATGGGGCTTTTTTACAATTTTGAAGAGCTGCAACTTTGGAACCCTTTACAATTAAAATAAACCTTTCACACACGTAAAAATATATTATTGTAGCTTTAATTTTTACATCTTGCAGAAGTAAAATATGTACAGGTTCCTAAGTTGCAGGTGTTTAAAAATAGCAAATTTTCAATTTTTAAGCCCTAATAGCTCATAAACAGGGGGTGGTCCGAAAAAATTTTCTGAGCAAACTTATACTAATTCTAAAAGTTCTTTCTTGCCTCAAAATTTCAAGCTTGTATCTAGAAGCGTGCCGGAGTTATGAAAGTAGAAAAATCATGCAAAATTTGGTTTTCACATAACGGTAAATTTAAATACTAAATTTAAAAAAATTGTATAATTTTGATATTAATTTACAAAGATAAAAGAAATACCTGCCGAATGACGTTTTCAGATTGAAAAAATCTTAAGCAGAACATAAGATATATGCATTTAAAAATAGGGCTTTTTCAAAGTTTGAGGGGGTGTAGCTCCGTAATGGGGGGGGCTACATGAAAAAGTTGTTCCACAAAATTATTTTTTTTATGAGGCCTACCTATGGTTAAAATTTTTTTTCTCTATCTTTAACTGTGTAGAAGTTTTGTAAACAGACGGACGGACGGACGGACAGAGTGAAACTAATAAGCACATTTTTTCAAAATTTTTTTGGAAATGTGCTAAAAACCCTTTGAAAAATTGGAAAAAGCCCTTTTCAAATGTTTATATCTCAAGTTATTGTTAATATATTTTTAATCTAAAAATGTCAAGCGACAGGAAATTCCTAAAGTTTATAAATTAATTTTGATAAAATGGCGGAAATAAAATAAATCAAATTTTTGTACATATTAAACTTATTTTCCCAAATTTAAAAATAAATCTCAACTTAGGAATTATTTTATTTTATGTTATTAGAACTTATCCATTTTATTTACATATTTATTTATTTTTGTTTAGGAGGTGAAGTACATTTACATACTTGGACCGACAGTGCATTTACATACTTTACCAACGGACAGTTTTTAGTTTCAGACTCTTGATGTAACCATCAAACTATTGATTAAAACAGCCTTGGTCCTGGAAAATTAACACTAAAACACAATAAATCAGAAAAACCAACAAAACGTAAAAATAAAAACGTTTAAACACTTGCAAATCTCGGCACAACATAAAAAACAGGTATACATATATATATATTTCCTAAAAAATAAAATTTTAAAGTAAATATATATAAAATGCATATAGCAACGCACACGACAATAATATATATACACACGATCATAGCTATTACATATTTTCTAAAATATAAAATTTTAAAAATAAATATACGTACATGATTAGGCGAACTCATATTATAATATTTATAAATCCACATTGATTAATATGATAATCATATGCATATGTATATGGGTAAAGAATGTATACATTCATAATTTTGCAAACTTTATTAGTAATCACTAATCACTATAATCAATAATGTAATCAATAATCATTAATCAACAATGTTGCTTTTTCTGCAATCTCATATAAAAATTTCTAATATTTTGAATATTTTTACGATTCTTACTAGAAGTAGAAATTTTACAGTTTTGAAAAATATAGAATTTTTTTTATTTTTGAAAAAGTATTTTACAAAAGTTATGGCAGACCTGTACTATGTTCCTATGAAACATCTTAAATTTTCCATATTTTTAAAATATAAAATTAAAAAAATTTTTTTTGAAAAACTTTTCAGGAGAGTTGTTCAAAGTCAATTTTACTAAAAAAAAAAAAAAAAAAATAATAATGTTAGGACCAGGGGCCTCGGTGGTCTAGTGGGTAAGAGCGTATAAAATACGCTGTAAACAACGAGGGAGTACGGGTTTGAATCCTACACACGCCGTAACAGTTAATACCCTTTACGACATTTACAGCCATGCCTGAAAAGGAAAGGCTGTGTAATTTCCTGTTCACATTTATGTGGCAGAGCACTAAATGCACTAAAAAAAAAATTATCATATAGCTACAGCAAAACGAAAAAACTTTATTAGTAATCAACAAAGGTCTCGGCTATTTAAAAGGTTCCAAAAGTTTCGAAAATATTCTTTTTTTACCTCAATTTAAATTTTTGATAGGATATTATCGTAAAAACGAGGAAGAATACAGTTGCCTTTGTTAACTCTTAGATACCCGTACAAACCGTTAGTATGTTCACAGCCTGTCACTCTGCTTACAATATTATTTTTTTTATATTTTAGTATTTTAAAATAATTTGGGTGAATTTTACAATTTCTAGAACTATGGGTTGTACATATATTCAAACTATATGTTTATATGTACATTCTTCAAAAGCAGATTCTAACCTTCCACATAACGATTATCAATCCAAAACTTTTTCAAATATTCTATAGTACCATTTAATACTAAGCGGTAAATGTATATTAAATTTACTTAGTACAAAATAGTAAATATAATTTTAAATATTATATTATATTATATTTAAATATAGTAAATATAATTTTAAATATTATATTATATTATATTTAAACATTGACAGAATAATTTCTTATAAGTACAATAAAATACATATATGTATGTAAATACGGCGTTATATAATATACATCTATACTCTTATCATTCATTCACTAGTGACATATACGATATGTAAATAAACATGATATTATATAAGTATGTATATATATCAATATCATATAAATAAAAATTCTTCAAGCAACCGTTATGTTGTTTATTTATTTACATTTTTTTGTACTACGCATTATATCCTCAACAATTTCAAATTATCGAGTAAAACAAAATGCAAAAAATTCATTAAAGAAATTTGTTAAAAAATTTGAAAAAATCAAGTAACACTTTCGTCAATTATAAAGTAACCCTATATTATTAAAAAAAGTTATTAACAGAAATAAGAGTATAATGTTAAAGCTTTAATTTTTATGTATTACTTCATAAATATTTTAACAGGTGTTTAAAAATAGGAAATTTTCAGTTTTTGACCCCTTATAGCTCCTAAACGGGGAGTGAAACAAAAAAAAATTCTGAAATGACTCATACTTATTTTCAAAGATCTAACTTTCTAACAAAGATCTAACTTCTGTCAAAATTTCAAGTTTCCAACTTAAACCGTTTAGAAGATAGAAGGGTTAAAGGATTTTGCAAAATTTGAGTTTTTAAGACACCGTATGCCACAAGTATATATTTATTGTATATATACTTTTAAAGCTAACAAAAGTAGTAATCGTTTGGCGTTTTCAAAATGAAGATATACCTTATACAACTTGTGCTATAACAATTTAAATATAGAGCTTTTTTGAGAGAAATTTCATAGCTCTATTTCAAAAAAAATGTGGGGACCTAAAAGTTGGGTGTTCGAGAGCTACCCTAAGGTTTGGTCTAAACTCAACCAATAAAAACAGGGAACCTACAAATTATTCCCAGAATATTTTGTGTAAATTTCAAGATTCTAGCTTTCTTAGTTTTTGAGTTAGCGTGCTGACGGACAGACGGACGGACGGGCGGACGGACATGGCTCAAAAGTCTTAGAATTTTTTTCTGATCCGATCCATAGCTTTGAAGGTAAATCTAGCTCGCTTATTTCGAGGTGTTACAAACGGAGGAGTAATTTTATTATACCCGATGCTATCGTACGGGTATAAACATTATATAGTCATATACGGAATATAACTTTAACCTCCTACACTATAAATTATAAATTCTTTCTTTCCATTTAAATGATACAAGCTAATTTCCTTTCTCACGCAATTAGCTTAACTCTAATCTTTTAAAATAACTTACTTTTGCTAACTTAGCATTTCTATACATGAATTAAATTATTGTTCACACTATGTCACAGTGTTTAATGCTTAAGTATTTTTATAGATATCACAGAATGCTTACTAAGCACTTTAAGTAAAAAGTACAGTTCTGTAAATTATACTAGTTTAAGTAAATAAGGTTTTGAATACAAAAAATAAAATCAGTTTTTAGTAAATCATCAAAGAAGATAATTTTATTAAACACATAACTGGCGCAGTCGGTTTTAAAAAAATTAAAATTATAAGAAGAATTATAAATTTAATTTAAACTAAGTCTAAATAAAAAAAAATTAAGACTATAAAAAGAATTATAAATTTAATTTAAACTAAGACTATAAATTTAATTTAAAAAAATTAAAAAAATTTAAATTATAAAAAGAATTATAAATTTAATTTAAACTAAGTCTAAATAAAAAAAGTTAAGATTATAAAAAGAATTATAAATTTAATTTAAACTAAGACTATAAATTAAATTAAATAAAAAAAATTAAGATTATAAAAAGAATTATAAATTTAATTTAAACTAAGACTCTAAATTAAAAAATTAGAATCATTAAAGGAGTGATATAAATTATAAATAAAAAAAATAATAATAAAACAATGAAATTAAGTCTATAAAAACAAATAGTGTCTCTGCAATAATAAATTAATTATAAAATTAATAACTTATAATTATTCAACAACTAAAACTTATTAAAAACTTAAGAATTATAATCAACAAATCATCATAGTACATCAAATCAAAAAATCATCATAGTACATCAAATCAAAAAATCATCATAGTTCATCATAATATCATACATTTATCATTTATCATACATAATAAAAAAAAAAAAATTTTTTTTGAATACTATTATTACTATTATTTTCAATAAAACAAATTACAATAAATTACAAATTTAAACATAAATTTTAATTTAAAATATTCTTCTTCATTCACTTTTACATAAAATTATTACATAAAAGTGCAATTTAAGAAGACATAAACGAAAGAAAAACACAAAAAAAAAAATAATAATTATAAATAAATTTAATGTAACAACAAAATTTTTTTTTCCTTTTACTAAAAAATTTTAATCACTATATTATTTGAAATCTACATTATGATTATATTATTGCTATATTGAAAAAATAACCGAACAAAAAATTAAATACTTATTAATAAATTTCTTTTTGACTTGAGAAAAACGAAAAAAAAAAGCCTAATAAAACTATTAATAATTTTAAGTTAAAATTGATTAGTAAATAGATTCAACAAAACTTAACGGAAATTTTTCTTTTCCCGCTTTTAAATCTATAATTTAACAAAAAAAATTTTGAATAAATAATTTAAAAATTTAAACCAAAAAAAAAAAAAAAACAAAATGGAAATGGAAAAATTTAAAATTATGTTCTAGGTTGTTAGCAAAATTTCACCCTTAACGGGAAAAAATACGAACGACTTGAGCGAGTTTATTAAAACTAATAACACAATTCTTCCCTTCTTTTTAACAGAAAATGAGGAAAATTATTTTGCCAAAAATTTTCAAGATAATCCTATTGAATTATTTTCTAACGAAATTAATAAGTTCAACGTTCTTGATCACATAAGTATATCACATTTAAATAAAGAAGAGCAAATTTCATTAAGAAAAATTATACTAAATAATAAAAATGTTTTCTATAAAGAAAATGATAACGTTTCATTTACTAATAAAATTAAACACTCAATAAATACCCAAAACGAAATACCTATATATACCAAACTGTACAGATACCCAGAAATTCATAAAGAAGAGGTCAACAGACAAATAGCTGAGATGTTGAAAGATAACATCATTCAACACTCAAATTCCCCATACAATTCCCCAATATGGGTTGTCCCCAAAAAACTTGACAACATTGGAAAACAAAAATGGAGAATTGTTGTCGACTATAGAAAATTAAACAACATAACCGTCGATGACAAATTCCCAATACCTAATTTGGAAGACATTTTCGATAAATTAGGAAAAGCAAATTATTTTACCACTTTAGACCTTGCCAAAGAGTTCCACCAGATAGAAGTGAACTCGAAAGACAGAAAGAAAACCGCGTTTTCAACATCTACGGGACATTATGAGTTTATGAGGATGCCATTCGGTTTAAAGAATGCATCCTCCACATTCCAAAGACTAATGAATCAAGTCTTGGAAAAGTACATAAACAAAATTTGTATAGTTTATATGGATGATATCCTAATTTTCTCTTCGTCTTTGCAAAAAATATTTCAAACCTTATCGAAAGAAAATCTAAAAATACAGTTAGACAAATGTTCGTTTTTAAATCGGGAAACCGAATTTTTGGGACACATTGTAACAAAAGAATGTGTTAAACCAAATCCCAAAAAAATAGAGTCAATTTTAAAAATTTCACTGCCTAAAACGCAAAAAGAAATAAAGAGTTTTCTTGGCATCACAGGCTATTATAGAAAATTTATACGTGACTATGCTAAAGTAGCATATCCTTTAACAAAATACCTAAAAAAGGGAGCAAAAATTACTATAAAAGATAAAGAATATTTAAAAAGTTTTGAAACATTAAAAAGGTTGATTACATCAGACCCTATTTTAAAATATCCCGACTTTAGTAAGAATTCCTTTTAACCACGGATGCATCTGACTTTGCACTAGGTGCCGAGGTGCCGTGTTCAAAATAATCATCCAATTTCATTTATTTCGCGAACTTTAAATAAGCACTACGCACTAAATAAGCACTACGCAACAATAGAAAAGGAATGACTTGGTATAGTCTGGGCAACTAAACAATTCCGACCCTACTTATATGGTAGGAAATTCACTATCAAAACGGATCACAGACCACTTATTTGGCTGAACAATTTAAAAGAACCAAATTGTAAGCTCCAACGGTGGAAAATCAAACTAAACGAGTTCACCTTTGATATAGAGTATCTTAAGGGTAAACGAAATCTTGTAGCTTGAATTATGCACAAACTTGTAATAAGTTTGGAGATGTTATATCAACTGGTGCAACTATTCATAGCGCTCAAGAAGATTCTAGTGATTTGATATATATCACAGAAAAACCAATAAATTTATTCAAAAAAAACCAATTATTTCTAAAGGAAGGAAATAAAGAAAAAATTTCTCTAAAAATTGTGCATAAAAAAATACAAAATATAATGCATATATCACAAAATAGTAACTTACTAAAACTAATGCAACGAATTTTACCAGACAAGGGCCTAATCTGTGTGTATTGCGAAAATATAAAGTTGTTTCTAAAATTCCAAGAACTGTATTCTAGAAACTTTGCTACAAATAAAAATCTGAAAATTCTGAAATCATCGCGAAACCTTATCAACGTCATAGACAAAAATGAATTAATTACAATTATCAAAGACGAACACCTAAAAAACAACCATAGAGGTATTAACGAAGTCTTTTTAGAACTGACACAAAAATATTTTTATCTAAACCTTCGTAAAGAAATAACAAAATTTATAAGTAATTGTGAAACTTGTGGACTTGCTAAACATGATAGACATCCTGCAAAAATTGCCTACAAATTGAGTCATACACCGGACCAATTCAATGACATAGTACATATGGATATTTGGTTTCCAGGAAGAAATCAAATGTACTTAACGACAATTGATAAGCTCTCTAAATATGCTACATTGCATAAATGAAACGATAGAAATTGGATTAGCGTTTTAGAAGGCATTAAAGAGAGAGTAAGATATTTAGGTAAAATGAAAAAGTTAGTATCACACGGAGACAGATGCATTATCCACAATGCTGTTGAAGAGTTTTTGAAAGAAAACGGTATCGAATTCCACCAAACAACTGCTGCATTAAAAACTTAGCTATAATTAAATTAATTATGCTGCTGAACCTAAACGTAAACCATGCACAGGAAATGGAAATCACACCTTTATTCGGAGACAATGGCTACACAATAGTAGAAATAAACGAGAGGTAAATGGTACAAAATTACTCCAAAATACTGCATATTGTAGATTTAAAAGAATACGAAACCTAATTAATACAATAGAAACGAAAATCGATTCGCTAAACTTGCATCATTCAAATCCTAACTCTTTAGTATTTGCTAAAGAATTAGAGAATTTGAAACAAAATTTCGAGACCATCGTTCCTCCCATCCATAGAAATAAAAGGGGTCTCGTCAATTTATTGGGTTCTGGACTAAAATTTATCGCTGGTACAATGGACGCAGATGACTCAAAACAGATTTCTGACTACATTGACAACTTAAAACAAAATACACAGCAACTAACCGAACAGTCTAATAAGCAAATAACTATAAATCAAAAACTTATAATTTCAATAGAAAACATAAAAACGCATATTAATAACCAACAACAACAAATCCAAAAATATTTATCTAAGATTATTAGTGAAACAAATAAAATAATACAAGACGACTCGAAATATGTACTACAAATTTATGTAAACATTGTACATATGAACAGAGAATTTGACAAAATTAAAGACATACTACTTCTTAGCAAATTGAATGTCTTAGCACATGACATTCTTTCACCTAACGAAATCCAAGATTTCAATATAACAATAGAAATTCTTCCATTTATTAAAAGCAGTGTAATTTTAAAAGACAGAAAAATAATTTTGGCAATATTAATTCCAAAATTTACTGTTTAAAAGTATTTTGATGCTATTGTGATTCCATTTCCCAATCAAATACAACAAGAATTAGATATAAGTAACGAAAAAATAATTGTATCTGAAAAAAAAGTAATATTCATATTTGAAAAACAAATTGCAAATAAAAAGGAATTAAAAACACATAAAAATGATTGTATCTCCAATTTATTTAATAAAAATAATACATGCAATTTTAAGATTAACAATAAACCGTCTATTAAAGAAATAGATTCGGGATTATTAATTACAAAAAATATTGAACAATACAAATTATCACAAAATTGTCAAAAAGAAGACATAATAATTGAAAAACATAACTTAATAAAGTTTATAAATTGTAATGTATTAATTAATAATTTACAATTTGTAAATAAAATTAATACGTATCAAAACAAAATTATATTACCTATGTTGAACTTAAAAATAAATAAAATAATAAATAATTTAACTCTGGAAAATGTAAATTTAGAAAATATAGAAAATAGAAAAACTATTACATACATAGATTTTAAGAACAAAATATTTCAATACTCGCTAAGCTCTGTGACATTTATAATAATGCTTATCGTTATAATGTTTATAATACTTTTAAAATATCGTCAAAGAAATAAAGCTAATACCATTGCACAGAAAGTTTGCGATACATCTAAGATAGAGAACGAAACACTTAATAATTTTTCCGGGACGGAAAAATCTAGGTGTGGAGGAGTCATATACTGAATATAACTTTAACCTCCTACACTATAAATTACAAATTCTTTCGTTCCATTTAAATTATACAAGCTAATTTCATTTCTCACGAAATTGGCTTAACTCTAATCTTTTAAAATAACTTACTTTTGCTAACTTAGCATTACATGAATTAAATTATATCACAGTGTTTAATGCTTAAGTATTTTTATAGATATCACACAATGCTTACTAAGCACTTTATGTAAAAAGTACAGTTCTGTAAATTATACTATAGTTTAAGTAAATTAGGTTTTGAATACAAAAAATTAAATCAGTTTTTAGTAAAATCGCCTAAATATTTAAGCTTTATTCGCCTAAATATTTAAGCTTTGAAAATATTTGCAAGAGAGAAGTGTATTTTCTAACTTTTGAAATAGTTAATAATTTAATTAAACACAACTTTTTAATAAATCGTAATTTTGACATACATAATCATAATACTAGAAACCGGGGAAACTTTTATCTTTCTTTGTTCCGAACAGATAAGATAAAAAAAAAATAATTGTGTATATAATAGTTTAAGGGCTTATAATAATTTAACAGATGAATTAAAAAATTTAACTTCCTACAGCTTATTTAAAAAGAAAATTAGATATTTTAATATAATTGTAAATGTAAATGTAGTAAATTAATTAATAACATTTAAAAAAAACAAGTAAACGTAACAGTAAGTTGATACAACCAACTTATTAATACCCTACACCTGAATAATTCGAATTAAATTAAAAATCCATAAGTTTTTTTGACAGCTGCTTGAACTTCTTCCCTTTTCTGTCATATTCAACACAAATTTCAGGAACGTAAAAGAGGCATCCTCTTGGGATATGCTTGACTCCTTTGTAAAAAATTTTAAGTTTCTACCTTTATTAATTTTGAAGATTGTTAGTCCTTGGGAGATGTGTGTCAGGTACCCGAATTGCCACTCCAATTCATCGAATCCATCTCAGAAACATAAAGAAAACATGCCAGAACACCATTGTACTAAATTTAATGGTTCTACTTTTGTTGGTTTTGGAGATATGCTCGTTGCTCTTGTGCTCGTCCGGGAGTTTCCAAAATACGAACCCATGGTTCAAATTCTTTTAAATGTCCGTTTCCAATTTTACAAAAAAGGAAACATAACAGAACACCTTTGTACTAAAAATAAAAGTTCTATCTTTGTTGGTTGTGGAGATATACTCGTTTGGTCTGGGGCTCGTCCGGAAGCTTCCAAGATTTGAACCCATGGACCAAATCCTCACAAATTTCAGAAACATAAATCAAACATGAAGGAATACCATTCTGCCTAATTTAAAGGTTATATCTTTGTTGCTTTTGGAGATAATATCATTTGCTCTGAAGCTCGTTCGGAAGCTTCTAAAATCCGAACCCAAGGACCAAATCCTCTGAAATTTCAGACACCTAAATCAAATATGAAAGAACACCATTCTGCCGAATTTAAAGGTTATATCTTTGTTGTTTTTGAAGATAATCTCATTTGCTGTGGGGCTCGTTCGGAATCTTCCAAAATCCAAACCCATGGACCATATCCTCTTAAATTTCAGAGACATAAATCAAACGGTAAGGAACATCATTGTAAAAACTTTAAAGGTTCTATTTTGGTTGGTTTTGGAGATAATCTCGTTTGCTCTGGGGCTCGTTCGGAAGCTTCCAAAATACGACTCCATGGTTCAAATTCTTTCAAATGTCAGTTTCCAATTTTATAGAAAAGGAAACATAACAGCACACTCTTGTACTAAAAATAAAGGTTCTATCTTTGTTGGTTGTGGAGATATACTCGTTTGCTCTGGGGCTCGTTCGGAAGCTTCCAAGATCCGAACCCCTGAATCAAATCCTCTCAAATGTCAGAGACTTAAATAAAACATGAAAGAACACCACTCTGCCAAATTTAAAGGCTATATCTTAGTTGGTTTTGGAGATAATCTCATTTGCTCTTGCGCTCGTTCGGAAGCTTCCAAAATCCAAACCCATGGACCAAATCCTCTTAAATTTCCGAGACATAAATCGAACGGGAAGGAACATCATTGTACAAAATTTAAAGATTCTATCTTTGTTGGTTTTGGAGATAATCTCGTTTGCTCCGGAATCATTCGGAAGTTTCCAGAATTCGAACCCGTGAACCGATTTTGTCCAGATTCGAACTTAGCTTTGCTTTCGTAATTAGTAACCTACTATATAAATTTCATCTAGATAGCTTTATTAGTTTTTAAGTTATCGTGCAAACGGACGGACGGACGGACTGACGGACATCAATAAATCGACTCAGGAGGTGATCCTGATTCAGAATATATATACATGTCCTTATCTAACTCGCCTCCTTTTGGTGGTTACAAACACCATACCAAAATTAATATACCCTATACTTTAGGTGTAGGGTATAAAAAAAACTAATAGCTAATTCTAGTATATTGAAAATATAGCTTTAAGAATATAATTTGATAATTCAAGAGGAAAATGAAATTATTATACCCTACACCGAAAGTATACGTTATATTAACTTGAGTCGATTTAACGATGTCCGTCCGTCCGTCCGTTCGCACTATAACTCAAAAACTAATAAAGCTATCTTGATAAAATTTATATAGTAGGTTACTAATTACGAAAGGAAGGCTAAGTTCGAATCTGGACAAAATCGGTCCATGGGTTCGGATTCTGGAAGCTTCCGAATGATTCCGGAGCAAACGAGATTATCTCCAAAACCAACAAAGATAGAACCTTTAAATTTTGTACAATACTATACATATACAAATGCTAGTAGTTAATATTCTATTTTTTATTACATTTAGTTGAATTGAATAAACAAACCGAAGAATTAGAGACAATTCGTCTACAAAAAATCTTTAAAGGAATCAATAATTTATTGAGTACACAATTACGGCGAAGTGAGTTTTCAAAATATATTCGTTAATACCGAAACATAAAATCGCATTTCAATTATAAAAGACCATAATGTAATACATTCTTTTTCGTAAGTAATGTCACTTCATGTTTTTGTGAATTATCCTTTTAAGCACATTTTGCAAAATTTGATATTAAGTTCCCTCTGTCCCTCTGTCTGTTTACAAAACTTATATACTGTTTAAGAAAGAGCAATGAAATATTAACTATGCATAGATCTCTTAAAAGAGTAATCTTGTAGAACAACTTTTTTATGTACCCTCACCGTTGGAGATCCTACAGCACATACAGCTCTTCAAATTTTGAAAAAAACTTCTTTTTACATTTATGCATACATCTCAGATTCTGTTTAATATATTTTCAATATAAAAAATACATGATTGTTTTTTACCTTTATAAATCAACCAGAATTTTTTTACGTTTACTTTTACTAATTATGTTTTCAAATTGATTGGCAAAAAATATGTGTAAAAATTGTATATGGATAAGAATGTAAGGTTTTCTGTTCTTTAAATATGTATGTACTCATTTTGGATTAAATACTGTACAGAAATGTGAATATGTTTTCTAATTTAATTGATTATGTTTATAGTATTTTTAAATATATACGCACATTATACAAACTAAATGTACATATTGTACACATTTCAATTATATTTTATGGGAAATATGTTATACACATCCATCTTATATAGGTAGACCACATGTAAGTAATGCATTTCTGAATGATGACACAATGGTTGTCGTATGTAGGAGATTGTTTCTGTTTCTTATTAACGGCCGAAAATGTTATGTTGTTACGACTTAAACACAGTATTCTTAAGAGTTAAGATACTTTATAAGGTTATTTTAATTACTTTTATATATTAGAAATTTGTATTGAAAGGTTTTTATGGAATATTAAAAACAGTATAGATAAAAGTAAAGAGTGTTTGAAATAGCTTTTCATAATAATAACAATACAAAAACTTAGGCAGAATATTTTTAATAGGTGCTCATGCGGAAATGTGTTAACAAACATTTTGTAACAGGCTTCATTTAGAACCATAAATTCATCCTGATAAATTAGACACAAATTAGAAACAACAATTTTTTTTGAAAGTCTATCATTCCGAAATGTTTTATTGCATCACGACAAAATTTATTGAATGAGTTTGTGTACCAAAGTGCAATACTTGTGCAAATTTTCAATTGGTCAAATCATTTAAGCACAACAAAAAATATGAGAAACTTCATGTCCTGAAGCCTGATGCTGAAACGGCTTAATGTATCGTAATCAATTCAACTCAGAAAGCTTTTGTGATAAAGATGTACACTTTTGAAAATGTTCACCTCCATTGGTCAAACCGTTTACGCGCAACAACGAAGAGATTACAAAACCTCATTGGGCCGTGATGCCGAAACGGATTAACGGATCGTAACCAAATCAATTGAGTGATGTTCTGGAGTGAAGAGCTACACTTTTGTAAATTTTCAAATCAAATGGTAAAACCGTTTAAGCGCGACAACAATGAAGTTAAAAAACTTCATTGAGTTCTGGTGCCTAAACGGGTTAATAGATCGTAACCACATTAACTCAGTGAGCTTCTGTGGTAAAGAGGTACACTTTGATAAATTGTCAACTCAATTGGTCAAACTGTTTAAGCGCGACAACAAAGTAATTTACAAAACTTCACTGACCTCTGGTGGATCGTAACCAAATTACCCTAGTGAGCTTTTCTGCTAAAGCGCAAGAGTTTTGTGAATTTTAAAATTAATTGATTAAACCGTTTAAGCAGGACAACAAAAAATTTAATGAACTCCGTTCGACTCTCGTGCCCAAACGGACCGCATCTTCATAAAAATTTGTCACAGGCTTTTTTTCAGACCATAAAACCACCATACAAAATTGGACATAAATCGGGAACAAAAAAATTTTTGGAAGTTGGATGTTGCATCAAAATTTCTTCGGTAATCGCCCAAAGATAAGAGTAACATTGGTACAAATTTGTAACTCAATCGATCAAACCGTTTAGGCAGGACAACGAAAAAAGTAAAAAGCTTTAAATGGCTCTCGGACCGCAATGGGTTAATGAACCGAAACGCGATATAACCTATAACACTTTTCGGGATCGTAGAAATGTTCCTGCAAAATTTGGTTGCAGTCGGACTGGTAGTTTTTACGTGAAAAGGGCAAACAAAGAAACAAACAGAATTTCTTCCAGGGTGTTTTCGACTCGATGGTTTTCCTTGAAATGGGTGATCGTGCATATCGAGATATGAGGGGTTAAAGATTTTTTAGAGACTTTTCATAAAAAAATCTACAATTTTTGAACGTCTTACTATAGAGAAATAAAAAAAAATGTATTTTATTGAGTAAGTTGTTAGCTTTAATTTTTATGCCCTAATGATTCCATAACCCCAATAGTTACAAAGTTATGGAGGTTTAAAATGATTTAAAATGAAAAAATTATGTTTCAAAATCAATTTTCTTTTGAAACACTCTGTATTTGAGGTACTTTTTATAGCATATTTTGAAACAATTTCAAGCCCTATAATTAGTACCTAACAACTTTTTCTCTATCTCTAACCGTTTTTGAGATATGAAGAATAGAAAAGTGTATGATAACACACAAAACGTGTTAACACACTTTTCAAAATAACACACTTTTCTATTGTGATTGAAAATAACACAGCGATTGAAAATAACACATTCTATTCTTCATATCTCAAAAATATGAATCTTAGATATAGATTAGAAATAGCAAAAAAGTTATGATTTAAAATAAAATAAAATAGAAAATTTTATCTCTTCAATTACATCAAAACTTACCTTTTAATTTTTATAGCATTTGATTTAAAATTTATTAATAAAACCAAAACAATACACTAAACTGCTGCAGTTAAACCAATATTTGATTCAAAATGGATTCAAAACTGACTAACATATGACTTTTGACAATTTAAAAAATTTCATATGGCGGTAATAAAAAAAAATGGCTCTGTTTTTGACATTAGGTGGAAGTACTTTGACTTTTCCAAAATTCTTAACAAAAAAAAATTTGTTCTAAGTCAACCATCCGTGGTACTTATGTATGTATGTTGTTTTTTCCGCATTTGGCTAAAAGTCTAAACTCTAAAGAATCCACAAAACCAAATTAAAAAACTGTAAATAAACAAACCTGTAGTAAAAAGGATGAGGGGTTGTTTATGTTAACATTTTGTGTAAAATTTAATTTTTCATAAATCTTTAATAAGTCCATACATACTTATGTATGTATGTATGTCTCAAAATGAACAATATATCCGATGTTAGGTATGAATAGTCGTTTTTCGATAAATTGTATTTGTCTAAAGTGTAGCTGTCGATTATATGAATTTGAATGCAATATAAGATTTGATAACACATTAGTAGGGGCACCTAGTTTTATTATAACACACAAATTCTCCAAAAAAAAATTTTTTTTTCTAATAGCTTTGCTTTTTTGTGGTATATGCAGACTTTAGAAGATGTTATTAAACTAATTTCTTCGAACTACTTTATAGCATTTTCTCTGCTTGAAATTTTGGTCATGATTTTAAAAAGGTTCCATATTTCATCATTATTAAAAAAATTTATTTGAAATATTTATTAAGCTTAAAACTTAATAAATATCAATTAGTGATTATTCACCTATAGAAGAAGGATTTAAATTTTTACTTTATAAATTTAAATGTATAAAATTATTAATTAACATAATATATTGAATTAATGTTAATTAGTTTAACTAAATAGGTATATGTATATGCATGTATAATGTATGTATAATGTATGTATTTATACGTAGTTAGAATTTACATACTTTATATACCTACTACCTATGTAAGTATACATAGATACATATATATAAAGTATGTACATATTCACTATAGTAACCTATAGGGAAAAAAAAACTTTTTTTGAATTTTATGATTTATTTTGTAGTTTTTTAATATACATAATATTATTTATGATCATATCAAAGTACCATACATACATACGTATAAAATTTATTCACTTTTTTTCTCGATTCACATTCAATAATTAATAAATATGCTTTTTTATTTTTTAACCTTTATGGTCTACGTGGTGTAAAATTTTCCTAATAAAAAATAAGAAATAAGTTTGAAATTTTATTAAAAATAAAATTTAAGGACTGGCGAAATATTTTTGTGTTCTTTGAATTTTGCCACATATTTCAATTAATTCGTAAATAGACGTTTTATTCAACTGTTATTTTCAAAAATTTCTATTTTCAGCAATCAGATTTCTAATTTTTAACAAACTTTTAAGAAAATATTTTTGATTTGAATGAGAAAAGTTCAATATTATTGAATTTTAGAATTTGTGATGCATACATAATATACTTACATAGGTATAAATCATAATATTAATTTTGATGCAAACTTCAACAAATAATTTTGTGAATTGCAAGAAAATTATTTTGCACATTTATTATAATTTTTAAAGACATACCATTAAATTTTATAAAAATTCGTTCAATATTTTCGCTCAATATTGACTTCTTGAAGAGAGTCCGGTTTATTGCTAAAGACCAATGATTTTAAATAGCTCTACGAGAAAAAGTCGAATGGTGTTAAATCACAACTTCTTGCCATTAAATGTCACAATTTCTTGAAATAATCGAATCTCCAAACTTTTCTTCCAATAATTCGGTTGTTTCACGTGCTGTGTGGCACGTAGCCCCGTCTTGTTCGAACCAGATGTTGTCAAGATCAACTTCTTCCAATTTCGGCCATAAAAAGTTGGTTATCATCGATCTATAACACTCTCCATTGACAGTAACGGTGTTACCAGCTTCATTTCGAAAGAAGTGCGGATCGATGATTCCACCAGACCAAAAACCACACCAAACTGTTTATTTATTTATATATTGCTATAATTTTTTTTATTGATCGACTTTATTAAAAATTTTAAGTCTTCTAATGTTAACAGCTTAAATCTGAATTAAGTACTTATATTTCCTATTATATTACCATATTGTGTAACCGGTGTGGATTTAATAACTTCTTCAACACTTTCAACAAAATATCTATTAAAATTATTAGATATTTCTGAATTAATTTTACATTTTTTATTATGAAATTCTACTTCATTTATTTCATTTTGTGGTTTCTTTAGAACTAGTCTTTTTATTGTTCTCCACATTGACTTTTGATCAACAGCATTATTAATTTTAGTCGATATAAACTTTGAGTTAGCGTTTTTAGCACATTTCCAAAAAAAATTTGAAAAAATGTGCTTATTAGTTTCACTCTGCCTTCCGTCCGTCCGTCCGTCCGTATGCCCGTCCGTTCGTCTGTTTACAAAACTTCTACACCATTAAAGATAGAGAAAAAAAATTTTAACATAAAATTAAAGCTCCAGTAATATATTTTTACGTGTGTTAACGGTTTTTCTTAGTTACAAAGCGTTCCGGACTTACAGCCCCTTTCTTAAATTTTAATTTCTTAAATTTTAATTTCTTAAATTTTATTTTTTAAATTTTCAAATTTTTGTGCAAGTCACAATTCTAAACAGTTTGTATTGTGTTTTGGAAATGTGCGCTTTTAAAAACTGTTGGTTTACATTCTTTACATTCTGTTGGTTATTCTGATATCTATTTCTTATTATTTTATATTTATTCCATTCTTTATTGTTATTATTAATTACCGAAATTTTATATTGTCTTAATTTTTCGTTTTTAAGTAATTCTAATTCATCAGAATAAAATTCTTGATGTTTATATTTTAACCTTTTTGTAACAATAAAGTTATTTACAATATTCTTAAAGCAATTATTAAATAATTCCGTTTTACTATTGCAATCAAGAAAATATGTCGTCATTAGATCACTACCAATTATTTTATTTCTAAATTTATTTTTATCATATTTCAAATATTTTGTTTTTTCTGTTTTGACTAAATCTACATTTGCATTGATATAGATTATTATAGTTTTACTACAAAATAATCAATTAGCGTTCTTGAATTTTCTGTTATCCTAGTGAATTCCCTGACTATTTGATTGAAACTATTATCACATATTGTTTCTGCTAATCTATTCTGAGAATTATTTGTTTGTAGCCAATTAATATTAAAATCCCCTGCTATTATAACCTTGTTTTTAAAAGCGGATAGCTCTTCTATGTATGAATTGAAAATACTATGAAAATCATAATTTGTGCTTGTGAATGCAGGAGATCTATGAATGCAGCCAAATATAATGTATTATTCGCCTTTTGTACTTTGACTACAAGCCACCAAATTTTTACATCATTAGCCTCACGTTTTATAACTTCATATGACCACTGTTTTTAATATAAATCAGTAAACCCCCTGTATGTCTGGAAACCGAAGTTACTGCCACTAGATTATAATTATCGAGGTTAACTAAATTATCACAGTCTTCATCCGATAAATGAGTTTCACTTAACATTACAAAGTCAAAATTGTTTTTGACAACATTTTCCTCCAATTCCTCAATGTTATTAATAACACCTTGTACATTTAAGTAAACACATTGAATTTTATTTAATTGCTAATATATAATTCTCTTTCTTTGTAAATTTAATTTTGTTTGGTAAATAGGGCAATCTTTACTTTTTGTATCATGGTCCACTTTTGCGTTTGCTAAATTAAGTTTTTTTCTTGGTTCTACAACAATTTAAACAACCTATAGCATTTTTTTCACAATCCTTGGCTATATATGCCCAATTTCTCCACATTTGTAACAGCATGCTCCTATAGTACACTTATCTGCCACGTGATTGCATCCATAGTACTTGTGACATCTGAGTACACTTACTAATTCGTACACTTTACACCTATTCCATTCAATATTGATTCTACCTTTTTCCAAAAAAATTTTAAACACATTTCCATCTACCTCTATTATCGCATTAAAACTATCGCTTTTTTTAGACTGATACACTTTATAACATTTAATTATTTTCATTTCAAAATTATTTTGTGCTCTAATAGCTTTTTCAATTTCATCTGCACTTAATTTTTCACTCATACCAACTACTAAAATTCTAGGATTATTCATATTTGTAGCTTTTACTTCATAGTTTTCACCTAAGCTCTTTTCAATTTCCAGTTTCATTTTATCAACTGATAGTTTGTTCCTACAATTAATTGACACCGCACCTCTTTTTTTTCATTTTTGAATATTATTTATTTTTACAGATAATGCTGAAGGATTAATTATATTTTTAATTTCACTAATCGTTTTTTCACTATCTTGATCTTGTTTTGGTTTGATAATTAATGGCATTTTTAATTGATCTGCATAAGACATTTTTTTTTATTTTTTATTTCACAATTTTTTTTAATTTCATTCAACATATCATTTTTTAAACACTTAATATTTTTTCCCAAATTTTCAATATTATTTTCCATTAATTCATTTACTTTCATTAATTCATTTACTTTTGATATATTATTCTCACTCATTTCTTTCAATAATTCTTTAATGTCACTTGGATTAATATTCTTTAAACTTTCTTTTATCTCACTCAAATTAATATTTATCGTCCGTATTCCCTGCTCACAGTATTCATCACATGAGTATTTTACATTTCTGTTTGTATTTAAACAATGCAAGTCTGCTGTTGTTAGTTTTGAGCATCTTATATGCATTGCTACATTAAAATGCACAAAGCACAAAACTCTCACTAGTTTTAATAGGTCGTTTACAGCTTTTTATACCCGTACGATAAGTATCGGGTATAATAAAATTACTCCTCCGTTTGCAACTCCTAGAAATAAGCGAGCTAGATATACCTTCAAAGGTATGGATCGGATCGGAATCAAATTCTGAGTCGATTAAGCTATGTCCGTCTGTCAGTACGCTAACTCAAAAACTAAGAAAGATAGAATCTTGAAATTTACACAAAATATTCTGCGAGCAATTTGTAGTTTTCCTATTTTTTATGTTTGAGTTCCAACTAAAACTTCGGGTAGCTCCCGAACAACAAGCTCTATAAGGTATATCTTATATCTTCAATCTGAAAATTTCAAACGATAGGTGCTATTATAAGCCTTACAAACATGTATATAATAAATATATACTTGTGCTATACGGTGTCTTAATTTACCGTTATGCGAAACTGAATTATAGCAAAACCTTTCACCCTTCTATCTTCTAAACGGTTTTAGTTGGAATCTTAAAATTTTGACAGAAGTTAGATCTTTGAAAATAAGTATGAGTCATTTCAGAAATTTTTTTGTATCACCCCCCGTTTAGGAGCTGTAAGGGGTCAAAAACTGAAAATTTCCTATTTTTAAACACCTGCAACTTGAACACCTGTTAAAGTTTTTTTGAAGTAATACATAAAAATTAAAGCTTCAACATTATATTCTTATTTCTGTAAACAACTTTTTTTAATTAATAATATAGGTTTACTATATAATTGACGTGTTACTTGATTTTTTCAAATTTTCTAATAAATTTCTTTAACAAATTTTTTGCATTTTCTTTTACTCAATAATTTGAAATTGTTGAGGATATAATGCGTAGTACAAAAAAATGTAAATAAATAAACAACATAACGGTTAGTTGAAGAAATGTTATTTATATGATATTGATATACATACATACTTATATATTATCATGTTTATTTACATATGACATATACGATCACTGATGAATGAATGATAAGAGTATAGATGTACATATATTATATAGCTCCGTATTTACATACATACATATATGTATTTTATTGTACTTATAAGAAAATATTCTATGAATGGAAATATATTTTCAAAGAAATATTGCAATGTATGGCGATATACTTATAACAATATAAATATACTATGTGCGCATTAATATAATATAATATTTAAAATTATATTTACTATTTTGTAATTTAATATACATTTACCGCTTAGTATTAAATGGTACTATAGAATATTTGAAAAAGTTTCGGATTGATATTATGTGGAAGGTTAGATCTGCTTTTGTAGAATGTATAAACATATAGTTTGAATATATGTACAACCCATAGTTCTAGAAATTATAAAATTCACCCAAATTATTTTAAAATACTAAAATATTAAAAAAATAATATTGTAAGCAGAGTGACAGGCTGTGAACATACTAACGGTTCGTACGGATATCTAAGAGTTGACAAAGTCAACTGTATTCTTTCTCGTTTCATTATACAAATCACACTCATGTTTTATTTATGATTTTTGTTTTATATTCTATGATCATAATATTTATTTTTATTTTTTTGTTTTAAACACTTCAATCTATGTAATTAATTTATTTTTAAATAAATATAAATTCGTTTTTTTTAATTTACACAATTAAAATTGTTTAAGATAATATAATTGTCTTTATAATTTTAATTATTTTTTTAAACAAATCTTAAAATCTCGCACGTGTTCTCTCAGTAAAAATCACTCACTCGATTCTAACGATTATGTATATTTTATGTAAATATAAATAAAAATGTTTATGTATATTTAAAATTTAAAAAAAAACGAACTTAGTATAACATAAGTAGATAGGATATGGGCATCCAATGTATGAAACCAATTAGCGGCAGTTTTAAAAGCTTTAAGCTATAGGGTAGGATGTAATGTATGAAAGTTTTGATTGGTAATTAAGGGTTTTAAGCTTTAGGTATATTTAGGTTGATATAAGCACATAAAGATCGATCGTTATGTTTGAAAATGAAGCTTATTTGATTATGAATTTAATTAAAAAAGTTTTGAAATAAATAACAAGAAGCTTGAACTAGTATAAAATTTTGAAAAAGAAATGAAGTAAATATTTTATATTAAAAGTTTTGAAAGCTTATTTAGGTGAAAAGTTTTTAAAGTTTACTTTAAATATAAAATTATTAAAGTTTGAAGTAAATATTTTATATTAAAAGTTTTAAAAGCTTATTTAGGTGAAAAGTTTTTAAAGTTTGGTTTAAATATAAAATTATAAAAGTTTAAACTTAATTTTTGAATTCAAAGTAATAAAGCTCATACATTATTTTTTATTTAGATGAAAAGTTTGTAAAGTTTTGTTTAAATATAAAATTATAAAAACCTAATTTAATATTTATTTGAAAAATTATAAAAAGTTTTTAAAGATAGTTTTGAATACTTCAAATAAGCTTAAGCTATTGAACGGAATATTCTTAATTAGATATGAAAAGTTTATTAAAGTTTAAGCTTGATTTAATATTTACGTGAAAAATTAAAAAAAGTTTTATAAAATAAAAAAATAAGCTTAAGCTATTGTGTTGAATATTCTTAATTAGTTATGAAAAGATTTTAAAGTTTTGACTTAAATACAAAGTTAATATACATTTTTTCTTTTTTTTTTTTAAACTTTTATTTTATTGTGTATATATCTTGATACAAGCTTAACCTAAAAAAAAGTTTACAAAACAGTTTCATTTCAATTATTATTAACATTTAAAATAAAGTAATTTTTTTTTGTTAATTTATGTAAATTTAATTTGACTTATATCTATCTATTTTAAATTATTTAATTTATTTTATCTAGAGTACAAAATGCAAAAAACTTAAAAAATCATTATTGTATCTGCTTGTTTTAAATAGAATTGCCCTAACTTAACTTAAACTACTTAGCCTACTTAACCTACTTAGAACCTAAATTAGTAAACATTTGCTTGCTATAAAATCTCATCCAACCACCATTATCGTTTTTTAATGCATTTGTCTTTGTCCGGTATGGACATGTCATATTTTAAATTATCTCCATTAATATTGCCTGGGTCGTATTCAATTTTTTTACATGTGGCCCGTCTATTATAGTGAAATAATATGGGAACATGGCTTTGGTTTTGAATGTAACCATTTTTATCCAAAAAGATAAAATGCTCAGGGGCTATGAAGCCAGTGAGCAAAGCCTTTTTAATGTACTCCTCATTGTGGTAAAATATATGTGATATCAGACCATTTTCAGGAGTTTGTAGTGCTCTATCATAATGATCTCGAACTAATTTTATGATAAAATTATCCATTCTTATGATTTTTGCTTCCTTGTACAAGTATTTATTGGAATAATAATGCTTGTAGTCGGATTCAGGCTTTCGATGTTTGTTAATACATACTCTTATGCACTTTCTTCGAACTTACGTATTTTTTCCATTAGGCTTCCACTAATGTTGTACCATATGGGTACACCATATGTAAGTGTTGGCCTTATTAATGTTTGGTAACATATTATTTTGACCCGGTTGCTAATGTTTTTATTGTAGAACAGGTTTTTGGCAGCCATAAATGCTTTGTTACCTTTAAGAATTGTGTGTTTTATATGCTCGATATAGTTCAGATTTTGATGTAAATGAACTCCGAGATATTTGACAACTTTTCTGTTAGAAAGAGTTGAATTTGGAGATTTTATAAAAAAATTTTTCGAGTTCCTTCTAATGTCTGAACTTGTTTTGTCAACCGTATCACGAAATAATACGGTTTCACATTTATTGAAGTTCATTTTTAATATCCAAACTTTACAATAGTCCAAAACGGTATTGAACATTTTTTGTATTTTGGATTGAATGCTATTTACGGTGTCGTTCGCGGAGTAAATTATTATATCATCCGCGAAAGCTAGTGTATAATTATTGCCTTTTATTCTATCCAATAGAAATAACAACTCGGAGATATAGATCGAAAACAGGATTGGTGCATTGACTATACCCTGTTGCAGCCCGTTTTCGATATGAAATTTTTTATATGGCGTTTTTGCCTTGTTAACAATTTCGAAGGAATTATCGTATAACATACCATGAATTATAGTGATCAATTATTGAAGAATTATGTATTTTATAAGTTGCATATAGATCCAAACAATATTAATCTTTTAAATCAGAATAACATTAATGTTAATAATTTGGAAAAAACTAACACAAACAAATTTATTTTAAAAGATTCAAGTCAAATTTATAATGTTATGGCCTCTAAATCAAACCATCTAGCCAAATAGTATTAAAAGCTTTTTCTAAGTCAATTAGACAAGCACCTACAGCTAATTTTTTATTAATAAACCAACATATATCAGATGTAAGTTTGTTGATTGTATGTATGGTACTGTGCTTATATCTAAAACCAAATTGATTTTGTGGAATTAGATTGTTTTCGTTGACGAATTTTGTAATTTTATCGTTGATAATAGTTTCATAAACCTTGCTTATGTTAGGCATTAAAATTATAGGCCTATAATTATTTGAATCAGTTGGATCTTTGCCTGGTTTCTTTAGCAATATAGTTTTCGCAGTTTTCCATATATTTGGAAAATACGAATTGTTAATTGCATTGTTAAAAATTATAATATTTCGAAATTATAAAATTACTTAAATTTTTTAGTACCACATTTGGTATATTATCGTTTCCTGATGAAACTTTATTTTTTAAAGCTTTAAGCTTTGCCTTAATTTCTTCAAGGTTTGTGAATTTGCTTTTTTCCCCGTATAGCATTGACGATTTATTTATATTGGAAAATGTGGATAAAGTTATACTATTGGATCTTAATTGTTCGAAATTAATTTTGAATTGTTGAACTTTATTTTCTACTTTAGTGTGGAATCTACTGTTTGTTGGTATATTTATTTTGTGAGTTTGTTCTAAATAAGAGGTCATAAGATTATAAATTTGACTTGAATCTTTTAAAATAAATTTGTTTGTGTTAGTTTTTTCCAAATTATTAACGTTAATGTTATTCTGATTTAAAAGATTAATATTGTTTGAATCTATATGCAACTTCATGATTTGGTTATATTTATTTTTTCGAAATATTTTATTGATTTGGGGAAACATATTACTTTGTGGAGATATTTTGAAGGCGGTTTTTGTAGTAATTACTTATTTCTGTTTTAATTTGTTGTTTAATGAGTGTGTTTATATTATTAAGTAAACTTTTAAGTAGTTGAATATCTTGAGTAGAGAAATCGAGTCTTTGTTTGTAAATTTTGTGGATATCGTTTAACAAAGAGTTTTTTTTTTTCAAAAGTTGTTTAAGTTTTCGGGAGTTAAATTTATTTAAGTTATTTGTGAATTTTGTTTTAGGAATTATTTCGTTCATGGTTTGTTGAATAATTTTATTTAATTTTAGGAGATAAAAATTTATATTTTGCAACGATATGTTGCAATTATCCAAAATTTTACTATCCGTGTTAAGATATTCAGTTAAGTAATTTCGATCTAATTTTCTACGAAATCTATTCCAATTAATATTATTGAAATCGAATTTTTCTTCACATAGTAACTCTTTACTTAGAACTTGTTCATTATTAATACAGAACGGAATACAAATAGCATTATGATCACTATCATATGGCAGAGTTGTAAGCTTGTTATAGGTTTGAGAGAAACTTACAGCTATTCTCACATCGGTAATGACTAAATCTATGTATGAGTTTGCACGTGGTAGTGTGGGTGCGTCTGACAAATGTAGTTTCATTTTATACAGTATGTAATTTTTTTGGATCCAATTATACAATTGGGTACCACGAGTGTTGTTAACAACGTTCGACCAAGAAGTATGTTTGGCATTAAAATCACCCGTTAATATAAAAAAATTGTTAATATTGGATAAATTTAATGTTTGCAAAATTTTTTCAAGTTCTGTCAAAAAATTAGGTTAATTTCTATTTGGTGCGTAAATAGAAATTATATATAATTTTTTGTTTTGCTTTAATTGCAGGGATATGATACAAGTTTCGATGCATGTAAATTGATCGAAAATGCAATTATTTACAATTTGGTAGTTAAGATATTTTTTAATTGCTATGGCAACACCGCCACCGTCAATAGCATTTTTTCGATCTTTTCTAATAATATCATAATTGTCTAGTGACATATGATCAGATGGTTTCAACTTTGTTTCACATGTACAAATAATGTCTGGATTGTTGTTCTCTATAAAGTGCATAAGTGCGTATTTTTTGCTGTATGAGATAAGAGAGTTGACATTTATTGAAATGACTTTATATTTGCTTGTTGGATTAGACATATTGTTGATTGGATTCAATGTTCATACAATCGAATAATATATTAATTCTATTGGTGTTAGTATTATTATTTTTTTCTATATTATTAATTTTTTTATTTAAATCTATAATACTATTACGTATTTCTAATAAAATATCAGTGTTAATGTTATTCATGTTATTATTGGTATTACTATTACTACTACTAATGTTATTATTTCTATACTCACTACAGTTGGGCTGTACAAAATTCGTTGCCATGTGCTTAGTTGCTATACGTCTTTTTACTATTTCCTTGCTTTCGTGCTGCTTTTTTATTTTTTCCTGATAAACTGGACAGTTTCTATATGATGATGGATGGCCGTAATTTTTGCACATAGTACCGAACAGCTTTTCTCTGGGATCTTCAGGCTTAATGGTACATTGCCGCGGTAGATGGTTATCACCACATTTAATACATCTGGGGTCCATTTTACAGTTCGATGCAGAGTGTCCAAAACGCTGACAACGTGTGCATTGCATCATGTTCGGTTTGTTGATTCGCTCCCATTAAATAATTTGATGGTCGATGGATTTTATTCTGGATATATCATTTATTTTCTGTGGCGATGCCTGCACAATAAAATGAGGTAGGATTATGCCTTTAGCAGATGTAATTTTTGTGGTAAGTCTTGTTACTTTCTCAAATTTGATGACATCGTTATCATATTCTTTCATTATATTTTGCTTAAGCCTTTGAGTACAAGTGTAATTTTCTTGTCTTCTTTTGGAGTAAACGTGTAATAATTAATTC
Organism: Poecilobothrus nobilitatus; assembly: GCA_947095535.1. NCBI lineage: Eukaryota > Metazoa > Arthropoda > Insecta > Diptera > Dolichopodidae > Poecilobothrus > Poecilobothrus nobilitatus. Next base: position 837,252 of record OX352772.1, on the reverse strand, counting down.
CAGATTTATCAAGAAGTTCACGTGCTTTTTTGAATTCTTCAATGTTGAAGGTATAGAGAATGTTATTATTTTCCCCTGATTGTTTAATCAGGAAATCTTTAATTTTTAGACTTTTGGAAAGTAATTCTTTCAGCATTTTTATATCTGTTTTTCCAAAATTGATTGGTGGCATACGTTTTTTTGTGTTCTGGACACTCTCAATTGGCTTTTGCTGAGCACGTGGAGTACTTTCAGAGGTCGGTATATGTGTTGTAATTTTTTTTTTTTTTCTTTTGTTCTTTTAGCCAACTCTTCTATTCCTAACTCTAATGCGTTGGCCTCAGGCTCGTTGACACTTTTGGAAGATGAATTTAGTGGAACATTTATCTTGGAGTCATCATCAGCCACATCCACCTGAGGAAGAAAACAATTTCCACTTGAGCTTGGCCCTTCACCACCATTATTGGCCTTTAAAAGTTTTATAAGTTTATTATTTTCGTTTTGCAACTTTTCAATAATTAATTTTAATTCACGAACTTCCTTGTTTTGTTTCATTTTAGTATTTGGCTTGGAAATGCTTTTATTCAATACTTCGTTTACTTTTTGATTTACAGCAGTTTTCAATCCGTTTGCGGGTAAATTAATATCATTTTCCATAATTGATATCCTTTATTAAAGGAGTCCAATTTTATGGAAACTTACTACTTATTAATATAGCAAGTGTTAATTTTTTCTTTTTTTTTTTATTCAAATTTTAAGATAATAAGAAAAAAAAGAAAAAAAAAATAAAAACAGAATAAAATAAAGAAAAGCAATTTCTGTTATTTTTTTGTGATGTTTTATTTTTAATTGAATTTTTGTGTTATAGCTACGTCCTTTCACTTTCGCGTTCAAAACTCGAATCGTCGATATCAATCGATGGAATTAGTTGAAATAATGCCATATTTCGTCTGTCTTTATCCCGTCCCAAAAATTTCAAATAAAACTGTGCTCTATTCAATTCCTCTAATTCTGGTTCGTTTGTTACTTTTTTTGAAAACCTGTCCGGCATGAAAAATATAATTTTTTCATTGGTTAGTGGATCTTCTACCTCGCAAAGCACCACCGTTTGACCTCTTTTCGTCTCTAAAAAGCGCCAGGAAATCACCTCGTATATTTTATTCTGTTGTAAAATATCAATATTTTGATATTTTTCACTTGAACCCACTCCCAATTCCATTAAATTTTTTAAAAAGGTAGCCATTTTTCATTAAAAAAATAGAAAATAGAAAATTAAAAATAAAGAAAACAAATATCTTACCATATTGTTTGTTTTATTTTGTAATGTTATGTATACTTAATAAAGTAAATAATTTCTAATGATATTAAAGGAAAATTGTTGTCTTTATATATGAAAAACTTTATATATGACTTCCCTACTATATAGTATACAATCACAAGTTTTTTTTTTTTTTTTGGAAGTTTTTGAAAACGATTATTTTAAATTAATGAATAATGCTGTTTTCGGTAAAACAATGGAAAATGTAGATAAAAGAAAAAATGTCAAAATAGCTACGTCTTGGGAAAGTCAAGGAAGACATTTAGGTGCTCGAGCGCTAATAGCAAAACCAAATTATCATAGCCACTCTAGATTTACTGAAAACTTGATAGCCATTCAGCTTAATCATACAAATATATATTATGACAAACCTATGTATTTGGGATTTACGGTACTCGAACAATCTAAAATTCTTATGTATGATTTTCATTATGATTATATTAAACCTAAATATGGTAGTAAGGCTTTATTAAATTATACAGACACTGACAGTTTTATTTATACTATACAGGCAGATGATTTTTACGCTGACATATTTAATGAAATACCAAAACGTTTTGATACATCAGATTATCCATCCGACAATTTATTTAATTTTGCTCTAATGAATAAAAAAGTTCTGGGTCTTTTTAAAGATGAATTTAATGGAAAAATTGTTTCTGAATTTATTGGATTAAAATCTAAAATGTATTTCCTTCAAAAATATGAAAATAAAACTATTAAAAAAGCTAAAGGAATAAAGAAATATATTGTCAATTCTTTAACATTAGATAATTATAAAAATTGTTTGTTAAAAAATGAAACTTGTTTAAAACAAATGAAAATATTTAGATCACATTTACATGCAATTTACACACAAAATTTAAATAAAGTAGCTTTAAGTTCATTAGATAATAAAAGATATGTAACTGAAGATAATATAAAAACATATGCTTGGGGGCATTATGCCATTGAGCAATAGTTGTAAAAAAACAAAATAAAAAAATCAAATTTTTGTTAGCTTAATATTAATAATAAAAATCACAATTTAAAGATGTTTAAAAAAAAAAAAATATTATACACACATTAAAAGTGTCTTTCAATTTTTTAAAAACTTTTTTTTTAATTTTTCAGATAAATATTAAACCAAAAGCTTTAACTTTAATAATTACTTAAACAAGACTTTATAAACTTTTCATATCTTCACTTTAACCAGCTTAACTTTTAAAATTTGAAAACATAAAAAACTTTTAACTTTTCAGTTAAATATTAATTCATCTAAATATTAAAATCTAAACTTTAATTATATTAACTTCGAAAACTTTTCTAATCTGCTTGAAAATTTTCAACAGCACTATAGCTTAGGCTTAATATTATTAATTTAAAAAACTTTTCTTTAATTTTTCAAGTAAACTTTAAACCAAGCTTAAACTTTCGTAATAATAGTTTTGTATTTAAAGCCTACTTTAAAAACTTTTCTTATCTCTTTAATACTCAGCACTACAGTTTAATTTCTTAAGCTTATTATTGTTTTAAATATAAAAAGTTTTATATTTAAATGTTTAGGTAAGTAACTATTAAATTAAGCTTAAACTTAATGATAATAATAACTTTGAATATAAACCAAACTTTTTATAACTAATTTCGAATTTTCAACACAATAGCTTAAGTTTTTTATGGTTAAATTTTTAAAACTTTTTTTCAATTTTTCAGGTTAATATTAAATCAAGTTTAAACTTTGATTATAATAACTTTGTATTTAAACCAAACTAAAAGCTTGAAAAACTTTTCATAGCTTCCCACATATAAAAATATTTCAGCAATTTTAAATCAAGTTTTAAGTTTCATAACCAAGCGTTCGCCTAAAAGTATGCAGAAAAAAGTGTTATGAGTATAAGAAGAATTTTAACATTGATATTAGTTTTCAATCCTTCGTATTAGTTCAAGGAGTAAGGATCGCACTAATTGAACGTTTTTCAACTAAAATTTGTATTTGTATTATCTCTATTAATTGTTGCTTTTTTTGTATAAACTTGTCACTAAGCAAAAGATACTTACATATACATAGTTTCTAAAAATAAAGAAAAAGTAAAAAGCTGATCCCTTTGCACAGCTGAGAAAACAAAGAAGAAATGCTTCCTTCGGGGAGCTCAAACAGTTTCCAACTGTTGGAGGAAAGTACATCTAAAAAAAGGAAAAAATCAAAAAACATTGCGAATGTTCCAACCTATATAACAAATGCAAATGAAGAGTTCAAAAAATTTTTAAATATAAAATCAACTGATACCAACGTTCCACTTAGGATGCAAAATAAATTTGTCTTGAACAAGATGCTTGAAGATATTTATCCAAAATTCAAGGCCTCCTGGGACAGAACAGGCAACATCGTGCTCGAAGTTCCAAGTAAAAGAATTGCTGACTTATTTCTTAAACAAGATAAACTGGGCAAAATTGATATCAATGTTGAGCTAAATAAAGGCTTAAATTTTTCAAAAGGCTTAATTTACGATAAAGATTTAACAAATGTTGAAACGAATGAAATACTTGCCGGATTGAAAGAAAAAAATCCAACTGTGGTTGAAGTTTTCAAATTATCCAAAATGCAAAATGGCCAAAAAATTTTTACTGGTGCCATCATTGTCACGTTCGATTCCTTTGAGCCTCCTGAGTACATCAAGAGTGGCTTTACAATCGTTGCGGTAAAGAAGTGGTATCCTAATCCTATGAGATGCAGAAAATGCCAAAAGTTGGGTCATTTGCAAAAATATTGCCAAAACTCACCAAGATGTGCTGATTGCGGTTTGGAACGACCTGAAGGTGATAAATCACATATATCGATGTGCAAGATTTTCAGCTGTATAAATTGTAAAGGTGCAGCCCATAGTGCAGCATCAAACACGTGCCCATCGTACACACGAGAAAAGGAAGTTTTAAAAATAAAAACCGATTTACATTGCACTAAACGTGATGCATATAAACATTATGAATTAAGCTATATGTCAAATCAAAAAAATCAAAGTCAAACTTTCTCCCAGTTGTTCAAAACTCAACATGAGCAAAATAACCTGCAAACAATCAATAAAAACGAGCTTCCAACAAAAAGATCAACTAATTCTACAAACGATTTATCACCACTTAATTTACCAATCAACTCACCTTCAACAAGTCTGAACTCACCTTCAACAAGCCTGAACTCAAGCTTTCATCAAGAGCACTCACCACAAATCAACACAACAATTTCTGTAGAAAAAAATCACACCAAACAAAAAACGATAAGTACCATAGACCCAAACCATAACATAATTAACACACAAAATAATTATAATAATAATTCTAATAATATAATTTTCAACAATAAAAATACTAACAATAATGAAATTTCAATTACACCTTTACTATTAGATAACACATTAACTAACAGCAACAATAACTTGCATGATAGTAATAGCAATATAAATAATACTATTAGTAGTAATAATAACAGTTTGTACAGCTCTGACAGCAGTCCAATTATAATAGAATAACAATATAGAATTACAAATTCATAAAAAAAAAAAAAATAACATTCAGTTATAGGTAAAAGTTAAATTATATTCAATTAAATTCTTATTATTTGTTACAAATTAAATTTTTATAATTAGTTCTTATAAATTAAATTACATTAAATTCTTATCAGTATTCAATTAAATTCTTAATATTAGTTAGAAATTAAATTAAATTTTTATAATTAGTTCTTATAAATTAAATTAAATTTATATCAGTAGCTCTAAATTAATCTTAAAAATATTAATAAATTAAAAAACCTTCCGATATGAATAATAATAATACAGCCAACCGCTACAAAAAAAGTAACTTAATTCAATGGAACATACAAGGCTACCACACCAATAAAGGCTTTTTAGAAATATGAATTAAAAAACACAAACCTCTTATAATAGCTCTTCAAGAAACTCATATTAAAAAAAACTTGGCTCCAAGTGAATTTCTTAACTACAATTGTTATTTTGATCATTTTTCATCAACAGGAGGTTTAGGTTTCCTAATAAATAAAGGTCTTAGTTATAAAGCGATTCACTTAAATACGACCATTCAAGCAAGTGCAATAAAGATTAACTTTCCAAAATATTCCATTCCAATCACTATTCTAAATTTGTATTTGGAACATTCAAAAGAATATAGAAAGGAAGACTTGGAAGCCTTAGTCCTGCAAATTCAAAAACCTTTTATAATCACGGGCGACTTCAATGCAAGAAATTGCATGTGGGGAGACCGAGTATCAAATTGTAAAGGGAGAATAGTAGAGCAATGGCTCGAAGCAAATGACGAGTTAATTCTTTTGAACGACGGGTCTCCAACCTTATTCAGTACACATAGTACTCTGACCTGCATTGACTTAACCATATGCTCTCCTGAATTAGCTCACAAATTTCAGTGGCAAACTGAGCCAAACCCTAAAGGGAGTGATCATTTCGCCATTTTTTTATGCACCGAGTACGACAGAATTACATATAAGCGTAAAGTAAAATTTTTGGAGCGAACAGCCGATTGGACCAAGTTCGAAAATCTATTAGAACATTATCTTCGTGAAAAACCACAATCCACAAATATTAACAGAGAAGCAGCCACTCTTACAAAAAGTATACGATTCGCGGCAAGCCAATCCATGCAAACCTCCAAACCAATCAAAGGAAACCATCCTCCTTGGTTCAACCAAAACATTAAAAACCTTATCACGATACGTAATGTAGCTTGGAGAATCTACAAAAACGACACAAACAGTCAGAATTTAGTTAGAGTTAGAAAAGCGAATGCAGCACTAAAGAGGGAAATTAAATTAGCGAGATCCAAATCATGGGAAAACTTTGCGAATAGTATTGGAGACTGCAATACTGACTATTGGAAAAAGGCTATGAGGGTATTAGGAAATAGGAGTAATGGAATAATAGCGATTAAGCACAGTCCAAATGGGGAACTAGCCATAGATTCCGAAGAGAATGCTGAATTCTTTGCGGAAATGTGCTATAAAAACTCAGAAAATTACATCTATACAGCGGAATTCAGAAAGGAAATAGAAGACTTCACCCTCCCAAACATAATAGCAAACTCGAAGGAAATTGATAGCTTAATAACATTGAACGAAACTCAACAAATACTGTCAAAATTCAAAGGAATAACTCCAGCCCTAGACGGAGTTTCTTATTGTATGCTCAATCATACAACATTAAACTTCAAAAAAAGACTTGTAGATCTCTATAACAACATACTCAGCTCATGTAATTTTCCACAAGCCTGGAAAACTGCTGAGCTCATACCTATTCCTAAAGGACGTAAAAACCCAAACGACCCTTCGAGCTATAGATTTATATCTTTACTTGCTACTATGTCTAAGCTTCTAGAAAAAATATTGGGAAACAGGTTAAGCTGGTTTTTAGAAAAAAAGCTCTCTGCCAAAATACACGGTTTTAGGCCAAATAGGAGTACTACCACACTGCTGCAAACCCTGGAATTCGGTTTCTCTATGGCACTGAACAATAAAGAACATGGTACAATTATTTCATGCGATATTGAGAAAGCCTTCGATAAAATAGCGCGACATAAAATATTAGAACAGCTTGTAGAGTGGAAATTAGGTTTAAAATTCATTAAAACTATTCAGAGTTTTCTGACAAATAGGAAAATTCTAGTAAAACTTAATGGTACAATTTCTAGTGTGAAAAACCTTTATAATGGTATTCCTCAAGGATCCCCGCTATCAGTACACCTATTCAACATCTTCATATCTTCTTTGACAACAGCTATAAAAGAGATAAATGGCCTAAGATATCTAATATACGCAGACAATATACTCTTATATAGCATAGACAGAAATAGCGAACATAACAATATTCTGCAACTAGGGCTTAATAAACTAAAATGTGGGCGGATTCACATGGGGTTAACTTCCCTATCAGTAAAATGGAAGCAATTCATATATGCAGTAAGAGAAGATGTGTAGTAGAACATTACTCATATTGCAATAGTGACATAAAATTAGTAAAGGATATCACAATACTGGGACTTAGCTTCACTAATAAGTTCAAATACGATCCACATGTGAACAAACTTCTGAAAAAATTAAAAAATACAAACAATCTTCTTAAACTCATTTTTCGAAGCAAATGTGGACCTCAAATTAAAATAGCCCTACAAATAGCGAAAGCGTTGCTTATTGGTAAAATTGACTATGCAGTCTCTATTTACGGCTTTTGTACCAAAACCCAGATAGGAAAAATTCAAGCGCAATTAAACCAAGGTGCTAGACTCGCTCTAGGAGCGTTAAGAACAACGAATGTGGACAGTCTCATGATAGAGTCGGGTTTTGTAACATTCGTGGAGAGACGTGACATGGTAGCTACGAAAAATCTGCACAAACAATACAGTGATAGATCCCAACCTCTAAATAGGCTTGTAAAATAAATGAAAAAATTATAGCACCAACAAGGTCATCTTTAGTCAAAACCATGAGCATAAATACAAGTTTAGGGATCCGCTTTGACGAAGCTTTAAATACTAGTGAACATACTCCACCTTGGTCATTTATTTTATTTTTTTATTTTATTTTACAAAACCTAAGCAAGGTCGTTACAAAAAAAATTTTTAAATTAATGCTTATAATTAAAATTAAACAAAACAATGACTTAAAACTACATTTATAGTAACTTAAAACCTAAAAAAAGTTAATTTATTGTTATTGTTATTATTAATTTTTTATTTAAACTACATTAACAACTTTATTTTAACAAAAAAAAATTGAAATATGATATCAGTACAGATATGTACATATATATAATGACAATCAATTTAAAATTTTATGTAATAACTTATGTAGCAAATTAAACGTAAATAAATATCTTATTATTACGTAGAAGTAAAATTAAAAAAAAAAATGAACATTTTTTTTTTTATTAACAGTACTTGAAAGCATTAAATTACTATTTATAAAATGTACAAAAAAAAAAAAAAATGATCTAAATGAAAAACATTAATTGTATTATAATGCAATACAATAAATGTGCTATGTTTAAAATTATATCATAATTAAAAAAAAAAAAAAAAATTTTTTTTTTGCTTAAGTAAGAATTAATTGTCTAAGGTCTAATCACAGAAAATACATAGACACGACAATATCTAACAATCTCAAATCACAAACAAATAGTGAAACTTTCTTTCAGCTTTATCAAAATCTAACCCAAAAATACACAACGGCTTATAAAATCTTCACTGATGCAAGTAAAACAACGGAGGGTGTCGCACTAGCCGTAGTGGATGAGAGTAATTTAATTTAAAAAAAACAATTGCCGAATAGCTTTCAAATTTACAATGCTGAAATAGTGGCTATCTACGAAGCGCCATTATTCTCAATTGGCAGCGCCCAAGAATCCATAATAATCTTTTCTGACAGTTTAAGCGCCTTGAATGCAATAAAAAATCTCAACAATAAACAACCCATTGTCAGGTTTATCAGGAATGCATTAGAGAACTCCAGAAAAAACATCAAACTAATATGGGTACCAAGTCACCAGGGCATAGCCGGAAATGAGAAAGCCGACGAAGAAGCAAAACGAGCCATAAAATCACCATCTACTCTCCAACTTACTTTCTTTTTAAAAGAAAAGACCAATGAATTAGAAAGAAAGCTGTTACTTCCCAGGCAACTGAAATGGAATACTTCCAACAGCTTCCTAAAATGTCATTGGCCTCAAGTTGTACCTCCCACTTATAGTGTGGGTAACAAAAGAGTCCTAGAAAGAAAAATTTGCAGAATTCGTTTAGGACACACTTTTTTTACTAAAAGACATATATTTGAAAATAGTAACCCGCCAATATGCCCCTATTGTCAGAGTCAACTAACAGTCAAACATATGTTCCATGAATGCTACATTACAAAAAATTTTGCTCAGAGTAATTCAATAGATCTAAAGAATATCTTAGTTCCAACATTAGAAAATGCAAACAAAATCCATAAAATTTGTACAATATTTAAAATCTGGAACAACATTTAATTTTTACCTAAAATAGTTTAGCTCTCAATTCTGTATAAACTGTAATATAATTGCTATGTTAATGTGTTATTAAACAAAATATTGTAAATAAAGTAAATAAATGTAAATAAATCTTAAATTCTAATTGTAAGCACAAAACAACAAACCTAACGAATCCTAGCAAAATTTTTGAACTAATCAAATATAATGTAAATACAAAAGAAAAAATTAACTTAAGATAACACTTATAGTATAATATAATATAATAAATATAAAACATTAAACTGTAAATAGCACTGTCAAGCCCAAAATGGCCTTAGTAGCCGAGGGCTCTACTGATATTATAACAATTAATTGTATAATGTTAGAGTTAAATAAAATAAATAAATAGTTTTGTATATTAACTTTGTATTTAAGTCAAAACTTTAAAATCTTTTTATATCTAATTAAGAATATTCAACACAATAGCTTAAGCTTATTTTTTTATTTTATAAAACTTTTTTTAATTTTTCACGTAAATATTAAATCAAGCTTAAACATTAATAAACTTTTCATATCTAATTAAGAATATTCCGTTCAATAGCTTAAACTTATTTGAAGTATTCAAAACTATCTTTAAAAACTTTTTATAATTTTTCAAATAAATATTAAATTAGGTTTAAACTTTTATAATTTTATATTTAAACAAAACTTTAAAAACTTTTCACCTAAATAAAAAATAATGTATGAGCTTTATTACTTTGAATTCAAAAATTAAGTTTAAACTTTTATAATTTTATATTTAAACCAAACTTTAAAAACTTTTCACCTAAATAAGCTTTCAAAACTTTTAATATAAAATATTTACTTCATTTCTTTTTCAAAATTTTATACGAGTTCAAGCTTCTTGTTATTTATTTCAAAACATTTTTAATTAAATTCATAATCAAATAAGCTTCATTTTCAAACATAACGATCGATCTTTATGAGCTTATATCAACCTAAATATATGTAAAGCTTAAAACCCTTAATTACCAATCAAAACTTTCATACATTACATCCTACCCTATAGCTTAAAGCTTTTAAAACTGCCGCTCATTGGTTTCATACATTGGATGCCCACATCCTATCTACTAACATAAAAGATGAATAAATTTCATATTGATAGATGTCGCGACTATTTGGAGCACAGCCTTATTTTTCTTTTCTATACCAAAAAATTTGTTCTTCTTGGAATGTCTTATATATGCATAGTCTTTGATTTAGCCCAATTTTGTTGAAGCTATTCACATAAGCTAGATAAAGAATAGGGTCTAGAACTGTGCCTTGTGAAACTCCAATTTATAGACTTGCTTCTTCACTAATATGGTCGTTTATTCTAGTTTTGATTTTTCGAAAATTTAAATACGATTTAAATAGATTGGCTGCAACACCTCTTATACCTATATTGAAAAGGTTATTTATTATTATGTCATGAGTTACAGTCTCAAAAACTTTTTTTAGATGTAAAAAAATAGCGACTGCGTAGTTATTTTTATCTAACGCCATAATTATGAAATTAACAACTTCAAACGGAGCTGATTCTCTGCTGCTTCCGTTTAAAAAACCAAATTGATGTTCATCAATTAGATTTGAATTTATAAAGAATGCAATTAAACGACGTTTAATAACCTTTTCAATAACCTGTTTAACCTGAGAGCTTTCGTATGCAAGGTTGGTATCTTAACCACTACACCATTGGCTGGATGCATGTGTATATGATATATAATAAATAAAATTGGTAACGTTTATTTTTATGCCCATAACAATTTTATAAAGCAATGTATAATAATTTAAAAAAAAGAAATTTAAAAATATGATGTTTATTATATTATTATGATGCTACGAAATACGTTCCCCCAAACCCCCGCTAAACCAATTATTGAAACCCTGATTTGATTTTGAATCCAACCGTAAAACCGCTCGGAATTATTTTTTCCCAGTACATTTCAAAACAAAAGCATTTCATATAGCATTTTATATTTTATATAATATGTTTTATATTCAAATTATTAATGAATATAAGTATATAAAAATGTGAAAAGATTTTTAAAAACAATAAATATAGTATTTCATCTATTTTCACATGGCATAAAAAATCCTAATTTTTTCAAACATAAGTAGTTCTTATAGCTAACATTTCTGAATTTTGGTTATACTGGAGCATTTGGTTATGCGGGTAGCCTGCCAAGTTGTATGCCAAGTTCTTTTTAAATTAAAATAACTCAGAGTCTGTTGAAGCTAGGTATCAGAAATTTTGTAAAAATTTGTCAAATTGCATTTTAACAATTTCTGTAAAACTTGGTTGGGCGAGAGCAGTAGGTTCAGGCTTCTTACACTTCTTGGAACTGTATGAAGCTAAACGGTCTGAAATCTTACAAACGATGATTAAGTTTTAGCAAAATCATAACTTCTTAAAATTTGGTTGTGCATATCTTGGTAGTTAACATCGGTACTAAAATATCTGAAATTTTTTTGAAATATCTTTGTGTATGTACATATTTGAAAACTTTTTTTTAGGAAGACGGACGGATAAGATAGTTTATTGTTGTACTCGTATATCCATACATTAATATAAAAACTCGTAATTAAATACTTAAAAAAAATTCATTTGGTTAGTTTTTGAAGCTGACATCACACATCCAATAAAGTACTACTTATCTTCTATACTAATACTCTGTAATATATACTAGAAAATCGGAAACGTTTTCACACACACAATATGATGTGTATGTGTATTATAATAGGTATACGAAAAAATAAGAATACGAAAAAGTGTTCACACAAATATATGACGTATTAGCTGGTAAAAGCTTCGTAACAGACTTTAAAGTAGTTTTGTTTAAACTTTAGTAGTTTTAGATTGAAATTTTGATTTTTAAACAGAATTTTTGATATAACATAAAATATAAGAATTTTTTTTATTATTATAAAATTCGGCAGATTTAGACAATTATATTTCAAAATAAAGTCAAAAACTTACTAAATATTATAGAAATGGATATTTTTCTTTACAAAACAAGAAAAAAATAACATAGAATATATAATTTTAGAAGCCTTCATAATAGATTCATAAGTTTGTACTAATTTATTATTAGACCACTAATAATATTGTTAGCCATGGAAAAAAATAAGATTTATTAGATAATATCATCAGATCAGATCTGATTAAATGGACTTGCCAAAGCTTTTTTTTTCTTTTAATCATGAAAGCTTCCTTAAACTTTACACTTTCGTTCTTTTTTTTTTATTTAATTCATTTAATAAATTAAATTTATAAGAATTTCTGATATATAAAAAATAATTCGTAATTTTTAGTAATTTTATGTTTAAGTATTTTTAATGACATATTCAATATAATAATATGAAAGTCTTATTATACCCGTACGGTAAGGATCGGGTATATTAAAATTGCTCCTCCGTTTGTAACACCTAGAAATAAGCTCGCTAGATATACCTTCAAAGGTATGGATCGGATCAGAATCAAATTCTAAGTCGATTAAACTTTGTAAGTCCGTCCGTCCGTCCGTCCGTCAGCAAGATAACTCAAAAACTAAAAAAGCTGGAGTCTTGAAATTAACACAAAATATTCTTACAACAATTTGTAGGTTCCCTATTTCTTATGGTTGAGATCCAACGAAATTTTCGGGTAGCTCTCGAACACTTAACTTTTAGATCCCCACATTTTTTTTAAAATAGAGCCATGCAATTTTAACTGCTAATAGATATCATAAAATTATTAATTTTATTTTTAACAACTTTTTTCTGTAGCTCCACCCGTTACGAAGCTTCAGCTCCCTAAAGTTGTAAAAAGCTCTATATTTAAATTGTTATAACACAAGTTATATAGGGCATATCTTCAATTTGAAAACACCAAACGATTACTGCTTCTATTAGCTTTAAAAATATATGTACAATAAATATATATTTGTGGCATACGGTGTCCTAATTTACCGTTATGCAAAACTTAAATTTTACAAAATGCTTGACTCCTTTTATCTTCCAAACTTTAAGTTAAGTTTAAGTTAACTTTAGGTTTAAGTTAGAAACTTGAAATTTTGAGAGAAGTGATTCCTTTGAAAATAAGAACGAATCATTTCAGAAAATATTTTTGTATAGCCCCGCCGTTTTGAAGCTGTATGGGGTCAAGAAAAATTCCTTATTTTTAAACCCTTGTAACGTAGGCACCTGTACACATTTTACTTCGGCCAGATATAAAAATTAAAGCTCCAGTAATATATTTTTACGTGTGTTAAATGTTTCTTTTAATTGTATAGGGTTCGAAAGTTACAGCCCCCCAAAATTGCAAAAAAGCCCTATTTTCAGATGTATATATCTCAGGCTCTGCGTAGTAGTTTAACAATCTAAAAACACTAGAAGACGGCAAATTTTGTAATCTCCATAAAGCAATGACAAAATTATGCAATAAAAATTTGTAATTTACTATTTAAATTTACCGTTATGTGAAAACCACATTTTGCATGAAATTTCTTTTTTCATAACTCCGACACGCCTTTACATAGGAATCTGAAATTTTGAGATAAGAAAGAACTTTTAGAATTGGTATAAGTTTCCTAAGAAAATTTTTTTGTACCACCCAGTGTTTAAGAGCTATTAGGGCTGAAAAATTTAAAATTTGCTATATTTAGGCATCTGTAACTTAAACACCTGTACAAATTTTTCTTCGACAAGACATAAAAATTAAAGATCCAGTAATATAGTTTTACGTGTGTTAACAATTTTTCTTAGTTGTATAAGGTTCCGGACTTACAGCCCCTCAAAATTCCAGAAAAGTCTTATCAAATATTTTCATATTACTAAAAAACTTCTTAAATTTTCAAATTATTGTGCAAGCCACAATTCTAAGCAGTTTGTATTGTCTTTTATACATTTGCCGCTTAGTATTAAATGGTACTATAGCATATTTGGAAAAGTTTTGAATTGATAATCGTTATGTGGAAGGTTAGAATCTGCTTTTGAAGAATGTATAAACATATAGTTTGAATATATGTACAACCCATAGTTCTAGAAATTATAAAATTCATTAAAAAATTAAAGTACTAAAAAATAAAAAAATAATATTATAAGCAGACTGACAGGCTATGAACATACTAACGGTTCGTACGAGTATCCAAGAGTTGACAAAGGCAACTGTATTCTTCCTCGTTAATGTTTTAGAATTACTTTTCAATTTTATTAATTAAAATTTATATAAACTAAAACTTTTTTCAAATGTTGTAAATTAAAAATAAAAATTAATTGTTATTAAAAGTATATTTTATTAAATTGAACAAACAAAAATATATATTGTATATAATTAAATTTTTTTTTTTTTTTTACTTTTTAGTATAAGAATAAGATCGCAAAATATGTTCATGAATGTAAATTTGTAAAATTTATACTTTAATTAAATTTTAATAATTTTTAAAGAATTTTCTTGTCTTAAATTTAAAGAAGTCTTTGTTTTTGAAAAAGAGTTTAAATTAAAAAGAGATCGTAAAAAGTTTAAATGTGATAAAAATATTGAAAGTTAAAAAGAATTTGGCTATTTTTTCATCCTGAAAAGAAATAAAAAGCAAACAAAGCAAAAAATGACTTCCTGAGGTATTTTGAAACGCAAAGTTAATTTTGGGAAAAAGTTGGAATAACTTTAAATGTTTTGAGATGGAGATCATTTAAACTTATTACAGATTAGGTATTATTTGTTTTTATTTCTTATGAGCTTTAAGAAATACTTAAACTTTTTAAATTCTCTCTTTTGAATTTAATAAATGTAATACGATTACATACTATGTATGTGGGGTGAATATTTTTTCAAAACAAAAAAGAAAATAAAAAAAGTATCATTAATTTATAAAAACAAAAAAACACTAACCTATATCCAGCACTAGTTTCATCATACATATTTTCTTTTTTTTTGGTTACTATCCAAAACTGCATACAGGATACACGTAAAAGAATATTATTCAATGACTAATAATTAAATTAAAATGTTATACTTATATTTTGCAGCTCCATATCTCTAGTAGCTCAGAGATGTATATTTCCACTCCAGAATTACAAAACTAATTTTCCTTCTTATTAGATTTGAATCTTGTTTATTTTATTTATATTCAAATTCAAAATATAAATAGGTTGACAGTTGTCATCCCAACATATTAGAGCGAAACAACAACACTTTAAGATATGGCAGTATATGACAAACATTGCCACTACGATAGTAAAGTGCGAATTATTGGAATTAATCAATGAAGATGAATCATCGATTAGAAGATAAATTCAAGTTTAAAAGTGAATGAACTCTTTCCTTTTTTATTTTTAAAGCTGTTATTTTTACAATTATAAAAGCGGGAAAGAAATTGAAAGGATCAGAAGTAGTTAGATACGTAGACGTGGAGGAGCAATATTAATTTTTTTAATTTTTAACGCTGTAAAGAATTTAAAGTAATAATTTTTTTTTAAAAGTAATTTGTATTTAAAATAATTTTTATTAAAGTAATTTATAATCGAGTGTAATTTTGTTGAGAATAAAATAATTAAAACATTAAATATAATCTAATAAATAAGGAAGAAATTCTGTTTGTTTGTTTGTTTGTTTGTTTATGCCCTTTTCACGTAAAAACCACCAGTCCGATTGCAACCACATTTTGCAGGGACATTTATACGATCCCGGAAAGTGTTATAGGCTATATGGTGTTTTGGTTCATTAACCCATTGCGGCCCGAGAGCCATTTAAAGCTTTTTCGTTTTTTCGTTGTCCTGCCTAAACAGTTCGATCGATTAAGTTGAAAATTCGTACAAATGTTCTGCTTAACTTTGGACGGGCGCCGAAGAATTTGGATACAATATGTTACCCGGATTCGGCCCAGCGGGTTTCGAAAAAAATTTTTGTTTCAAATTTTTGTCCAATTTTGTACTGTGCTTTTATGGTCCGAAAAAAAGCTTGTGACAAATTTTTATGAAGTTCCATTAACCCGTTTGGGCAGAAGAGCCGAACGAAGTTCATTAAATTTTTCTGTTGTCCTGCTTAAACGGTTTGACCAATTGAGTTGAAAATGTACAATAGTGTAGCTCTTTACCACAGGAGCTCACTGAGTTGATTTGGTTATGATCCATTAACCCGTTTCGGCAGCAGGGCTCAGTGAAGTTTTGTAATTTACTTAGTTGTCGCACTTAAACTATTTGACCAATTGAGTTAAAAATTTATCAAAGTGTAGCTCTTTACAACAGGAGCTTACTGAGTTGATTTGGTTACGATCCATTAACCCGTTTCGGCACCAGGACTCAATGAAGTTTTTCAATTTCTTTGTTGTCCCGCTTAAACGGTTTTTCCAATTGAATTGAAAATTTACAAAAGTGTAGCTCTTTACCACACTGAGGTGATTTGGTTACGATCCATTAACCCGTTTCGGCACCAGGGCTCAATAAAATTTTTTAATTTCTTTGTTCTCGCACTTGAACGGTTTTACAAATTGAGTTGAAAATTTACAAAAGAGTAGGTCTTTATAACAAAAACTTTCTGAGTTGATTTGATTACGATACATTAACCCATCAGGCTTCAGGCCATGAAATTCTCAGTTTTTGTTGTTGTGCTTAAACAATTTGACCAATTGAAAATTTGCACAAGTATTGCACTTTGGCAGACAAACTCATTCAATAAATTTTGTTGTGATACATTAACACACTTCGACGTGATAGACTGTCAAAAAAAAAATTTTTTATCCAAATTTCTGTCTAATTTGGCAGGATGAATTTATGGTTCTAAATTAAGCCTGTGACAAAATGTTTGTTAACGTTTGTTAACCCATTTCCGCACAAGCACTTATTAATAATATTTTGCCTAATTTTGTGTATTGTTATTATTATTAAAAAGATATTTCCAGCACTCTTTACTTTTATCTATACTGTTTCTAATGTTTTATAAAAACCTTTCAATGCAAATTTTTAGTATAGAGCAGTGATTAAAGTAACCTTATTAAGTATCTTAAGAATACTGTGTTTAAGTCTTAACAACATAACAATTTCGGCCATTGTTAAAAAACAGAAACAATCTCCTACATTAGACAATCATCATGTCATCATTCAGAAATGCATTACTTACATGTGGTTTATCTATATGAGATGCATGTGTATAACATGTTTCCCATAAAATATAATTGTAATATGTACATATGGTATGTATAATATCAGTATATTTAAAAATACTATAAACTTAATCAATTAAATTAGAAAACATATTCACATTTCTGTACATCATTTAATCAAAAATGAGTACATACAAATTTAAAGAACAGAAAACCTTACATTCTTATCCATATACTATTTTTACATATATTTTTAGCCAATCAATTTGAAAACATAATTAGAAAAACTAAAGGTAAAAAAATTCTGGTTGATTTATAAAGGTAAAAAATAATCATGTATTTTTTATATTGAAAATATGTTAAGCAGAACCTGAAATGTACGCATTTAAAAAGAAGTTTTTTCAAAATTTGAGGAGCTGCCGGTGCTATAGGATCTCCAACGGTGAGGGTACATAAAAAAGTTGTTCTACAACATTACTCTTTTAAGAGACCTATGCATAGTTAATATTTCATTGCTCTTTCTTAAACAGTATATAAGTTTTAACAGACGGAGGGACAGAGCGAAGTTAATAACAAATTTTTCAAAATGTGCTTAAAAGGATAATTCACCAAAACATGAAGTGACATTACTTACAAAAAAAAAAAATAATTTAAATACGATTTTATGTTTCGGTATTAACGAATATTAACGAATATATAAGTTTTGTAAACAGACGGAGGGACAGAGCGAACCTAATAGCAAATTTTTCAAAATGTGCTTAAAAGGATAATTCACAAAAGTGACATTGCTTACGACACATGAAGTGACATTACTTACGAAAAAAAATGTACTACATTATGGTCATATTTGAAATGCGATTTTATGTCTCGGTATTAAAGAATATATTGTGGACATTCACTTCGCCGCAATTGTGTACTTAATAGATTATTGATTCCTTTAAAAAATTTTTGTAGAAGAATTGTCTCGAATTCTTGGCTCTGTTTATTCAATTAAACTAAATCTAATAAAAAATAGAATATAAACTACCAGCATCTGTAAATGCATAGTAATAAGTTAACTATATTAATTAAATTATATTAACGCAGAAACAAAAGTTAATAATTTTTATTTCATAAAGCCAATAAAATACTCCGGGCAACCCCGGGTACTCTGTTAGTTTATAATAGTCAAGTGTAATTCTTTTTGAAATAATTGAAATATTGAAATTGAACTTAACCGTAACTTATAATAATAATTTTTTTAAACAAAACTAATAGTAAGAATCAATAAATGTTGATTTTATATTATTGAAAATACAAATTGACTGTTTTTTTTTTATATTTAAAATATAAATTTTATCCAGTCCTACATGTATAATATGTATAAATTGTAATGTAATATTTAAGTACAAATCAAATGTTATAAATTTTCAGATACAGCGAAATTTTTCTTTTGCAGTTTACTTTTTTAGACATGCATGAGTGGCATAAATAAATACAGCTTTCAAGTGGAGATGTTAAAAACTGATGGAACTTCTTTCTGAGTTTTCCGTTCAAGTCTGTGATCCAAAAACTAAACATTGAATATTAAAAGGCAAAAAGTTAAAATTTACAATTTTTCATTATCAATGTCATTATCATTTTTTTACTTAATAGATCTTTAAAATTGGGAATTAAAATTAACTTTTTGAATTTTCTATTAAACTCCGAAATAGTAATTTTCATTTATAGAATTTTTTGTGTATATATTTTAAATACTAACTTTTAATAATTTAAATACTAACTGTAATTTACTAATGCATTTTTTTTGTTAAAAAAAAAGTATTAACTGGTATCAGTAACATAAGTAACACGACAATAGATACTAATATACTTTACAGATATCTTTATATCTTTGGAAAATTTTATTGAATAGAATTAAGTTTTTCTTTTCGCGGAAATTAAGAATATTTTGGTCTTTTTTTTTATTTCAACTTTTAATTTTGTAATGCTTCTGCAGTACTTCAAAGTTTCAAGAAAATCTAGGAATAATCGTTAAAGTTTGAAAAAAACTGCTTTCAAATCGTGGTAATTTTTCTTTTTCTTTGGTAATAATGTAATACCGAGTTTTTAAGAATTATCTATATTTATAAATGGTATGCATTTTTAAGAGTTAATAATAAAAAATAATAAAAAAACTGTTAAAAAATCATTTTTGAGACAACTGAGTTATTACACAACTTTTAAGTATTATTCAGAATTCACTTGACTTGGGATATAATAAACTAGAAAATAAGCATGACAAAACGAGAAAAAGAAAAAAAATATATTTAGAATAATGAAAAGAATAATTATTTAAAAAATAATACTCATCTTTAAAAAATAGATAAAGATTACACAGGTATGTTGAATAAAATAAATTTGTAATAATATAGAAATTAAAAAAAATCGATCGAAAAATTTGTTAGAAAAGATTGGGTAAAATCAAGTTAAACTTTCGTCAATTTTAAGGTAACCCTATGTTATTAAGAAAAGTTGCTAACAGAAATAAAAATATAATGTTGAAGCTTTAATTTTTGTATATTACTTTAAAAAAATATGGACTGTGGTATAAAAATACTTAATTTTTAGTTTTTAACCTCTTATAGATGCTATATAAACATGGGCGACACAAAATATTGCAGTTAGCGTTTGACCTATCTTCTGTTTGTCATAGCAATTTAAATATAGCGCTTTTTTGAACTTTCTGTAACGGATAAGGCTAAAGAAAACAGTTCCTCTGCAAAATTAATTTTTTTCCGATACTTATCCGTAGTTAAAATTTTATTGCTTTATTTTAAATGGTGTAGAAGTTTTGTAACCACCCAAACAAATGGACAAACTAATAGTCACATTTTTTAAATTTTTTTCATTGAGTTCTCGTGCCGAAACAAGTTAATGAACCGCAACAAAATTAACTTATCAAGCTTGTGTGCTGAAAAGTAACACTTATGCAAATTTTCAACTCACTTGGTCAAACCGTTTAAACATGACAACAAAAATATTAAAAATATTCATTGAGGTTTGGTGCCGAAACGGGTTATTGGATCGTAACCAAATCTTTGTGCTAAACCAGTGTAATTCTGTGCAAAAGAGCAACTTTTTTGCAAATTTTCAAATTAATTGATTACATTACCATACAAATTCAGCAGTACAACAAAAAAATTTAAAAAACAACGTTTGGTCGTCGTGCCCAAACGGGTTACCAGAACTTAATAAAAATTAGTTTTAGGCTTTCTTTCAGATCATAAAACCGCCTTACAAAATTGGACTTAAATTAGAAATAAAACATTTTTTGGAAGTCTGCCGGGCCAAATCCGAAGCTTTAACCGGCTCTCGGACCTCAATGGTTTAATGAACATTTACACGATATAGACTATGACGCCTTCCAGGCTCCTGAAAATGTTCCAATCATACAAAAATACAAGATTATTTAGTAATAGGACGGTAATTATTTACATTATTTTCATAATTGTTTTTGTGAATAGGTCTTATAAACCGCATTTTTTTTAAATTACTGGCAATATTCTTAATCTAGGAGGTTCTGAGCAAGGTGAGCCCCAGAAAAAAGGCGCCTTGAAGTTTATTTTAATAATTTTGAAATTATTAGTTGAAAAGT
The DNA here is from genome assembly GCA_947095535.1 of Poecilobothrus nobilitatus. Classification (NCBI taxonomy): domain Eukaryota; kingdom Metazoa; phylum Arthropoda; class Insecta; order Diptera; family Dolichopodidae; genus Poecilobothrus; species Poecilobothrus nobilitatus. Next base: position 816,237 of record OX352772.1, on the reverse strand, counting down.
CAAACGTAAATGAGTGGTGAGAACTGCAGAAAATAGGTTCGAATTTATTTAAGTCATCGTCAAGAGACCTATTGGCGTAAGAGATAAAAAAGATATCCCTAAAAAACTTATTAATTATTAATGATTCATTGCTGAATTAGTTTACATAATACAGTGGATTTAGAAATTTATTTTCTTTTACTTTATAGATGTCATATATCAATGAGGTAATTATTGTAACTAAATTTTAAGTTAACTTTGAAATGCTAAAATAAATTTGTGAATATAATGCAAAAGTCGTTAGATCTGCTTTTCATGTAATTGACCCAGTTTTGTATTCTTATTACGAAAATGTTTGAGATCATTAGTGAGGTAAGCTGAGTTAGAACTCATGGTTTTTTCGCGAATTAAAGCGAAATAAATCAAACGAAAGCTTTCCATCTTGTAGAATTTCATCTACTTCCATCTCGTTACTGATGATAGGTTTAAATTTGCGTTATTGAGAATAGCGTTATCATCTATTTCATTAAACAAGTTCATTAAACTTAGCTTTTAAAAAAGAAATATGAAAATTTTATAATTTATTATAGTGGATTACTGTTAACGCAGTAAAAAAATATAATTGGAGTATGAAAAGTATAAGTATTATCTAGTGACTCAATCAATACTCTGACATCATATATTATACGAATCTGAAGTGAAAATAAGATTTAATTATCTATTCTGGATATTATCTTATATTATATATTTGTTGAAAATATTTAACATGAAATTCATCAACGAATAAATATTCAGATTCAGTAGCTTTATATTCAGATTGAGTAGAAAAAATATTTTGTATATACATATAAAACATACCTACATTTACAATATTTTAGAATTTAAGTTATTCAAACTCAACTTTGTGTTGTAACCAGACTAATTTGGTCGGTCTAACTTGTTCGGTTTCAATATAACAAAGCTGCAGGCATTTATATAAAAATAAATTAAAAATACTTTTTTTTTTTTTCATCATTTAATTTATTTTTCATAATAATACATTAACGTGGCAACATTCTTAATACATATTAAAAACAAAAAAACAAAACAAAAACACCAAAAAAAAAAAAATAATTCAAATTAAATATCGGTGTTTTATGGTATAATCTTATTCTAAGAGAAAAAAAAAAAAAGAATATATCGATTTATTAATTTAATGTAAAAATTATTGAAAAATAAAAATTTCTGTGACCTTAGCTTTTTAGCTGTGTGGTCTTATATTTTCAATTAGAAATATTTTGCAACAATTTTATGATAAAATTTGATTTTGAAATAGCACTATAACTATAACTAGTAATTAAAAACATAAAAAAAAGAAATAAAGAAAAAATATTTTCAGAATGTTAACTCAATTATTTTTTTAAGTTATCATACTAAAAGAGTTATAGCGCTCATTCGGGTATAAAAAAATTATACAACATATGGCAGATTATTTCAACAACTCACTTAACCAACTATCTGCCTATGACATGTTATACTCGTTTGTTACAAATTTGAATTATGTTTAAAAATTACACATAAATATGTTTATTAATTACACTTTTTAAATTGTACCATTTTTTTCTTTTGACCTGAGATATAAGTTTAAAATTATTTTATAATATTTATTATTAAACGAGGAAGAGTGCAGTAGAGTAGACTCTATCAACTCTGGGATACCCGTATGAACATAATATATCCTGTTTCTATAAAACTTGATCATCTTTTAAAAACATTCAGATGTTTTAGTACCAAACTACAGAGATATATTTATGTAAATTGTGGAGTTGTATAACAGCCACCCGAATCTATTGCGCCTACCTTCATTAAGTTCCAAGACATGCAAGAAGCCTGAACCGGCTGCTTTAGACCAATAAAATTTTACAAAAGTTTTTGGCATGCAACTCGACACTCTTTCACTAAATTTCAAATAGCTAGCTTCAATAGACACTGAGTTATTTTCATTTAAAAAGTGAAGTTTTATGGCAACTATCCGAAACTGTCATATCATCACAACCAAATTTTGTAAAAGTGGTTGCCATAAAACTTGATCATCATTCGCAAAATTTCAGAAACCTAGCTTGAATAGATACTGAGTTATTTCTATATAAAGATAGAAATTGTATGGCAGCTACTCGAACCCGGCAGCCGAAAATACTGGAGTTAAATAGCAAAACTAACAATTTTGCAAAAGTGACGTAAAAAAAATTTCAGCCTCCTAGCTCCTTTATTTTTTAAGTTATGGTGCGGACGGACACTGAGTTATTTTCATTTAAAAAGAGAAGTTGTATGGCAGCTATCCGGACCCGTCGCACCACCACAACCAAATTTTGTAAAAGTGGTTGCCATAAAACTTGATCATCGTTCGTAAAATTTCAGATACCTAGATTGAATAGACACTGGGTTATTTCCATTTAAAGAAAGAAGTTGTATGGCAGCTACTCGAACCCGGCGGCCGAAAATACTCGAGTTAAATAGCGAAACTAACAATTTTGTAAAAGTAACGTAAAAAAAATTTCAGTCTCGTAGCTCCTTTATTTTTTGAGTTATGATGCGGACGGACACTCAGTTATTTTCATTTAAAAAGAGAAGTTGTATGGCAGCTACTCGAACCCGGCAGCCGAAAATACTGGAGTTAAATAGCAAAACTAACAATTTTGCAAAAGTGACGTAAAAAAAATTTCAGCCTCCTAGCTCCTTAATTTTTTGAGTTATGGTGCGGACGGACACTGAGTTATTTTCATTTAAAAAGAGAAGTTGTATGGCAGCTATCCGGACCCGTCGCACCACCAACACCAAATTTTGTAAAAGTGGTTGCCATAAAACTTGATCATCATTCGTAAAATTTCAGATACCTAGATTGAATAGACACTGGGTTATTTCCATTTAAATAAAGAAGTTGTATGGCAGCTACTCGAACCCGGCGGCCGAAAATGCTCGAGTTAAATAGCGAAACTAACAATTTTGTAAAAGTAACGTAAAAAAAATTTCAGTCTCGTAGCTCCTTTATTTTTTGAGTTATGATGCGGACGGACACTCAGTTATTTTCATTTAAAAAGAGAAGTTGTATGGCAGCTACTCGAACCCGGCAGCCGAAAATACTGGAGTTAAATAGCAAAACTAACAATTTAGCAAAAGTGACGTAAAAAAAATTTCAGCCTCCTAGCTCCTTTATTTTTTGAGTTATGGTGCGGACGGACACTGAGTTATTTTCATTTAAAAATAGAAGTTGTATGGCAGCTATTCGAACCCGTCGCACCACCACAACCAAATTTTGTAAAAGTGGTTGCCATAAAACTTGATCATCATTCGTAAAATTTCAGATACCTAGATTGAATAGACACTGGGTTATTTCCATTTAAAGAAAGAAGTTGTATGGCAGCTACTCGAACCCGGCGGCCGAAAATGCTCGAGTTAAATAGCGAAACTAACAATTTTCTAAAAGTAACGTAAAAAAAATTTCAGCCTCGTAGCTCCTTTATTTTTTGAGTTATGATGCGGACGGACACTCAGTTATTTTCATTTAAAAAGAGAAGTTGTATGGCAGCTATCCGAACACGTCGTACCACCAAAACCAAGTTTTATAGAATTTGTTGCCATAAAACTTGATCATCATTCGTAAAATTTCAGATACCTAGATTGAATAGACACTGGGTTATTTCCATTTAAAGAAAAAAGTTGTATGGCAGCTACTCGAACCCGGCGACCGAAAATGCTCGAGTTAAATAGCGAAACTAACAATTTTGTAAAAGTAACGTAAAAAAAATTTCAGCCTCCTAGCTCCTTTATTTTTTGAGTTATGGTGCGGACAGACACTCAGTTATTTTCATTTAAAAAGAGAAGTTGTATGGCAGCTATCCGAACCCGTCGTACCACCACAACCAAGTTTTATAGAATTTGTTGCCATAAAACTTGATCATCATTCGCAAAATTTCAGAAACCTAGTTTGAATAGATACTGACTTATTTCTATATAAAGATAGAAGTTGTATGGCAGCTACTCGAACCCGGCAGCCGAAAATACTGGAGTTAAATAGCAAAACTAACAATTTTGCAAAAGTGACGTAAAAAAAATTTCAGTCTCTAGCTCCTTTATTTTTTGAGTTATGGTGCGGACGGACACTGAGTTATTTTCATTTAAAAAGAGAAGTTGTATGGCAGCTATCAGAACCCGTCGCATCACCACAACCAAATTTTATAGAATTTGTTGCCATAAAACTTGATCATCATTCGTAAAATTTCAGATACCTAGATTGAATAGACACTGGGTTATTTCCATTTAAAGAAAGGAGTTGTATGGCAGCTACTCGAACCCGGCGGCCGAAAATGCTGGAGTTAAATAGCGAAACTAACAATTTTGTAAAAGTGAAGTAAAAAAAGTTTCAGCCTCCTAGCTCCTTTATTTTTTGCGTTATGGTGCGGACGGACACTGAGTTATTTTAATTTAAAAAGAGATGTTGTATGGCAGCTACCCGAACCCGTCGCACCACCACAACCAAATTTTGCAAAAGTGGTTGCCATAAAACTTAATCATCATTTGCAAGATTTCAGACACCTAGCTTCATTAAGTTCCAAGAGGTGCAAGAATCCTGAACCGACTGCTCTAGACCAACCAAATTTTACAAAAGTTGTTGACCTATAACTCGACACTTCTTTACTAAATTTCAGGTTTCTAGCTTCAATAGACACTGAGTTATTCTCATTTAAACGGAGAAGTTGTATGGCAGCTACCCGAACCCGTCGCACCACCACAACCAAATTTTGCAAAAGTGGTTGCCATAAAACATGATCATCATTTGCAAGATTTCAGACGCCTAGCTTCATTAAGTTCTAAGAGGTGCAAGAAGCCTGAACGGGCTGCTCTAGACCAACCAAATTTTACAAAAGTTGTTGGCCTGTAACTCGACACCTCTTTACTAAATTTCAGGTTCCTAGCTTTAATAGACACTGAGTTATTCTCATTTAAACGGAGAAGTTGTATGGAAGCTACCCGAACCCGCTGCACCACCACAACCAAATTTTACAGAAATTGTTGCCATAAAACTTGATCATCATTTGTCAGAAACCAAATCAAATTTCAGAAACCTAGCTTCAATAGATACTGAGTTATTTCTATATAAAGATAGAAGTTGTATGGCAGCTACTCGAACCCGCCGACCGAAAATGTTGGAATTAAATAGGAAAACTAACAATTTTGCAAAAGTGACGTAAAAAAAATTTCAGCCTCCTAGCTCCTTTATATTTTGAGTTATCGTGCGGACGAACGGACGGACGTACAGGGCTTAATCGACTCAAAATTCGATTCTGAGCCGATCCATACCTTTGACACTATATCTAGCTCGACTCCGTAACTATGTTCAAGGGTATAATAAATTTGCCATTACGTTTGTGACACCTTAAAGGAGTCGAGCTAGATATAGTGTCAAAGGTATGGATCGGCTCAGAATCGAATTTTGAGTCGATTAAGCCATGTTCGTCCGTCCGTCCGTCCGTCCGTCCGCACGATAACTCAAAAAATAAATGAGCTAGGAGGCAAAAATTTTTTTTATGTCACTTTTGCAAAATTGTTAGTTTTGCTATTTAAATCCAACATTTTCGGTCGGCGGGATCGAGTAGTTGCCATACAACTTCTATCTTTACATAGAAATAAGTCAGTATCTATTCAAGCTACGTTTCTGAAATTTTGCAAATGATGATCAAGTTTTATGGCAACAGCTTCTGTAAAATTTGGTTGTGGTGGTGCGACGGGTTCGAGTAGCTTCCATACAACTTATCCGTTTAAATGAGAATAACTCAGTGTTTATTGAAGCTAGGAACCTGACATTTTGCGAATGATGATCAAGTTTTATGGCAACAACTTCTGCAAAACTTGGTTTTGGTGCTGCGACGGGTTCGGGTAGCTGCCACACAACTTCTCTTTTTAAATGAAAATAACTCAGTGTTTATTGAAGCTAGGAATCTGACATTTTGCGAATGATGATCAAGTTTTATGGCAACAACTTATGCAAAATTTGGTTGTGGTGGTGCGACAGGTTCGGGTAGTTGCCATACAACTTCTTTCTTTAAATGGAAATAACCCAGTGTCTATTCAATCTAGGTATCTGAAATTTTGCAAATGATGATCCAGTTTTATGGCAACATCTTCTGTAAAATTTGGTTATGATGATATAGCAGGTTCGGAAAGTTGCCATACAATTTCTTTTTTTAAATGAAAATAACTCAGTGTCTATTGAAGCTAGCTATCTTAAATTTAGTGAAAAAGTGTCGAGTTGCATGCCAAAAACTTTTGTAAAATTTTATTGGTCTAAAGCAGCCGGTTCAGGCTTCTTGCATGTCTTGGAACTTAATGAAGGTAGGCGCAATAGATTCGGGTGGCTGTTATACAACTCCACAATTTACATAAATATATCTCTGTAGTTCGGTACTAAAACATCTGAATGTTTTTAAAAGATGATCAAGTTTTATAGAAACAGGATATATTACGTTCATACGGGTATCCCACAGTTGACACAGTCTACTCTACTGCACTCTTCTTCGTTTTTTTAATATTTTAGTATTTTAAAATAATTTGCTTGAATTTTATAATTTCTAGTACTATGTGTTGTACATATATTCAAACTATATGTTTATATGTACATTCTTCAAAAGCAGATTCTAACAATTTTGCAAAAGTGACGTAAAAAAATTTCAGCTTCCTAGCTCCTTTATTTTTTGCGTTATGGTGCGGACGGACGCTGAGTTATTTTCATTTAAAAAGAGAAGTTGTATGGCAGCTATCCGGACCCGTCGCACCACCACAACCAAATTTTATAGAATTTGTTGCCATAAAACTTAATCATCATTCGTAAAATTTCAAATACCTAGATTGAATAGAAACTGGGTTATTTCCATTTAAAGAAAGAAGTTGTATGGCAGCTACTCGAACCCGGCGGCCAAAAATGCTGGAGTTAAATAGCGAAACTAACAATTTTGTAAAATTGACGTAAAAAAAGTTTCAGCCTTCTAGCTCCTTTATTTTTTGCGTTATGGTGCGGACGGACACTCAGTTATTTTCATTTAAAAAGAGAAGTTGTATGGCAGCTACTCGAACCCGGCAGCCGAAAATACTGGAGTTAAATAGCAAAACTAACAATTTTGCAAAAGTGACGTAAAAAAAATTTCAGCCTCCTAGCTCCTTAATTTTTTGAGTTATGGTGCGGACGGACACTGAGTTATTTTCATTTAAAAAGAGAAGTTGTATGGCAGCTATCCGGACCCGTCGCACCCCCACAACCAAATTTTATAGAATTTGTTGCCATAAAACTTAATCATCATTCGTAAAATTTCAAATACCTAGATTGAATAGAAACTGGGTTATTTCCATTTAAAGAAAGAAGTTGTATGGCAGCTACTCGAACCCGGCGGCCAAAAATGCTGGAGTTAAATAGCGAAACTAACAATTTTGTAAAATTGACGTAAAAAAAGTTTCAGCCTTCTAGCTCCTTTATTTTTTGAGTTATGGTGCGGACGGACACTCAGTTATTTCCATTTAAAAAGAGAAGTTGTATGGCAGCTACCCGAACCCGTCGCACCACCACAACCAAATTTTGCAGAAGTGGTTGCCATAAAACTTGATCATCATTTGCAAGATTTCAGACGCCTAGCTTCATTAAGTTCGAAGAGGTGCAAGAAGGCTGAACCGGCTGCTCTAGACCAACCAAATTTTAAAAAGTTGTTGGCCTGTAACTCGACATCTCTTTACTAAATTTCAGGTTCCTAGCTTCAATAGACACTGAGTTATTCTCATTTAAACGGAGAAGTTGTATGGCAGCTACCCGAACCCGCTGCAAAACCACAACCAAATTTTACAGAAATTGTTGCCATAAAACTTGATCATTTTTTGCAAAATTTCAGAAACCTAGCTTGAATAGATACTGAGTTATTTCTATATAAAGATAGAAGTTGTATGGCATCTACTCAAACCCGCCGACCGAAAATGTTGGATTTAAATAGCAAAACAAACAATTTTGCAAAAGTGACGTAAAAAAGATTTCAGCCTCCTAGCTCCTTAATTTTTTGAGTTATCGTGCGGACGGACGGACGGACGTACATGGCTTAATCGACTCAAAATTCGATTCTGAGACGATCCATGGCTTTGACAGTATATCTAGCTCGACTCCGTTAAGGTGTCACAAACGTAATGGCAAATTTATTATACCCTTGAACATAGTTCATACGGGTATAAAAATATCTCTAAACTTTTTATACCCGTACGAACTATGTTCAAGGGTATAATAAATTTGCCATTACGTTTGTGACACCTTAAAGGAATCGAGCTAGATATAGTGTCAAAGGTATGGATCGGCTCAGAATCGAATTCTGAGTCGATTAAGCCATGTACGTCCGTCCGTCCGCACGATAACTCAAAAAATAAAGGAGCTAGGAGGCTGAAATTTTTTTTACGTCACTTTTGCAAAATTGTTAGTTTTGCTATTTAAATCCAACATTTTCGGTCGGCGGGTTCGAGTAGCTGCCATACAACTTCTTTCTTTATATAGAAATAACTCAGTATCTATTCAAGCTAGGTTTCTGAAATTTTGCAAATGATGATCAAGTTTTATGGCAACAACTTCTGTAAAATTTGGTTGTGTTGGCGCGGCGGGTTCGGGTAGCTGCCATACAACTTCTCCGTTTAAATGAGAATAACTCAGTGTTTATTGAAGCTAGGAATCTGAAATTTAGTAAAGAGGTATCGAGTTACATGCCAACAACTTTTGTAAAATTTGGTTGGTCTAGAGCAGCCGGTTCAGGCTTCTTGCACCTCTTGGAAGTTAATAAAGCTAGGCGTCTGAAATCTTGCAAATTATGATCAAGTTTTATGGCAACAACTTTTGCAAAATTTGGTTGTGGTTTTGCGACGGGTTCGGGTAGCTGCCATACAACTTATCCGGTTAAATGAGAATAACTCAGTGTTTATTGAAGCTAGGAATCTGAAGTTTAGTAAAGAGGTGTCGATTTATATGCCAACAACTTTTGTAAAATTTGGTTGATCTAGAGCAGCCGGTTCAGGCTTCTTGCACCTCTTGGAAGTTAATAAAGCTAGGCGTCTGAAATCTTGCAAATGATGATCAAGTTTTATGGCAACAACTTCTGCAAAATTTGGTTCTGGTGGTGTGACGGGTTCGGGTAGCTGCCATACAAAATCTCTTTTTAAATGAAAAGAACTTAGTGTCTATTGAATCTAGCTATCTGAAATTTAGTGAAAAAGGGTCGAGTTGCATGCCAAAAACTTTTGTAAAATTTGATTGATCTAATGCAGCCGGTTTAGGCTTCTTGCATTTCTTGGAACTTAATGAAGCTAGGCGCAATAGATTCGGGTAGCTGTCATACAACTCCACAATTTACATAAATATATCTCTGTAGTTCGGTACTAAAACATCTGAATGTTTTTAAAAGATGATCAAGTTTTATAATAGGATATATTACGTTCATACGGGTATCCCAGAGTTGACACAGTCTACTCTACTGCACTCTTCCTCGTTAAAGATATTTTTGTAAAATAGTTCATACGGATATTTTTAGATAAAACGAGAAAGAATACAGTTGCCTTTGTCAACTCTTAGATATCCGTACGAACCGTTAGTATGTTCACAGCCTGTCACTCTTCTTACAATATTATTTTTTTAATATTTTAGTATTTTAAAATAATTTGGGTGAATTTTATAATTTCTAGAACTATGGGTTGTACATATATTCAAACTATATGTTTACATGTACATTCTTCAAAAGCAGATTCTAACCTTCTACATAACGATTATCAATCCAAAACTTTTTCAAATATTCTATAGTACCATTAATACTAAGCGGAAAATGTATATTAAATTTACTTAGTACAAAATAGTAAATATAATTTTAAATATTATATTATATTATATTTTAATATTTCATTGACAGAATAATTTCTTTTAAGTACAATAAAATACATATATGTATGTAAATACGGCGCTATATAATATACATATATACTCTTATCATTCATTCACTAGTGACATATACGATATGTAAATAAACATGATATTATATAAGTATGTATATATATCAATATCATATACTAAAAAATTCTTCAAGCAACCGTTATGTTGTTTATTTATTTACATTTTTTGTACTACGCATTATATCCTCAACAATTTCAAATTATCGAGTAAAACAAAATGGAAAAAATTCGTTAAAGAAATTTGTTAGAAAATTTGAAAAAATCAAGTAACACTTTCGCAAGTTATAGAGTATCCCTATATTATTAAAAAAAGTTGTTAACAGAAATAGGAGTATAATGTTGAAGCTTTAAGTTTTATGTATTACTTGAAAAAAATGTTAACAGGTGTTCAAGTAACAGGTGTTTAAAAATAGGAAATTTTCAGTTTTTTATCCTTTACAGCTCCTAAACGGGGGGTGATACAAAAAAAATTTCTGAAATGACTCATATTTATACTACATATTCAAAGATCTAACTTCCGTCAAAATTTCAAGTTTCCAACTTAAACCGTTTAGAAGATAGAAGGGTTAAAGGATTTTGCAAAATTTTAGTTTCGCATAACGGTAAATTAAGACACCGTATGCCACAAATATATATTTATTGTATATATATTTTTAAAGCTAATAACAGTAGTAATCGTTTAGCGTTTTCAAAATGAAGATATACCTTATACAACTTGTGCTATAATAATTTAAATATAGAGCTTTTTTGAACCTTTGGGGAGCTGTAGCTCCGTAACGGGTGGGGCTACCAAAAAAAGTTATAAAAAATAAAATTAATATTTTTGTGAGATCTATCAGTAGTTAAAATTTCATAGCTATTGCAAAAAAAATGTGGGGATCTAAAAGTTAGGTGTTCGAGAGCTACCCTAAGGCTTGGTCCAAACTCAACCAAAAAAAATAGGGAACCTACAAATTACTCCCAAAATACTTTGTGTAAATTTCAAGATTTTAACTTTCTTAGTTTTTGAGTTAGCGTGCTGACGGACGGACGGACATGGCTCAAAAGTCTTAGAATTTTTTTCTGATCCGATCCATACCTTTGAAGGTATATCTAGCTCGCTTATTTCGAGGTGTTACAAACGGAGGAGTAATTTTATTATACCCGATCCAATCGTACGGTATAAAAATAGGTTTAAAAGTATTGCGCGGTAAGTTAATAATTTAAAAAAATGAATTGGCATTATAACAAACTTTTATCACAACATTACTGTATACATATGTATTTATATTTGTGCATCTAAGTCTTTTTACATAAAAATCCATACAAACAAAATGCTATTGAAGAGCACCCTTTACCTAATTTCTTAACAAAATTCAAAATTTTTTTCTTCATTTAAACATTAAATAAAAAATTTCTATTGAGTTCTTCGAACCTAAAATACTTTTTTTTTTAATTTCGAAAAACATAAAAATGTTATGTACAAACTTTTAGATATTTGGAAATTTATCTACAAACTTTTTAAAGTACCGTTGTACCGTTTTGTACGGTATAAAATTATAAATATAAACACTCATTGCTGTAATTCCCACCTAATACTAACGACTATTACAAGTGTTTATGTACATACATAAATGGAAATGTTAATAATATGTACATACATAAAAAATGTTACATATTATAATAAGTCTAATATTTATTTAAATATTTGACTAAATTTTATGCTAAATTCTAAGATCAGAATCAAATTCTAATTCTAATTAAGCCTTGTCCGTCCGTTCGTCAGCAAGATAACTCAAAAACTAAGAAATCTAGAGTCTTGAAATTAACATAAAATATTGTTAAAACAATTTGTAGGTTCCCAATTTTTTTGGTTGAGATCCGACCAAAACTTTGGGTAGCTCTCGAACACCAAACTTTTAGATCCCCACATTATTTTGAAAAAGAGCCATGAAATTTTAACTGCTGATATACATATATCATAAAAATATTGATTTTATTATGAACAACTTTTTTCTGTAGCCCCACCCGTTAGGCAAAGTTACATTATATCACAGCTCCCCAAAGTTCGCAAAAGCGCTATATATAAATTATTATAACACAAGTTATATAAGGTATATCTTCAATTTGAAACGCCAAACGATTACCACTTTTTTTAGCTTTAAAAATATATATACAATAAATATATACTTGTGGCATACGGTGTCTTAATTTACCGTTATGCGAAACTCAAATTTTACAAAATTCTTGATTCCTTCTATCTTCCAAACAGTTTAAGATAGAAACTTGAAATTTTGAGAGCAGTTAGGTCTTTGAAAATATGATATGTATGAATCATTTGAGAAAATATATTTGTATCGCCCCCATTTCGGAGCTGTATGGAGTCAAAAACTAAAAAATTCCGTATTTTTTGAAGTAATATACAAAATAAAGTAATTAACAACTTTTCTTAATAATATAGGGTTACCCTAAAATTGACGAAAGTGTAACTTCATTTTTCTAAATTTGTCTAAAAACTTTGTCTTACGATTATTTTGCATTTTTTTTACTCGATAATTTGAAATTGTTGAGGATGATGCGTAGTACAAAAAAAAAAATAAATAAATAAAAAATATAACGGTTGCTTGAAGAATTTATATTTATATGATATTAGAATACATACTTATATAACTCATGTTTATTTACATATCATATATGTCACTGATGAATGAATGATATATAATACAGAGGTACATGTGTATGTATAATATAAATTATTATACATTTGCCGCTTAGTATTAAATGGTACTATAGCATATTTAGAACAGTTTTGGATTGATAATCGTTATGTAGAATGTTAGAATCTACATTTGAAGAATATGTAAACATATAGTTTGAATATATGTATGTAAAACCCATAGTTCTAGAAGTTATAAAATTATTTTATTTACTAAACTATTTTAAAGTACTAAACTTTACTTACTTTACAAAGTACAAAAAAAAAAAAAAATATTATAAGCAGAGCGACAGGCTATGAAGATACTAACGGTTGAGTATCTAAGAGTTGGCAAAGGTAACTGTATTCTTATTGAGTTTTCAATGGCTTTACATTTTTAAAGAAGAAATTTTCGAACTATAATGTAGAGTAAATTATTTATTTTTCAAAATATAAATTCAAGTCGGTAGACAATATCAATTTTTAATGGAAGCATTTCGAGGACGTCAAGAGCGTTAAACATAGTCAAACTAAAATTATATGTAAACATATGAATATAGGAAAATAAAATCTAGTTTAAAATATATGTCATATACAAACCAGACATTTAGATTATTTTTTTATAGTAAACAAATACTATGTATGAAGTATGTACATATATAAATTATAAACATATACATCGCTCGTTAAAAGAGATTTTTTAGATAAAATAAAATTTAACTTTGAACAGAAAGAAAAATAATAAGAAAAAAAATGCCGTAAACACAATTCGTGCGTTTTTTATGTCAAAATATAATAGTACATGTAGGTATTTTGAAAAAAGTTGACATTTAGCAGGGATTTAATTTTATATTTTCTATTGGCAGTCGCAGGGTGATTTATAGAATTAAATGACAAGCAGATGGAAATAAAATTTCAAGCTTGTTTTTGTTTTTAAATATGAGTTTTGACCAAAAATTTTTTGAATTAGTTAAAAAAAAGTAAATTATATATAATCTTAAACAAAAACTCAAAATATTGACAACCCTAACATAAGAAAAATATAAACAGAATAAAGACTTTTTGTATGACTTTTAATATGGAAAAGGGGCCTCGGTGGCCTAGTGGGTAAGAGCGTATACAATACGCTGTAAACACCGAGGGAGTGTGGGTTCGAATACCACAGACGTTGTAAGAATTATTTCCCCTTACGACATTTACAGCCACGCCTTAAAGGAAAGGCTGGCAGAGGAATGCAATAAAAAAAAATATGGAAAACAAACATAAAGGTTAATTGAAATGACTAACCAAAGCACAAATAAAATTATACATTTAAAGATCGGAGTAACTGCCTAAGATAATTTTCATATATTCCAATATAAAATTCATAGCTTAATATTTGATTTCATCAATAATAAAACAATAGAAATAAAAGTGGAAATAATTAATAAATAATTAAGTTATATAAACAATTAATAAATGTTATAAATTTTCCATGCATTATTTCCATGGTCCTTTTAATCATTTTGATCAGATCAGATTCTTTTTTAAATCTGTGTTTATTTTAATTGGAACATATGAGATTGACCTTGACAAGAACATATGAGATTTTTCGAAATTTTTATTATTTTAATATTTCTGCTGTTTTCCTTTCGGGTACTTAAATAAATGCTACATAATATAGGCAATTTACAATTTTTTGTTTCTTTTTTATTTTTTTTTTTTATAAAAAAATTGTAAACAGATTCATTCCACTTCAAACAAATGTTTTGTCTTCCCACATCATTATTATGGAACCCACAATTCCATTTACATATACATCCCATTGAATAAATGAGTAGATACATTTCACTCTCAAAATAAAAAATAAAAATACAAACAATAAATTTTAAGTATAAGTTAACTTATGAGCTTTGTTCTCATTTTTATTTCTGTAAATATGTTTTTTTTTTTTTTTATGCAAGCTAATGTCATCAAGGTTACTGGGATGGGATAATATGGGGAAGATTTAAAAATCAGATAAAGGAAAGAAAAAAAAACAACAAACTTCCTATTACTTATACTATTTATGCGTCATTGATTCGATCGACTATTCAATTTTTGAAATACAAAAATTTAAAACCATGTAAAAAAAAACAAAAACACTCACAAATACAAATATACTATGTATTATATCCTAAATATCCTGGTATAAATCGATTTGATTACATTCAAAATTTTAATATTATGATTCATTTTGAATACATGCACGGACAAAATATCATGAAAAAAATTTCAAATGTTTTGCATTTAGTTTCATTGCTAAAGGAATACTAATTACTAAAAGAAATGCGGTGACGACAATAATTATCCATTCATTTATTAAAATGGAACAATACGATGTTAAGCTGCTTACATACACGTAAATACCAAATAATATGTAACTAAAACATTGAATTTGGAATAAAGTCACAACATTTATAATGATATTCTATCAGGTAGCTGATTCTCAAGCTTCATAAACTTAATCATTTCATATTGAGATATAAAATTAAAATGTACGTAGAAAATTAAATAAAGATTGCATAGTGCGTTCCCTTTTCGTAAAATTTAAATTGACAAATGTGTGTAAAATTTATTGTAATTTTTAATTAAAGCGTTTTTTTTTTTGGGGCCTCGGTGGGATAGTGGGTAAGAGCGTATAAAATACGTTGTAAACACGGAGCAAGTGTGGGTTTGTATCCCACACATGTCGTAAGAGTTATTCCCTTACGACATGTACAGCCACGCCTGAACAGGAAAGGCTGTGTAATTTCCTGTCCACATTTATGTGGCAGAGAAATGCATTAAAAAAAAGCTTTGTTTTTCTAACTAAATAAATAAACCAAAATAATTCGACAAAAAAAAAGCTGTAAACTGCCTTTTTCTTCTTTCTTTTTTTTTGAAGGATTTGATCTAATCCAATTATTGGAAGAAATGAAATTAAATTTCGATAGTATATATAATTGTATACATGAGATTTAACTGAATTTAAGTTTAGTATAATGTTTTGATAAAATTTTCTAAGTAACTCTATTTAAGATTTTAGAAAAATTTATTAGTAAAATCGATAAACAATTATGCTTAACATAAATCAGTATAAAAATTTTTATCAGATACTGTAAAATATACAATCATGTCAATTAAAAAATATTTTGCTGGAAGTTTATGGATTAAAGTAAAAGTAAAATATAACTGTGTCATAAGAACGCATTGGCCCAGAAATATTGGTTTTGTAAATAATATCTCTACAATCTTATCAAATTTGTTACAAAGTTCAAAGATAAGTTAATTCCAATTAAGAGAAAATTTTTTTGTATTTTTTGTAAAATAAAAAAAGATAAAATCTTGTACAGAACGATACAAGGAAAAAATAGTTTATATTTGGGGTAGATAATGAATGATAATGAATATGATAACAAGATAAGATGATAGGTAATAATAATATATAGATATTTGTTTTGTTTTAGTTTTTTTTTGGGTTTAGATATTTCAATATCTGACTATAAAGATCTGGTTATGCTTCTTTATACAAATGGCAGTTTTGAAAATATTGAAAATCCTTTTTGACTTAATTATGAACTGCATCTTCCGAATTATAATCAAACAAAACAAATGGAATAAAAAGAGAATGACAAACTAAAAAAGTATATTTCAATATACCCGTATGAACTATGATGAGGGGTATAATAAATTTGCATTACGTTTGTGACACCTTAAAGGTGATTAAATGATTAAATGTGAAAGGTACTTAAAGTTAAAAGTTATGGATCGCCTCAGAGTCGAATTCTGAGTTGATTAAGCCATGTACGTCCCTCCGTCCGTCCACTCGATAACTCAAAAAATTAAGGAGCTAGGAAGCTGAAATTTTTTTTACGTCACTTTCGCAAAATTGTTAATTTTGCTATTTAAATCCAACTTTTTCGGCCACCGAAGCTGCCCTACAACTTATTTCTTTATATGGGAATAACTTACAATCTATTGAAGCTAGGTATCTGAAAGGTCAACAACATCTGTAAAATTTGGTTGTGCTGGTGCGACAGGTTCGGGTAGCTGTCATATAACTTCCCTTTTCAAATGAAAATAACTCAGTGTCTATTGAAACTAGGTATCTGAAATTTTGTGAAGAGATGTCGAGTTACATGTCAAAAAGTTTTGTAAAATTTGGTTGGTCTAGAGCAGCCGGTTCAGAATTCTTGCACCTCTTAGAACTTAATTAAGCAAGGCGTCTGTAATCAATTTACATGAATTTCATCTCGGCAGATATAACGTCGGTACTAAAACATCTGAAATTGTTTAAAAGATGATATGTTATATAGAAACAGGATATATTACGTTCATATGGGTATCCCACAGTACTCTGCTGCACTTTTCCTCGTTAAAATAATGAATTGATGAAATTGATGTGTAATAAAAACAAAAAGAAAACAAGTTATAAAAATAGCAAAACAAAGTCCACAAATAATGTTATTGTTTTGGTTCAATAAATGTTACAATTGGTGATATTTTTTTTTTTTTTTGAATTGAGAATGAATTATGTGTATTATTTTTAAAGATAAATTTAAATTCCTAATTTATTGGAAGAAAAACAACATATGTATCCAATTTTTAATGGAATTCATTTGGATTTACGTGCTTATGTGGTATAAAAAGATGCCTTTTTTCTGGAATTAAAGTCAGCTAAATTTTTTTTAAATTGTAAAACTTTTTATACTTATTTAACAAAAAGATATGCATAAACTATTATTATTATTTATGCATAAACTATTCTAATACGGGCAAAAGTAGATAATGTTTTTTTGTCATTTTAATTTTTCAATTTGAAAAAAATTATTTCAGTTGTCTAACCGAATCTTAATAATTAAATAATATTGATTAAACATTTCCATTTTTTAATTTGATAAAGTTAAGAACCTAGATCATAAAGTTGTATTAGAATTATATTTACTATAACAGTATGAAAAAGCCTTTTGGTGGAATATATAAATCTGAGCTTGAAGTCAAATCTCACCTTTTCACGAAAAAACTACAAGTTTAAGTCTAGTTTTTGTTTAAAAAAAAAATTTGAGTTCAAAATCAGCTTTTTGTTTTCGATACTTTGTCTATATTTCCAAGTGTACGTTCAACTGTTAAGTAGTTTAAGATGACCAAATCTCATATTTTTCCGTAACTTTAATTTACTTGGGTATGTAATTATTTTATTTTTTTTTTATAAATTTCCATAATTATATTAAAGGGAAAAAATTATTTCTTCCAAAATTTTTAAATTTAAAATAAATTAATATTACTAAATTAATTACATTATTAAAGAAATTAATTAAGACTTTTTCCATTATAATTGATAAAAAAAAAATTGAGATTTCTAAATCGCCATTTATAAAATTAAATATAGGTATTAGAAGACGTACGTACATATACATATTATATGTACATATCATATTTCAGAAATGTAAAAAAATTATATTATGTATGTTCATATTTATAAAAAAAAAAGATGAACCGTTGTACTTGACATCAATTTTTAAAAATATCAGTTTCAGCTTTAATTCCATTTACACTCTTTAGAAAATTAAATTTTACTTGTCAAGAACAAAAAAAAAAAAATAAGAAACAATTAAAAAAAAGTGTTTTATTTTCTTTTTCTTTATTATTTTTACAGTTCTTCTCCATTACGTGAGTGCTATAATTATTTAAGTGCAACATCATGTCATGATTTTTTTTATTTATTTGTTCTTATATAAGATACTTTAATCTTTCACTTTTCATCATATTCATGTCATGTTGAAAGCATGCATATATTTAATACATGCACGTATGCTAGCATATCAATTTACGTCAGCAATGTTAAACATAGAAATTTATGTTACAAAAAAACTAAAGCAAATTACTGATAAATTATCTTGTGATGAATTTTTGAAGACAATTATTATTCTAATCAGTTCGGTTGAAATTCTTAACAAAGCGAGATCTAAATAAAATATTTTGGGAGTACAGTATTTTCGATGTTATAAAAGTATGATGTGTTTTTAAGAATTCGACCATACGACCGACCATACATATTTATAATGAATTACAAAACTGTCTCGAACTCTCCTGATCAATACACTTTTATTTGCTTTTAGTGTTTTTACTTTCTATTTTGATTTCTTAGGCATTATTCTAAGTATAAGTACTTTATATTTACTATTTATCTCATTATTGTCATCTTTTTATCAGATTGAAACGGATCACTTACAAAAGAAAGGCGATAAGTTTTTCCAAATTTACTTCCTAAAAGCTTTTTTAATTTCTTTTCCTGTTATCTAATGATAAAGATAGGATATTTTGAAATATAGATTGATACTAAGGATCGAATTTGAGAAAAAATTTTTCATAGCTACTTAGCTCATACTTAATATCAGGTAAGTATGAGCTATTCATTTTGAAAAGGATAATTTGTTTTTTTTTAAGTTGTTACCTTTTTATACGTGCATCATTAACAAGTTAAAAAAAATTTAATAGGGGCGTCGGTGGTCTAGTGGGTAAGAGCGTATAAAATGCGCTATAAACACCGAGGGAGTGTGGGTTCGAATCCCACACACGTCGTAAGAGTTATTCACCCTTACGATATTTACAGTCACGCCTGAACAGGGAAGACTGTGTAATTTCCTATCCACATTTATGTGGCAGAGAAATGCATTAAAAAAAAAAAATTTTAATAATGTTTAGATGTAAACATTTTTACTTTTATCTTTAAAAAAAATATTAGAAAGGAAAGAATGCCGTTTACACTCGCATAAAGTATACCAAGTGATTAAATGAAGTTAAAAGAGGTAAATGTGCTGACTATTAAATCTTTTATTTTAATTTTATGTAAATATATTGTATATAATTTTATATATATAAAATGTATAAAAATATTTGAATAACACTTTAGATGTAAAAAAAATTTACTTTTCATTTAAATTATTGTAATTGTATTTGTGTTGATGTTCGTATTTTTGTATTTATGTACATATATCTGATTTCATTAAATTTATATTATAAAAAGTGTTGTAATTATTTCAAGTGCATTTTAATGCTACCATGAAAACTACTTTAACTCATAGGGATATGGAAATTATAGTATATTCACATGAATGATACCTGAGATTATACATCAGTGGATCATAATTTTTACTGAATAGAAATTTTTCTTAAGAAAATACAAAATTCTTTTTTTTTGTTGTGGTTTTAGTTTTTACTTTTTTATTATTCAGTAGTAAAGAATGTTTTCTTAGTTATTTATTTGTATTTTTTTCCAAAGCTTCTTAGTCGGACGTCGTACAGTAAAGGTTTTGTTAAATATAAAATCTTGAACCAGTAGAGTTTAAGTTAACAAATAATGGAAAAAAATTTTTTCAAAAAAGCACATTTTCAAACTTAAAAAATATTCCATAAGCCTAGAGTAAGGAGTAGATATATTGAAAAATAAATTTATAATAATATAAATTACGTATTTTATTAATACAAATTTATTATTCATAATTTACAAAAACAATAAGAAAAAATTGAGAAAAATCAAATCACACTTTCGTCAATTATTAAGATAACTCTATATTATTAAGAAAAATTATTAACACAAAGAAAAATATAATGTTGGAGACTGGAGCTTTAATTTTAGTATATTATTTTAAAAAAATTTGGACATGTGCCCAACTTACAAGTGTTTAAAAATTATAGAATTTTCAGTTTTTGACCCCTTACAGCTGCTTACAGCAACGGGGTGCGACTCAAAAATATTTCCTGTAATGAGTCATACTTATTTACAAAGATCGACTCCTGTCAAAATTTCAATCTTCTACGTTAAACCGTTTGAAAGACAGAAGGGTGTTATGATACAGGAGCTATCAACCTTTCCTAGTAATGACATATAAAATATCACATGCTATTTACAATGTAACTGATTATTAATATATTACAATTTACTCAATATTATATTATTGTATTATGATGGCATTATTATATTGTACATAAATGTGTATACAGTTAGCTGTAGTTATTGTTATAGTCATGGTACATGAAATGAAATATAAGTTTAGTCCAAACTGAGCTGAGCTAAAAAACAACATGGTGTCAGGTGTGTACGATTAAAATAAAATAATAAATTAATAAAAACTGATTACGGTCAAAATAAAAATTAATTTATTTAATATTAATAATCAATTAAAAAAAAAAGAAGTTTAACAAAAAAAATTTATAATGGAAAATTAAAATTTTTTTTTTAAATTTTTTTTCATTATTTTTATTTCTTATTTTAAATTCTTATAAAAATTGAGACTTACAACTAAAAAATTACTATTATTAAATAAAAATAAAATAAAAAATAAAAATAGTTAAGATCAATCTATTACTATAGAAGTAAGTAGAAGTAAGAAAGATCTACAAAATTAATTACAAGATAAAAATAAAAGTACATGTTGGGGGAACGGAGATTGTAATTACCAAATATTAAATTAAGTTAATTAGAATCTATTTAAAATTTAAGTTTAATTACATAATATTGAAAGTTAATTTAACAATGTACAAGCAAACAAATAGAAAAAAGAGAAAACAAAAGCAAGATCGTATAAAATACTAAATTTGCACAGAATTAGAAGAATATGAGAAAATACGTTGATACCTAAATTAGAACATCCAGAAAGAGCCAAGACTTAATGTTTGATAGGAATTTCGAAAGAACTTTAATATTCCTTATATTATCTGGTATTCTATTAAAAATTCTTGGTGCAATAATATTATGAAAGTGACAGAAATGATTTCTAGGGGTCTCGGTGGCCTAGTTGGTAAGAGCGTATACAATATATTCGTAAGAGTTATTCCCCCTTACGATATTTACAGCCATGCCTGAACAGGAAAGGCTGTGTAATTTCCTGTCCACATTTATTTGGCAGAGAAATGCATTAAAAAAAAATTATTTCTACGGAAACGAGGAGTATCTACAAGATTCCTACTATTAATTCTTAAATTATAGTGAATAGTACCTCTAGTAATTAGGTAACCAGATCTAACGAAAAAAACCTTTAAAATTTTGTAGTAATACAAATTTCTGACAGAAAGGATACCAGAACCAACAAAAAGATGTTGGGTATGTGTATATCTATTTCTTTTATATATTACTCTTACATCATGTTTTTGCGAGGTAACGGGTTTTTTGTTATAATAAGCACCACCCCAACACGTAATCCCATATTGGAGTTTGGAATGGTACAGTGCATAGTAAAACTTGGTATAATTGTCGGATGACATTATTAAAGTATTTTTTCAGATACGAAGTGTGATCAAACCATGACATTTTGGAGTCTATTGTAATACCTAAATTTTTGAACGTATCTATATTTTCTATTATAAAACAATTAATATTACACTGTGAGTTAAATACTAACATATTACTTGAGTCGCCATTTCTATACACATAATTATTTGGACAGCACGGAGAGTGGTAGTAAATAGTATGTAGGCTTAAAGAAGGGGAAGAATAAATATTAAATATCATATATTTGGTTTTAGAGCTGATTATAAGTTTGTGTTTAGCAAACCACTTGCTAAAAATATTTAAATCGTAATAAATATGTTCAGCAGTTTCATTATTACTTGATCTAGCATATATAAATGTTGTATCATCTGCGAATGCTGTGGGTTTACTCTTAATAAATAAGGAAAAGAATGGGGCCAAGACCAAGAAATTTTCCGCCATTGAACTTTAATGCCGCTAATTTGGCAACCACGTGGAAAAGCTGGCATCTACAATTCAAAATATACTATATTTGTATATATATTATTGTAAAATATATTATTTTTGAGGGCGTCAGAATTGGAAGATAAAGAGGAAAAACAAAAGTGGCTGTATTGCTGAATTATCTGGGATCAGACGCCTTTCCCATATTCAACTTGTTCAATCTGACAATGATTATTTTCTTCCAAAAAGGAACCTAGCAATGGATAGACATAAATTTTTTACAAGAAAAGAAAAGCCTGATGAAAGTATTGTGGATTTTGTTACAACGTTAAAAAACTTAGCCAAGTCATGTAAGCTACAATCTTTAGAAAATGGAATAATAATAAATATAATAAAAGACATATGTAGATTGAGCCAAAAGTATCAACATATAAAAGAAAAGTTGTTTCAGGAAGGTTAAACAAATGCGACAAAGCTATTGAAATTGCTAAAATGAGGGAACAGACAAAAATACAAGCAAATGAATTAAATGAATCTTCAGAATTTTTAGAAACAACGACCATCTCAAGAATTTATTTTTTTTATTTATTAATTTCTCAAAAGAGCATTAATGCTCGTACAGAGTAATTGATTATTCATTTATTTAAGTGTAAAATATAATTTAAAAATTGAACAAAATCCAGGGTAAAATATATATGTACATACATTATGATTTAAGAAAATAAAATATTCAAAACAAAAACGAAATAGAAAAAGACAAAAAAAAAGGTGAAACAACAAAACTTTACAAAACTAGTTTAAGCTAAGAGAAGATATAAAAATAGAAAAAAAATTTTTTTTTTGTTTTTAATTAAAATTTACTAATTTAATAACTTCAATTATTTGATCTTTTATTTTTTTTTTTCAATTTTAATGTTGACATTTGTTTACAGCTGCTATCCAAATTGTTATATAGTTGAGAGCCTGCCTATGGATTCAAGACCCCATAAGTTGTGACCGGCTTCATACCTTAGATTGTCAGCACTTCTCGTACCATATTGATGAACATCACTGTTTAATAATATTTGCGTATTACTTTTTATTTGATTGTTTTTTATTTCGTGCATGTGTATTAATTGTATTAGATTTCTGTAGTCTTTTAATTTTAATATTTTATTATTTTTATGTATAGTATTAGTTGATGTACGATGATGCAAACAGTAAAGCTTTTTAAAAGCTTTATTTTGTAGACGCTGTAGTTTATCAATGCTTTTTGCAAAAGTATTTCCCCAGATCCCAATACCATAGGTAATTGTACTATAAAATAAACTATGAAAAATGGATGTTTTGATTTCACTTGGAATTCTTCGTTGCAATTTTTTAAATAAACCGGCGATTTTCGCAGCGTTAGTTGTTACTTGGTTCACTTGTTCATTCCAAGTTAGTTCTTCACCAAATGTTAGTCCCAGATACTTGTACTTTTCCACTTGTTCAATTAGATTATTGTTGTACTGAATAAATAATTTTCTTCGCTTTGATTTTATTAATAGTAACTTACTTTTGCTTGAATTAACCGTGAACTTATGTAAATTCATCCACTTGAATATGGCGGCCTTGTCTGTATTTATATTACTTTCTAAGTTAACATAATTATGTTTTGCATATATTATTACAATATCATCGGCAAAGAGAAACGGTTTACCATGTAGGTTTAGGTGTGAAAAGCTACTGATGTAACAAGAGAACACAGCCGGAAAGAGCTACCTTGAATTACACCGTATTCTAAATATTCTTCTGAACTTTTTGTATTTTCACATTGGGTGTAATGCTTTTTGGGTGTATTTCTTTTGGAAAAATAGCTTTTCGGCCAATTCAATTCGTTACCTTTAACTCCGCTTTCGTATAATTTTTTTAATAATATTGATCTATCAACTGAATCGAAGGCCTTGGCAATTAGATCGAAAAATACTATACCAACTTTATTTTTGTTTTTTATATTTTCTTGAAGTAATGTTACTACGTCAAATAAAGCAGCATTTGTACTTGAGTTTTTAATAAATCCATATTGTACATTACTTAATAAATTAGCCTTAGATAAATGTTCAATTAATTATTGATTTATGTGCATTTCTAATAACTTACTAAGTATAGAGGGAACCGAGATTGGTCGAAAGTTTTTTACACCATTTTTATCACCAACTCTTTTGTAAATCAAGTTTATTATGCTCTTTAGTAACTCCGGCTCACATGTTTTTATGATTTTTTAACTTAAATCATCTTTACCACAACTGTTTGTACTTTTTATATGCTGTAGTAATTTCCTTGTTTCCCTATAAGATATGTCATTCAGTATTAGTCTACGGTTTGTTCTGACATAAGATATATACATTGATTTTTATTGCCGAGCCATCCTACCTTGCAATAAAAATTGTTGAAATTTTTAACTTTATCGTTTTTCTCAGTTTGTGTATTTAGACCACTGAAAAATTCATTTATTTTGTCTTTGTTGGTGTTATCAATGGCAACATTTTTTACAAAATTCCATATTTTTGATTGATCGTTGCCACATTTGGTGATTTCTCGTTTATTATATTCTGTTTGTTTTCTTCTTTTTACCGCAGTTAGTTTATTTACATAAAATGTGATATTTTTCTTTAAAATAAGGATGATCTATATTATTAATATATTTTTTATGCCAATAATTTTTTATTTTTATTAATTTCATACATTTCGTATCTATCCATGGCTTACTGTATTTATTTGTTTTTTTTTTTTAGTTGTCAAAGAAGATATGCAATTCTGAATTTTACTAATTAACTGATTACAGTAGTGTATAACCCCTGCGTTACTTTTTGCAAAGTACAGATTTTTCAGCTGTAGCTTAATTTTTTTGACATTAGAATATTTGATAATTTGTATTTGTTGAATATTGTTTATAAAATTATTGTGATTAATTATTTCTAAGATAAGTATATTGTGATCTGATATATTTGATTTTAAGTGAGCAATATTTATTTTATTTTTTAAATTATTCGTCAATATGTGATCTATACAAGTTTTAAAAGTAGGCCTGGTAACAGAATCATCACCAAAGAAGAAAGAATTTGATTCGACTATTGCCTTGTATTGGTTAACATAAATGTCTGAAAAATTTTTTATATTAAAGTTGAAATCACCTATAATTAGTGAATTATTTTTGTGTGTTCGGTTTAAATGTTCATTAAATAAATTAAAGAAGTGTTCAATTGAATTTTGTTATTTTCTGGAGGTCTGTATACTGTGGTGACTTCAAGTGTTTCTTTTCCGACAAAAATTCTTAAATGTATAAAGTTATTAAAGTTATCAGAATATATTTTTAGTGTTTCAGAATTTATTGTATTGTGTAGTAATACACCTACACCAATCAAACACCTTGACAATCCAGAACATGTATTATGAAAATATTTTTTACATTCCCCGTCGCACTGGACAAAGTTTTTCGCTTTAAATTAATAGTTTTAAGACACTGCCCGCAATTTATCTTCTTTAAACTTTTTGACATTTTTGACATTTTTCAAACTTTACCATCTACACCGAATTCATCAACATCATCATCATCATTACAAAATCAAAAAAACTGCTCAAGTAACATTATCTATTTAATAACAAGAAATCAGCATGTCAACGATGTGGTAAAATTCATAGAATTAAATGTCCAGCCATAGGTGCAAAATGAACAGGTATGGAAAATGAAATCATTTTTCCAACATGTGTATGAGTAAGTCAATTAAATTTCTAGATAGTAATAATATTCAATATACAAAAACTGAAAATTTAATGGAAGAAATGTAGAAAACAATTTTTTCTTAGGCAATTCTTCAACTTCAACGTATCTGTATTTTCAAGTTTTGTTAATAATATTTTTAGTAAAAAAAAAAATGTTTGGTCTGTTAAACTTAAAGTGAAAAATAAATCAGTAGATCGTTTGTTAGACACAGGAGCTGAAGCAAATGTGCTCGGCATAAATACATTTAATTACTTAGGAATAGATAAAAAACAAGGAAAAGTGCAGTAGAGTAGACTGTGTCAACTCTGGGATACCTGTGTGAACGTACAATACCCAATTTCTATATAACTTGATCATCTTTTAAACAATTTCAGATGTTTTAGTACCGAGGTATAAGTGCCGCAATATATAAATTTATCTAAATTGTGGAGTTGTATGAAAGCTACCCTATCTATTGCACCAGAATCTATTGCACCAGCACAACCAAATTTTACAGAAGTTGTTGCCATAAAACTTGATCTTCATTTGTAAGATTGCAGACGCTTAGCTTCATTTAGTTCCAAGAGCAGCAAAAAGCCTGAACCGGCTGCTCTAGACTAACCAAAGTTTTTGCATGTAACTCGACACCTTTTCACAAAATTTCGGATAGCTAGCGTCAATAGACACTGAGTTATTTTCATTTGAAAAGAGAGTTGTATGGCACGAACCTGTCTCACCAGCACCCGGCGCCGACAAAGCTGGATTTAAATTGCAAAATTAACAATTTTTCAAAAGTGACGTAATAAAAATTTCAGCTCCCTAGCTCCTTTATTTCTTGAGTTACCGTGCGGACGGACGGACGGACGTACATGACTTAATCGACTCAGAATTCGATTCTGAGCCGATCCATACTTTTGACACTATATCTAGCTCGACTCCTTTAAGGTATCACAAACGTAATGGCAAATATTATTCGCTTGAACATAGTTCATCTGGGTATAAAAATGAAAATGAATGCGATATTAATTTAATATTAGGAGAATTTAATCAAGTTTTGTAGGTTTAGGTAGGCTTCCTGGAAAGGTTCATCTTACTGTATATACGAATGTAAGACCAACAATTGATGCACCTCGTAAAGTTCCTTTTTAGTTGTTAAATCGCTACAAAAAAGAGATTGAAAGAATGAAGAGTTTAGATGTAACAAAAAAAGTTACTGTGAATGGGTGAATTCAGTGGTATTGGTGGAAAAGACAAACAAATCACTTAGAGTTTTTTCAGATCCCAAAAATTTAAATGGAGCTATTAAGCGACCTCACTTCGAATTCCTGATTTGAAATATATTCGATCAAGATTAGTAAATGCTAAATATTTTAGTCTTCTAGATACAAATTCAGGTTTCTGGATGCTAGAAATAAATTAAAGCTCCAGTAATATATTTTTATGTGTGTTAACGGTTTTTCTATAGTTATATAAGGTTCCGGACTTACAGTACAGCCCCTCAAAATTCCAGAAAAGTCCTATTTTCACATATGTTTTATTACAAAAACTTTCTTAAATTTTATTTTTTAAAATTTTCAAATTTTGGTGCAAGTCAC
Source organism: Poecilobothrus nobilitatus (assembly GCA_947095535.1). Classification (NCBI taxonomy): domain Eukaryota; kingdom Metazoa; phylum Arthropoda; class Insecta; order Diptera; family Dolichopodidae; genus Poecilobothrus; species Poecilobothrus nobilitatus. The sequence continues at coordinate 788,581 of OX352772.1, read as the reverse complement.
AATTCTAAACAGTTTTTATTATCTTTTGGAAATGTGCGCTTTTATACCTTGTTTTTATTTTGTTTAAGAAATTTGTATGTATTTGGTGAAATGATTTTTTATTTCGTTGAATTTAAATTATTTTTCTTAAAAATTATAGATAACAAAATTATTTTGTTCATTTTTGTCAATTTTGATTTTTATTTTAAGCAAAATAAAACGATCATAAAATTTGTACTGGATGATTTTTCTGTATATAGTTAATTTATGCTCATATTTATTTCAAGCCCTATTTCTGCTGCACAGTTTTTCATTATTATGATTTTTCCTTGCAGGTTTTGATGAGTGTGTGCAAGTAGGCATATGTCATCTGCATATGGTCTAGACCTTCCAACTTCTTTGTAAGTTGCCAGTTGATACCTCTAGGGATGTTGTTGGTTTTCCGCATGACTTCATCTAGAACTATGTTGAACAGTATTGAAGATAGTGGGTATCCTTGTTTTACACCATTATTGAGGGTTATGGATTGGCTCAAGTTGTTTTTATGAATTATTTGTGTGGTAGAATTATCGGATAGTTCTTTATGATGTTTATTATTTTTCCCGGGATTCCATTTATTTCAAATGCTTTACAAATTGCCACTCTGTTCAGAGTATCGAAAGCTCTAGTAAAATATACAAATGTAATGTATAGTGGAGAGTTGAATTCTATTGATTGTTCCACTATTACTCTTAGGGTATTAGATTGAGTAATGCAGGATCTCTCTTTTCTGAAACCGGCTTGTTCCTATCTCACTTTTCAATATGTTCATATATTCTTTGATGTATTATTAGAGCTGTAATTTATTGATAGTATTTAGCAGTGTGATACCTCTCCAGTTGCTACATAGATTTGGTCTTCCTTTTTTCGATATCTTGAAGATTAAACCTTTCTTCCAACTGGGATGAATTCGCACGCTTTACCGAAGCTGTTCGATCAGCGGCTTTATGATTTTTGCCCTTTGAATGGTGTTGGCTTTAATTAACTCTGCTGGTACACCATCCGTTCCTTCTGCCTTGTTTGTTTTCAGCTTGTTTATGGCTTCACAGATATTTCTCATTGTGAGAAGGTTAACATTGATAAGTCTAGTGCTTTCCGTTTTACAATTTTCCTCCAGCTTTCATCAGATATCCAGGATTTTTTTTCATGTTTTATGGTCCCTAGAGCTTCTTCTCCTGCTTTTCTGTATAAGACTTGGCAATTTTCTTCTGTGATTTCTTCTCTTTCTATTTTCTCTTCGATTATTCGCCTTAAATCATCTTTTTTATCCAGGGATTGATGTGTGCATGTATCTATCTTCTTTCTTCTTTTCTGGACTTCATTCGGGATTTTTCTTAGTTTTCTGCGATTAATAGAGTATGATCTGAATTGACATCTGCTCCTCTCCAGGTTCTGACATCAATTAACGATGTTCTTCATATTTTACTTATGCATATGGGGTCGATCTGATTTTTGGTTCTACCGTCCGGGCTTACCCAATTGTATTTATGGATAGATTTATGTGGGAATAGAGTTCCTCCTATACTACTAGGATGTTTTCTTGACAGGGGCCTACAAGTCATTCATTGTTGTTCATATTGCCAAGACGGGTAACCCTGTAGCCCTACATTTTGTAGCATATTTTCTACTATCAATTTTTGTATTAAAATCTCTCATTAGTATTACGATATCTGAGTTGCTCATAAAATTCTTGCTTAGTATCATCCGCGGCTTTCCTTTCAGTAGGAGCGTAGCCTTGAACTATCGTTATTTTTCTTACTCTTGAGTACAGCCTAACTATGATTAGTCTATCTGAGTCTGGTCTCCAACGCATTATACTACTTTTTAATTTGCCACTGATAATTATTTCCACTCCGTATTCCCCCATGTTTATTAGTTCCTGAATTCGAATTTCGAGCGCTGGCGATTATATTAGTATTAATTAATTTTACTTAAATACTACAAAACAAAATGATGAAAACAAAATGGCAGTAAAAAACAAAATCAAACGAAATTGATAATTGAAAATACATCTCTACATATATAAAAATTACGTGTGATGAAAATTTTACACGTATGATGTTTGAGCCATGAGAATGGTTTTAGTTTATGTTTTGTACTCTGTCTGTTTCTCTGTCAGTCTGCCCTTCTGTACGTTGTACACCTTTTAAAATAAGGTAATGAAATTTCAACACCAGATAGGTTTCGCAAAAATATGAATTTTGTGGAGCAATCTTTTTCTGTAGACCCACACGTTACGTAATCACGAAAGTTATAAAAAGCCCTACATTTAAATTGTTATAGGACAAGTTATATAATTTATATTTTCAATCTGCAAACGTCAAACGGCAGCTCATTTTATAAACTTTATAAATATATATAAAATTAATACATGGTTTTGCTATACGGCGTCTTAATTTACCATTATGCGAAACTCAATTATTGCAAAATCCTTCACTCCTTCTAACTTCCAAACAGTTTAAGTTAGAAACTTGACATTTTCAGTTAGATCTTTGAAAATAAGTATAAGTCATCTCAGAAAATATTTTTGTATCGCCCTCGTTTAGAAGCTGTAAAGGTACAAAAACTGAAAAATTTCCCATTTTTAAAAACCTGTAACTTGTACACCTGTCCAATTTTTTTTGAAACAATATACAAAAATTAAATATATCTTTATTTCTGTTAATAACTTTTCTTAATAATATAGGATTTTCTTAAAATTGAAGTGTGAATTTTTCTAACCAAAAAAACTCAAACAAAACACTTTTTTTTTTTTTACATACATACTTAACTAGGTACATATGTACATATATATACCTGTTTTGAAGGCATATGCTTTTGTGCTTCATTAAAAATCCTTGGTTTTTTCATTACTTATTTGATGGATGAAAAATATTTTTACAAAAAAATTAACCTGATAAAAATCATTGAAATTCGAAAAATTAAAAAAAAATGAATATTTTGTATTTTATTATGAAATTTTATTTATTTTAAGAAATTTTTTTTTTAATATGGTATCAATTTTTTAATACAATTCATATCAGAAGATCGTGCTAAAATACGATACCCTTTCTTTACCATGATAGCTAATAAAAAAATGTTTGATGTAAAACATTTACCATGCAGCTAATAAGAAAATATTTGATGTCCATTAGAATTATGTCAAAAATATAAAGATTGTATGATGGAAGACATATTTTACATCCTATACGTTCAAATACAATATCTAGAAAATCAATAAAATATTTTATAATATATATGTATATCATGAGATTTGATCAACGAATGAAAATAAAAACATTCAAAAAGTTTTCATTGAAAATTGAGACTTCTTTTATATTCAAAAATTTAAAAGTAAAACACAAAGTGAATTATTTTACCCATTTTTTCTTCAATCCAATTGTTTTTCAACTTAAGCATCTTAAATTTATATTTTTGTAAATGCTCTCTTAGGCATCAAAAATTAAAAATATAGAGCAAAAAGCTAAAAAAAAGATATAGCTAAGGAGAAAATTCGAAGTACTTACATAAACTAGAAGCAAATAATCAAATAGTACGGTAGTTATTATTAACTGTAATATCAAACATATTATCTGTAATATCAAATCCTTTTTTAAAAGCTCTTTATTTAAAAATGATATCTTCTCTTATATGCGAGCTGTTTTATTCTAAAATAAAGTCATACAACAACTAAAAAATTCCTCTTTCATATACATAAATATAACTTTTTTATTTCTTTCTACATTTTTTTTTTGTTCAAAAACTTTTTATTAACACAAAATTTTTTCTTTTTTATTTTGATAAATTAACACATTTTTTATTTTTGTTAGTTCTATTTAGTCTGGAAAGCTAAAGTTTTCGACTTTTCTGTAAAAAATTCGTTCTCTTCAATATTTATCTTGTTGTTTTTCATTCAAATCTTAAAGTGGTTTTCAATTTCTAGATTCCAGAAAATCTTATGAGTTTTTAATTTAATTTAAAAAATATTTATGTAGGGTTATTTATAAAACTCGTGATTTATAAATAAATAATTTATGATTTATTGTATTTATTTTCGTTTTGTTCACTAAGATTTCATAAAATGAATAATAAGCTTTTTCAGCTATAAATTTCAAAGCAAATATTTGTTATACGAGAATTATAATAAAAAATAATTCGTTTCAAGTTTTATAATCCACATCACCAATGTAAAGTCCACATTATGTTTACAGCACATTTATGTACCCCAAAAACATTAAATAAATAAATAAATACTACCTTTACAACTGTTCTCAAAGTTTAGCAATATTTACATATTTAACATTCAACACTTGAAAATGAACATCGAAATGAAACGGTTCTCCCAAAATTATTCGTTCCACAATTACAATATTTTTCGAAAGTTTTCCTAAGTTCTGCAATTGCCTCAATTTGAATATACTTCGTAACTTCCATACCATAGTTTTTTTCCATGTCTGATTTAAAAAGAAGGTGGCATTAACCTAATTAGAGTGCAACACTCTCAACTCGTTTGTTTTCGTAATGCTATCATACTAAATTTCTAGATTTCGTCTTAAAATAAATAATCTTTTTGAATTTTGACGTTGTTCCCTCAGCGAAAGAAAAATTGAAAAATAAAGTTAATACTTCTTCCTTACCTATTGTGTCTTAAAAAAAAATTCTAAAACAAAATGTACCGCAGAAAATTTCTAGTACAAAATATACCTAAAGAATTTTTTCATTTTTGGAGATATTTTACAATTTTTTACACCTTAGCTGGAAAAAACCTTTTAACCACAAAAGAAAAAATTGTTTCACCTTTTGTTAAAAAACTAACATAAAAACATATTTTCTAAGTATTATTACAACAAAATAAAAGGGAATTACAAGTATTTTTAAGCAAGATTTGGTTTTTAAAAAAAGATGAAAGGTAATAGAAAATTCTTGATGATAGATACATATATATATCATTTTTCTGCTATTTGAAAGGATTAAAACAATATTTTTACGTTGATTGAATTAAGATTGTTTTTTAGAATATTCTATTTGATTAATAAAAATAGGATCTTTTTAGCTACTTGGAAATTAAATTCAAACTAAGAATTAACTCTTAATAATTAAAAACTAAAAATGTTGGAGCTTACAAAAAAAAATAATATTAAGTAATAACAAATTGTTATCTAGTATAAAATAAAAACACTTTAGAAATAAAAATACAAGCACTTGAAACAACAAATGAAATTTTAAGGAAATGTATGTCTATTATCAGCTAATATATCAAGATAATTTAATCGGGACGTAGTGATGAGTAATATATAGCTCTTGCCGTCAGTGATACGAAATATATAGCTCTATAAGAGTTACTTAGCCTCTCCTATTCAAATTCTACTCATACCTTTACGTGGTGGGCTCTGTAACCTGAACAACTTGCGGAACGATTGGTTAACTAGCTCCAGTGTAGTAAACCGAACAGGAACAGAATTGGGAGGATGTGAGGATAAAATGATCTGGTCCTCCAAGTTTGGGGTTAGATGTACCATTAACAACCGGATACTGGATCTTCGGATCAGCCTTGTTATGTGATTTTCAGATCAGTCTCGGTTAGTATATGGAAATACTCATGATAATCGAACGGGTTGGCCACGAAATCCCAAATACAAAATACAAAATTCCAAAATGCCAAAATTCCAAAACGCCAAAATTCCAAAATTCCAAAATCCCAAATAACAAAATTCCAAAATCACAAATACCAAAATCCTGTTTTGGGGTTTTTAGGTTTGCAATCTTTTTTTTGGGATTTTGGCATTTGGAATTTTTATTTTTCTTTCTTATTGGTTTAGGTATAACAATCGAGCAAGAAACTGTATCTATATTAAATTCCTTTCTTAAAAAACTTAACGATTCGAAATGAGAAAGTAGCTTATGTTGATGAGCTGACAGTATATTATTCAAACTGTCTTTCCAAGCTAATTATTTGAACAGGAATTAGTTTTAACAGTTCCTGCTTAAAACTGTAACAGAGATCATCAAAGTGGCTATTCAGAGTAACTCTTTTTGTAGAAAGATCATTACATAGTGCATCAAATGATTTGGTCATGTCTTGAAATGCATTGGTGTCGGCACTGATTGTTTGATTCGTCTTAGCTAATAGGCCCGATTTTGCATTATCAAGACTAGAAAATAAATTGTGTATATTATCAAACATACTTCTTAATAGCCCCTCGTAATTCTGGCAATCCTCACATATGAAATATGAGTCAAGAGTCTGGTGATACTAATAATTTTAGATTCGATTTTCGCAAACATTAAAAAAAACACAATATTTTGTTTTAACACCTTTTTATTTTTCTGTTTTTTCTTTATACAAAAAAATAACTTATATTCTACAATTTAATCAACAACTAATTTCACAATTTAAATATACTTTAATTTAATTTATTTAATTATACTTTTTATTTCTTAATTTAATTAATTTTAAATGTTTAATACGGAGCTTCGGTGAGTTTGAAATCCAGAACAGAACTTAATTTTATTCGTTTATTTCCTGATATTTATATTATAATTTTTGCTTATTGAAACAATATTTTGTGGGAACAATAAAAGTAGGATTAGTAGGAATTTTGTCTATGTGAAAAATAATTGTTTTTATAATAATGTTCCAGATGCTGAATTTGCAGGAACTTGTATATAGATTTATTGAAAGTAAATCTATGGGATAATTTAGTTCTTTATGTCATATAAAATTAATTGGAAAGATATTATTTTGTGGGAACATTAAAAGTTCGATTAGTAGGAATTTTGCATATGGGAAAATAATTATGTTTTTTATGATAATATTGCAAATGCTGAATTTGCAGGAATGTGTAGATTTACTGAAGGTTAATCTATGGTATAAAAATTATTTACTTTTTTTAAGAATATAGGTGTCGTATTAACATAATGAGAATTTTGTCTATGGGAAAGTAATAATATGTATTTCTATAATGTGCAAATGCTGAATTGACAAGAATGTTTTAGATTTATTGAAAATAAATCTATGGAAAAATAATTATATTTAAAATAAAGCTTTCTTATTGTTAGTGGTGTCATTACCGTTTATAACACCCTCACCGTTACTCTGAGGCTCCGACGAAATATTTATTATGATTTTCTTATGTTTTTTGTATAAACATTTTATTATTAAAATTACAATAATTATAAAAAACATAAGAAAAATATTGATAGATATATTTATTACATGATTTTTATATTTTTTGTTTACAATATCGTTAATATGTTTTCTATTATTTTCTATATTTTTTATTTTCAAGTTTTATTTTCAATTATTTTTGTAGTATAGAAAGGTAAAATTATTTTGTCATTAATATTAGTATAAAAATTTTCATAAGTTTTTTCTTTTATTTTAATTTTACAATTTTCTTACCTTATTACCTGTTATAATAATGTTAAAATTATTACAATTGTGTTGTATATTTGTTTTTCCAATATTTTTGGTTATAATTATGCCTTGAATTATTTCTTTAACTTCTTTATTTAAAAATTTTTGCATATTACAATGTGCCTTTTCAAATTTAAATATACTATTGATACATTCATTTTCTATAATTTTGAAATTTTTCTTTAAATTATTTTCGACATTTGAATTGTAACAAATATTAGTGTCGTCTATAAGAACGTTATAGTTCTCTAATAGAATAGTTTTATTATTTTTATTTGGTATTGGTTCAATGTGTATTTCAGAAAGCGGTCTTGCACTATATTCTGGAATTAGTAATATAATAATAATTTGTTCTAAATAAAATTTTACAGTAATTTTAATATCTTGAATGCTTTCAAAATCAGAAAGCATATTTAGTTCTTTTTCTGTCAAAATGTTTTTTGATAGTATGCCTAATTTACTTGTAAGTATGCCTAAGTACTTGTTACATATCGTCAACGTGAGTTTTGAGTAGGTCTATATCACAATTAATTTGATACATATATTGCATATATTTTATTTCGTCTTCTATTTCCAAAATTTCATTATTGGTTTGTATATTAAAAGAATTTAGGTATTCCGAAATTGTATTTTGTTGAATTTTAATTTGCTTTGTGATATTCTTGATTTGGTCAGAAATTTGATTATTAATTAGTATTTGTTTAATATTCTCGTTAATAAGGGATATGGAGTTCTTAGATAATGCTTCAATTTGTTCGTTAATAGTTTGTTCATCATTATAGTCCATTGTACCGATAAGGTATTTTAGTCCGGTTCCTACTCCGTTAAATAAACTTCTTGTATGTCTTTTGTGTGGTTTAAGATTATCTATCTTTTTATCTAGTAGATCGAAATTACGTTTAATTGTATTGTACATAGGGTTACTAAAATTTAGTTGTATTAGTTCAATATTTTTGTGTATTAGTACTCTACTGTTTTCATATTCTGTTATGTTTATGATATGTAATACCTTTTTAAAATCTCTGATAATTTTTCTATTACCTAGATTTATTGTAATAAAACCATTGTTGTTATCAATGTTTTGTACTTCTAATTTTTGTGATAACATTAAAGGTATGAATATTATAATTAAGAGGGTAATTTTGAACATTGTGATCTGAAAAGAAGTATTTATTTTTTATTATTTATTTTTTTTTATATATTTTTTTTTTTTTTTTTTGTTTTTTAATTTGTAGTTTGATTTTGATTTCGTTTTTTCTTTTTAACTTTTATTGTTTTTGCTTTGACCGATGGGTTACTATTATCTTGAAACCTCTTTTTGGGTTTGACGTGAAAATTATAATACTTTAGACCAGTATCTTTATTAGTTATATGGTTTTCATCTAATATTTCTATTTCCATTTTTCTAAATTTCGAGTGGTTTTTTCCCCCTCGCGGATCTTTTACAAAGTTTAAACCGGGAGATATTTCAATATTGGTTCTATTTTTATTAAGAGCATCTATTGTTTTGTCTTTCATTTTTAGAATTTTATTACGGATATTCTCATAGTCAGTATCCTTAACTTTACCATTTATGAAGTCGATGGGTTTATGGTTGGTTGTCGAGTGAATAGTATTATTATACATTGCTATAATTTTTAGAATTTTTTCCTCAACGGTGTCCAAATTTACTCGTTCGAAATGTTTAAGTAGTCTAATATGCTCGTTAATAGTGTTGTGCAGACGTTCGACATCGGCGTTCGAAGTATGATTATTATTTGAGGTATAATAAATTTCAATATATTGATTTTGAAGAAATTCCCGTAACGGGAGGGCTTTGAACCCTAATTCGTTATCAACTACTATTTTTTTTTAAATTCCCACAATAGATAAATATTGTAAAACGGCTCTTTTGAATTCGGTCCAAGTTCGGGAATTAATTTTGATTGCTTGCGCAAACTTAGTAAATTTATCGATAAACGTTAAAAATAATGTTTGATCTAGGCTATAAAAAACGTCAATATGGACTATTTGGTTGGGATCTAAAGGTGTTTCTGTTATTTTGAACTTTGTTTTTATGGGTTTTCTTTCATATTTTTCGAGGTTACAAATCTCGCAGTTGTTTATAAATTGCGCTACTCTATCGCATAACTTTGGGTGGTAGTATAGTAACTTCAGTTCATTGCATACTTCTGAAATTCCGCGGTGATTATTTTTTAAATGCTCTTTTTCTATAATTTCGGCAAATTGCTCTTCGTCTACTATATCTTCTAATAATTTGTTACATTTAATTAACTTTAATTGGCCAATAGATGAAAAATGTTCGAAAAATATTTTTTCTAAGGTTTCTAAAATATTAGAATCTTCAATATAAATTGCATTGATAGTTTTGGGATTGAAATGATTTTTCAAGACAGGAATGGCTGTTTGTTCATCGAAATTTTTAGTGTGAATTACTTTCCTACATTTATTAAATATTTTTAAATTCCTAATTCTAAGAGAACCTGAATTTGTTTTATAAATAGAAATTTGAGTTTTAAATACATTTAAAGGAGATTTACTAATTGGTATACTATTATTTTTAATAAGTTCATTTGTCTCGTTATTTCCGAACATTTGCTCTTCATTAAGGTTTACTTCTATAAGTGATAAAGCATCGGCGTTGCCGTTTTGAACACCTTTTTATACCCTACACATTAAGTATAGGGTATATTTACTTTGGCATGGTGTTTGTAACCACCAAAAGGAAGCGAGTTAGGTATAGACATGTATATATATTCTGAATCAGGATCACCGCCGGAGTCGATTTAGCGATGTCCGTCCGTCCGTCCGTACGCACGATAACTCAAAAACTAATGATGCTATCTTGATGAAATTTATACTGTAGGTTAACAATGACTAAGGTGAGGCGGGGATTGTAAATGGGCGAAATCGGACCATGCGTTCGAGTACCTCCCATACAACTTCCAAAACCTAATACGCATATTTTCGAAATTAATAAAGATAGAAACTTAAAATTTTGTACGAGGGTGTGTTTTTCTGAATCCCTGATATCTCCAAAATTTGAGATGAAGTGGAGTGGTTGTTCGGGTACCTCCCATACAACTCCCAAAACCGAATAAGTATATCTTCGAAATTAATAAAGACAGAAACTTCAAGTTTGCTACTAGGGTGTTGTTTCCTAAATCCCTAAAATGTGAGACGAATTAGAGTGGTCGTTCGGGTACCTCCCATACAACTCCCAAAACCGAACAAGCATATCTTCGAAATTAATAAAGACAGAAACTTCAAATTTGGTACTAGGGTGTTGTTTCCTGAATCCCTGATTTGTCCAAAATTTGAGATGAATTGGAGGAGTTGTTCGGGTATCTGCCACACAACTCCTAAGACCAAACAAGCATATCTTCGAAATTAATAAATATATAAACTTGAAATTTGATATAAGAATGTTCTACCCTGTTGATGTCTCTAAAATTTGAGATGAATTGGGGTGGTGGTCCGCGTGCCTTCACACACTTCCCAAGATCTAACAATCATATTTTCGAATTTAATAAAGATAGAAACCTGAAATTTTGTACAAAGGTTGTAACAGCATTTATTTTTTTTAGCTTGTATTAAATACCTAACTAAAACAACTTATGGATTTTTAATTTAATTTGAATTTTTTAGGTGTAGGGTATAAATAAGTCGGTTGCATCGACTTACTGTTATTTTTACTTGTTTATATTTGATTTCGTAATCAAATTCGGAAAGCTTGAGACGCCAACGAACTAGTTTTGAGTTAGATTCTTTTATGGAGAAGAGCCATTGGAGTGGCTTATGGTCTGTCTCAATTAAGAATTTTCTTCCGAAAATGTAAGGGCGAAAGTACTTTGTGGCCCATACGATTGCCAATAATTCCTTCTCTATTGTACTGTAGTGTACTTCATGTTCGTTAAGAGTACGACTAGCATAACACACGGGGCGTCCTTCTTGTGATAGTACGGTACCAAGAGCGAATTGGCTTGCGTCTGTTGTAAGAGTAAACATTTTGTTAAATTCGGGATAAATAAGGATTGGTTCATTTATAACTAGTCTTTTGAGAGTTTCGAAACTTTGAGCATATTCAGGATTATCAATTTTTAGTTTTACGTTTTTCTTTAAGTATTTTGTCATTGGTTTAGCGACTTTGGAATAGTCCTTAATGAATTTCCTGTAATATCCTGATAGTCCGAGAAATTGTTTAATTTGTTTTGAAGTTTTGGGAATAGGAAAGTTTTTGACGCATTCAATTTTTTTAGGATTTGGTCTTATTCCTTCTAAAGTCACAATGTGACCAAGAAACTCAGTTTCTTTTTTCATAAACTCCGATTTATCTAATTGAATCATTAATTTGGCTTCTTCGAGCCTTTTAAAATTTTTTTTCAGCGAATCTATGTGTCTTTCAATAGATGCTGAAAAGATGATGATGTCATCTAAATACACCAAGCAAATTTTATTTATATAGTCTTTTAAAACATGGTTCATTAACCGTTGGAAGGTAGCTGGTGCTGTTTTAAGTCCAAACGGCATTCGAATAAATTCATAATGTCCATTTTCGACAGTGGACGCGGTTTTGTGAATGTCGCGTTCGTCAATTTCTATTTGGTGGAAACCTTTAGCAAGGTCTAACGTGGTAAAATATTGGCATCTTCCCAATTTACTTAGAATGTCATCTATATTTGGTATAGGGTGCCTATCGTCCAAAGTAATTTCGTTTAGTTTCCTATAGTCAATAACGAGTCTCCATTTCTGTGTCCCACTGGCATCCTCTTTCTTTGGGACGATCCAGACAGGAGCAGAATATGGGGAGTTCCTAGGCCTAATAATGCCCTTGTCCAACATCTCGTTAATTTGCCTTTGTACTTCCTCTTTGGGTATCTATAAGACTTAGTGAATATTGGAACGTCATTAATAGTACGAATACGATGTTTGATAGCGTTTGTGAAAGATAAATCTAAGTTTTCGTTATAGAGTAAATGCGAGTATTGTTTTATAACTTGTAAAAAATGCATTTTTTCAAAGTTGGATAAATGTTCATTACGAATTTCGCTTAGGACATTAAATTTGTTATCAGTTTCAGAAATTATATTAAAGTTATTATGATTTACAATCTCAGTTTCTAATGGTGAAAAAGTTATAGATTTATTACCGCTACTAAGAATATTTGCTTTTACAACGGCTGTATAGTTCTGTACTTCATATATTCCTTCTTGAATTGTGATTTCGGCATCTGAGGACTTCCTTTCCTGCAGATAAGCGAGACCATCTTTTTGAAGTACTGGTATAGTTAATTCATATTCACCTTTCTGAGTAATATTATATTTTGTTTCTTTATTTTTATTTTTAAAATGTATTTGGATTTCATTATAAAGTGTGGTTAAAATTGTTGATCTAAGTCGATTTTAGTTTTTAATGGCATTAATATATTATTGCCTATTAGCCCGTCATAATTGTCATGAAAAGGAAAGACGTACATTTCAATCTTCTTTGTTGAGTCTCCCAATTCTTTAAAAAGAGGTATAACTGCTTTATGAGTTATTTTTACATCTTGATTTATAGTTTTAATAATTATGGGGGTTTGAAGTTCTGTTAAATACATTGGATGACAAAGGTTATTATTTTGGTTGTTCCTATTAAAATTGTTATTATTTTGGTTGTTTCTATTAAAATTGTTATTATTTTGGTTGTTCCTAATGTAGTTGTTATTATGAAGCTTTGTATTATTAAAGTTTCTAGAATTATTGATAGTAGCGTTATTATTGGTACGATTATAATTGTAATTGGTTTTGGTGATTGGGTCACCAGAAAAGTTTTTATTTTTATTAATAGAATTAAATGTCTTTTGACCACTAAAATTATTAAGGTTAATATGTGCATAGCATGCTTCATGTAAAATGTCAATGGCGGACTCAAGTGTTTTAGGGTCACGACAATATAAAATTGAACGCATTGGTTCAGGCATTTTGTTCTTAAAAATAGTTAGAGCAGAGTTTTTATTATTACTAATTGTTTGTTGAGCAACTGTTGAGTTGGCTCCTAATTCTAAGCTAACTTTTATATTTAATCTTCTTAATGTATTTTTAATTTCGTTGTAGAAATCGACGGAATTGGTCTTAAAGGTGGTAGCTCTCAGTTGGTCAAAAAGTTCTTCAAGACTACACCGATCGCTAAAATTTTTTACAAGGACGTCTTTTATTTCAGTCCATTTCTTAATGTGGTTGTTTATTTCCACTACTTCTCTCGCTTTTCCCTTAAGTTTTGATTTAATCAAGTCTGCAAATATACTTTGACTTATGTCGTCATATTTGCCTAATAAAGGGCTTACCCTATCAACCAAATCTGTGAAATTTTGTAGTTCTTTAAAGTTTCCAGTAAAGTCGGGTAATTTATCGAGATATTTCAGGAGGTCAATAGTAAGGCTTAATTGAGTTTCAGTCATTTTTATTTTTATTATAATAATTACTTAAATATAATTTTTTTTTCAAAAAACTATTACTAATTTTAAATATTGCAAGAACGCTTTCTATTGGGGTTTTTTTTCTTAATTGTACTTGACCTAATTGTACTAATCGCTATTTCTATAATTTTAATATTTTAAAATTTCTAAATTATTGCTTACGTTAAAATTTTAAAGTTGTTTTTGATGTTGATCAGCTTCGGGATAAACAGGAACTTAAACAGCAACGAGATGAACAGAAACTAAGCAGCAATGTACAGGACAACAGGAATACAGGAACTGGATTTAATATTCGCAATCACCATATAGTTAGATTGTTATTATTTTTTTTTTTTCAAAAAAAATATTTATAATTTTATATATTTATTTGAAGTTTATATAATATAATAACCTTTATGTAATAAAATATTTTTTTATTTTTGAATTTCATATTTTTTTTTTTTTTTTTTTTTTTTAATAATATATAATTTAATTTATGTTATAATAGTGTTCTTATTCTTCCCATGTATTTTTATTAGTTTATAATTTTTAAATATATATAGGTTCCCCTTTTTTTTTTTTATTTAATTTCACTTTTTATTTTTTTTTTTTTATTTAAAAAAAATTTTCAAATTTATCTTTTGTTTTTTTTCACTTCACTTGATAAAATTTCGTTTGAAAAAATTTTATATATTTTTTTTTCTTTTTATTTTGGAAAGTCTTTCACCAAAAAAATAAAAACTTTTCACGAAAATGTTTATAAGTTAATGCACTTAATATAAATTAATGCACTTAATAAGTTAAATGTGTCAAGACACAAAGCGTTTTCTTTTATTTATTTCTTCTTTAAATTACAAAAGAAAGCACTTAGCGCATCCTACCGACTGCGCCAAATTTTAGATTCGACTTTCGCAAACATTAAAAAAAACACAATATTTTGTTTTAACACCTTTTAATTTTTCTTTTTTTCTTTATACAAAAAAATAACTTATATTCTACAATTTAATCAACAACTAATTTCACAATTTAAATATACTTTAATTTAATTTATTTAATTTTACTTTTTATTTCTTAATTTAACTAATTTTAAATGTTTAATACGGCGCTTCGGTGAGTTTGAAATCCAGAACAGAACTTAATTTTATTCGTTTATTTCCTGATATTTATATTATAATTTTTGCTTATTGAAACAATATTTTGTGGGAACAATAAAAGTAGGATTAGTATGAATTTTGTCTGTGTGAAAAATAATTGTTTTTATAATAATGTTCCAGATGTTGAATTTGCAGGAACTTGTATATAGATTTATTGAAAGTAAATCTATGGGATAATTTAGTTTTTTATGTCATATAAAATTAATTGGAAAGATATTATTTTGTGGGAACATTAAAAGTTCGATTACTAGGAATTTTGCATATGGGAAAATAATTATGTTTTTATGATAATATTGCAAATGCTGAATTTGCAGGAATGTGTAGATTTACTGAAGGTAAATCTATGGGATAAAAATTATTTACTTTTTTTAAGAATATAGGTGTCGTATTAACATAATGAGAATTTTGTCTATGGGAAAGTAATAATATGTATTTCTATAATGTGCAAATGCTGAATTGACAAGAATGTTTTAGATTTATTGAAAACTAGCAGAGTACCCGGCGTTGCCCGGAGTATTTTATTGGCTTTATGAAATAAAAATTATTAACTTTTGTTTCTGCGTTAATATAATGTAATTAATATAGTTAACTTATTACTATGCATTTACAGATGCTGGTAGTTTATATTCTATTTTTTATTAGATTTAGTTTAATTGAATAAACAGAGCAAAGAATTAGAGACAATTCTTCTACAAAAAATTTTTAAGGAATCAATAATTTATTGAGTACACAATTACGGCGAAGTGAATTTCCACAATATATTCTTTAATACCGAGACATAAAATCGCATTTCAATTATGACCATAATGTAATCATTTTTTTTCGTAAATAATGTCACTTCATGTTTTTGTGAATTATCCTTTAAGCACATTTTGAAAAATTTGCTATTAGGTTCGCTCTGTCCCTCCGTCTGTTTACAAAAGTTATATATTCGTTAATATTCGTTTATACCGAAACATAAAATCGTATTTAAATTATAAAAGACCATAATGTAATCAATTTTTTTTTTGTAAGTAATGTCACTTCATGTTTTGGTGAATTATCAATTATTGGTGAATGAATATGAATTATTTAAGCACATTTTGAAAAATTTGTTATTAAGTTCGCTCTGTCCCTCCGTCTGTTAAAACTTATATACTGTTTAAGAAAGAGCAATGAAATATTAACTATGCATAGGTCTCTTAAAAGAGTAATGTTGTAGAACAACTTTTTTATGTACCCTCACCGTTGGAGATCCTACAGCACCGACAGCTCTTCAAATTTTGAAAAAAACTTCTTTTTAAATGCGAACATTTCAGGTTCTGTTTAACATATTTTCAATATAAAAAATACGTGATTGTTTTTTACCTTTATAAATCAACCAGAATTTTTTTACCTTTAGTTTTTCTAATTATGTTTCCAAATTGATTGGCTAAAAATATGTGTAAAAATTGTATATGGATAAGAATGTAAGGTTTTCTGTTATTTAAATATGTATGTACTCATTTTTGATTAAATGATGTACAGAAATGTGAATATGTTTTCTAATTTAATTGATTAAGTTTATAGTATTTTTAAATATACCGATATTATACATACTATATGTACATATTTCAATGATATTTTATGGGAAACATGTTATACACATGCATCTTATATAGGTAGATCACATGTAAAGACCACATGTAAGTAATGCATTTCTGAATGATGGCATGATGATTGTCTAATGTAGGAGATTGTTTCTGTTTTTTAACAACGGCCGAAAATTTTATGTTGTTAAGACTTAAACACAGTATTCTTAAGATACTTAATAAGGTTCCTTTAATTACTGTTCTATATTAGAAATTTGCATTGAAAGGTTTTTATGGAATATTAGAAACATATAGATAAAAGTAAAGAGAGTTGGAAATATCTTTTTAATAATAATAACAATACACAAAATTAGGTAAAATATTATTAATAAGTGCTCGTTAACAAACATTTTGTCACAGGCTTAATTTAGAACCATAAATTCATCCTACCAAATTAGACAGAAATTAGAAACAAAAATTGTTTTTACAGTCTATCCTGTCGAAATGTGTTAATGTATCACAACAAAATTTATTGAATGAGTTTGTGTGCCAAAGTGCAATACTTGTGCAAATTTTCAATTGGTCAAATCGTTTAAGCACAACAACAAAAAATGAGAATTTCATGGCCTGAAGCCTGATGGGTTAATGTATCGTAACCAAATCAACTCAGAAAGCTTATGTTATAGAGACCTACACTTTTGTAAATTTTAAACTCAATTGGTAAAACCATTTAAGTGCAACAACAAAGAAATTAAAAAATTTTATTGAGCCCTGGTGCTGAAACGGGTTAATGGATCGTAACCAAATCACCTCAGTGAGCTCCTGTGGTAAAGAGCTACACTTTTGTAAATTTTCAAATCAATTGGCAAAACCGTTTAAGCGCGACAACAAAGAAATTGAAAAACTTCATTGAGTCCTGGTGCCGAAACGGGTTAATGGATCGTAACCAAATCAACTCAGTGAGCTCCTGTGGTAAAGAGCTACACTTTTGTAAATTTTCAATTCAATTGGCAAAACCGTTTAAGCGCGACAACAAAGAAATTGAAAAACTTCATTAAACTTCGGTAAAGAGCTACACTATTGTAAATTTTCAACTCAATTAGTCAAACCGTTTAAGCAGGATAACAGAATATTTAATGAACTTCGTTCGGCTCTCCTGCCCCAACGGGTTTCATAAAAATTTGTCACAGGCTTTTTTTCATAAAACCACCATACAAAATTGGACATAAATCGGAAACAAAAAATTTTTTGGAAGCCCGCCTGGCCGAATCCGGGTAACATATTGAATCCAAATTTCTTCGGTACCCGTCCAATGATAAGAAGAATATTTGTCCAAATTTTCAACTCAATCGATCAAACCGTTTAGGCAGGACAACGAAACTGCTTTAAATGGCTCTCGGGCCGCAATGGGTTAATGAACCGAAACGCGATATAGCCTTTCTGGGGTCGTAGGAACGTCCCTGCAAAATGTGGTTGCAATCGGACTGGTGGTTTTTACGTGAAAAGGGCACAAACAAACAAACAAACAGAATTTCTTCCTTATTTATTAGATAAAGCTTTCTTATTGTGAGTGGTGTCATTACCGTTTATAACAACTAATCTCTACTTAATCCCATGTATTCACCATGGAGTTTTATAGACACTGAGTTAGTATAGAATATGAATATGATTATATGAATAAGATATGAGAATGAGGGTGTAAAAATTTTTAAATTGGATTCGATTGCTGGATTTTATTAATAATGTATTTTAAATTTTTTTAAATTTTGTTTGAAAGTTTTGGATGAAATAGTTAGCAGTTTTTTTTAGTACACTGATAAAAACCATTTTAAGTTAGAAATTATTTTGTTATTACAATAATCTAAATTAATAATAGTTAAAATAAAATTATAATAGATAATTATATAGTTAATTATATAATAAATAAATAAAATTATAATAGTTAAATTTAGTTTAATTGTCAGACATTATAAATCTATATAAGTATTATATAAAGTATTAAGTACCTAGATTCAATTTGCAATGAATTCTAATTTTTGTTTTTTTTTATTGGAATTTAATGTTTTGTTTTTGATAATTACGTAAATGAAAAGTATGTATATGTTGGTTTGTTTCAATTTTCTAAATTTGGTCGCATAAAATGTTTGGGGAGTGTTTTTGATTTAAAAGTTACGATTTACGAATTTAATTTTTAGGTAGGTACCTATAGAAATAAACAGTGTCTATTTTTTTTAACCACCAAATACATATATGTATGTGATTTTATTTAAACATAAAACGTTTACAGGGGCATTTCATAAATTTGACAATATAATTTAAAAAAAAAATAAAAATCAGAAAATAAAATTTTTCAAAAAAATGGATTCTATTTTGATTTACATAATATGCATGTATAATAAAACTTTTTTTCTACTTCTTTACTACCTCGAATCATCGAATGTATATAACCATACATGGTTACAACATGATTACATGACATCATCTCATTCTTATAAGTCATAATACACATGCATACATATTATACAATGCATACATACATATAATATTATTATATAATATGTATGCATGCATACATATTATATTATTCGGTTTTAAACTTAAATTTCATACTTAAACCAACAACAATAAATTTGAAACTTTTTTATTAAATGTGAATGTATATATGTTTGTAAATGCATATTTACGTTAAAATTAATAAATAGAAATTTTTAAGTTAAAACAAAATAATGGTTGCAGCTGTAGTAGGATAATACATATAAGTATTCAGCATGTATTTATTCAGTATGCAGCTGTAAGTACATAAGGATAATACATATCGCATCATTTTGTTTGCGAAAGTTGCTAAGATTTAAACCAGCCTATTCATATTCTTAAAGACGAGTTGATGGTTTCCTTAAATTATATTAAAAGCGACTGCCAAGGTTCCACGTCCAAAGCAGTGGATGCTCTAAAAAGTAATTCGGTATTCTTTAACGATATGGCCAAAAGCTACGATAGCTTTAATCAAGCATTATGCAGTTTTCTTTCTGCTCGAAAAAAATATTTAAAGAATACATTAACAGATCTGGATAATGATCTGAAAAATTAAATTCTTTCGGCAACATTAAAACTACCTGGCATTCGAGAAGTAGTTGGACATATGAAGGACGATTTAAATCGCATGAACTTATCCCTTCACGTTATGCGTTCGGAGAAACAATTACTTAATCATAGCCTGAAGCAAATTCAATGCGATGTAAGTGAGTTAATTAAACAACAGTTTGATAAATTAAATAAATCATCCATAGTTTATAAAGACGTATTTATACAAACTGACAATATCACACCTAGCACAAAGGCAAAGAGCAAAATAAATAAAGCAAAACCTGGAGTTAAGGCTTCAATAGTCCCAGTCGCTACAAAAAAGCCTTCTTTCTCTCTTTGCATTTCAAGGTTAAATTGCAAAACTACAGAAAAAACCCTTGAGTGCTATCTTAAACAAAAATTTAAATGTGATATTGCAGTATGTAAAAAGGTAACTTCCAAAAACATCCGAAATCCGAAATACTTGTCGTTTAAGGTGCACGTTTCTGAAAACATGATCATGAAGGTGAAAAATTTGAAATTTTTGGAATAAGGGGACCACAATTACAAAATTCCGGGATATTAGAGGTAAAGATGCGAAAAGCAAATTAAATAATAAGTTAAATATTAATGATAATAGTAATAAAAAAAATAATATTAAAAGTAATAAAATTAATAAAAATAAAAATAGGAGTAATGATAATAATAATAATAATAAAAATAGGAGTAAAATAATAAAAATAAAAATATTTCTAGTAATAATATAAAAATAACATCTAAAAATAATAAGATTGTTTCTGATAATAGTAATTCAAATTTTAGCATTAAAGTTAATAATTTAACTGTTCATCCTAATAATAGTTGAACCGTTGACAAGTCATTAAACTCTAGCACAACAGACACAAATAATTCCTTAATCATAGTAAACACTAACTCAGACACTTACACTACTTCAAACATAAATCAGAACAACAAATCTCATAACCGCAATACTATTCAGAACAGTAATAACAATATAAACGCTTTTAATACTGTAACACTAACTAAAGATCCTGAAATTACCAACTCTAATTGTGTTTTAATAATTGAACCTCCTCCTTCTTCCTCAACTTCACCAAATGTTCCTTCTACTTCTAAATTCATAAACTTTGTTCAAGGTGAAAATCAACCTTCAATTATTAACCCACTTTTACCACCGATAACAAGAATGACACAACAATATCTTGCCAACAACAACTATACAGTCGCTCTTTCTAGGCTAAGAGAAGATAAAGTCTATAACATGGTCAGATTAAATTTGCCATACTTGTTTGTTGATAAATATAATACTGTCTTGGAAGGTAAGACCAGAACAAGTATAAAAGTTTTAATTGATAACGAAGGTTTACCAAACGAATACAAAGAATTATATAAATTATATATAAAATTTCACGAAACTAAAGGTATATCTTCCAAAGATGTCTCAGACGACTTAAACGCATACCGCAGTCATTGTAATAGTAATTATTACAATCACTTACAAGTTTCGAATGATAATTATAATAAATTTTTTCGTGCCAATATATAATTTAAATAAGATCTCTACATCTTTGATAGATACTTCAATTTTGATAAATTTATCAATATATTATCAAAATGTCAGAGGTCTTAGAACAAAAACAAGTCAAGTCTTACTTAATTCGATAAGTTTAAATTTTGACGTATTTGCATTAACTGAAACTTGGCTAAATTCTTTTATAAACAATCTTGAGCTTTTCGATAGCTCATATTCTGTTTTTTGAATAGATAGATATGCTTAACCTAATGTATCTAATAGTTACATTCCTAAAAGGGGAGGTGTATTTATTGCCGTCAAAAAGTCTTTTAATGCAAATGAAATTCCTATTTCTAACGCAAACGGTCTTGAAATAATAAGTGTGAATATAAAATTTTCATACAAAAATGTAAATATTGTTAACATATACATTCCACCTTCTTCGAAATTAAATATTTATATTACTCTTTTAAATGTAATAGATTTGATTTGCTGTAATTCAGGTCCTAATGATGAGTTAATTTTATGTGGAGATTTTAATCTCCCTAATATAACATGGATTAATCATGACGAAGAATCTTTTTTGATTCCTGATTCTTCGGTGAGTGAAACTGATTTATTGATGGCTTAAATACCAACAATTTACAACAGGTTTCCCACCATTGTAATTTTGAAGATAAGCAATTGGATTTAATATTTACCTCTGATTGGTATAATATCACTTTCTGTGACTCAGTGTTATCGCTTGTTGCGTTGGACCCTTATCACCCTAAATAAGTTTTACCTATTGTTTAAGTAATTCCGTAAATCTTGAAAGAGCAGATTCTTATAGTTTTAATTTCAATAAAACCACAAACCACTTTCCCGGACTAATAAATTTCTTAAATACCTATGACTTCACGCCTATATTTAATAATATAGACCTAAATCAAATGACAATTAGGTTTTATGAAATTATGTTCGAAGGTTTTATTCAATTCGTTCCTATTTAAAAAAAAAGCTCTGCCCAATCTGGCCCACCATGGTTCACAAAGGAGCTTAGATCTCTTAGAAATAAGAAAACCAAAGCCTGGCGTAAATATCTCAAATCAAAAGATATTAATGACTATAACAATTTTGTCATATTTTTTGATAACTTTAAAACGTCATCCGATTTTCTTTATAATAATTACATTAACCAAATGGCAAGTAAACTAAAATCTGATCTGAAAAAATTTTGGAAATTCATAAATTCTAAACATAATTGTGATGATTACTCTACATTTATGAATTTCAATTGTCTTTCAAGTAATGATCCTTTAGTTATTTCGAAATATTTTCGTGAGTTTTTCAGCACTTCATATAGTGATTCTTCCTTTTCGCCAAATGAAAATTATTTCTCCTTTATGGACAGTTGTCAAAAAACGTCTCTTAATGACATAAATATAAATGAAGAAATTGTTTCCAAATATCAAAATAAACTCGGCGATAATACTTTTCCCGGCCCTGATGGTATACCGGAAATAATTCAGGGCAAGTGTTCTAACATTCTCACTATGCCTTTAACATTACTCTTCAAAAACTCATTAAATTCCAGACTAAATTATCTTCTATTCCAAAATTATTTGAACTAATTATAACGGATTCAATTTATAATGACTGTTCTAATCTTTTAATAGATAACCAACATGGTTTTGTAAAACAAAAATCTTCTGTGATCAACCTAGTTGAAACAACGTCCCTTCTCTTCAATAACATGGAAGAAGGTTTTCAAACAGATGTTGTTTATACTGATTTTGGTAAAGCATTTGATATATTGCCACATAGTATTATATTACTAAAACTAAAAAAATACTTTTTTTTAAGTAGATATATTCTTATTTGTGTGATCGCTCCTATAGTGTTATATTTATAAATGTGATTTCAGAACCATTCGTGGCAAATTCCGCTGTTCCACCTTGGTCCTTTACTTTTTATTTTATCTGTAAATGATGTTACTTCTATCATTTCTAATTGTGAGCTCCAAGTTGGTAATAGTAATTTGCGGTTTCCTAAAGTGGTAGCACTGTAACACCCAATCTACTCATGAAACAGAACGAATCCACGCTTACACATCACGAACTCAGACAACAACTTTCGGCTTTCGAAAACGTACAAGATGTACACTATGTAGCTGTATTTTAATCTAGATTTGCTCGATTTTCGAGCAGCGGGCAAATACTAGTATTATTTATTTCACTTATATTTCTATTTAATTTTAGATTATTTCTACTATGTTCTAGATTATTCCAGATTGTACTATTTACTACTTTCCCAGATTGTTCTATTTACTACAATATTATATAGAGTAATCACGTAGAACAAAACTTGTTAGTTAATTTCTTTAAATTTATATCGACTCATTCAGTCCACTTAAATCAACCCTTTTACTTAAAAATTTTATTCTCAACTTTATTACTTATAAATTGAGATGAATTTATTTTAAGCTCATAATTTTTTTGATTTTTTTGTGTTGAGTATTTATTAATGTCAACCATATAAAACTTATTTTATGGCTATATATAGCTACGGGCGGACGGTATATATTTAAACATAAGTTATAGCATATAGGGTGTAGAAAAAAATACGTATGAAACTTACGAAATAATTATCATATAGACACATATATATGTATACTAATTTTTAACAATTTTGTAATAGGTTGTAATATAACACAATAAAATAAATAGAATAACAAAATGAATGAATAAAACAACTTTTTTTTTAATTTATGTTTATATGTATGGTCATGTATGTTCTTATTTTGATTTTATGAGATAGATAAATCATTATATAAATACGCCAGCTTTGGTTTTTGGGTTTCTTTTCTGAGAAAGTTTTACATGGTTTGGGGTCATTAGAAGAAATGAAAAGAGGAGAACAATACAATTTTTAAACCTTGTTAATCGGGATGGTACGTAGCTTGTCGCCGGAACTGAATTTTAAAAAATCCAAATTCATACTTTTTCCCTCTAGACTGGAAATAAGACAATTTGTTGGTGTTATTATTCTGCACCTGCTCAGTAATAATAATTAGAAATTCTTAATATTTTTAATTTAACCTTCATACAATTTAACCAATTTAACCTTCACTGCGCCGAAATCAAAAAATCTCGGCGCAGTGAAATCTTAATAAAAAACAACAAGCCTTAATAAACAAATTTATATTTGCATTTTATTTCAATCTAGAAGTTTACATTGATTTAGAAAACTAAAAAGCAGTGGAAACAGACATAAAATTATGCATAATAATATTAAATATTCAAAATTAGGAGTTCTTTATTGTCAAATAAGGGATACGATAATTCACAAACCATTAAATCGTCAAAGTTCAAACATAGCATATCAAGAAAAAACATTATCTCTGCCATATCACAGCAATCTAAAAATAAAAACAAATTATTTAAAAAAGTAAACAAAATAAGTCAACATAATCCTTGATGACTCTTTACGTTCAAAATATTTGTAAAACAAAAAAAACATTTTTATATACTGTTTTTATATAACTGTTCTTTATATTCTGTTTTAGTAGGTTCCTAATGGAAACCCCTGCAGTAGCCAAAATACCAAAATACTAAATTATTTTTTTCTTTACTAAAATGTAAAAGATAAATAAAAAAGGACAAGAGTTTATTATTTTTGTAATTTTCACTTTAATTTTGTTCCTTCCCAATCTTTTTCCATCATAATTATAATTTAATATTTAACTTCCTGACCTCAAAACAAAAATTAAATTCCAAAAAGAAGGAAGAGAAAAAAAATTAAAATTACAAATTATTTTTCTTTTTCTTTCCACTTTTGATTTCTTTTTTCGTTTTTAATTATCCTGAAGATGTTTTTTAATACTTTTTTGTTTTTCTATGTTATTTTAGTATAATAATACAGCAAGCTTAAAAACTAAACTATTATTTGGAAAAAAAACGCATGCAAAATATTAATGAAATGTGAGTAAATAAACGATCTTACTTTAATGTTTTATCTTAGGCATTTCATCTGTTAAAGTTTCAAATTTTCATTTTCATCCATAATAATTAAATTTTTCTCTCAAGGTGGTCCATATAAAATTATTTCTTATTTCATTCTAATCTGTTTACTACAGGAAAACAATGATAGGTTGATTTTATAATTTAGATAATTTAGTCAAAAAAAATCCTATTCTTGTATTAAGTCCACTAAATTTTACAAAAGTATACATTACAAAACTAAACAAATAAAAAATCTACTGCACAATAAGGGCTAAAACGAATTCTTTACAGACATTACTGGCAGGCAAAAAAACACTGAATGTGTTATTTGAAAGTAATTTTGTAAAACAAAATATATATTACACATAAATACTCTATATAGGTACTCCAAATTGAATAAGATACTCTATAATTAAGCCTGACCATCTTGAGGTAATAAATTGAAATGGTTATATAATATAAGTAATATTTATTTATTACCACCACAAAAATTTATTTTATTACCGTGAATAAATAGAAGTAAAGCAGCAACGGGTTAAAAAATGTTACCACTTCTATTACTTTTTTGTACTGTACTTTTTGTACTGTACTTTTTGTACTGTACTTTTTGTACTTTACTTTCGTTCTGTACTTTTTTTTGCATTGTATTGTGTAATAATAATTTTAAGTTTAACTTTAAGAATTTTTGTAACGACCTTGCTTTGGTTCTAAAATAAAATTAATTTATTAATTTATTCTCTACTCTTATGAAGGCTGTATTACCTAGCACACCACCAAATCTTTTTACAAACTACTAATCAAATATAAATTAAAAACGAGGAAGAATACAGTTGCCTTTGTCAACTCTTAGATACCCGTACGAACCGTTAGTATGTTCACAGCCTGTCACTCTGCTCACAATATTATTTTTTTAATATTTTAGTATTTTAAAATAATTTGGGTGAATTTTATAATTTCTAGAATTATGGGTTCTACATATATTCAAACTATATGTTTAAATGTACATTCTTCAAAAGCAGATTCTAACCTTTCACATAACGATTATCAATCCAAAACTTTTTCAAATATGTATATGTATATTATACATATGTAATGTATATTAAATTTACTTAGTACAAAATAGTAAATATAATTTTAAATATTATATTATATTATATTTAAATATTCCATTGACAGAATAATTTCTTATAAGTACAATAAAATACATATATGTATGTAAATACGGCGCTATATAATATACATATATACTCTTATCATTCATTCACTAGTGACATATACGATATGTAAATAAACATGATATTATATAAGTATGTATATATATTAATATCATATAAATAAAAATTCTTCAAGCAACCGTTATGTTGTTTATTTATTTGCATTTTTATGTACTACGCATTATATCCTCAACAATTTCAAATTATCGAGTAAAACAAAATGGAAAAAATTCGTTTTAAAGAAATTTGTTAGAAAATTTGAAAAAATCAAGTAACACTTTCGTCAATTATAAAGTAACCCTACATTATTAAAAAAGTTGTTAACAAAAATAAGAATATAATGTTGAAGCTTTAATTTTTATGTATTACTTTAAAAAAATTTTAACAGGTGTTCAAGTTACAGGTGTTTAAAAATAGGAAATTTTCAGTTTTTGACCCCTTACAGCTCTTAAACGGGGGGTGATACAAAAAAAATTTCTGAAATGACTCATACTTATTTTTAAAGATCTAACTTCTGTAAAAATTGCAAGTTTCCAACTTAAACCGTTTAGAAGATAGAAGGGTTGAAGGATTTTGCAAAATTTGAGTTTCACATAACGGTAAATTAAGACACCGTATGCCACAAATATATATTTATTGTATATATACTTTTAAAGCTAAGAAAAGTAGTAATCGTTTGGCGTTTTCAAAATGAAGATATACTTTATACAACTTGTGCTATAACAATTTAAATATAGAGCTTTTTTGAACCTTTGGGGAGCTGTAGCTCCGTAACGGGTGGGGCTACAAAAAAAAGTTATTAAAAATAAAATTAATATTTTTGTGAGATCTATCAGTGGTTAAAATTTTATAGCTCTATTGCAAAAAAAATGTCGGGATCTAAAAGTTAGGTGTTCGAGAGCTACCCTAAGGCTTG
Source organism: Poecilobothrus nobilitatus (assembly GCA_947095535.1). Taxonomy (NCBI): domain Eukaryota; kingdom Metazoa; phylum Arthropoda; class Insecta; order Diptera; family Dolichopodidae; genus Poecilobothrus; species Poecilobothrus nobilitatus. The sequence continues at coordinate 761,317 of OX352772.1, read as the reverse complement.
GTCCAAACTCAACCAAAAAAAATAGGGAACCTACAAATTACTCCCAGAATATTTTGTGTAAAATTCAAGATTCTAGCTTTCTTAGTTTTTGAGTTAGCGTGCTGACGGACGGACGGACGGACATGGCTCAAAAGTCTTAGAATTTTTTTCTGATCCGATCCATACCTTTGAAGGTATATCTAGCTCGCTTATTTCGAGGTGTTACAAACGGAGGAGTAATTTTATTATACCCGATCCTATCGTACGGGTATAAAAACTAAGGTGTATAAAAAAATAAAAAAAAATTAAGATGTTACTTTTCCGTTTATTACATTTTTTTTGAAAATACTTTTAATTTCGGTTTGCTCTTTAACTACCTTAGCTTAAACCTTTATCCCTTGTCTAGTATTCTTTCTTTTAGCACATTTTTCAAAAAATTGTTCTATTCTTTAAATTTAGTCTATTTTTTAAATTTAGTATTTAAATTTACCGTTATGTGAAAACAAAATTTTGTTTCTTCATACCTCCGTAATTCCTTGTAATTTTGAGGAAAGAAAGATCTTTCAGAATTAACTTAACTAAGTAACGACTTAACCACTGCGCCATGAGTCAGATGATATATCATTGCCATTTAAAAATATAACTGGTCATCTTGCTCGATCTTGGTCATATGGTACAAGTTACTAATGGCGAAGATAGTTTCGTATCGTACAAGACTAATTTCACCCATTACAATTGTTCTTACCTAGTTACATCATACCGTTATTAAAGAGACGAGCACCACAACTAAGCAACGTGCAGTTTTCGACACATCAAAAGCATTGTCGTTAAATGATATGATTTTAAAGGGTCCGGTTATACAAGATGATTTAAAATTCTGATTCGTTGGAGAAAAATCCCATTGCATTTACCGCCGACATTGAAAATATGTATCGCCAATGTCGAAAATTCAAACACAGAATTCCAGAGAATAGTTTGGAGAGATAATTCAAACCAACCTATAAAAGATTATAAATTATTGACGGTTATCTTTGGTACAAAAAGTGCTCCCTATTTAGCAACAAAAATTTTACAACAACCAGATGAAAAAGACAACTATCCTATAGCAGCAAGAACAACGTCAAGTGATTTTTATATTGACGATCTTCTATCAGATGATGACTCTCCCAAAGAAGCCATCGAATTGCAAAATCAAATACTTAAATTAACAAACTCCTGGTTTACCAATTCGAAAATGGGCATGCAATTGTAAAGAATTAACGAAACCTTTCGCAATAGAAAACAATAAAGTTAACTTGCTATCGTCTTTAGAGGATAATGAAACTGTTCGAACTCTTGGTATCTCATGGAATTCGAACAAAGATACCTGTATATGTATTCTGTAAATTTGGTTGAAAATCCTGAAAATTGGATAAAACGTAGAATACTGTCGTAGAAGCTCGCCAAATTATTTGATCTACTTGGTTGGCTATCATACACAATCATATTAGCGAAAATGCTCATGCAAAGACTTTAGTTATGTGGCTCCGATTAGGATGAAGAAGTTAGTACGGAGATTGAGTAAGATTGGAAAAAATATTTGTTACATCTTCCAGAAGTTCAAACAATTGCCTTAGAAAGATGGATTCATTATTCAAGCAGTAGTTTTCAAATCGAAATTCATGGTTTTGCTGAATCATCTATCAAGGCATATGTATGGGTAGTTTATATTTGGTTTTTGATGCTACCACCTGGTAGCATCAAAAATCAAGGTCGCACCAAATAAAATAATTTCGCTGCAAAGATTCAAACGATTTCTACCCATACCAATGTAGTACGACCATATTTTGAAATCAATTTTTCATCGTTCACATTCTTTAGAGTGACCGCCTACTGCATAAGGTTTGCTAAAAATTGTAAAAGAACCACATCGAAAGAGATAAGCTATTTAAAGACTCACGAAATACAAACATCATTGCAGATTTTAATCAAACGTATTCAAAACCGGCACTTTTCAAAGGAGGTGTTCAAATTGAAAACCTCCCCATATAAGCCAAAAAACAATCCTTTATCGAAATTAACTCCGTTTTTAGATCACAATGAAATTTTGAGACTAACCGGAAGATTACAACAATCTTCAAAATTTTTAAAAATTACATAACTTACGAAGAATTTACAACCGTGTTGCATCAAATTGAAGCATGCTTAAATTCTGGGCCACTATGCGAAGTCAGCAATGACACCCAAGATTTAAATATATTAACACCGGCTCACTTTCTAATTGGTGACACAATTCTAACTCAACCTGAACCGTCCATATTAGTTCTCAAAGCGCCTCACTTAAAGCGATTGCAACATATACAACGTTTATATCAAAATTTTTGAGAACGCTGGAATACTGAATACTTAACGAGATTGCAAGAACGTCCAAAATGGACATAGCAAATTCAAGATGTTCAAATTAAAAGATTAAAACCTACCACCCTGTCGTTGGTTACTATCTCGCATTACGGAATTACACCCCGATACTGATGGGTTAGTACGCCTCGCGACCGTAAAAACAAAAAATTCGATTTTAAAACGACTTATTGCAATATTATGTATTTTACCTATACCTATACACACATACACAAGCATCTCTAAAATGTAATATAATCTACTTACAACTAGCACTACTTAACTATTATTACTTAAAACTAGCACTTATAACATAAATCAAAAAAAAAAAACTGAATTGCTAAAATTAAAACTATCACTAAACACTATGCACCAACTGCTGATCCAATTATTTTTCTTTTCATATTTTTTTTTGAGCTTATCATCCAAGCTGATAATATGTTCATCATTAGAAAAAAAAAGTTGCAAAATATAACGACATCTATTTAATCGATGCCAATGGCGGGGAGTATGTTGCGTCTTATGTAGCATTCAACCTAAAAAGAGATTGAAACAGCCCCAGTGAATCATATAATAAAGAACAAAATAAATATACTTATCTAAAGTCATCCTGGGTCCACACCATCGATGATCCAACATTCAACATATAAGGAATCAACAATCAACACCTAAAAATAAATCAATTATTATCTCTTTGTTATATTAAAACTTATTAATAATGATCCAAATTGAATTGTTGTCATCTATTGAGCCAAAATGTTTTTGTTGTTTGTTTTGTTAGATTAGAGAATTTTTATTAATTTTATAAATAATTTTTAACATTAATTAATACTATAACCAGATAACATTGTTACTGCTGCAATTTAATGTTTACTTCTAATTATCAATAATTACCGAAATCTTCTTTCTCTTTTTTACTAAAAGAAATTATTATTATTATATCATAATTGTAACACATAGTATAATAGTTAATTCACTATTATTATTAATGCTTATTAATTATTATTAATGCTATTCGTCACCAGATGTCATCGTCATAGGATAATATATTAATTTAATTAATTTTTAATCATCGCTTTAGGATAGATTTCTTATGTACTACAATCATAATAATATGTCCGTTATACAATATCGATTATCATTCTTTTAATATATAATGAAATGTAATTCGTTATTGCTAAGGTCAATGAACTACATTACATAAGGAACTATATGATTATAATGGTACTAGCATTTTTTCAGATAGAATAAAAATTAAGATGATAGTTTTTAATATTTTAAGTTTTTAATCGTTACCGAATCACCGTTGAGACAACTTAGAAGTTTATTTTTATAAAATTGTGATTTTAAAATTTTTTAATGTAATGAAATAAAATGAAGAATAATTTTTAAAATCATATAAAATAAAAAACCTTTTTTGTGTTCTTATTGTGTTCTTATCAAGGAAAATCGTTATTAAGCCCACTCCAAAACAAACTGCTCGGGATTAAACCAGTCAACAATTGGAATATAAAATGTGAATTCAAATATTAAATCTATATGTGATGATTGTGTTCTATACATTCAAAAAGTCGATAAGTAGTTCAAAACATTAAATGCTCAGTAAAAAAAAATAGTAACTATTTAAAAGAGTACAAGACTGAATTTAAAAGTTAAAGAAAAACGAGCGAGATCACTCAGCAAGTCAACAAAAGAGTTCACTCAGTTATTAAAAGCTATTGAATGAAGATATTTAGAGAGGTTAGAAAAATTAAACAAAAAAGTGATATTGAAAAAATTTACCAACTAACAGAAATTTTTAAATCGGAGAGTGAAAGTATTAATGCAAATATAAAAAATATAAAAAATACTATATCTAACAACAATGAACTATATGTTCTGAATGTACAAGGAAAACAAAGCGTGCCTGAGTTATGAAAAGAGAAATATCATGCAAAATTTGGTTTTCACATAACGGTAAATTTAAATAGTATTTTGCATAATTTTGAAATTGTTATATAGAAGTAGGAAAATTTCCGGACTTATAGCGTTTTTAGATTGTAAAACTACTACGCAGAGCCTGAGACATCTGAAAATAGGGCTTTTTTGCAATTTTGAGGCTTGTCACTCTGGAACCCTATACAACTTAAAGAGACTGTTAACACTCGTAAAAATATATTACTGGAGCTTTAATTTTTATGTCTTGCTGAAGAAAAGAAAAGTGTGTACAGGTGCCTAAGTTACAGGTGTTTAAAAATAGCAAATTTTCAATTTTTGAGCTCATAAACAGGGGGTGGCCCAATTTCTGAGGAAACTTATACTAATTCTAAAAGTTCTTTCTTGCCTCAAGTTCCTACCTAAAACCGTGGCGGAGTTATGAAGGTAGAAAAATCATGCAAAATATGTGTTTCATATAACCGTATATTTAAATACTAAATTTTAAAAAAAATGTATATAATTTTGATATTGATTTATACAGGTAAAAAAAAATTCTGTCAATGGCGTTTTCAGATTGAAAAAATGTTATGTAAAACATGAAATATAAGCATTTAAAAATAAGGCTTTTTAAAAGTTGAAGTGGTGGCAGCTCCGTAATGGATGTGGCTACATGAAAAAGTTGTTATACAACAATGTTCTACAATTCATCGAAAAATGGAAATCTGTAAAAATATAAATAATAACAGAGATTACAATAAGATGAATATTAAAATGGTATTGGATAGTTGGAATGAATTAGGCTGTATTTTAGTTAAAATAATTAATAACTCAATGAAGTTGGCTGAATTTCCAGACAAATGGAAAGAAACCCTTATAATACCAATACAAAAAGTAAGTAAAATATACTAAAAATTGCGAAGAATTCAGACCAATATGTTATCTACGTTGGAAAAAATATTGGAAAAAGTTATATACATGCAACTGCAAAAATATGTTGAAGAAAATGAGCTAATTACGAAAGAACAATCTGGCTTCCGTAAAAGTAACTCATGCGAAACGGCTCTGAATTGGACAATGATTAAATGAAAAGAACTAATAGAAAATAAGCAAAAAAAAATAACAGTATTTTTAGATTTTAAAAGAGCTTTCGAAACCGTTATATACCGGAATATATTAATTTTGAAGTTAAAAAAGTATGGTATTGAGAATAAAGAGCTTAAATGGTTTGAATCTTTCCTGAATAATAGATACCAAAGAACTAAAATAAATGGAGTTATCTCGGAGTGTAATTTATAAGAATTAGGAGTAACTTAGGGAACCTTAGGTACCTTAGGAACATTTTTATTTTTAATATATATTAATGATATCAAAAAGGTTCTAAAATACTCTAAAATAATGTTATTTGCAGATGATGTATTAACTTATATTAATGGGGTTGATATTAACGAAATGAAAATAAACTTAGAAAAGTATTTAAAGATGTTAAGCAAGTGATTAAAAATTAATAAATTAAAAATTAACTAGTATTCGCCCGCCCCTCGAAATTCGTGGTGTTTTAATTAGCAATTACAATACAATATATACAGTATAGTTTCTTTATGATTTTATTGAAAATGTAAAAATACAATTTTCAATAATTAAAGCCTTTATGAATTTAAAATTTCTTTGCAAATGAAATTTTTTGTAAAAACACGATTATTATTATCTTTTAGAAGTTTCCCTTGATTTATTGAGTATTGGAAACTCAATATATACCTATTATATATGTATATATTATAAGAAGCCTAAGATGGTAAATCATTGACTAAAAGGGTTTTAAATGTCTATCAATACAGATTAAATATTATGATGATATTATGATATGTAAGAATTTATTTCGTTTAAAATATAAAAAAAAAAAACAAAAAAAAAAAACAGAACTGAATCGAATTGGCAAGATTAAAAATCAACTATTAATAACCCCACACTCTACCGCTGTACTAAAACCTACACTGAAATCTGAATGTTTATATTCAGTTATATTGTGAAATTCCTACTCCTACCATACAACCAATATTTTAAAATTTTTAATCGAAAACAAAAATAAAACAAAAATTTAACGGAATCAAAGAGCGCCTTTTTTGAATATGTATAATATAGGTATAGATTATACATACTATACATATGTACATACTTTACATGGGATTTTTATAAAAATGGTAAATTATTAATGAAAATCAGAAAATTTTGGAAAAATATTAATTTTGTAAGATGGCTGTACTGAATATTTATCATTTAAAAAGAAAAAAATGAAAGTTGGTTGGTAAATCATTGAGTAAAAGGGTTTTAAATGTCTGTCATTTACAGATTAAATATTATGATACTATGAAAACTAAAGCTTTGACTATAAATGGAAGTCTAAGTGACGATATTTGTATAGATTGTGAAAAAATTGAAACTATTGAAGAAATTAAATATTTAGGAGTATTAATTGACAAAAAGCTTATCTTTCAAAATCATATTAATTATGTTCGCAAAAAACTTAGTAAAAAATTTTTTAGAAGAATTAGAAACAGTGTATCTTTACGATATGCAATTAATATATATAATGCCATAATTAAGCCGCACTTTGAATATTGTTCAACAATATTTTATATGTGTTCAAAGACTGATATAGATTGATTGCAAAAACTCAAAAATCGCGGTATGAAAATTATTCTAAAGTGAAATAGGTATACATCAGTAGCGCTGATGCTAGAATTCCTGAACTGGATAAGTATAAGTAAAAAAATAGAACTAAATGTACTAATGTATATATTTAATTTAAGAAAAGGAAAGCTGTCAAATTATTTAGGTCAAAGAATGAACTTAATCCAGCACGTTCAACCGTATAATCTAAGGAACGCTGATGTTAATTTTAGGTCTTAGAATGGAAAATTACTTAACAGCTGGCGCCCAAAATTCACTAATATACAAAGGCTTTAGGAGATTTAATCAATTTACCAAGGGAAATTAAATTAGAGACTAATTGTAAAATATTTAAAAAAAATGTATTGAAAAAATTAAAAAAAACCACAAAGTAAATTAATTTATATTAATAGTTATTATAATTAAAAATGTCATGCAGTACAAAATTTTTTAGTCAATTTTTTGTATCTCACATCCACTCAAAAATTATTTCTCAATTTGTTATTGCTTATAAATTGCGCAAAATTCATTTTCAGCTCATAAAAAAAAAAATTGTCTTTTTAACTCATTTTTTGAGTATTATATCCTTGTTAATATTCAATATTTCAATTTAGCTTTCAAAAAAAAAAAAGTTTTCTAAATAAAACGAGGAAGAATACAGTTGACTTTGTCAACTCTTAGATACCCGTACGAACCGTTAGTATGTTCACAGCCTGTCACTTTGCTTACAATATTATTTTTTTAATATTTTAGTATTTTAAAATAATTTGGGTGGATTTTATAATTTCTAGAATTATGGGTTGTACATATATTCAAACTATATGTTTATACATTCTTCAAAAGCAGATTTTAACATAACGATTATCAATCCAAAGCTTTTTCAAATATTCTATAGTACCATTTAATACTAAGCGATAAATGTATATTAAATTTACTTAGTACAAAATAGTAAATATAATTTTAAATATTATATTATATTATATTTAAATATTCCATTGACAGAATAATTTCTTATAAGTACAATAAAATACATATATGTATGTAAATACGGCGCTATATAATATACATCTATACTCTTATCATTCATTCACTAGTGACATATACGATATGTAAATAAACATGATATTATATAAGTATGTATATATATCAATATCATATAAATAAAAATTCTTCAAGCAACCGTTATGTTCTTTATTTAATTACATTTTTTTGTACTACGCATTATATCCTCAACAATTTCAAATTATCGAGTAAAACAAAATGGAAAAAATTCGTTAAAGAAATTTGTTAGAAAATTTGAAAAAATCAAGTAACACTTTCGTCAATTATAAAGTAACCCTATATTATTAAAAAAAGTTGTTAACAGAAATAAAAGTATAATGTTGAAGTTTTAATTTTTGTGCATTACTTCAAAAAAATTTTAACAGGTGTTCAAGTTACAGGTGTTTAAAAATAGGAAATTTTCAGTTTTTGATCCCTTACAGCTCCTAAACGGGGGGGTGATACAAAAAAAATTTCTGAAATGACTCATACTAATTTTCAAAGATCTAACTTTTGTCAAATTTTAAAGTTTCCAACTTTAACCGTTTAGAAGATAGAAGGGTTAAAGAATTTTGCAAAATTTGAGTTTCGCATAACGGTAAATTAAGACACCGTATGTTACAAATATATATTTATGGTATATATACTTTTAAAGCTAATGAAAGTAGTAATCGTTTGGCGTTTTCAAAATGAAGATATACCTTATACAACTTGTGCTATAACAATTTAAATATAGAGCTTTTTTGAACCTTTGGGGAGCTGTAGCTCCGTAACGGGTGGGTCTACAAAAAAAAATTATAAAAAATAAAATTAATATTTTTGTGAGATCTATCAGCAGTTAAAATTTCATAGCTCTATTTCAAAAAAAATGTGGGGATCTAAAAGTTAGGTGTTCGAGAGCTACCTTAAGGTTTGGTCCAAACTCAACCAAAAAAATAGGGAACCTACAAATTACTCCAAGAATATTTTGTGTAAATTTCAAGATTCTAGCTTTCTTAGTTTTTGAGTTAGCGTGCTGAAGGACGGACGGACGGACATGGCTCAAAAGTCTTAGAATTTTTTTCTAATCCGATCCATACCTTTGAAGGTATATCTAGCTCGCTTATTTCGAGGTGTTACAAACGGAGGAGTAATTTTATTATACCCGACCCTATCGTACGGGTATAATAATTCCAATATACATACATCCATATGTATTTGTTTTACTTTGCTTTGCTTTGCGGATAAGTATACTATAATACTAATAATATACATACAGCTACATGTTTTTATTTTTATACCCGTACGATAGGATCGGGTACAATAAAATTACTCCTCCGTTTGTAACACTTCGAAATAAACGAGCTAGATATACCTTCAAAGGTATGGATCGGATCAGAAAAAAATTCTAAGACTTTTGAGCCATGTCCGTCCGTCCGTCCGTCAGCACACTAACTCAAAAACTAAGAAAGCTAGAATCTTGAAATTTATACAAAATATTCTGGGAGTAATTTGTAGGTTCCCTATTTTTTTTGGTTGACTTTGGACCGAAACTTAGGGTAGCTCTCGAACACCTAACTTTTAGATCCCGACATTTTTTTTGAAATAGAGCTATGAAATTTTAACTGCTGATAGATCTCATAAAAATATTAATTTTATTTTTAATAACTTTTTTTTGTACTCCCACCCGTTACGGAGCTAAAGCTCCCCAAAGGTTCAAAAAAGCTCTATATTTAAATTGTTATAGCACAAGTTGTATAAAGTATATCTTCATTTTGAAAACGCCAAACGATTACTACTTTTATTAGCTTTAAAAGTATATATACAATAAGTATATTTTTGTAACATACGGTGTCTTAATTTACCGTTATGCGAAACTAAAATTTTGCAAAATCCTTTAACCCTTCTATCTTCTAAACGGTTTAATTTAGAAATTTGAAATTTTGACAGAAGTTAGATCTTTGAAAATAAGTATGAGTCATTTCAAAAATTTTTTTTGTATCACCCCCCGTTTAGGAGTTGTAAGGAGTCAAAAACTGAAAATTTCCTATTTTTAAACACCTGTTACTTGAACACCTGTTAAAATTTTTTTAAAGTAATACACAAAAATTAAAGCTTCAATATTATACTCTTATTTCTGTTAACAACTTTTTTTAATAATATAGGGTTACTTTATAATTGACGAAAGAGTTACTTGATTTTTTCAAATTTTCTAACAAATTTCTTTAACTAATTTTTTGCATTTTGTTTTACTCGATAATTTGAAATTGTTGAGGATATAATGCGTAGTACAAAAACATGTAAAGAAATAAACAACATAACGGTTGCTTGAAGAATTTTTATTTATATGATATTGATATATATACATACTTATATAATATCATGTTTATTTACAATATATCGTATATGTCAATAGTGAATGAATGATAAGAGTATAGATGAATAATATTTATCACCGTATTTACATACATATATGTATTTTATTGTACTTATAAGAAATTATTCTATGAATGTAATATTTAAATATAATATAATATAATATTTAAAATTATATTTATTATTTTGTACTAAGTAAATTTAATATACATTTACCGCTTAGTATTAAATGGTACTATAGAATATTTGAAAAAGTTTTGGATTGATAATCGTTATGTGGAAGGTTAAAATCTGCTTTTGAAGAATGTGTAAACATATAGTTTGAATATATGTACAACCCATAATTCTAGAAATTATAAAATTCACCCAAATTATTTTAAAATACTAAAATATTAAAAAAATAATACCGTAAGCAAAGTGACAGGCTGTGAACATACTAACGGTTCGTACGGGTATCTAAGAGTTGACAAAGGCAACTGTATTCTTCCTCGTTTATTATACAACTGATATAGAAATTGGGAATGTTTATCAATAAAATCTTTGTTTTTTTTTTTAATGCTAGAGTGTATTTGTATATAGTGCATTTGTATGCATGGATGATAGAATATACATCATATATATGTATATGTTACGGTAAATATAATAAATCCGGATATTATTAATAATAATCGGTCATTATCCTAGTATTTTGTAGAATACTACCGGTCAATATCCTAGTAATTTGTAGAATAATAAGTAGAAATTATTATATTTACTGGTAAGTATTAATAATTACCTGTATGGATTGGTAAATGTAATATATACTATTTCTTTTCTTGGTATATTTTGTCTGTGCTATGACTAAAGCGGGAATTTCCATTTGTTTATATGAATTATTTTTTTAATTCTTCAATAATATGTTTAATTTAGGAAAGAAAAATATTTTCTTAATTAAATATTTTTATTTAGATATATTAAAATTTTACCTTTACCTAAGATGGGTGGGAATTATTAATAATTACCGGCTTATGTGATAAATTTAATAAATTCTGTCCAAATTAATCACTTTGACCTTTCTTTATTGGTTATTATTAATAATAACCAATTCATTACTTAAACCGTAACATATATATTTTATTTTTGCTTGACTTTATGTATAATTTCTAATAAAGGCGCGATTTCTATTTTTGTAATATGTATGTATATTAAAATTTAAATTACAAGTGATACAAAGTGTTTATTGGAAAAATTTTTAAATATAAATTTAATTTTATTTTATTAATTAATAATTATTTTAATACATATTATCATTTTTAAAGATCCATGCATACACATATATGTGAGTAATTATTAATTATATGTACTTATAAAAAAATAATATATAGGTACTTTCTATTTATTAATTAAATACAGTACACTTCATCAATAAAATCACTTTTTAACAAATAGTTAGCTTCTGGAAGCTGCCCAGATTTTATTTAAACTTGATTTGATTGATTTTAACAAGGTTTTTATTGATGTTGAAAAAATTTGGTCATGGTGTTAAATCATATTAAATGCTTAAAATTTTTTGAAATTTTTTTATCTGCTTTTCATAAAGTCTTAATTATTTCAGAAAATGATTTTATTGAAGTAGGTACCTACTTAAATAAATGGTATATTAGATTTTTAGTAAAATTGAGTAAGTATTTCATTGTATTTCATTGAGATTGTATTTCAATTTTTTATAACAATTCGGTGCGATTGCTGTTCTAAACCTTTGCCGTCAATTTGTATTTAATTTTAGTAAGTAAAATTTAGGGCAAAAGTTTAGAATAATTTTTTAATTCAAAGGGTTTCAATAATTTTTTTAACGGGGGTTTGTTGACGGCAGCCACCACTTTATTAAATACAATATTATTGAAATATGTAAAAAAAAAAATGGGATTTTATAGTTGATTATAAAATCAACGTCCCAATAATTTGTTTGGGAGTGGTAGTCCCACTATTTTAAATACTCTTCCACTACTCTTAATTTAAAAAAAATTCATTATTTTAACTGGATTTTCATTGTGCAAAATTACAAAAGAATAGGACAATGTACAAAATAGCAAAATTTCAAAACAATCGGGCGCGGTTACTATTCTAAATCTTTGTAGTTATTTTATTGCATGTCTATACTTTCTATTTCTAATGCTTTCTATTTGCATGTGTATGCATGTTTGTAAATATTAGAATGTTTAAGGATATAACAAAAGACTCACGTCGGCCAGGTGTACCTTGCGTAGTATGCAAAAGAAGTAAACGGGACTTTGTTGGTGGCAGGTTTTACAGTTTTCTTAAAAAAAAAACCTTTAATTGAAATTTGGGCAACAAAGTGTTAGCGTAAGTATTGAAAATATAAAAAATAAAAAATTATTTATATGCGAAGACCACTTTGAGAAAAAATTTTTAGGACGAAAGCTATAAAAAGGCGCTATTCCTTCTTTATTTTTACTTGAACTAAATATTAAAGAAACACAAACTCGTGACAATAATATTTTTGAGTTTAATGAAAACATTGATCCTTTGCTTCCATTTTCTCATATAAACTCACAGCCAAAAGAACATTCAACTTTTGGTAAAGAAAACCATAATTTTTCTGAAAACAGTAAAACTTCGTATGCAATTAAAACTTATTCAAATATAAACATAGAAAAATTAAGTGTACCTTTTGAACATTTTCGAGCAGTATCAGTATCTCCGAATGAATTTAATTTAAGAAAAAAATGATTTTTGTAGGCATTGTTTAACATTTCAAAAAAAGGAAAATTTTTATTTCAAAAAATAGTCAGGAGTTAATAAAACATTAGGTTTCATTAAAAAAGAAAATATTTATTTAAAAAAAAAAATTTAGCTTTAAGAATTCAAAATAAAAAACTAAAACAACAAAGCAAAAAAGAAAAGCAGAATTCATTATGTAATTTAATTGATAAGCATTCTCAAAAGAAGCCAAAACTTTTTTCCAAATGAATTTTAAAAATGTCAGAACATGGTCAGATGATGAAAAGAAAGTAGCATTAAATATACATTTTAGTTCTCCTAAGGGTTATAAATTTTTGAGGAAGGCAATAAATCTAAAATTACCGCATTTTAGTTCTCTTAATAGGTGGATTCCAATTAAATATTTAAATGTAGGTCTTAACAACAAAAATATTAGCGAATTAGGTAATATATTTTCAAATAAGGGATCACTTGAAAAAGAAGCTGTGTTAGTTTTCGATGAAATAGCTATTAGGAAGGATCCCAGTTATAATAGTGCACTGGATGAAATTATTGGTTTTTCTGATGATAGTTTTAAAAGAACAAAAGACGTCGGAAAATACGTATGTGTAATTTTGCTAAGAGGTTTACTTCATAATTGGAAATATATTCTCAGTTTTTACACTACAGAAAAGAGGATAGGTAGTGAGGTTCTTTTTAATATTTTAATTCACAATTTAGATGTAGCTTTCAATTTAGGTATTAATGTTAGGGCAGTAATATGCGATCAGGGGGCTAGTAATAGAAAATGTTTCAAAATGTTAGGTGTTTCAATAGAAAGGCCCTTTTTTTTTTTAATTCAACTGAAAGTGAAAAAAAAATTTTTGCGCTCTTCGATCCAGTGCATTTGATCAAATCTCTTCGTAACACACTTCTTCGTAACACACCAAGTTTTATCAACATCAACATCACTTCGTAACACACCAAGTTTTATTCAAAATCATTCAGTCTCTTTCTAAAAAACATATTTCTCCCAATTCATTTGAAAAAATGAATGTACGATTTGCCACTCAAATTTTTAGCAATTCTGTTGCTGCTGCTATAAAAACTCTAGTTGCAACAAATAAATTTGTTACTAGGAAATCTTGCGCTGAATCTACTGCAGAATTTGTATTCAAAATTAATAAATTATTTGACTGTTTAAATAGTAAAACCTTATACGACAGGAACCCATTTCATTGAGCATTGCAGCAAAACAACTATATTTTCAAAAATCTGTTAGAAATGCAAAATTATTTTCAAAAAATAAGGCCTATCACAACTAAAAAAATGTATTGCATTGACGGTATGGTCCAGACCTTAACAGGGATTACGGAATTAAGTTCCGACATCTTTTCATTTTATAACACAGGTGAGTGTTCATATTTATTACTATCGCGTTTAAATCAGGATGTCTTAGAAAATTTATTCTCTTTAATTAGGTATAGAAATGGTTGTAGCAATAATCCTTCGGTACAGGAATTTAGTAATATATTAGCAAAATTAATGTCTGTTTAATTAATTAATTATAATTTAGAACACTCTAACTGCGAAGAAGATGATGCAGAGTTGCTTAATATAGAAAATTTAAAAGATTACGAAACAGAACAAAATGATTTGGAATACAATGAGGGAAATTTTGATGAAACCAATGATAATATAACCAATATAGTTAATAATTATTTAGAAGAATGTACATAAAACAGAACAGGAAAATATTGTGTCGAAAAATGCCGAAAGGTACATTTGTGGCTATATTATTTTTAAATTAAAGAAAAACATTTCTTGTGGTCAACCTACTAATCAACCTATTTATAAAAAAATCTGCTGATATTTTATTCCTCGATTCGGAGCAATTTATTTATCAAAAAAATTACAAAAATTATTCAGAAATCCTTAACTTAAAAGCTCCAACTGAAAATTTGTTCGAAATAACTCAATTTCATATACGCGTATTTGATCACTATTTTTCGCAAAATTATCACGAAAGGAACTTAAAAAAAAAAATTTAATCATGTTGTTTAGAAGCCACAAAAAAGTCCCCAATATATTCTACATGGTTCAGTGAAAATGATAATTGCTATACGCATAAAAAAAAATTTTAGAAATGTTAATAAATCTTTTATTAAATAAGGAAGCAAAGTGTTTAAAAGAAAAATTGTTAAATAATTAAAAGCAAAAATAAATAAATCGGATAGTTCTGTTAAAAGAAAACTTAAAATTATTAATTCTTAACTTAATAACTTTTTTTAGCCACAAAAATTTTTCCTCACTATGTAGTTTTCTGTTTTAACAAATAATTCATATGTAATTATAATATATACTAGAAAATCCCCTGTGCAATTGCACAAATTCTATAGATTCAAAAACATTTACGTTATCATACTGACTCCCTTAATAAACTACCTAAAAATTTCATCTTTACATCAGCACCATTAAAAAAAACGTTGAAATCACTTACTTGTAATAGAAAAAAAACATAAAACAAATCTAAACACATAAAATTAAAAATGTTAGGTACAGTTTATTAATTTATTCCCGCCGTTTTTTCGTGGCGATAATTTTTGACAGTTTTTTTATTATTGAGAAAAAATGGTCCAAGCTAAAAACACATTCAGGTAAAAGTTCGTGCCGATATCTCAAAAATTGTTTGAAACACATGTATAAAGTGCACAATAAAAACCGGCGAAAAACCAACCAACACCAACCGCTACGACATTTATTTTTTGTTACATTTAAAACACTCCCAATAATCGAAATAATTTTAATATTTGTTAAAATTTTACTCTCTATTTTTCTTTAGTTTTAAAAAAAAAAATTTTATGTCGATGAAAAACAGTTGTTTTCGCCGCGAAATTACTTCAATTACCAAAACTACTTTCAAGTCTTTTGCGTTTATTTTTTTTTCGCTTGAAAAAAATTTGCTGAATTTATTTTATTTAAATGTACTTTGGAAGAGGTCTTTGGTATATTTAATAGAAGATTCATGTCTCTGATAATGTAATTTCATAAATTTTCGGGGTCTTTTTTTTGTGACGGTCGTTTTCGACAGCTTTTTAATTTAATGGTCTAATAATAAATTAGTACAAAATTATGAATCTATTGTGAGAGAAGGCTTCTAAAATGATATTTTCTATGTTATTTTTTCTTTTTTTTTTAAGAAAAATATCCATTTCTATAATATTTAGTAAGTTTCTGATTTCTGTTATGAAATATAATTAGCTAAGTCTGCCGAATTTTATATTAATAAAAAAAATTCAAATATTTTATGTTACATCAAAAATTCAGCTTAAAAAATCAAAATTCTAACCTAAATAAATAAACTACTATAAAGTCTGTTACGAAGCTTTTACCAGCTTTTATAATAGTGAAAAGAAAATCAAGAATTAAATCGGCCTATTATTTTTTTCTTATAAATATAAGGCTTACTATAAACTTTGCTCTTTTCACTTTCAGGTCTTTTAATTTTATTAAGAGTATTTTTATTTTTTTCAAAACAAAGAGTTATTTGAAAACTGCCAACAGAAGAATAATAATTTATTTTTAATTTACCGCTGCGACCAGTTCATAATGGATGTGGCGGTCATAAAGTACTTTCATAAAAATTAAAAATTTGCTTTAAATTTTGTGTCGAAAGTACTTTTTAAAAAGTAAACATTTGTGTCTCTGATAAGACTTTTAGTCGAAGATTTGTGTCTCTGATAATAAAATTTTAAATTATTACATAAATATACAGAAATATCATCTTTGCCAGTTTAGTTTACATTCAGTGTGAGTGGTTTATTATAGAAATAAAATATTTTTTTTTACATCTTGTGTGTCTGGTATTAATATTTATATGATATTTAATATCTTGTGTGAATTGGTATTATCAGAGACTACATAGAGATGTACAAATTCATACAAAAATTTGTACTAATTTTTTTTCAAACGGGCCAGCTAAAACTGGCTAGTTTTAAAAATCTTAAAGCACAGAAATATTTGATTTGTGTCATAGCTAAAAGAATTTAGCGAAAACCAGAATCTTCTGTAAAATCTGGTTTCCTTTTTTGACTGTACTCACTTTTAATGAACGGTTTGTGTCTCTGACAATAATTCTAGTGGAACATTTAGTCTCTGGTAATTATATTTACTAAATTTATTTATATTTTTAATTAACGGTTTGCGTCTCTTGATAATACTTTGAGTTAAAGATTCGTGTCTCTGGTAATAAAATTTTAAATTATTAAATAAGTATACAGAAATATCATCATTGCCAGTTTAGTTTACATTCAGTGTGAGTGTTTTATTATAGATATAAAATATTTTTTTTTACATGTTGGCAAGGTCTCGCCAACATCTTGTGTATTATATTATAGATAAATACCTATACCTAATTGTTTAATTATTTTATTTTTTATTTTTTCCATTATCAATTCACGAGCAACGGCATTTTAGCTATCAAAATTTTGTAAATATAGTTAGTTGTAAATATATGTACATAATATAGTTTATTTTTATTTTTCCAGTAATGCATTTTATTTGCTTATATTTATGTATATTATTTTTATATTTATTTATTATTTTTATATTTATTTGCTTATTATTTTGTATATGTTTAATTTTTTAGTGAATGAATTCTTTTTTGTTAGAAAATTGTTTTATTAAATAATATTTTATTGTTTTGTTATATATTTTATTTTTTTTGATATAATTTTATAATTATTTTTTGTTTTGATTTTGAATTTACAAATATTTGAATTTTTATTATTTTTTAATTTTAAGTAATAAAAATTGGGTTTTTTACGCCAATTGGAAAATTGTTATTATATTATAATACACTATATTTTTTAATTATCCAGTTGGCTTTTTCCCTGCTAAAATTGATCTTATTCTTTTCTTTCTTATCAAAAAAAATATTCTTTTAAAACAACATTTTTGGCTTTCAGTACATTATTCATCTTGCTTTAAAAAGCTTCATTGGTAAATTGCATTTTTGATTTTTAAAATGCGATACTTATTAGCTAAAAACATAAAAAATTTAAACCCGACTTGTAAGTACCATAATGCTTGTAAGCGTTAAGAACGCTAGCAATTTAAAATAAAAAATCATGCAATTACGCAAATCATATATTATGAATTATATTTATTTAAAAATTGTTAACGAAAGAAAAAAGTACTAACGGTTTTTATTATAAAAATTATTATAGTGTAAAAAATGATTTAGTCTCATTTACAAAATGCTTATAATTTATAAGTGGAAATATTTTATACTAATAAAAAAAGTTACTAGTTAGTTACTGGTTACTAGTTACTTACCTACTTACTTTATTTTTAAAGGTGTTGAAGTTTTGTAAACCGACGGACAGAGTGAACCTAATAGGAAAATTTTTTGTATAGGCCAATTTTTTTGAAAATGTGCTAAAAAGGAATACCAGTGGTTATTAAAACCAAACAAAAACCAAAATGCCAATTAACGAAAATGGAATTAAGTAAAAAATTTGATCCAATAAACTCAAAAATAAGAAAAAGTGGAAAATAGGAAACATGGAATGGTTCTTATTGAGCTAAAGAAGAACGTGATAAGATAATAAATGAGATTGAAAATAAAATGGATGATTATGAAATTAAGGTACCAGCATAGCATGCTTTGGTTGCTTTAGTTGAAATTGTACACATGGGTATTAAATATACTGAAGAGGATCTAATAAAAATTGAAGGTACAAAATTCTAATTTAGAACACAGTACTATGAAGGTGGTGAAAATTTATCAAGCAAAAAATATTAATAATATTAAATATAATGCTATTATAGAAATTGATAAAGAATCTTTCCGAAAAGTGATTGCAAACGAGAAGATATGAATAGGATGGGAACGTTGTGAAGTTTCCGATGCTTTGCGAGTTCTATGGTGTTACAAATGCAAAGGGTTTAATCACAAAGCTATGAATTGTACAAAAGAAGAAACGTGCAGCAAATGCCATCGAAATCACAAGAGTAAGGATTGCGAAAAGATGAAGTTATTAAATGCATTAATTGTTTGAACGTAAATGAAACTTGGTTTAAATGGAGATTATAAAACTTTCAGCGTATCATGTTCAGTTTACCAGAAAAAGCTAAGTAACCTAAGACAACAAATTGGGTTGGCTATAGAGATATACGCGTGTGCTCTGGGGCTCGTTCAGATTCGCTTGCAAGATCCGAACCCATGGACCAAATCTTTCCAAATTTCAGAAACATAAATCAAACACGAAAGAACACCATTGTACCAAATTCAAAAATTCTATCTTTATTGATTTTGAAGATATAATCTTTTATTCTGGGGCTCGTTCGGAACCTTCCAAAATCCGAACCCATTAATCAAATGCTTTCAAATTTCAGAGACATAAATCAAATATGAAGGAACATCATTGTACCAAATTCAAAGGTGCTATTTTTGTTGCTTTTGGAGATAATTCCGTTTGCTCCGGAATCATTCGGAAGCTTCCAGAATCTGAACCCATTGACCGATTTTGTCCAGATTCGAGCTTAGACTTCTTTTCATAATTAGCTACCTACTATATAAATTGCATCAAGATAGCTTTACTAAACTTTGAGTTATCGAATGAACGGATGGACGGACAGACGGTCATCGTTAAATCGACTCAGGAGGTGAACCTGATTCAGAATATATATACATGTCCATATCTAACTCGCTCCTTTTGGTGGATTCAAACTCCATACCGAAGTTAATATACCCTATACTTTAGGTGTAGGGTATAAAAAGGACAAAAACAATTCTAATAGTGATAATAATAATAATGATGATGATAATAATAATAATAAACACATAATAATAAAAACAATAATAATAATATTAATAATAATGATAATAAAAATAAAAATAATGTTAATAACAATATTAATAATATAGAAAATAAATTGGGGATTGTAAAAAAAATTGTAACAAAAACAAAGGAATCTAATAAAAAACCTTATCTAATTATAAACATCATTTTGTCGAATATAATTGAATTGCTTTTACTCGTATATATATGCGTAATTTTATCTGTTTATTAAATTGTCTCTAAAATTAAAAAATAATTTGGTATTTATATTATAAAGGGTTTTTCAAATTGAGTTTTGAAATCTAGACGCCTGTGTAACACACTTCAAACATTGAACGCACCCATATTATATGTCATTTTGACAGTTGAAGGTTTACGATTTATAAAAATGGGATATTGTTCCTGTGAGTGATAGTGTTACAGCTGACTCCACCATCTCAATTTCCCGACGTTCACAACAATTAGTACTTTCTGAGTCAACTGTATGACGTATTATGCACAAAGAGTCACTGTTTGGTGTGCATTATGGTCTGGTGGTGTGATTGGTCCGTACTTTTTTGAAAATAATGCTGGAAGAGCCATAACCGTTAACGGTATCCAGATATCGCAACATGATCACAACTTTTTTATGGCCAAAACTGGAAAATATTGATACTGAGGATATGTAGTTTCAACAAGATGGGGTTACGTGTCATACAGCCAGAGAAACACTGCAATTACTGCATACAAAGTTTCCAGACTGTGTTATTTCCAGATTCGGTAACGTGAATTGGTCTTCAAGATCCTGCAATTTGACACCGTTAGACTTTTTTCTACAGGGCTATGTGAAGGTACAGGTCTACAAGGAAAATCCTCGAAATGTTGAAGAATTGAAAGCAGAAATTATTCGAGTTATTGGTGAAATAGACCGGCAACTATGCCAGAATGTGACCGAAAATTTTGATAAAAGAATCAGGTACTGTAGAGACGCAAGAGGTGGTCACATGGGAGATATCATTTTCAGAGTATACATTGTACTTCAAAAATAAATAAAAACTTTTCCAGTTTCAATTCAAATTCTTTGTCTTTTAATTATTTACTTCTGAAAACTCAATTTGAAAGACCCTTTATATAAAAATCCCAACACTGAAAAAGCCCGACTTTTAAAAAATCCCCAGATTTCAAATTCATCTTTAATTGAAATTCTAAAATTCCATTTTTTACCATATTTTATGACTTAAATATAGAATGTATTCTATTTTGATTTACACACATACATACATATATGACTGTATGTATGCATATAAAATAAGAATAAAAAAAAAATTTTTCTACTTCTTTACTACTTCGAATGTAACCATGTAACATGATAACATTAAATATATAGCTTCACCTCATAATATACATATGTACAAACATATTATGTAAGTATGCGCTTTCGGCTTTAAATTTAAATTCCCTACTTTAAACCAACAACAATAAATTTGAACCATTTTTAATAAATGTGAATGTATGCATATTATATTTACATTCAAATTTTTAAGTTAAAAAAAATCAGCTTTCTCCACCACAGGACCGACCGCCACTACACGAAAAGTACAATGCCAAAATTTATAGATTTTTTACATAATAATTTATATCAAAGTAAAATAACTTCTAATAATTTAACAACATTTTGTTTTATTCAATAACAATAATAAGCAATGAAATCGTAAAAATATACACACATATGTGTATTCATTCATACATCCATTTACATTATTATGTAATGTACATGATTTTTTTTTCATTCAAAAATATTAGAAGTAAAAAATAATAAAAATTGTAAACAAATATAAAACAAACATAAGATTAATAAATCTGCTAACAAAAATTTTACCGTTTTAATTTTATGTCATCAACAAAAGAATAATATGCCTAGATATAATAAGTACAATATGTACATATATAAATTTTTAGAGATATAAAAAAAAAAAACAAAAAAAATTGTTCTTATAAATTCATATGGAATGTTGTGTATGAAATTTGGACTGAGAAAAAAAATTAAATAAAAGTTAAAGTTAAAGCAATATCAAAATTACGCAATATTTTGTACTTTACTATTTAAATTTACCGTTATGTGAAAACCACATTTTGCATGAAATTTCTTTTTTCATAACTCCGGCACGCCTTTAGATAGGAATCTGACATTTTGAGACGAGAAAAAACCTTTAGAATTAGTACCTGAAAACCTGTACACGTGCCCACAGACATACCCACACACACACAGACGGATATCATGCTAAAAAAATGTTTACAGTCTTCTCCACACCGGAGTAGTACATATTTGCCAAAATCTCGGGTACAAATTTTTAGTATGAAAACAATACCTACCTTATACATAATTGTATGCCGTCGGTAATAATTGTGTTAGCTGTTCTGTTAGTTGGAAAATACGTATACTCGTACGTACATATTATTATGTATTTTGTTCAAACAACAATAAAAAATTTGAACGTACAGAAATAATATCAATAATATGAGTAGAATTTAGAACTCACAAGTCACAATTCACAAATCACAATTTAATTAAGTACTAAATAATATTTTATGTTAAGAAAATTTAAGAGAATGAAATGTATGTTAATTATGTTTGTACATATGTACATACATACATATGTATATTTTTTAAAAAAATATGTAATTTTCCCTTTTAAAAATTTATGTACTGTAGTATGGCATGCAGTTACACTTTGATTTAATAACTTGCAAAATTAAACTAGAAATAAATACTTCCTTTTAATTTGAAGCCATTTTTATTGCAATTGTAAATAAATACTTTTTTTTAATTAAATTGTTTACACCCTTCTCTTAACGCAAATTATTTAAATTGCCCGCTTTTTTTAAGAAGAAATGTCAAATAAAATAAATTCTTACGAAGATTTAAATTCAAATTCAAAAATTTTGTTTTTGCAAACTTAATTATTTAGTAAAAATTATGTGACCATTTGGTTATACTACCAGAAAATGGGTTGTAATTACATATATTTGTACAAATTTTTTTAGGTCTTGTCTATTAATTTGCTCTAATATTTTTAAATAACTTAAGTTAAAAACGAGGAAGAATACAGTTGCCTTTGTCAACTCTTAGATACCCGTACGAACCGCTAGTATGTTAACAGCCTGTCACTCTGCTCACAATATTATTTTTTTAATATTTTAGTATTTTAAAATAATTTGGGTGAATTTTATAATTTCTAAAACTATGGGTTGTACACATATTCAAACTATATGTTTATATGTACATTCTTCGAAAGCAGATTCTAACCTTTCACATAACGATTATCAATCCAAAACTTTTTCAAATATTCTATAGTACCATTTAATACTAAGCGGTAAATGTATATTAAATTTACTTAGTACAAAATAGTAAATATAATTTTAAATATTATATTATATTATATTTAAATATTCCATTGACAGAATAATTTCTTATAAGTACAATAAAATACATATATGTATGTAAATACGGCGCTATATAATATACATATATACTCTTATCATTCATTCACTAGTGACATATACGATATGTAAATAAACATGATATTATATAAGTATGTATGTATATCAATATCATATAAATTAAAATTCTTCAAGCAACCGTTATGTTGTATATTTATTTACATTTTTTTGTACTACGCATTATATCCTCAACAATTTCAAATTATCGAGTAAAACAAATGCAAAAAATTTGTTGAATAAATTTGTTAGAAAATTTGAAAAAATCAAGTAACACTTTCGTCAATTATAAAGTAACCCTATATTATTAAAAAAAGTTGTTAACAGAAATAAGAGTATGATGTTGAAGCTTTAATTTTTGTGTATTACTTCAAAAAAATCCTAACAGGTGTTCAAGTTACAGGTGTTTAAAAATAGGAAATTTTCAGTTTTTGACCCCTTACAGCTCCTAAACGGGGGGTGATACAAAAAAAATTTCTGAAATGACTCATACTTATTTTCAAAGATCTAACAAAATCTGTTAATCAAAGATCTGTCAAAATTTCAAGTTTCCAACTTAAACCGTTTAGAAGATAGAAGGGTTGAAGGATTTTGCAAAATTTGAGTTTTACATAACGGTAAATTAAGACACCGTTTGCCACAAATATATATTTATTGCATATATACTTTTAAAGCTAATAAAAGTAGTAATCGTTTGGCGTTTTCAAAATGAAGATATACCTTATAGAACTTGTGCTATAACAATTTAAATATAGAGCTTTTTTGAACCTTGGGGGAGCTGTAGCTCCATAACGAGTGGGGCTACAAAAAAAAGTTATTCAAAATAAAATTAATATTTTTGTGAGATCTATCAGTAGTTAAAATTTCATAGCTCTATTGCAAAAAAAATGTGGGGATCTAAAAGTTAGGTGTTCGAGAGCTACCCTAAGGCTTGGTCCAAACTCAACCAAAAAAAATAGGGAACCTACAAATTGCTCCCAAAATATTTTGTGTAAATTTCAATATTCTAGCTTTGTTAGTTTTTGAGTTAGCGTGCTGACGGACGAACGGACGGACGGACGTGGCTCAAAAGTCTTAGAATTTTTTTCTGATCCGATCCATACCTTTGAAGGTATATCTAGCTCGCTTATTTCGAGGTGTTACAAACGGAGGAGTAATTTTATTATACCCAATCCTATCGTACGGGTATAATTATGTAAGGGTATATATTTCTTCAAAAATGAATTCTGTATTATCGATTTTTTATTAATATCCAATTGATTTTTTTATTGAACGAAAATTAAAACTTGTATCGGACATTTTAATTTATCTTATTACGACTCTATCTCTTGATTGACAAGTTGTGAAGAAAAAGTCAAATTATTTTGTTGGACATATGTTATTTTTATCGCAAATTTGTTGAATGTTGAATTAAATGAACGATTGTCAACAGACAATATTTCGCACAATGAAAAAAATTAGAATTTTTGGATAGTATTTAGGTAGTATTTTTACAATGCTTTTTTAAAGGCGCAACTTTGTTACTGTGTCTATGTATTGTTGTATTGTTATAATACAAAGTATAGGAATATTTAAAATAGAATCGCAATGTATTTTTAAAGGCGCAACTTTGTTTAATTTTATACATAGTGTACATAGGGGCAATAATCGAAAGTATTTTAGATTGTTAATTGAAATTAAATAAAAAAGTAATAATCGAAAGTGCTTTAAATTATTTATTGAAATTTGAATATGAAAAATGTATTTTAATCAGTTCTTCTGAAAATTTTGTGTAGATGTTATTTAAATACTTAGTTTAGAAAATAAATTTATTAAATATTTTAGTAAAATGATATGAACGTTTAAAAATTGATTTTAATTATGACTGTTGTAATTCATGTAACAAATCTTATTTTATAAAATTATGTATGTATGTATATATATGTATACTCTTCAAATTTGTCCTTTTTAACATTATATTTGTTTTTTTTTTTTTCAAAATCAAAATCGTTCAAATTTTCAAAATCATTTTTGTCTGTTTTTCAAATCAAAATCTTTTTTTAAAGCTAGTTTTCATGAAAAATTTCGTGGATATTACCGTAACTTTATAAAGAGAAAAATATAGTGTACTATCAGTGGGAAAGAGAGAGAAAAAAACTATATTATTACAAAATGTTACAGCAACACTTTGACATTTAAAAATGTACATAACCTATTTTATTTATGTTCATATTCATATTTTGCTAAAAATTTCAAATTTTTTATTTATAAAGTTGTTAAAAATAATATACTTTATTAATAATATTTTTATACCTATAATATAGTAATTTTAATATAGTTTCTCACTAAAAAACAAAAAAAAAATTTTTGGACATTAGTTTATTTTAAAATGTTTGTTTATTTTTTTTGACACTTCAAAATTTAAATGCCATGTGATGCCATGGGAGTGAGAAATTTTTTTGTAAGATATAGGTACAATTTTTGCATAAGTTATGTATTAAAAAAAAATATCCACGAAATTTATAGCAAAATATATTCAGAGAACATACTTTCGTGGATATTTATGGTTATTTTATTGGATATTTTCAAATGTTTGATGGGTATCTTTTAACTTTATCTCTTTCAAGCACATCATTTTTGTATCTTCTGCCTAAGCTCTAACATTTTTGTAGATACATATATCTGTCTAATAAAAACTAGCCTTTAAGGTTTTTTAAATAAAAAAAAAACGTAAATTTCTGAATTTTGACGAAATTGATTTTGAAAATTTGGACGATTTTGATTTTGAAAAAAGACAAATATAATGTTAAAAACGACAAACTTAAAGTGAAAAGAGTATATTAGAGCCAGAATTCATAATTTAATAAAAAAAGTTTAATATAAATGTTAAAGAATTTGATATATTATCTAAGGCATAAAATGTTAAGTGTTTATCATTTGTAAAAAATATAATATATTTTAAAATCCTATTTTGATTTCTTATACTTTTCTTTACAGCTTCAAATTATTTGTTTCAGTAAATCGTTTTCAAAAATTTTGGATTAAATATTCTAAAACAAAAAAAAAAATTTTTTCAAATCTTAAAACTACAATTTATTTTGCGCTTTACACTTTCGACACACTTTGCTGTATAGTGAGATTTCATATAGTTTTTTGTCTTTTTTCACATGATAAAATTTTTTTACACTAGCTGGTGCCTGATAGCCCGTCATAGAATGACGGAGTCAATTAGGTATGGTAGATTTTATATATCTACATATATTTGTTTCTGAAAATTTCGGAATAATGTATAATTTGTACTTCGCCAAATAATGCAGTAAATAAAAAAAAAGTTATTATTTGTAAGTTAATATAAAAAAAATATGTTTCCATCCGGAATCGTACCTGCACATTACCAGAGTCAGACACACACACACTAAATTAGTACATAAGAATAAATGAAAAAACACTATAAAAATATTGTAACTAAATTAAGCTAATGTAAAAAGTGGATAATAATAGAATTTATCATGCACGAAAAAGACAAAATAAAAAAAACGGTTTGAAATTGAAACCAAAAAGAATAAAATATTCATTTGGGTGGTCACTACCCGAATATATTCACACAATTCCAATTTCAGTTATTCCTATACCTAATACATTATACTCGCACACCAATAAATTTATTTGGGTTCCTGTAATAAAAGTGCATTATAAAAACATATAGTGTTGTTGTTCTTTTTATATGTTTGCCCTATGCACAGATACAGTAGATATGAAAAATAGAAAAATATGTATATTGCACCTACTCTTTAAAATAGACTTTTTTGTTGTATGAAAAATTCATTAGGTTTGTACAAAAGAGTGAAATTACTTCCTATAACTATACTTTGATTAATATAAAATTTGGAAAAAAAATTCTTTTTAACAAAAAATAATTGTATGTAACTGTGTGTGTGTGTTTGTGTGTGTGTGTGTGTGTGTGTGTGTGTGTGTGGATGCGTATATGTGTGTGGATGCGTATATGTGTGTGGGTATGTCTGTGGGCACGTGTACAGCTTAAACGACTGAGCAAATTCAAATTTTTTGCAAATTCATATTTAAGGGTTTAACGTAAATATCTCGGATTGATAAGCTTTTGAAGCAAATCGGACAACCGTAAGTGGTAGTTTACTACTGTGCTTTTTAAGTTTTTTATGAATATTTCGTAACAGAAAAATTTTATGAGAAAAATTGTTAAGAAAAAGTTGTTACACAAGTAAAGAGCAACAACTTTGCCATAGAACATTTTTTAATCCGACTAACTCTTACTTTTGTTTAATTTTTTTTCTAAGTCCAAATTTCATACATATAGCACGCCATATAAATTTATATGAACAATTTTTTTTTGTTTTTTTTGTTTCTAAAAATTTATATACAGATATGTAAGTGCTTATATCTATTATTCATGCATATTATTCTTTTGTTGATGACATAAAATTAAAACGGTAAAATTTTTATTAGCAGATTCAATATTAATCTTATGTTTGTTTTGTATTTGTTTATAGTTTTTATTTTTTTTTATTTCTAATATTTTTTAATGAAAAAAAAATCATGTACCTACGTTACATAATGATGGAAAAGGATGCACGTTTCCCTCTGTTCACACTTAGGTGCATTCTGCAGTTGTAACTTCTTCATTCTCTTTCCCACTTCCTCGTTTCTCCTAAAAAAAGCTTTAAAACGAATTTATGCGAAAAAAAACGACGAAAAAGTAGTTGCAATTTTTTCAACCAAAATTTAGCGGTTGAACCGATTGCAAGTCACCAATACATGTAAAACAGCAATAAAGTCAATTACATCTTACAATTGCAATTGCACTATAGTGTGAACACGAGTAATGAATGCACATATACTTTTACGATTTCATTGCTTATTATTGTTATTGAATAAAACAAAATGTTGTTAAATAATAAGAAGTTATTTTGTTTTGGAATAACTTTGGTGGAGACAGCTTATTTTTTTTTATATAATAGAACACATCTAACGCAACACTTTAAAATAATATTTGTTACACATCATTTTTCTGGACAAATATAATATTATACCGAGACTCACATCAATTATGAGGCCATGAAGTGCAGAGAGTAAAAGCTTAATAAGGGGTCAGGGGCCATTGTGTACACGCTTATATGGCTATAATCGAGACTCACATCAATTATGAAATTATTCATACGCGCGATACGTGAGAATCGATTGCAATTCTCTCACAACTACATTCATGTGTTTTCAGTTCTTGGCCTGTTTCCTTAGGTCTTAAAATGCAATGCTGTTATTTAATATTAAAAACAACTTTTTAAACCCAAGTTTTTTTCCATTTTTTTTGTTTACTTTTAACTTGAACTTGATCATGTTTTCAATTTGTATTTCATAATCACAGCTTATATTATTAACAATATAATTTCAATCGTTAACTCAAAGCTTTTATTAAAGTAAAAACATATTTACCAAAAGTCTAATTTACATTGTATTACAAGAATAACAAAACGTTCCATTTAAAAATATTTTGTATTCATTATGTGTTCAAATCAAGTTTTAAAAACTTTTTAAAATATTTTTCAGATAAATATTAAATCAAGTTTAAATTTTAATAATAAAAAATTGGTATTTAAACCAAACTTTAAACTTTTTTTTCAACTTTAAACTTTTCATATGTTTTCAGTCTAATTTAGAATATTCAGCACTTTAAATAAAATATTAGATCATTTCACTAATTTAAAATATCAAAGACATAAATTTTTTTTTTTACTCATTCTTTATGCTTTAAAAGCATTTTGATCATATTTATAAAAAGTTTATAAGCAATAATTTTGCATAATAAATAAAAAAAAAAAAAATTCATTTAAATTATGTTCATAAATAAAATTTGTTTAAGTTGCTTTTATTTGTTTTTTTTCCATCCAATATTATAAAAATTTTTTATTATTTTTATATTAGCTTTTAAACTCTACATTTTCTTAAATATCATTTCAAAACGACATGGGTTTTTGTTTACGAAAAAAGAACTAGTCAACAGAATATTTTTATAATAATTTTATTTTTATAATACATTCTATATTCTATATTATCTGAATATTTAGCAATTTTAAAGCTTCTCAAAGATAAAAAAAATTCAACACTTTTTAATCCAGCTTTAAAAACTTTTTATATAATATTAACTTTTAATAATATAAAAACTTTTATTAATAAAAATTATTAAGCTTCTTAAAGATAATAAAAATTCAACACTTTTTAATCCAGCTTTAAAAACTTTTTATATAAATATTAAATCAAGTTTAAACTTAAGTTCCAAAATCAATAAAACTTTTATTAATAAAAATGATTAAGCTTCTCAAAGATAATAATAATTCACCAAATTTTAATCCAGCTTTAAAAACTTTTTTTATATAAACATTAAATCAAGTTTAAACTTAAGTTCCATAATCAAGAAAAATTTTTTATAATAAAAATTATTAAGCTTCTCAAAGATAATAATAATTCTACAATTTTTAATCCTTTTTTAATTCTTAAACTTTTTTAAATTTTTTATATAAACATTAAATCAAGTTTAAACTTAAGTTCCAAAATCAATAAAACTTTTATTAATAAAAATAAATCTTTAAATAAATTTGAAATATCAAACACATAAGCCTTTTACTCATACTTCACGGCTTAAAAACTCCGTTGCAGCCACAGCACCATTGTTTTGCTCCTCTCCACATTATCATGCGCTTAAAAACTCCGTTGCAGCAGCAACGCCATTGTTTTGCTGCTCCCCACATGATCATGTAAAATATCAAAGACACAAATCTTTTACTCGTACTTTACCGCTTAAAAGCTCCGCCATTTGCACCGCCATATCTTTACCAGGAAAGCTTAAAGCTCCGCCATTTGCACCGCCATATCTTTACCAGGAAAGCTTAAAGCTCCGCCATTCGCACCGCCATATCTTTACCAGGAAAGCTTAAAGCTCCGCCATTTGCACCGCCATATCCTTACTACTCAACTGTACAAATTATTTATAAAATAAAAGTACAGTTATAATTTGGTCATTACTGAGTAAAGTTTATATAAAACATAAAATTATTTAAATTAGCAGTCAATACAAAATTATGTTTTAAATTAAGTTATTAAATTAAAAAATTAGGTTAAAGCATAAAGTAACTATGTATATACATAGAGTATTCACATGGAAGAAAAAAGTTAGACAGTTTTTTTAATTTCGTAAAATCAACTTGATCGTATTTTAGTTTATTTTTATTTTTTCTTTTCTTTTTCTTTTTTTTTTGTTTGTCTGTGAATTGATGTATGTACATTTGTATATATTTCTTCATATAACTTTTTTGACTTCTTAAAAAAAGAAAAAACCCCGATTTTTCTTTTTTACCTCAATTTTTTATCAATCAATTTTAGGTTTTTCATAACCCAACTATAGGTACAAGAATTATTATTGGAAAAGTATAAAATATGAAAAAATGTGTACATATTAATATAAATTTCAAGTTATTTTCATTCCCTCTAAAAATATATTTTTTCTTTTTAGTCAATCTTACAATATTTTAAAAATTCAAACTACAAGCTATTTAGTTTAATATCAGATCGATATTTATTATCAGAATATAATGATCCACTGTTGAGACAATCAAAAAGTTTATTAAACACTAATATGTACAAAATTTTTGCAACTTCTTTAGTAATACTTTTAAAACCAGACGTTTCAATTATTGTTCTAATAGCGGAACTCACTGTACTACTAAATATTTGTTAATATTTGCTAATATTTGCTAATTTAACTCTTATTTTTTCAAAAGTATGTGGATTAATATGTTATCTAGTTAATTTGGTACACATCTTAATTTTTCAATTTATTTGAACTTCCCATAATTCTATGAGAACTTTAAAACTTATAATAGACCGATAAATTATCTGAGATTTTTAAATCGGAATCCATTAATATATTTCTAAGAGATTTAATTAGATGGGGAAAATCGAATAAGCGAAAAATGTTTTATTATTATAATTACAAAATGATTTATTAGGTGTTATTTCTAGCAACGAAAAAACTTTGGCTAAAGCTTGGTTCAAGTAATTGCCCGTATTATAATACCAATATGATATCGAACAAACTTCTCAAATTTTTTTAATAATTTTTAAAAGTGTTACAAGACGAATATCTGTATACTATATTTTATATTCTAAAAATAAAATTTAAAAGTGTTATGAGAGGAATATCTGTATAGATATGTATGTATATCCATACATCAGTTACAAAAAAAAATATTCATAAAAAATTTTAAAATATTTTATAAACAACGCCTAAATATCTTACAAGCCGGATCGGAACACTCAATTTATTTTGTACACAAATTGCCTTTTTTTCAAAATTTTGTTAATATTCCGGCTTATACCTAAAGGCGTTGTTATAAATTTTTTTGATTAAAATAACTTTTCAGCACATTTCCAAAAAAATTTTGAAAAAATGTGCTTATTAGTTTCACTCTGTCCGTCCGTCCGTCCGTCTGTTTACAAAACTTCTGCACCGTTAAAGATAGAGAAAAAAATATTTTAACCATATTTTAACCATAGGTAGATCTTATAAAAAAAATAATTTTGTGGAACAACTTTTTCATGTAGCCCCATCCATTACGGAGCTACAGCCCCTCAAACTTTGAAAAAGCCCTATTTTTAAAAGCATATATCTTACGTTCTGCTTAAGATTTTTTCAATCTGAAAACGTCATTCGACAGGTATTTTTTTTAACTTTGTAAATTAATATCAAAATTATACAATTTTTTTTAATTTAGTATTTAAATTTACCGTTATGTGAAAACCAAATTTTGCATGATTTTTCTACTTTCATAACTCCGGCACGCTTTTAGATATAGGCTTGAAATTTTGAGGCAAGAAAGAACTTTTAGAATTAGTATAAGTTTGCTCAGAAAATTTTTTAGGGCCCTGTTTATGAGCTATTAGGACTGAAAAATTGAAAATTTGCTATTTTTAAACATCTATAACTTAGGAACCTGTACACATTTTACTTCTGCATGATATAAAAATTAAAGCTACAGTAATATTTTTTAACGTGAGTTAAAGGTTTATTTTAGTTGTAAAGGGTTCTATAAAAGGTATCTATATAAAACAATATCAAAATTATGTAATATTTACTATTTAAATTTACCTTTATGTGAAAACCACATTTTGCATGAAATTTTTTTTTTCATAACTCCGGCACCCCTTTAGATAGGAACCTGAAATTTTGAGACAAGAAAGAACTTTTAGCATTAGTATAAGTTTCCTCAGAAAATTTTTTGGTAACACCCCGTTTTTAAGAGTTATTACGCCTAAAAAATTGGAAATTTGCTATTTTTAGACACCTGTAAAAATTTTTCTTCGGCAGGACATGAAAATTAAAGGTTCAATAATACATTTTTACGTGTGTTAACGGTTTTTCTTAGTTATATAGGATTCTGCACTTACGGCCCCTCAAAATTTCAAAAATGTTCTATTTTCACGTTTTTTCTTATTACACGAAATTTTCAAATTTTTGTACAAGTCACAATTCTAAACAGTTTGTATTGAGTTTTGGAAACGTGCGCTTTTAAAAACCGTTGGTTTACATTCTACCTTGTTTATTGTTCATGTAGTTGCTTCTTCTTAATTAAATTTTTTTTGTAAAGATATGGTAAGTTGTTTAACCCTTTAATGCCTTTTCTTTTAAAAAATACCTTCTTAATTTTTAAAATTTTTAAATTCCGTTTTTTAATATGACTAACTATATGTAGCTACCTTATTTAGTATCGAAAAATACTTTTAAGAATTCTGCTATCTAGAAAGAACATTGCTCTGAACATATGCTCTAACATTTTCGTGGATATATCGGTCTAATGAAAACCAGCCTTAATGTACGTTCAGGAAATTTGATCTTAACTTGCTATACCTTTGTGGGTCCACAAACTTTGTGTAAAACCAATATGAACTGAATAAATGAAAAAATATTTTTTTGTTTTGTTTTTCTTATGTTCTTTCATGGTATACCAAAAATACGGTCATCTTTTTACGAAATAACCCCAAATACGATCTTGGGGTCATTTCAAATCAATGAAATTATGACTACGATTTTTTCTTCTACGTGAGTTCTCTATGTATATAGTTACTTTATGGTTAAAGTAAATTATTGAATGTGTTTTTTATTTATTTTTTTCCTTTGAGTGCTTGTGAACCTAAATTTGGAGCAGTCGGTAAGATTGCCGAAGTTAAAACAGAAAATGAATAAAATAAAATACAAACATTTTTTTTAAGAGCAATAATATTACAATCAAACAATAAACTTTGTTTTAATACAAATTAAAAACTTTTCATTTACAAAGTAAATATTGTATATATAAAAATAATATTTTGATAAACAAAATATATTTCTTTTTCTTAAATATTTAAAATAAAATAAAAAGAAATTTACCGTTAAAAAGAATAAAATCGGCAATTAATAATAAAATTAAAAAGTAATCAACATTTGTTAATCACCTGAAATAAATAAATAAAAAATATTTATAAAAAAATAAATGTTTATACTCATAATGAAAATAATATTAAAATTCATCTAACAAAAATAAAACAAAAAAATAACAAAATAATAAAATATTAAATTTAGTAATTTCAAAAACAAAATTCTTAATTAAAATAAAATCAAAATGGTGGTGACATTCAGAGACATCGTAACGGAAACTAAATAAGAGCCTAGCTAATTAAATCCTTTGGAATTCATGAAACATATTTAGCATTAAAAGAACAAGCTGATTCAGTAAAATTAATTACGGTAAGACAATTTTATTCTGACTTAAGTAGAATTTAGATTTAAATAAAATACTAATTTTAACGAAAAATAAAATTATAACAAATTTAAACGAAAATAAAACTAACTTCGAAATACCAAATACCAATGACATTCTTGTAGAAAACCCCGCCGCAGTTCTTCATAAAGAAATGCCAAAATATAAGAAAATTAAATGTATTAAAATCAATAATAAACCAATTTATAACAAAAATAAAAATATCCATCCCTTTCGAATTAAACGAAGAACTAGAATTCAAGAAAATATAATTTTTTCTAAAATTCAAATTATGAGCAGATCTATTCTTACAGCGGAAGAAATAGACTTGTTCGAAATAGATTCATTTAAAATTCAAGAAATAAAAAGTTCTCTATTGATTTACGACAACAACCTAATTTTCGTGTTAGAAATTCTAATGGTAAATAACGTAATAGCAAAAAAGCTAAAAATTGTACCAGTTCCAAATTCAAACTTCCAAGAACTTAGTATCGATTCTTTTGATATTATATCATATAAAAATAAAATTTATTATTACTCTGAAGAGAGATATATAAAAAAATTAAAACCAATGTCAAATTGTATTCAAAATGTATTTAATAAAACTTATAATCATTGTACAAAAAATATTGAAAATAACTTAAAAATAATTGAAATTGATACTGGAATTATGTTAATAAAAAATGCAAAAAACTTAAAATTAAATAACAATTGTAATAATGTTCAATATTTATTAAAGAAAAATTATGTATTATCTTTTAAAAATTGTTCAATTGAAATAAATAATATGAAATTTCCAAATAAACTTAAAGAATTTAAACAAATCATTGTAATTACAAGTTATACTAAAATTAGTTATGTTTCTAATGTAATAAATCTTGAATCTTTAAATTATAAACAACTTGAGAATTATAATAAGATTAAGGACATTAAATCTAA
This sequence comes from Poecilobothrus nobilitatus, assembly GCA_947095535.1. Lineage (NCBI taxonomy): Eukaryota > Metazoa > Arthropoda > Insecta > Diptera > Dolichopodidae > Poecilobothrus > Poecilobothrus nobilitatus. The sequence goes on along the minus strand of OX352772.1, from coordinate 726,219 downwards.
TAAGAAAAACAATAATGTATTCATTCATGTTAACAGTATAATAATATTAATGTTTGTAATAATATCAATTATAATATTTTTAAGAAAACTAAAACAAAGGAAACAATTAGTAGCAATTAGCGTGAAAACTAAAGAAAACATTGTTCAGGAGAAGAATGATCTTAAGGATGGGGTAGTTATCTATCCTGTAAACTCAAATTCATAAATTATAAATTTCGTTTTTTCTATATTACTTAAATTATTCTTTCAAATAAACAAAAGTGTCAAATTACAATTCTTACATTATATTTTCTTTTTCATATAATTTTTACTATCGCGATCAAAAATGATGACATCGCGAATAATTGCAACTAGTTATTTCCAACTGTATAAATTATTTATAAAATAAAACTACAGTTATAATTTAAAAGTACAATATAATTTTTACTATCGCGATCAAAAATGATGACATCGCGAATAATTGCAACTAGTTATTTCCAACTGTACGAATTATTTATAAAATAAAAGTACAGTTATAATTTGGTCCTTACTGAGTAAAGTTCCTATAAAATATACAATTATTTAAATAAGCTGTCAATATAAAATTATGTTTCAAATTAAGTTATTAAATTAAAAAATTAAGTTAAAATAAATTATTGTGTTTTTTATTTACCTTTTTCCTTTAAGTGCTCATGAACCTAAATTACGTGCGGGCAAACGGTGGCGCGAGGTATGTGACCAGCACACAACCACATGAACATTATATTTTTTATATAAACTTTGTACCTATCAATAAATATTAAAATTCCTTTAAATTTTATATTTTGCTTTTTGTTTTTTTTATAAATAAATTAAATTTAAAAATATAGTTTGCATGGTAGGAAATAGGAATTTCACAATATAACTGAATATAAACATATAAACTTCAGTTAAGGGTTTGGTGCAGTGGTAAAGTGTCCGATTGTTAAACTTAGGAGTCTTGAGTTTACAAGTTCGATTCGGTTCTGTTATTTTTTGGCGAAATATATGAGCCTTTATTTTCCTCCTTTTTTCTTTTTTTGCCGAAGTTTATCTTTCTATATAATATATTATGCTATTGCTATACATATAGTTTGAAATTTGAATATGATTGATATACAAATGCATTTACATAACTACATAGTGTTAGGTATTTATAGTCTATGGCTATACGTATTTTTTGTTTTATTTTGTTTTTTATGTTTCTATACAATATACGCTATTGCTATACATGTAGTGAATAATATAGATATGTATTTATATGTAACTGATTTAATATGTAATGTATGTAATATGTAATGTTAAATATTTATCTACATATTATTTGTTTCGTTATGTTTCTTTTTTTTTTCTGTTTTATGTAAAGAATGAATGTGAATATAATATGTAAGAATTAGGTATATGATGAAATTGTATGAGTTTTTTTGAGTTACAGACAAATTGTGTATGAAAGTACATTTTGCAAAAATAAAAGCTAAAATATGTGTGCATTGTATATAAAAATTTGCTATTATTGGAATGAGTATTCGTAATTATTCTAATAAAAATTTGTCGCTTCCATTGAGGTATGTAATATAATATGGAAAAGTTTGTATTTTTATACCCGTACGATAGGATCGACTTAAGACTTTTGAGCCATGTCCGTCCGTCCGTCAGCACGCTAACTCAAAAACTAAGAAAGCTGGAATCTTGAAATTTACACAAAATATTCTAGGAGCAATTTGTAGGTCCCCTATTTTTTTTGGTTGAGTTCCGACCAAAACTTCGGGTAGCTCTTGAACACCTAACTTTTAGATCCCCACATTTTTTTTGAAATAGAGCTATGAAATTTTAACAGCTGATAAAATATTAAAATTATGATCTCACAAAAATATTAATTTTATTTTTAATAACTTTTTTTTGTAGCCCCACCCGTTATGGAGCTACAGCTCCTGAAAGGTTCAAAAGAGCTCTATATTTAAATTGTTATAGCACAAGTTGTATAAGGTATATCTTTTTGAAAACGCTAAACGATTGCTACTTTTATTAGCTTTAAAAGTATATATACAATAAATATATACTTGTGGCATACGGTGTCTTAATTTACCGTTATGCGAAACTCAAATTTTGCAAAATCCTTTAACCCTTCTATCTTCTAAACGGTTTAAGTTGGTAACTTGAAATTTTGACAGAAGTTAGATCTTATGAAAATAAGTAAGAGTCATTTCAGAAATTTTTTTTGTATCACTCCCCGTTTAGGAGCTGTAAGGGGTCAAAAACTGAAAATTTCCTATTTTTAAACAGCTGTTAAATTTTTTTTGAAGTAATACACAAAAATTAAAGCTTCAACATATACTCTTATTTCTCTTAACAACTTTTTTTAATAATATAGGGTTACTTTATAATTGACGAAAGTGTTGCTTGATTTTTTCAAATTTTCTAACAAATTTCTTCAACAAATTTTTTGCATTTGTTTTACTCGATAATTTGAAATTGTTGTGGATATAATGCGTAGTACAAAAAAATGTAAATAAATATACAACATAACGGTTGCTTGAAGAATTTTAATTTATATGATATTGATATATATACATACTTATACAATATCATTTATTTACATATCATATATGTCACTAGTGAATGAATGATAAGAGTATTGCCCGGAGTATTTTATTGGTTTTATGAAATAAAAATTATTAACTTTTGTTTCTGCGTTAATTTAATTTATAGTTAACTTATTACTATGCATTTACAGATGCTGGTAGTTAATATTCTATTTTTATTACAAAAAATCTTTAAAGGAATCAATATACTATTGAGTACGCAATTACGGCGAAATGAGTTTTCACAATATATACGTTAATACCTAAACATAAAATCGCATTTCAATTATAAAAGACCATAACGTAATACATTGTTTTTCGTAAGTAATGTCACTTCATGTTTTTGTGAATTATCCTTTTAAGCACATTTTTAAAAATTTGCTATTAGGTTCGCTCCATCCCTGCGTCTGTTTATAAAACTTATATACTGTTTAATAAGCAGCAATGAAATATTAACTATGCATAGGTCTTTTAAAAGAGTAATGTTGAAGAACAACTTTTTTATGTACCCTCTTTTTTATGTAATTGGCTATATGTGTAAAAATTGTATATGAATTAGAATGTAAAGTTTTCTGTTTTTTAAATATGTATGTACTATTTTTTTATTAAATACTGTACAGAAATGTGATATATAGTATTTCTAAATATACACACGTTATACATACTATATGTACATATTTCAATGATATTTTATGGGAAATATGTTATACACATGCATCTTATAAAGCTAGACCACATGCATTTTTGAATGATGACATGATGACTGTCGTATGTAGGAGATTTATTCTGTTTTTTAACGGCCGAAAATGTTATGTTGTTAAGACTTAAATACAGTATTCTTAAGATACTTAATAAGGTTATTTTAATTACTTTTATATTATAGAAATTTGCATTGAAAGGTTTTTATGGAATATTAAAAACAGTGTAAATAAAAGTAAAGAGTGTTGGAAATATCTTTTTAATAATAATAATAATACGAAAAATTGGCCAGAATATTTTTAAAAGGTATTCGTGCGGAAATGGGTTAACGAACGTTAACAAAAATTTGTCACAGGCTTTATTTAGAATCGTAAATTCATCTTGCCAAATTAGACAAAAATTAGAAACAAAATTTTCTTTTGAAAGTCTATCGTACAAATTGGTTAATGTATCACCGCAGAATTACTTAAATGAGCTTCTGCCTTAAAGTGCAGTACTTGTGCCAATGTTCAGTTGGTCAAACCGTTTAAGCGCGACAAAAAAAACATTAAGAAACTTCATTGGGCCGTGGTGCCGAAACAGGTTAGTGGATCGTAACCAAATCAACTGAGTGGGCTTCTGCGGTGAAGAGCTACACTTTTGTAATTTTTCAACTCAATTGATCAAACCTTTTAAGCTCGACAACAAAGAAATTAAAATACTTCATTGGGCCCTGGGGCCGAAACGGGTTAATGGATCATAACCAAGTCAACTGAGTGGGCTTCTGGAGTGAAGAACTGCACTTTTGTACGTTTTCAACTCAATTAGTCGAACCGTTTAAGCGCGACATTAAAGTAAATTAAAAAATTTCACTGAACCCTGGTGCCGAAACGGGTTAATGGATCCTAACCAAATTAATCTAATAAGCTTTTCTGCTAAAGAGCAACAGTTTTGCAAATTTTCAAATCAATTGGTGAAACCGTTTAAGCAGGACATCAAAAAATTTTAATGAACTTCGTTCGGCTCTCGTGTCCAAACGGGCTACCAGAACTTTACAAAAATTCGTCTCACGGGTTTTTTCGGACCATAAAACCGCCATACAAAATTGAACATAAATCAGAAACAAAAATTTTTTTGGAAGCCCACCGGGCCGAAGCCGGGTGACATATGCCAACCCAATTTATTGAGTACACCCCTAAAGGTGAGAAGAACATTTGTGCAAATTTTCAACTCAATCGGTCAAACCGTTTAGGCAGAACAACGAAAAAACCAAAACGCTTTAAAACGCTCTCGGGCCGCAATGGGTTAATGAACCGAAACACGATATAGCCTATAACTCCTTCCGAGGTCGTAGAAATGTTTCTGCTAAATTTGGTTGCAATCGGACTGGTGGTTTTTACGTGAATCCGTGCCAAACAAACAAACAAACAAACAGAATTTCTTCCTTATATATTAGATTATTCTGTCAATGGAATATTTAAATATAATATAATATAAATTTAAAATTATATTTGTTATTTTGTACTAAGTAAATTTAATATACATTTACCGCTTAGTATTAAATGGTAGTATAGAATAATTGAAAAAGTTTTGGATTGATAATCGTTATGTGGAAGGTTAGAATCTGCTTTTGAATAATGTACATATAAACATATAGTTTGAATATATGTACAACCCATAGTACTAGAAATTATAAAATTCACCCAAATTATTTTAAAATACTAAAATATTAAAAAAATAATATTGTAAGCAGAGTGACAGGCTGTGAACATACTAACGGTTCGTACGGGTATCTAAGAGTTGACAAAGGCAACTGTATTTTAAAAATTGAATTGAATTGTAAAGCAGTAAAAAACAAGAACATGTAAGTATGTATGTATGTATGTTTGAAATTTTTTTAAGAATAAAATTTAAGGGTAGATTTTTAAAATTTATAATAAATGTACAAAATAATTTTCATGCAATTCACAAAATTATTTGTTGAAGTTTGCATCAAAATTAATATTATGATACATACATATGTACATATATTATTTATGCATCACAAATCCAATAATATTGCACTTTTTTTATTCAAATCAAATATTTTTTTTCTTAAAAATTTGAGAATTAGAATTAGAAATCTGATTGCTGAAAATAGAAATATTCGAAAATAACCGTTCAATAAGAGGTCTATTTATGTATTAACAAAAATATGTGACAACGTTCAAACCATACTAGAAAATATTTCGCCAGTCCTTAAATTTTATTTTTAATAAAATTTCAAACTTACTTGTTTTTGGTTGTTTTTCTGATATTTTAAACGAAATAAATTCTCCCATATCCATAATATTTAATCTGTAAATGATAGAAATTTAAAATCTTTTTACTCAACGATTTACCAACCAACTTTAATTTTTTTTTTTTAAATGATAAATATTCAGTACAGCCATTTTACAATATCAATATTTTTGGAAATTTTTCCGATTTTCATTATTAATTTTCCATTTTTATAAAAAAAACCCATAAAAGGATTTTCATATATACCTACATATTTATCATATAGTGTAATCTATATCTATTATAATTTTCAAATAAGACTCTTTTTTTGTTCTTTTATTTCCGTTAAATTTTAAATTTTCCTTTTTTTGCCTTTGCTTTTTTCACTAGATACATAAACAAAATTTTTAAATGATAGTTTGTCATTTTAGGATTTTTTATTTGAATAAACATGAAATGTAACATGTAAAATTTAATAAAATTTTCACTATTACATAAAGAATCTTATAAAATATATCTTATAATATATATAATAGGTATATATTGAGTTTCCAATACTCAAAAAATCAGGGTCATCTTCTAAAAGATAATAATAACCGCGTTTTTTTTCAAAAAATATCATTTTCAAAGAAATTTTAAATTCATAAACGAATTAATTATTGAAAATTGTATTTTTACATTTTAAATAAAATCATAAAGAAACTACATACATATATACTGTATATAGTTTCCTCATGATAAAATAAAAAATAAATTGCTTATTTCGTTTTTTAACTCAAAATTGACATATGAATTAAAATCAAATATAAATTTATAAACATACATACATATTATGTACTTATATCTATGCATATTATTGTTTTGTTGATGACATAAAATTAAAACGGTAAAATTTTTGTTAGCAGATTCAATATTAATCTTATGTTTGTTTTGTTTTGTTTACAGTTTTATTATTTTTTACTTCTAATATTTTGAAGAAAAAAATCATGTAGGTAGGTTACATAAACATAATAATGTATGTAAAGGGATGTATGAATGAGTGCACATATATTTTTACGATTTCATTGCTTATTATTGTTATTGAATAAAACAAAATGTTGTTAAATTATTAGAAGTTATTTTACTTTGATATAAATTATTATGTAAAAAATCTATAAATTTTGGCATTGTACTTTTCGTGTAGTGGCGGTCGGTCCTGTGGTGGAGAGAGCTGATATTTTCTTTTTCATTTATACGTTGAACTCGAAATTTGAGGTTGTTTGATAAATAACTGGGGTTAACCAAAATTATCTGTAGCCAATATTTATAATTTTTTTTAATTTACTCTAACTAATAAGTATTTGGTAGCCCGAGTTACATATTCCAGTAACAATATTAATCAACTAGTATAATGCTGACACTTCACTTTTAACTTTTAAATAAATATTCTAAATAAAATTCAATTATAAAAATTTCTTTTATAAATTAATAATTTTGTTAACTTTGCAATTGTAATTTTATTGAACCTTAATTGAACTTATGTAAACTTTAATTTCAACACTAATTACCTTTAATTTAAAAGACGCTAAATCAGCAATTATGTATAATTTCATATCTGTAAATTTTGTATAAAAAGACTAATCTAAATCAAATAAATCAATTATAATTACAACCATCAAATAAACAAGTTAAAATATTAAAATTTTGTTTTTTTTATTCGAGTTAGAATCGAAACACGTATTTGGCGCAGTCGGTAGGATAGGCACAAGTCTATCTAACGAAATTCGTACTATTAATTAAAAAAAAAAAAAAAATAAAGTCAACGGTTAATTGACTATAAACTCTTTTTTCAATCTTATACTGTGATCAAGCCATAATTTTACCTAAGGTGAGGCTGCCTTAGGCACAGTAAAAATAAGTTGAAAAAAAATAATAAATTTTAATAGTGTGAATTTTGTGAATTGTGTGGTGTGTTCCTGAAAACTGAAAGTCAAAGGAATATTGACTAAAAAGTATCCGGAAATTACCAAGGGAATATTGGTCAAACATCATATCGCAAGCTGAAGATACGACTTAAGGTTTCAACCTAATTGTGCTTAATCTGAACAATGTGTTGCATTCAACTCACCATTTTTTGCATGTAAGTCATTTTATATATATTATATTTTGCAAGTAAATGTTTAAAAATAATAGGCTTAGACCCTATCCCTTTTCCAACAAAATTTTTAATAAATTACCTAAATTAAATATTGAGCTTAGGAAGAACAATTTATCAAATATTAGCGAAGAAAGTTTATCTAATTCGGATTTAAGTAATTCTAGTGATAATTTCGATTTAAATAATTCTAAAATTCATTGGTGTGAACTCAGTGAATTAAGCCCTATTTCTAATTTAACCGAGTTAGTTGATATAAATATAATGAGTAATCCAAATCTTCCGGGCCCAGCTAGCCCACAACAACCTAACTTTCCAGAACCTCAACCACCACCAAGGGTAACAACCATTGATATTTTTAATTCCCTTCGCGTACCAGACACAATCAAAGATCTTCCTCATTATGACGGAAATCCTAGATTGTTATTTGAATTTATTAATAACGTAGAGGAAATACTCGCTATTATTGAATGTACTCGTAATACTCCTTACGGTAAAATATTACTACGTACAATTAGAAACAAAATCGTTGGTCTTGCCAATGAAATATTAAATATGTATGGGACACCTCTAGATTGGTCACAAATAAAAGAAAATCTCATACTTCATTACTCGGATAAACGTAATGAAACGTCATTAATCAGAGACCTACACGGTCTAAATCAAGGAAATAAGTCAGTCGAAACGTTTTATAGCGAGATAATTGAAATTCTTGCAACAATGACCAACCACATTCAGATTCATGAAAATAATAACAATGTAATTATTTGTAAACGAAATCTTTACACTCAAATGTGTTTAAATGTGTTTTTAACTAGTTTAAAAGAACCACTCGGTTCAACAATAAGGTCTATGAAACCTGACTCCTTACCAAAAGCCTTTTCATTTTGTATTGAAGAGCAAAACATCTCATATTCAAGACTTAATCCTGGTATCCCTAAACAATCAATTAATTTAAGACCAAGAATTTCTTCCGTACCCAATCGGATACAAAATCCAAATATTCCAAAATTTTCAAATTACCCTCAATCAACAAATCCAGTACCACGCAATACCAGTTACCAAAATAATTTTTCTCAACCTAGATTTTATCGTCCACAACCCCAATATCCAAATAATTATCAAGATAGACCAAATCAAGTCCAAAATAACGTGAATAATAGATTAAATAATCCAAACTTTACCAAACCCGAACCAATGGAATTAAGTACTAACAGGACTATTCAAGTAAGACATAATCAACCTACTCAATTCAATAGACCACCTCAAACTAATTTCTTTCGTACCCCAAACCAACCGAAATTCACAAATAAAGAATTATTTAATGCTTCAATAGAACCAAACTATTCTGATAATACTTATCAAGAATTAGACCAATATTATCAATATGATAATTTCGATGAATATTCTTATCCTCAAGAGATTAATACAGATGAAATAATTAATGAATCTGAGGTAGATGATGAAAATTTTCTTGTGGAAGCCTCGGAGAATCAATCGGTTACCTAGACATTAATAAACATGGTACTATTTTGCCATATATAAATATAAAATCACCTTTCGGACGAGATCTCAAATTTTTAATAGATACAGGAGCCTCTGATTCCTTTCTAAGCCCTGAATTTGCACATCCTGAAGATCTTGAGACTATTAATCCCTCATATAACAACAGTTTTAAATAAACATTCTCTAAATAAAAGAGTAACCCTTCCCAATTTTGTAGAATTCAATCAAAATGGTAATTGTAAATTTCTGATTTTCAAATTTCATAAATATTTTGATGGTCTTTTAGGCTATGATTCCTTAGAATCTTTGGGAGCCATAGTAGATACAAATAAAAAAGCACTTATAACAAAAAATTCTGTTATACCTTTCTATTTTAAACCAAATTTTCAATCTCAAAAAATTACCATTGAACCTAATGATAAAGTAATAGTTAAATTGCCAGTAGATGTAAGAAACGGAGATATTCTAATTTCTAAAACTGAAATTAAACCTGGTTTATTTACTTCTGAAGGAATTTATAATGCAAAAGAATGGTATAGTCATATTGAAGTGACAAACTATTCACCTACTACTCAAATTTTATTTTTGGATCAACCACTTAAAGCTAATCAATATAAAGAAGTCGAATTTGTTGAAATTAACAATTTTAATATTCAATGTTTAACCACTGAAATTAATAATTTTAATATAAACCAAGATATAACGCAATCTCTCAGAATTTCTCATCTCAATAATGAGGAAAAAAATCTTCTTATTAGTCTTTGTAAAGAATATGATGATATATTCTTTCACGAAGGAGATAATTTATCTTTTTCAAATCAAGTTAAACATAAAATTCAAACTACAGACGATATCCCAATCCATACAAAATCTTATAGATATCCGTTTGTCCATAAAGAAGAAGTAAGAAGACAAATAAGTGACATGCTCTCGCAAGGAATTATTCGACCAAGCTACTCCCCTTGGAGTTCACCGGTTTGGATTGTTCCCAAGAAAAAAGACGCCAGTGGGAAACAAAAGTGGCGATTAGTAATAGATTATAGGAAGCTTAACGAAAAGACCGTTAGCGACCGCTACCCTCTTCCGAATATCACTGAAATTTTAGATAAACTTGGTAAAAGTATGTATTTTACTACCTTAGATCTTGCAAGTGGGTTCCACCAAATAGAAATGGACCCCAGAGATGTTAAAAAAACTGCCTTCACTGTAGAAGGTGGCCATTATGAATATGTAAGGATGCCTTTCGGGTTGAAAAATGCCCCGTCCACCTTTCAACGTGTCATGGACAACATCCTCCAAGAGTTACAAGGCAAAATCTGTCTAGTTTATTTAGACGATATTATCGTGTACTCTACATCCTTACAGGAACATGGAGAGAGCCTGAGAAAAGTGTTTGATAAATTGCGTCAGGCTAACCTTAAAGTTCAACTCGATAAGTCTGAATTTCTCCATAAGGAAGTCGCTTTTTTGGGACACATTGTCTCTACAGATGGAGTGAAGCCCAATCCAGAAAAAATCAAAGCGATTAAAAACTTTCCTATCCCAACCAACCAGAAAGAAATTAAAGGATTTCTTGGACTTCTTGGTTATTATAGAAAGTTCATCAAAAACTTTGCCGCTTTAACAAAACCACTTACGAATTGTCTTAAAAAAGAAAAAAAAATTGATTTGAACGAAAATTATATTAAGGCATTTGAAAATTGTAAAAACCTTCTTACCAACGATCCTATCTTACAGTACCCCGATTTCTCCAAGCCATTTGTTTTAACTACTGATGCGAGTAATTTCGCAATAGGTGCCATATTATCACAAGGGCCCATTGGTAATGACCTTCCAATTTGTTATGCCAGTAGGACATTGAGCGATTCAGAATTGAATTACTCAACTATTGAAAAAGAGCTTCTCGCAATAGTATGGTCGCCTAAATACTTTAGACCGTATTTATTTGGGAGGAAGTTTAAGATCGTAACTGACCATAAACCGCTCACCTGGTTGATGAGTTTAAAAGATCCTAACTCAAAACTCGTGAGATGGAGACTGAAGCTTGAAGAGTATGATTATGAAATAATATATAAGAAAGGAACCCAAAATTCAAATGCTGATGCTCTTAGTAGAATTGTTATACCAGAAAATCAATCTAGAAATAAAACAGATATCAATGTTTCAGAAACTAACAATGCTACTGTAGCTAGTTCAAATAGAGATGATGTAATTTCTACCATTCATTCAACTAATGAAAATTTGGACGACCATATATATATATCCGAACGTCCGAATCCGAATTTTTCGCCAACCTAACTTTACAATAGAAAACATTACCAACCTTTTCAAAGAATATCTATCACCCAATAGAGTTACTGCAGTTTATACCGATGATGAAACTTTTAAAATTGTTCAGAGTGTATACTCACAATTTTTCTCAAACAGTAAAACATTCAAAATAATTAGATGTACAGATTTACTAACAGATGTAAAAAACGAGGACGAACAAGACCAAATAATTAGTGAATATCACTTAAAAAATAACCACAGAGGAATAAATGAAAGTTTCAATCACCTCAAACGCCAATATTTCTTTCCATTTATGAAGAATAAAATAATTCGTGCTATAAATAATTGCGAAACTTGTATAAAACTAAAATACGACAGACAACCTTTAAAATTAAAATTCGAAAAACCAGAAATACCACTACAACCTTTAAGTATTTTACATATTGACATATATACAATTAACAACAATCTTAATTTAACTATAATTGACAAATTTTCCAAATTCGCAGCTGCATATCCATTAGGAACCAGAAATAGTTTAAATGTCATTAAATCAATAAAACATTTTATAAGCCTACAGGGCATAACTTTAAAATTAGTATGTGATCAAGGTACAGAATTTACCTCTAACATATTCAAAGATTTCTGTAAACAATACAATTTTGAATTACATTTCACCTCTTTTCAACAATCCTCTAGCAATTCCCCTGTAGAACGCTTACATTCAACCTTAACAGAAATTTATAGGATCATTTTACATAAATACAAAGAAAATCAAATTAAATCTGATCATGAAGATATTTTAAATGAAACAATTATAACATATAATAATGCAATACATTCTGCTACGAAACTTACTCCATTTGAGTTATTCTATGGCAGAACTTCTAAATTCAATAATAATATCCGATTTAATAATGAACATGAATATCTAAGTAAATTAAATGAATTCCAAAAAAATCTATACCCTTCAGTTAAAATCCAATTAGAAAATATTGCCAACAAAAATATTAGCAAACTTAATGAAAATAGAATAGAGCCTACAGATTTGCAAGAAAATGAAACAGTTTATAGAAAAGAATGTAGGAGAAATAAAATCACACCTAGGTTTTCTAAACAAAAAATTAAGAAAAATAATAAAATTACAGTAATTACCAATAAAGATCAAAAATTACATAAATCTAAACTAAAGAAAAAACTAAAATTACAGGTCAATTCTTCTGACAATAGCCCAAAGGATTGAAATTCATGATCCATCCAATAGTAAAGCAATTCTCCCTATGAACCTTGGTACTGCAAAAGTGATAAAAACCCACAAGAATTTTCTGCATATAATCAAGCTACAAGACTATGAACAAAATATAATTAATATCGAAACTTCAATTGAAACTTTAACTCCAATAACCAGTTTAACAGAATCTCTTACCATAACGAATATGAAACTACAAGAACTTAAAAATAAACTTCACTCTCTTATGCCAAAGTTTAGAAAAAAAAGAGGACTTATAAACGGTTTAGGTACCCTAATTAAACAAATAACAGGCAATATGGACGCAAACGATGCTATTCGGTTAAATGAAGAAATTGAAAAAATTATGAAAAATGAAAACAATTTAAATGGCGAAATTCACCACCAAAATTTAGTTAACAAAAAATGATCGAACGTTTTCAAAATATAACAGATCACATAAATTATCAACAAGAAACTATCGTGAATTACTTCAATCTTTTTACAGATCAACTTCGAAATAGTATACGCACTGAAGAAAGTAGATTTCAATACTTACAATTCTTAAATCAAATTAATTATAACATTGATTTACTAAATAGTCATTTAACAAATATCGGAGAAGCAATTGTTCTTGCTAAACTCAACTTAATTTCAAAACAAATCCTAAATCCCTTGGAAATTCAAGAAATTCACGAAATTTTCACATTACAATTTAAATGGCGAAATTCACCACCAAAATTTAGTTAACAAAAAAATGATCGAACGTTTTCAAAATATAACAGATCACATAAATTATCAACAAGAAACTATCGTGAATTACTTCAATCTTTTTACAGATCAACTTCGAAATAGTAAACGCACTGAAGAAAGTAGATTTCAATACTTACAATTCTTAAATCAAATTAATTATAACATTGATTTACTAAATAGTCATTTAACAAATATCGGAGAAGCAATTGTTCTTGCTAAACTCAACTTAATTTCAAAACAAATCCTAAATCCCTTGGAAATTCAAGAAATTCACGAAATTTTCAATAATCAAAACATTACTATTAATTCAGATGAAGTTATATATGAATTTTTATCACTCCAAGCTTATTATAATGATAGCAATATAATATTTAATATTCAAATTCCAATGATTTCCAAAGAAATATTTACCTTATTCCGCATAATTCCCCTTCCAGTAAATACAAATAAAACAATTTCTTGTAAACCTTATTTACTTGCAAATGATAATAATATATTGTACTTAGACGATAAATGCACAAAAATAGAACAGACATATTATTGTAAAGATACATTCCACCAAGAAAAAATTTCATCTTCAAAGTGTATTGGTAAACTATTACAAAATCAACCAGCAAATTGCGAACTACACCTGAGAGATGTAAATATCGAAATATTCCAACCAGAGCCTAACTATATTGTATTAATTAACATCCCCGATACAACCATAAATACAACGTGTGGGTCAAATCATCAAAACGTAAAAGGAACTCTGCTAATCCATTACCAAAATTGCGATATCAAAATAAACGAAGTAGTATATTCTTCAATGCAACGAAACCATTGGGAAGAAATCAATATATATCCCACTACACAATTCACTCAAGTTAACGTCACATATTCACACAACTCTACGTCATTCAAAAGATTCGAAAATTACCAATTTACAAATCGAAAACCAACCAATGATTTAACAATTTACGCAAAACAAGCCGATCTTTACATTATAATTTCAATAGCAAGCGCCACAATAGTCATAATTATATTTTTTCTTCTATACATCGTAATTCATCAAAAATCATACTACAAAACCATTTATCCAGTCAACTCATTCATCGCTCCTGTCACAGAACCGTCGAAACTCCAGTTCACATGGCCGTCGCTCTCATCTAAGGGGGGAGAAGTTACATATTCCAGTAACAATATTAATCAACTAGTATAATGCTGACACTTCACTTTTAACTTTTAAATAAATATTCTAAATAAAATTCAATTATAAAAATTTCTTTTATAAATTAATAATTTTGTTAACTTTGCAATTCTAATTTTATTGAACCTTAATTGAACTTATGTAAACTTTAATTTCAACACTAATTACCTTTAATTTAAAAGACGCTAAATCTGCAATTATGTATAATTTCATATCTGTAAATTTTGTATAAAAAGACTAATCTAAATCAAATAAATCAATTATAATTACAACCATCAAATAAACAAGTTAAAATATTAAAATTTTGTTTTTTTTATTCGAGTTAGAATCGAAACACGTATTTCCCGCAACAGCGCTTTATTTATATTTGATTGTAATTCATATGTCCATTTTCAGTTAAAAAACAAAATAAGCAATTTTTTTGATTTTATTTAAAACGTAAGAATACAATTTTCAATAATTAATGCTATCATAAATTTAAAATTTCTTTGTAAACGATATTTTTTGAAAAAACACGGTTATTATTATCTTTTATAAGATGTCTCTGATTTATTTGCTCTTTAATATAAAAACAAATACCGTTAAATGTTCGTACTCTACTGGTAGCTACATACAATTGGCCATGACCAAATACAGGTTGCGGTAAAAGAATCCCAACTTTATCAAAAGTTTGCCCTTGAGATTTATTAATAGTCATAGCAAATGTTAAACTTATTGGAAATTCAGTTCGTCTTATGGAAAATGGTAATAATGTACCAGAATAGGTCAAATAAATTCTGGGTATTAAAATACGTTGCCCATATGAATGTTCAGTTAAAACTTCACAATCAATAGTGATACATTCTTTTAACACGCATTCGTGTCCCATTAACTAAAGCATTACCAATATTTAAATTGCGAAACAGTTAAACAATTGCATTTTCTTTTAATATTAATTTATGTGAAGGGAAAACACTTAATGATAAAGTATTTAAGAACTCAATCGGAAACTGATTGTGTTCTCCTTCATCATCTGTTACAATTGAATCGTAACTCGTATAAACGTGCTCTGGTCCGAGTAAATTTTCAAGAATTTGTGAATTTATTAATGCGCAATCGTCATTTTTTGGAACTAAAATAACGCGTCTTAAAATTTCGGAAACGTTACCATAAATATCATTAATGATAGAATCTGTGCCGATTAAATGATTTGGAATTTAAATAGTATCTGGACTAAATTGAGAAAAAATTGGCATATTACCATCACCAATTTTTTTAAAAAATTCAACGAACTCAATTTATTATTATTATTATTTTGTGATAAAGTATATTTAAGAAATAAAATAATAAAATGGTTATTCCTCCGAAAAGTTTATCTCTATTTTCATTAGATGCAATATCGCATAATAACTTATTAATTAATTTTAAAACAATAAATGGGCACATTGAAACTTCATCGATAATAATTAATGACGAACCATTAATTCGTTGTGCATATGAACTGTTAGTTTTAATACTGAAAACAGATGTTTCTAATACCGGGATTGGAATATTGAAAACATTATGCAATGTTTTCACTCCCGGTAATAAAGTGGATGCTATACCATGATATACATTTAAGATTTAGTGAATTTAGTTTGTGGATTATTGCATTTTGTACAAACGTTTTACTACAACCTGCATAAGCTGTCAAACAAAAAGCATTACTGCCTGTATTATGTTGCAAAATCTCTTGAATTACCTTATTAATTATAATACGTTGTTCATTGTTAGCAGACTCATAAATTTTATCGAATTTAAGAACCGTAGTATCAACCTCAGTGTTTATTTGGACAGAAGGTTGAAGTCCAAAATTTGAATCATGTGTGGAATTAGTAAACCAGTTCTTCGCAAGATATATTATGAGCTAATAATAGTATATATTAAATTTCCAAAAGCGCTCTATTGTGTGAATTTTTTTCATTAAGGGTAGTTAAAAAATCTTCGCAAAGAAAAAATATTTAAATTCATTACACAATTCTAATGCATTAAGAGGAACATTCAACCCGCAAATGAAACCAAATAGTTGGCGTAATTGAAACGGATTTTAAACATCTTTGGCTTCATTCAAACATTCACGCCATCATTATCATTTGAAGCTATTTGTCGAGCATATGCTGCCTCAACGAAAGTATTATATATTGTACTGTTATAAGTACGAATATTTTCAAATGATTTTGAACCACGAACATGTAATAAAAGGTGGCGTAAATGAAATTTTTCTACATCTTTTAAGAAAACAGAATATAACCTGGAAATTATTTTATCGGTCTTATTTTTTCTTCTTACCTAAAGCTAACGCTGTTCATTCCATACATAATGATAAGAAATTTCGGTATGTAATAAATTATTAACAAAAGGATCATTAACATTTAATTCGAAAAATGCTAGCAGTTTAGTTTGATGTGGGTTTAACCCGACTTGTTCTTCAAATGGCAAACAAGTCGAACAGTAGTGGGGGTTTGATAGTACATTTCGTACTCGAAGATTCGCCAGGCAGCTTCAGTAGAGCCAACATATCGACCATTCAAAAAAGATTCAATTTCATCATAATTAACAACTCTAATAAATTGTACAGTTGTACAGTCATAACCCTTATAAATATACTTATACACATATTTAACACTTTTTACAGTCGTACATACTTCAACATTCAAGTGATAATCAAACTTAGCCAACAAATACGGATTATATGGTACAACGTAACGGTTGTCAAGATCACTACCCGTATATGAACCGTAGTGCCATTATCAGGTCGTTTATACATTGGGTAACCATTTACATTATCATGGGATGTTTAACAAAGCTCTTTGGGAAAATTTTTTTTGCATTTACCCTGGTTCATACAAACGGAACTGGGGTAACGTGCACCGGAAGGACCATGTATCATATGTCGTTTAACTTCTGGAAAACCGGGTTATCATTAGCGCTTGGAATTTGTGCAAAAACAATTTTATATATTAATTAGCATATTCAGCCGGTGCTAAATTACTAATAACTTCGGACCAATTTAGATTACAAGTCATTGTAATGAATAGTGAGGAATTTCCATACTTTTGGACAATGGCCATAGCATCTAAATAATTTTGATGCATATTTCTTGGTAATCCAATAAAAGAAAATGGTAAAATAACTTGACGCCCTATTCTATGAATATTATTATCATTATTTCTATTGTAAAGATAACCAGTCAATTTATTATAAAGATCGACATGGAGGGAGGTTTGATTATGACGCAAAAATTGTAATCATGTACCTTCTATACGAACGTACATGTCAACAACCCATTGCAAAAATAATTTTTGGGAACGGTGAAGAAAAGAAAAAGTACCACGAATTGCAAGCCGATAGCATGTATATTGTAACATTGTTATTTTTCGATTGCTGTTTTTTTTTTTGGCAATATTAATACGCCAACCAGGATCACCATTTGGAAATAGAATTGGATAAGCTAATGGATCAAGGAAAGAATTAAGAGTAGAAACATGGCGTATTTCACTCCAATTTCGAGAAAAAGTAATTAAATTACGATGGTCTGGTGGAGTACCATCTTCAGATCTAAAAATCGTTGCAACGTCAGTTTGAACTGTATCGTTGTAACGCCTTTGATCGTTTTCTTGATTAAATGTAATATACATTTGAATTTCGGTAGTGGTATTATTTTGATTATTTTGGTTAAGATCGGACATCGTTTTAAATGATTTAATAAATGGATTAACTGTAAATAATTGGCTAATTGATGCATTATATTTAAATCACACTGACGGTTTGCACTTTCACGCATACTAAATTCCAGAGCAGCATCTACATCGTAGAAGTATAAGTGGACACACTTAGGGTTAGTATCATAATTTGAAACTAATCCACCAATATGATTATAAACGAGGAAGAATACAGTTGCCTTTGTCAACTCTTAGATACCCATACGAACTGTTAGTATGTTCACAGCCTGTCACTCTACTTACAATATTATTTTTTTAATATTTTAGTATTTTAAAATAATTTGGGTGAATTTTATAATTTCTAGAACTATGGCTTGTACATATATTCAAATTATATGTTTATACATTCTTCAAAAGCAGATTTTAACCTTCCACTTAACGAATATCAATACAAAACTTTTTCAAATATTCTATAGTACCATTTGATATTAAGCGGTAAATGTATATTAAATTTACTTAGTACAAAATAGTAAATATAATTTTAAATATTATATTATATTAATGCATACATAGTATATTTATATTGTTATAAGTATATCGCCATACATTGCAATATTTTTTTAAAAATATTTCCATTCATAGAATAATTTCTTATATGTACAATAAAATACATATATGCATGTATGTAAATACGGCGCTATATAATATACATCTATACTCTTATCATTCATTCATCAGTGACATATACGATATGTAAATAAATATGATATTATATAAGTATGTATGTATATCAATATCATATAAATAAAAATATAAGTATGTATGTATATCAATATCATATAAATAAAAATTCTTCAAGCAACCGTTATGTTGTTTTTTGTACTACTCATTATATCTTCTACAATTTCAAATTATCGAGTGAAACAAAATGCAAAAAATTCGTTAAAGAAATTTGTTAGAAAATTTGAAAAAATTGTATTAAAAATAAAATTAATATTTTTGTGACATCTATCAGCAGTTAAAATTTCATGGCTCTATTTCAAAAAAAATGTGGGGATCTAAAAGTTAGGTGTTCAACAGCTACCCGAAGTTTTGGTCGGAACTCAACCAAAAAAAATAGGGGACCTACAAATTGCTCCTAGAATATTTTGTGCAAATTTCAAGATTCTAGCTTTCTTAGTTTTTGAGTCATCGTGCTGACGGACGGACATGGCTCAATCGACTTGGAATTTTTTTCTGATCCGATCCATACCTTTGAAGGTATATCTAGCTTATTTCGAGGTGTTACAAACGGAGGAGTAATTTTATTATACCCGATCCTATCGTATGGGTATAAAAACATCGTGTCTTTTAAAATGATAAATACCATTCAAAACAGATTCATCTATTTTGGCTTCTGAACTGACTATGGCAAATGCAGAATTATATGAGTGAATGTTTTCAAGAAAATTTTTAGATTTTTTTTTGTCATTTATATTATTTGAATTTCTACCCTCAATGAGAGATTGTAAAACGGAAGAAGAAGTTAAAGGTTGCAAATTTACTTTACCTTTTTGACAACATAAAGTAAATGCAGTTAAATGCTATTATTTGAAGCGCAATTTGGAAAATAACTGTATCTGATTTTATTGTTGGCCGGGGCATAAGTAGAAGTTTAGTCTAGAAAGTTCACCCTAAACGATATTATTATCATTAAACATTATTAATTATTATCATTACAAAAGGGAAATTGGGACTTTTGACTTATGTCAAAGAGACAGAAGTGCCATGGGATATATATTAAATTAATAGAAGTCCATGGGATATATAGAAGATTGCAATAAAATTTAGCAAAAAATTTAGAAAAAAAATTCTTCTTAAGAAAACAAAAAAGTGAAACAAATAGATTACCCATTACAATTTACAATATTCATAAACAATTATAATAAAATATTTGTTTGCCTTTTTTTATTAAAATCTATAAAATGACATTTTAAAATTATTTAAAAACATTTTGTTTGTATATATGCATATATGGGTATGTATGTATGTCCAATAAAATAATTAACAAAAAATCAATTCGAAGAAAATTAATGAATGAAAAAAAAATTTTTTTTATGATTTTTTTCTTTCTCTTTACCCTTTTGTAATGTATCATAGTTTTAAAAAATAAAAATATTTTCAATTAGAAATTATATCTATACTGTATACATTGTAGCTATGTATATTTAATTTTTTTTCTATAATAGAACACATCCAACACAACACTTTAAAATGAATGCGTTTGTTACACATCATTTTTCTGAACAAATATATACATTAATAATTAGAAATTATATCTATACTGTATACATTGTAGCTATGTATAAATCATAATATTTAATCTGTAAATGACAGACATTTAAAACCCTTTTACACAATGATTTACCAACCAACTTTTCTTTTTTTCTTTTTAAATGATAAATATTCAGTAACAGCCATCTTACAAGATTAATATTTTTCCAAAATTTTCTGATTTTCATTAATAATTTTCCATTTTTATAAAAAACCCATGTAAAGTATATACATATGTATCATATAGTATGTATAATCTATACCTATAATATACATATTCAAAAACGACGCTCTTTTATTCCGTTAAATTTTTGTTTTTTTTTTCTTTTCGATTAAAATTTTTAAAATATTGGTTGTATGGTAGGAGTAGGAATTTCACAATATAACTGAATATAAACATACAAATTTCAGGTAAGAGTTTGGTGCAGTGGTAGAGTGTCCGATTCTTTAACTTAGGAGTCTTGAGTTTACAAGTTCGATTCGTTTCTGTTTTTTTTTTTTTGGTTGTTTTTCTGATATTTAAATATCAGATTATACATTAAGAAATTTCGAACGACCAAAAACCAAATTTACTAGTTAAAAAGTTAAACCAAATTTTACTAGCAAAGAATTTTTCTATATAATAGAAGAATATGCACCATTAGTACCTGATATTGAAGTAAATACTTCCCATTTATCAAGAATTAGATCAATTTTATGAATGCCAATCTACTTTTGAAGATAATTTCAAAAATTTTATCAAACCAGCCTCTATGACCCAATCGGATACATAGATTTAAACAAACATGGTGATTCGTTACAATATATTATGATATTTTCGCCATTTGGTAGCTCCTTGAGATTTTTAATTGACACAGGCGCTTCTACTTCTATTATAAACCCTGAATTTACTACCTACTTCAATACAATAGAAACAAAACCCGTAATTATCTCAACTGTATTTAATCAACTTAAATTAGATAAGCAAATTTTAATTCCAAAATTTCACGAATTTAAATAAAAGGGATTTATTCGTTTTCTAATATTTCGGTTTCATAAATATTTTGACGGTTTACTTGGATTAGATACATTACAATCTTTAAATTGTAAAATTGACTTAGAGAATCATGTTCTCGCAATAGAAAATGGCGTGTTACCTTTAAATTTTGAACCTAATCTGGTATCTGCAAAATTTAGTATTCCAGCTAAATCAAAAGATATTTGTAAATTACCTGTAGATATTAAAAATGGTGAAATTTTCATAAAAAAAATTCAATTAAAACCAAATCTTATTATTTCTGAAGGAATATATACTTGTAAAAATTGGTATAGCAATATTGAAATTATAAATTTAAATAATTATGAACAAAATCTTTATTTAGAACAACTAATAAAAGTTAAAAACTATTTGTCACAAAATAATATTGAAATAAATAATTTTAATGTCCAACCTGTTGAGTTTGAAAAAGTTAAAAATTCTAAAAACTTACCAGATTTTATTAGAACTGACCAATTAAATTACAAAGAAAAAAAAGAAACAATTAAAGTATATAAAGAATTTGACGAAATATTTTTTAGAGAGGGTACAAACTTAAGTTTTACGAATGTAGTTAAACATAGTATCAAAACTACGGACGATATACAAATATATACGAAGTCGTACAGATATCCATACGTACATAAACAAGAAGTCAAACGTCAAATTAACGACATGCTTGAACAAGGTATTATAAGACCTTCTTATTCTCCCTGGAGTTCACTCGTTTGGGTTGTCCCTAAAAAATTGGACGTCAGTGGAAAACAAAAATGGCGATTGGTAATAGACTACAGAAAGTAAAATGAAAAGACAATAAGCAAGAAATATCCGGTCCCAAATATTACTAATATACTGGACAAATTAGAAAAATGTATGTATTTTAGTACTCTCGATTTGGCTAGTGAGTTCCACCAAATTGAGATGAAATCTGAAGATATTTAAAAAACTGCTTTTACGGTAGAAGGCGGACATTTCGAGTACGTTTGCATGGACTCAAAAATTGGATGCATGGTCTTTTGGACTCAAAAATGCTCCAAGTACGTTTCAACGTGTAATGGACAACGTTCTTAAAGAACTTCAAGGTACTATCTGTCTCGTTCATTTAGACGATATAATAATTTACTCAACTTCACTGCATGAACATCTAGAAAGTATTAGAAAAGTATTCCAAGCACTTCAAAAAGCTAACCTTAAAGTGCAATTAGATAAAAGTGAATTTTTACGTAAAGAAATTGAATTTCTCGCGCATGTTGTGACCACTGAAGAAATAAAACCAATCCTTCTAAAATACGAGCTATTAAACAATTCCCAAAATCAAAAACTCCTAAGCATTTCTTGCGCTCCTTGGTTATTACAGGAAGTTCATTAAAGAGTTTTCAAAAGTGACAAAACCTCTGACTTCATATCTAAAAAAGGGTAAAACTGTAGAGCACAATGAAAATTTTATTAAAACTTTCCAACTATGTAAGGATTTATTGAGTAATGATCCGTTATTGCAATACACAAATTTCAATAAACCGTTTATGTTAACTACTGACGCAAGTAACTTACGTTATAGATAGTGACAGACCTATCTGTTACGGTAGTAGAACATTGACAACCTCAGAAATTAATTATTCTAGAATAGAAAAAGAGCTATTAGCAGTAGTCTGGCCAACAAAATATTTTAGGCTCTATCTTTTTTTTTTTTTTTCCTAAGGGAGGTGGGAATCTTCCAAAGACACCAAGAATTTCCCCCTTGGTAGTGTCAGATTCTTACTGACTAAACCCACCTCCCCCTTTTAGCCAATATAATTGGATGAAACACTTATCTGCGAACGCAGTATATTGGCTAGGGAGTAGGGATAGGAAAGGATAGGAAATGGATACGGAAACATTGAATTGGGAGTGGGACTGTAAGGAAACAATGAATCCGCCTATTGTTATTACTATTTAGGTAACAGTGACTAAAGCCGTCACAACAGTTACAACATGTAGTAGTAGTATATAGTACTACATAAGGTAACTATTGAAGGCAACCCCACTGTCACTGTAGCGGCTACTATTATTGGTATTAATATTCTTATTAATATTATTATTATTTTACTACAGAGTCAGCGCCATCAGTGGATTACAACATGCAGCAGGATATAACACCTTACAATTGTAATTTGTTCATTATAATTTGTTATAAGTAAATGATTGTTATGATCTAGAGTTTGTAAATGTTTTTCTATACTTTGTCGATCTCGTTCGTCCATTGTTCCGTTTATTAATAATAAATAGTGCCGGAACAATGTCTAAAATAATGTCACGGAAATGTCATTAATATTTTTTATATGAATATTGTCTAATTTCAATTTTTTATATTTGGGTTGCTGTTTGTGTCTAACAGCTTTGTAATTTTTCACAAAAACTGTTATGATGAACGAGTTTTCAACATAATTTTCTCTGTTTTTGTTTAACTGACCACATAATTGCTAAAAATTCCTTATCTGTAGCAGAATAATTACGTTCATCATTATTTAAGCGAAATATACAGGATGTCCTTCCTGCGACAAAACACCGCCAATTGCATAGTTTGATGCGTCTGTTGTCAAAACAAATGGTTTTTCAAAATTTGGAAATTTTATTACTGGATGACTTGTTATTAAATATTTTAATTTTTCGAACGCTTCAATGTAGTTTGGGTCATTGGTATTAATTTTTGTATCTTTTTTCAAATATTTCGTGATAGGTTGTGAAACTTTGGCGTAATCCTTCACAAATTTTCTGTAGTACCTTGTCATTCATAAAAAACTTTTAATCTGTTTTTGAGTTTTTGGTAGTTCTAAGTTTTCTATTGTTTTTATTTTATTGGGGTTAGGCTTAAACCATCTTTTGTTAATATGTGCCCTAAGAACTCAGTCTCTTTTTTCATGATATTACATTTTTCTATTTAAATTTTCAAATTTTTTTCTTCTAAAACTTTGAAAATACTATAGATTTCTTTCATATGTTTTTTGAGAGAGGTACTGAATGTTTACATATTCTCTCAATATTTCATTCATTAACCGTTAAAATGTCGCTGTCGTTCTTTAAACCAAAGGGAATTCTATTAAATTCATACAGTCCATGTGTTGTCACGAAAGCTGTTTTTTTTCTGTCTTCTTCCCTAATAGAAATTTGATGATAACCCTTTGCCAAATCTAATGTTGTAAAGTATTGGGCTTTTCCCAGTTTGTCTAGAATAGAGTCAATATTCGGTAATCGGAATTTTTCGTCCACTATTACGTCATTCAGTCGTCTGTAATCTATCACGATCCTAAATTTCTTTTGACCTGTATTATAGGTTTTCTTTGGTACGACTATCAATGGGCTTGAATATCTTCAATACTCTTTCGAATAATTCCCTGTTCTTCCATTTTCTTAATCTGTTTTCTAACTTCTTCCTCGTGGCGGATATCTATATAACTTTGAATTAATTGACTGTTCTGTTGTCGTAACTATTTCGTGCTGAATTTCTGTTGTTTTAGTTGACTTATCCCCTTCCTTGAAAAATAGATTACAGAATCTTTTTACTAACTTTTTTACTTCTGAGAGTTCTTCAAAATAAGGTAATCTAACTTTAATAGGTTTAAATTAGGATCTACTGTCTCTAAGTGCATATTTCATTGAATTGGTACGGTGTATTGATAAATTTTATATTTTGTCTATTTAAATTAATTATTCCTTATTCGAAATCTATTACACTGTCTAAACTTCTTAATAGATGTGCACCATTATAATTTGATATTTTCGGTTAGGTAATTTTTTTACTTTCCCTAGTATTAATTCATTGGATGGAGTATTAAATTCGAGTGGTGGTACAGTATGAAATTCAAAATTAATTTAATCTTTACCATTTATTGTTGAAAAAGAGATTGATTTTATTTTTTTTAAAACCTTCTATGTTGTCGTCTATAATACTATCATTAGAACCTGTATCAATAAGGGCTAGTAATTTTTTATTTTCAATTGTTACGCTAATAATGGGGAATTTTTTCGAGGCTAATTTAGAAAAAACGTTAAGTTATTACATTCACTTTTATCTTCAGAATTTTTTGTTTGAATGTTTTGAACTTCCATTGCTTCTATTTGTCTTTGTCTAGCGTAGCTCTGTTGGCGATTTTGTCCCGAGTACTACTCGAGTACTGTCTAGAGTTTCATGACTTTGTATAAAAGCTATGGGGTTGATAACTATCCCTATTATTAAAATTATCCTTCTTACTACTAAAATTTTTACTATAACTATTTCAATTAAAGGACTGATTATTACTGCAATTTGTATTATCGAAATTTGAATAATTTTTTGAATTTTTAAAAATTTTTTCTTTATTTTTAGAATTATTATTTTTGAAGTTACTATTATTTATATTAGTTTTCTTAAATTCCTGCCTTATACAAAAATCTTCATATCTTCTGATATTCATAATTTCTATTACTTTAGACAAATAATTTTCATTGCATATTCTGTCCAGTAAAGTTCCCTGTGTATTATTGTATTTAATAGAAAACTATCAATATTGCTTATGTCTATATAATTAGTATAATTATAGTACATTTCAAGGTCATCATATTTTAAATTTTGGATTTGTGTAATTAAATCACTTACCGAGTTTACACGGAGGTCTGATATCTTTCTGTAATTTCAGGTGGTTCAATTTCTGGTTTATATCTCCTTTTCAGTGTTGATTTGATCAGTTCCCTGTTGTCAAGTTGCAGGATGTTTATGATGATATTTTTAGCTTCACCTTGGATTTTTCATTAAATAATGCCCGAACAGCTACTTTTTTTATGTTTGAATCAGTGGTATGATTTATGTAGTATTCGACGCTGTTGACAAATGAATTTATAGTTATATCACTTGTTCTGTTGAAAGTAGACATGTGTCTAACTTTTTTAAAAACCCTTTCCTTATTGTGGTTTTGGGCATCGATTTGTTGATAGTGTTGCAGCTGAGCAGATAACAATGCTAACTGCTTGTCCTGATTTGCTATTTGAATTTGCAGTTGTTGTATGGTTTCGTTTTGTTGTTGTTATTCTATAATGCTTTGATGTTCCATTATATTTTGTTGTTCCATGATGTTTCTATTACTGTCGAATATTCTAGATTTTTTGCAACTTTTCATAAATTGTTTTGGTTTTTATTTTGGTTTAGTGTTTATAAAATGTTTAATATTTATTTCACACTATGAACACTTTTATTTAATTTTTAATTTTTGTAATTGTTTAGTGTGTATTAAAAAGTTTTTAATTTTGCACTATGAACAATTAGTTTATTAAAATATATTATTATTTTTGTTATTTTTATTTTATTTTTAATATTCAGTGTGTATTAAATAGTTTTTAATTTAATTTTACACTATGAACATATAAATTATTTTCGATTCGTATCGCTGGATATTTCTTTAATTTTTCGTGCCTCACTTAAGGTTGTCGAAGAAAAAGTCTTGTTTCACGAAAAATTTTATATTTTAGATTATCCTACCGACTGCGCCACTTTTGTATTTGCTTTTGCAATGACATAAAAAAAATAACAACTTATTTTTATTTTAATTAAAACCACAATTTATTTAAGTTTAGAAAATTGATTCTTTATTACGACATTAATATGTTTAAGACTTAATCGAGACTTCATTCTAATTAGAAAATGTACAGATATTTATATATTAGAAATTGCAAATTCGGCAATTTATACATTTTATTTTTATTTAAAGTTAATAATTTTGGTGTAATTTGAGCAATTGCATAATTTTGTTATTATGGAAAAGTAATTAATTTTATTTTCGCATATTAAAATATGAAACTATTTTAATTTATTATATGCTTTTATATTAACTCGTCGGTGTCGGTTTATTTATTTATTTATTTATTTATTTATTTATTTATTTGTCATTCTGTCACGCTTTTTATATCTTCGTAATCTGTTAGCAACATTTGTGAGTGTAGTATGGTGCAGAGGATAGTGTAAAGGTTTCAAAAGTGGGGATCGTGTTGTTCGAATGCAGTTCACATGCAACATTTTTTTTTTTTTAACTATCTATTCATCAACATTTTTTGAATAAAATATGTATACATTTTTGTATATATCAATTTAAAACTTACATTTTTCTCTCTTATTCATGCATACAAACATACACATTATATTTTTGATCTTTACTGGTGTTTTGTATTAGCATAATTAGCAAAACACAATCCATACATACAATATTTTTATGTATGTTGCTAAGTTATTTTGTTTACAACATTTGTTTAGTATTTAAATCAAAATATTTGCTGTCAACATTCTTTAATGCATATTAAACTAATGCATATATGGTGCAGAGGAAAGTGTACAGGTCTTGAAAGTGAGTGTTAATGTGTGGACTGTGGTTCGAATCCAATTCGTATATGTATAATTTTTTTTTTTTTTTAACTCTATTCATCAATATTTTTTAATAAAATTTTATGTATAATACACACATATTATTTGATCTTTCCTCCTATAATAATTTAGTTCAATCAATCTTGATGTGTACATTTGTTTTGTATTAGGATTTAGCAAAACACAAAATATATAGGTACAATATTTTTATGTTGCTAAATTATTTTGTTTTAAAACATTTGTTTAGGATTTAAATCAGAATATTTGTTGTCAACATTCTTTATTGCATATTGAATATATATGTATGGCGTTAAAAATTAATGTTTTATGTGTTTTATTTAGGAACATTTATTATGTCTATTGTGTATATAGATATACATATAAAATTTTATTCAAAATAATTCCAATTGCCAAATTCAAAATACATGCATACATAATATTTTTTTTGTATGTATATACCTACTTAGTAAAGAATATATTTTTAAATTCAAATTATGTGTTTCATTTAAAACTAAAAAGTATAAAATAAAATAATATGTAAAAAAAATATTTTTTAAAATATGCTTTTATAGAAACCAAATTCGCCCCCTAAAAAGTAGAAAATAAAATTGATTGCAAAACCTTAGCTTTTTTGACTGTTATAATATATAAGTGAATTGCTAGTGCAAGCATTTTGAACTTTTATAATATAAAAGTAAATTGCTGGATAAGGTTAAATAAAAATCTAGGAAATTTGAGGTTCGTGTTTCTTTTTTATTCCAGCAATTTACTTTTATATTATAACAGTTCAAAATGCTTGCACTAGCAATTCACTTTTATATTATAACAGTCAAAAAAGCTAAGGTTTTGCAATCAATTTTATTTTCTACTTTTTAGGGGGCGAATTTGGTTTCGATAAAAGCATATTTTAAAAAATATTTTTTTTACATATTATTTTATTTAACAGGAAGTGCTGATGTAGTGTATGCTATGTATGCAAGAGATTTTACATACATAGATGTTTACAGACAAATATGTAACTCGCAGGGATAGCAGCCCTCATTTCTTCCTTTTTTTTCATAAAAATGTCTAAATTTTCACAAAATTTATTATTATTTTTCACAGTTAGAATTTAATATTTTTCGTATGAAAATCTGAAACCTTTTTTTATTACCCCCATGATTTGAAATTCTTTGTTCTGTAAAAATGAGATACAAAAATTATTACAAAATAAAGGTTGCCCTTTTCCAGATTGTACCTATATACATATATAGGTACTCTATTTGGAGGAATTTTATAGTGGGTTACGAAACCATTGTTCCTTTTTGCAGAATCTTTACATATATATATTGTAAAAAAAGCGAATATCCTGATTTTGTAACCAACTCTAAAATCTTTCCTAAGTATTTTCTTTCATACATATTACAGCACCAAAGCTTTTGCAAACATTTTTCAACATTAATCAAACAACAATTATACAAAAAAAAATTATATTTGAATCAGAGAATAATTTAATTATGGTTTTATGACACAAAATGTTTTATAAAAGTATGGCTTTATGACCCATTCCAATGAGTCATATAAAGACATATTCCCAATATGACTTTATGACTCATTGGAATCGGTTATAAACCCATATTCGTGGAATATGGCTTTATGACACCCCAACGCCTATATATATATTATAATAATGTAAAATACTAATAAAATTTTGAGTTTATTTTATAATAAATTTATTTATGAGAATGAATAATATATAAATATGAATTTATGAATTGAAAAATTTTTAATACAGTTTTTTTTAATGCAATAAAAAATATTTATATTTTCCGTTCTGGAACTCTCTGGCTTTTTACTGCCCCATCTTACTGTGCATATAAAAGAGTCGACCATAAGTTGTCTACATGAAAATCTAAAAAAAATTATATCTGACTCTCTTAATAATATATTATGTATACCTGGCATAATATGTAGTCCAATTTTAAGGATTTCTTTTTAATAATTTAAAAGTTCTTTACATTACTTTACTTTTTTATAATTTTCTTTAAAGTACTTATTTAGTTCAATGTTTTAGTAATAATAATTTGCGGTTTGCTAAATTTGTAGCACGGCTGTAACACCAAATCTATTAATGAAACAGAAAAAATCCTCGCTTGCACATCACGAACTCAGACAACAACTTTTGTCTTTCAAAAACGGAAGGATGTACACTATGTAGCTGTATTTTAATCTAGATTTGCTCGATTTTCGTGCAACGAGTAAGTACTAGTTTTCTTAAATAGGCCATTCTTGTTGTTACTAAAAATATAATTTTTCATAATATTTTGCAGCTAAGACTTTTCTACAATTTAAATTACTAAACTGAAATTTTATTTTAGTTAAATTTTCACTTCAATTACTTTTTAATCATGCTCAAAGCAAACTTAGTCATATAATATTCATGCGTTTGACCAGATTTTTCAAATTCTCAACAATGTTCAATATTTCTTTTCATTTAATCTAAATCATTACTAAACGAGCATATAAAATAATTGTCAGGATTCAAATTAATTGAGTTTTTTTTAAATCTTGTTTTTGAAAATTTAGTTTATTTAAATCAAGTATTTCTTAAAAATCTTGCTAGACCTCGTTATTTTTCTGGGTCAGACCCAATGCAAGCAACATGTTTTTGCAAAGCAGAAAAATTATTGCAAATAAATGGGTTTTCCACAAAAGTCTTTTAGAGTATCTATATACATACACATACAACTTTCTGGACGACCAGTTATTTTATAACTTATACAAAATCAGGGTTTTACGCTTCTCCCAGAATACGTATACATATATGTATACATATATTAGATTCGGTATTCGATGATTTGAAGGGATTTGTATAGTTGGTTACAACATTAGGATTGCTTTTTTTTTTTTTTTTTTTTTTTTTACGAGGGACGGTGGAAAACATCAAAAGTCACTCAAAAGAACTGCACGAGGTTCCTCTGAGTAGTGTTGGACTCTAACCAACCAAACTATAGGATTGGACCTTTAATACATAATCATATAATGTACAGCTTGGTTTTGGGGAAAAGGATGGGGGAAGGATTACTTGGGTGTTTGAATATAGGAAAATTGGGATTATGGAGAATGAAGGGAAAAATTTGGATAGTTATTTTGAAGAAGGATGTTAGTGTTCTTCTTGAATTTCGATATACCGTACACAAATGAATTACCAACTTTTGGGAACACATGTGCGGCAGAAGGTTCCATAAACGCGACGTGCGTTAGTAAACATAGTGGAAAGTTGGGCTAGAACATTTGAATTTATTAAGAGTGTTGAAAGCTGTGTCATTTTTAATATAGATGGCGATACCTCTTTTAGACACGAAATGTGAAACGAGTGTGCAGCCAGTAATATTAAAATTATCATTCTGGCCGTTAATTTGAGTTTCACATAGGGCAAGAATTGCTGGTTTGCTAGAATTTAAAGGGCAAGTGACGGCATTAAAATTCGTCTGTAAACCGCGTATATTGCAGAAATCTACATTAAAATTGGTAATTTTGTAAAATTTTAAAAAACAATATAAGTAAAAATCAACAAATTAAAATTTATAATTAGATAAAAAAGTGTCAAATATCAAATTAAAATTTAAATTGATAAAGAAACAATAAAAATTATATGTGTACGATATGAATACCGCGAGCTTGACAACACAATTTGTTTGTGAATTAAATTAAATTAAATTAAATTAAATTAAATGTTTGCCTTGAATGTGCAAATGATTTATAAAACGCTCAACAGTTTTTAGCATACACTGTGAAGTGACCTTATTGAACGCAGTTACAACCAAAAAACACACCCAAAGCAACCTTACGTGCAATACAACAAAAGAAAAAGGAGCACGTTATAGCAAATAAAAATTATTGATTAATTAAGTTGATATTTACACACACTATTATAAATAATAGTAAAATTTACAATAATAAGTCTTCTCAAGATCATTTATGAAAAAGTAAAAGTAAATTAGAATAAGTAAATACCACCAGAAATTACAAATTAAAATTACAGTTTAAGTTATGGTGGTATTGATTATTGAGCTTTAGCTTTTTCCAGAATATGTTTATATATGTATGTGCAACAATTTGAATTAGGAAGGATTTTATAGTTGATTATTAAATTTTTGAAAACATGTTTTTTGTTTTATTTAATTTGTTAATTTATTTGGGGCGTTCCCAATAAAATAAAAGCAAAAACAAAATTTAAAAAAATAAAATGTTTTTAAAAACGGGATTTAAAAAAAAACAGTATTTTAAAGTACAAAATTTCGTAGGTGATGTAACCTATTACATGTGAAAAGCCCTTGTACTATTTTAGTGTTAATTGAAGCAAATTATTAAAATAATAATAAATATGTCTCAAATATAAGAATATATTCAAAACATATTTCTTTTTCGCTTATCCATCGCTCTTTCACAGCAAATACCCCCCTCTGTTTTCAATACGTTGAAATGATGCAAACAGGCTTATCGACCTATTAGTTAAATAATTAATAAAACAAAAATAAATTAAAATTCTTAATAAATTCCTTTTTAGCACATTTCCAAAAAAAATTTGAAAAAATGTGCTTATTAGTTTCACTCCGTCCGTCCGTCCGTCCGTCTGTTTACAAAACTTCTACACCGTTAAAGATGGAGAAAAAAATTTTTAACCATGGGTAGGTCTCATGAAAAAAATTATTCTGTGGATTTATTTTTCAACTTTTTCACGTAGCCCCATCCATTACGGAGCTGCAGCCCCTCAAACTTTGATAAAGCCATATTTTTAAATGCATATATCTCATGTTCTGCTTAAAATTTTTTCAATCTGAAGACGTCATTCGACAGGTATTTTTATTAGCTTTGTTAATTAATATCAAAACTATACAACTATTTTAAATTTAGTATTTAAATTTACCGTTATATGAAAACCAAATTTTGCATGATTTTTCTACCTACATAACTCCGGTACGCTTTTAGATAGAGGCTTGAAATTTTGAGACAAGAAAGAACTTTTAGAATTAGTATAGGTTTTCTTAGAAAATTTTTTTGCACCGCCCCCTGTTTAAGAAGTATTAGGGCTGAAATATTGAAAATTTGTTATTTTTAGGCACCTGTAACTTAAGCACCTGTACAAATTTTTTCTCATAAAAGTTAAAGCTTCAGTAATATATTTTTACCTGTGCTAACGGTTTTTCTTACTCCTATAGGGTTCCAGATTTGCAGCCTCTCAAAATTCCAAAAAAAGTCCTATTTTCACATATTTTCTTATTACAAAAAATATTTTAAATTTTACTTTTTAAATTTTCAAATTTTTGTGCATTCTAAACAGTTTGTATTGTGTTTTGGAAATGTGCGCTTTTAAAAACCGTTGGTTTACATTCTACCTTGTTTTATTTATGTTTTCTATTTACTTCGCTCATTTTTTTAAAAACATTGAAGTACATTTTTTTTAAAAGGGGAACGCAAGAGAGCGCTGCGACCTAAAGATCTATTGTGCGACACTTGTAAAGATTTATAGCATCTTAGTACATTTTCGGAAGCCATATTTGCCAATTCATCTGTGGTAAGAAGTCCTTTGCCTAGATGATAAGGTCAGGTCTGTAATGGGACCTAAAATGGTTCTGATGTTCTTTTTGCTGAAAATCAATAGCTTATCCACTACTATTTTTTGTGATTTTATAAACTTTTTTGATGTACTTAAACGTGAAAGATTATTCCAGTAAATTCTGTGCTCTTCCTCTATTCATCTGTGGAGAATAAGTTTTGAGTGTCCTTTGGGCCTTTCGCGGAATGGTTCCGCCCCAAAGAATTTTGATGTAGAACCGATTTTTGCAAGGCGGTCTGCCTCTTCGTTTCCTTCAACTCCTATGTGTCCTGGTATCGATATTACGACTACATTATTCCTATTTTACAGGATTAGAAGTTTCTGGAGACAGTCCAAAACCATTCTTGACTCTTGTTTATTAGACAATAGAGATTTAAGAACAGCTTGGCTTTTAGTAAATCTAGCTTTTCTATTAGTATGTATCTGTTAATATGTATATTCTAACTTTTCGAGTTGCTCTCCTTAGGTTTTCTTGGATGCATACGTTCAAAGCAATTAGTTCAGCTTGAAAGACTGTTGCTTCTTTGCCGAGTGGTGAGGTTACCGAGAGTTAGAACCTTTAACTCTGGCACCTGTTCCCTCATTAGTTTTAAACCCATCTGTGCACCATATGTTAGAATTCCCTTCTAGTTCAGGAGGCTTGGGTTACCAGTCCTTGCGCTCTTTGATTATAACTTTAAATGGAAATTCAAAGTTATGTCAGCATTTCGTCCGATATGATTAAAGTAATCGCTTCTTTTTGGAAACTTTCAGCAGGGAATTATGACCCTTCAAATTTCCTGACTAATAGTTTTTTCCCTTCTGAATTCTTATTATTCCCCTTGCCGGTTCCTTTTTATTTAGAATATATTGAAGTACATTGATATACATTCTTTCATTATTATTTCACTTATTGTTGTTAATGTAATAAAGTTTTTTGATCTGATTTTTAAAAAAGAATTTAAAATAATAAAAAGTTCTCTGAAATAAAATATTCGTAAACAAATTATAAATCTTACAGACAACAAAACTACTATAAGTACATAAGACTTAGAAGTCTTTGAAATCATTTTGATAAAAACAACAACAGTAATTACTAAAAAAAAGTTTTGCGACGAGAAAAATTCTTGGGGTCATAAATATTAAACAACCCAAAAATAAAAAAATTTTTTTTTACTATTGTTGATGTTCTACACTAGAAGCAGATACAAAGAAAAAAGTTTTCAAATAAATAACTTCGACGTATTAACATTATCTTGGTATTTTTTGTAGTTTTCGGTTCGGATTTCTTTGTCATTGCTTGTTCCACCAAATTTTTTCTATTATATCAAAAAAATATTAAAAACTAAATAAAAAAATTAAAATTAGAAAAGAACAATAAGAGATTACAATAGCATTAATCTACTATTTCACTTCTTTAAGGCAAAAGATGAAGAAAAGTTTATTTCATAGTATTAAATTATTTTTCTGCTTAAAGGTTACTTAAAACAAGAAAATTAAATTTCATTCAATTTCATCGAATAACAATTGATTTTAAAAATCGATGTTACAATAATTTATTACAACAATAAAGTAAAAAGAAGATATTTCCTAATTTAGACCAAATGAGTTAAACATTGTCAACATTACCCTTACTAATTTTTCGATATTCTTTATTTTGTAAAACTATAAATCGTAAAATAATTCAATTATTGAAAATAAACTAAATTCAAAACTCAAATAGTTGATCAAAAGCTTTTCTTTTTAAACCATCAAAAAACTTTGATATCTTATGGGATAAATTGAACTCATTATACTTGCCGGGCGCAGTGTTTTTATAATTAATCACAACGAAAATCCAATAAAAATAACGAGCTTCTGTAAAAACCAAGTATCAAGTCCCTTGCTATACGCGAACAAATGAGGAGTAGAGAAAAACCGTCGAGCTTTTTAATGTATCACACCACTTTACAGACTACCACAAATTTCAACCTATTTCGCGACTACCTCAAAATCTGAGCTTTTGATACTAATGTTAACAAATTAACACTGAGAACCAGACTTTACACGAGCATGATAAATTCTTGTAGTCCGGATGATTAATTCCTAATTGCAACTTACCTTGCATTTTGCAATAATAGATTCTTTTTTAAGAGTTTTTAAGTTTTTATTACTTTAGATTAGTTAAAATATTATTCTTAACATCCCTATTATGAGTTTTATAAAACTAAATCTTTATTTGTTTAAAGCTTGATTCGATCAATTATCTTGGTCCATTTATTTACTTGCTTAAAACTTGATTCAATCTTGACATGTTGGAAGCAAGAGCTGGTTTAATTTTCGTTGAAATCTGTGATGTAAATGGTTTTATTTACATTGCTCATTTTGATCTACTCTTGATATGGTGGTAAATAGTTATAACATTTGTATTTCATAAATTGCTTGTTTGCATATTGTATTTCTTAAATTGCTAATTTTAACTTGGATTAAGCAAATACCTGATACAAATAAATTTACCGCAAACACCAAACCAAAAGCAATCTTTTTTCAAAACTAAATAACTGAGAAAATTAGATATGGTCATTACATCAAACTATACCAATGGAATATTGTAAAAAAAATTCGTTAAAATTATGTGAAAGTACGAAATACTCTAATTAAAAAAGTAAAAGTTTAATTTGGGTCCTCCACATTTAGGTTAAGAAAAATAAAAATCATTTTAAGAACTTCTCACAGACTCCACCCTTTTCTAATTTTTCCTGGTTCAAATAAATTGCATCATTTAAAAAAAAAATATTTAAAATTAACGCCTTATAATCTTTTATTAAAAATAAAAAAAAAAAAAATTGGAAGCAATTTAAAAAAATTTTCTTTTTGATCTGAATCTGTTTTTCTTTTTCAAATTTCAGAAAATGTTTAATCTTTTTTGAAAGTTAAAACAAACTTTAAAACTTGTAATTATATCTTACCCCCAGAATTTTGAAATCAGATATTTGAAATTGGATAATTTTAATCTACCATTGAGTTTTTAGAAAGTTTTTTTAACGTATAATCATTATATTTTCAAAAGGTTGTCTTCTTTTTATCAAATTTTTTTTAATAAAAATAAGCCTTTTAATTGCTTTTGTTCGTCATTAAACAAAATAAGAAACAATATCTATCCTATGAAATTTAAATTAAAAGAAGTAAAAAGACTCACGTGTCTAATAACTGATTCTTTAAAAATTAAAAAAAATTTATTAAAAGTTTTAATTATGTTCATTTATATCCCAAAAAAAATTTTAATAACATTTCTATTGCTCTTCTTAAGACTATTTAAGATTTTATTGACTAATTCAAATTTAGATTAAAGGCGAATTATTATTACGTAAAAAATCTGTCCTAATCATTTTTCTCAAGTAAAATTATAAAACGTGAAAACTATACATCGAGTCTTTGATGATGATGAATTATTTGTGGGATTAAGTTGATGGATAGTGTAAAAACCAAATGAGGATGCTGCAAAAATTAACGCATGGCTGAAATTAGCAAAAGCTGATTTAGTGCTGAATATTCATTCATCTAATCTAATATATAAGGAAGAAATTCTGTTTGTTTGTTTATTTGGGGCGGATATACGTAAAAACCACCAGACCGATTGCAACAAAATTTTGCAGGAACATTTCTACGAGCCTAGGAAGGAGTTTAAAGGCTATATCGCGTTCATTATCATTATCCAATTGGTTCATTATCCAATTGCGGCCCGAGAGCCTTTTAAAGATTTTTGGATTTTCCGTTGTCTTTCCGATTGAGTTAAAAATTTGTACAAAGCTTAGCTTCTTAGCTTTAGGCGAGTACCGAAGTACCGAAGAAATTTGGTTGCAATATATTAACCTGATTCGGCTCTTCGGCGGACTTCCAAAAAAATTTTTGTTTCCAATTTTGTATGGTGATTTCATGGTCTGAAAAAAAGCCTGAGCTAAATTTTTATAAAGTTCGGGTAACCCGTTTGGGCACGAGAGCCGAACGAAGTTCATTAAATTTTTTATTGTCCTGCTTAAACGATTTAATCAATTGATTTGCAAACTTGCAAAACTATTGCTCTTTAGCAGAAAAGCCCACTAGGTTAATTTGATTACGATCCATTAACCCGGCATCGGCATTAGAGCTCAATGAAGTTTTTTAATAAAAATCAATTGATTTTTTGTAGGCACGTGGGCAAACATATTTTTTAAATATTTATTCAATTTTTTTTTCCCTGATTATGCCTTTAAAAAGGGCGAAACTAGTTGAAAAGAGAAAAATATAAAAACAAAATAATAAAACAATAATTTGTGAAACGAAAGCAGGTGTTTTTAATTATAAAAAAAAAAAATTAATAGAAGTTTTTTAATTTCTTTATTGTCGCGCTTAAACGGTTTCATCAATTGAGTTAACAATTTACAAAAGTGTAGCTCTTTACCACAGAAACTCACTAAGCTGATTTGGTTACGATACATTAACCTGTTTCAGAATCAGGCCTCAGGCCATAAAGTTTCTCATTTTTTTGTTGTCGTGCTTAAACGATTTGACCAATTGAAAATTTGCACAAGTATTGCATTTTAACACGGAAACTCATCCAATTAGTTTTGCCGTGATACGTTAACCCATTTCGGCGATAGCCTGACAAAAATTTTTGTTTCTAATTTGTGTCTAATTTGGCAAGATGAATTTACGGTTCTACATAAAGCCTGTGATAAATTTTTGTTACAGTTCGATAACTCATTTCCGTTTCTATACTGTTTTTAATATTCCATAAAAAGCTTTCAATGCAAATTTTTAATATATAGATATAGTAGAAATTAAACTAACCTAATTAAGTATCTTAAGAATAACTGTGTTTAAGTTTTAACAACATAACATTTTCGGCCGTTATTAAAAAGCAGAAATAATCTGCTTCATACGACAAACGTCAAGTCATCATTCAGGAATGCATTACTTACATGTGGTGTACTTATTATATAAGATGTATGTGTATAATATATTTCTCAAAAAATATGTATAATGTACGTATTTAGAATTATACAAAAATATGTATAATGTACTTATGTTTAAAAATACTTTAAACACAATCAATTAAGTTAGAAAACATAATCACAATTCTGCAGTATTTAATCAAAAATGAGCACATATTTTATTATTTACAGTTCTCACACATATTTTTACCCTTATTCAATATTTATTTGAAAACATAATTATGTATTAGAAAAAGTTAACGTAAACAAATTCTGGTTGAAAAACAATTTTGTCTTTTTATATTGAAAATATATTAAACAGAATCTAAGATGTACACATGTAAAAATAAACTTTCTCAAAATTTGAAGATCAGTAGAAGTGGTAACGATAGAGATACATAAAAAAGTTGTTTACAACATTAGTTTTTCAAGACATCTATATGTGGTTAAAATTTCATTGCTCTTCATTAAACAGTGTATAAGTTTTGTAAACAGACGGACAAAAGTGTTGTTCTTTATAGAAAATATATTACGGGAACTTTAAGTGTTAGTGTTATTACTTACCGAAAAAACATTTGTATAATACAGGTGCGAAAGTTACAGGTATTTAAAATTTAAACATATAAGTTTAAGTTTTAAGAACATAACATTTTCGGCAGTTATTAAAAAACAGAAATAATCTCCTCCCATATGACTATCATCAAATCATCAGTCAGTAATGCATTACTACATGAGATACATGATTTGAGGCATTACATTGGCACACATGATATCCTAATTTTGCCAACATCGGCACCACTATCTTGTGTATGCGTTCCACTTCGCCTTTTCCGCGTGGCACGTCTGCAGCTATAAACAGGTGTTGAATTTTGCTGCTGTTGCAATATTCTTTTCTCGCAACCTGTGAATTAAACAGCTTTCTATGAGGAGGCAAGACACTCTGCAAGACATCGCAAACGCGTTACAGTCCGTAATTATTTTTGTTTCTTGAGCACTTCTATTATACCAAGCACTTCTAGCTCATATGACGGATATTTTTCTTTTGTTGAGTTTGTCTTTCGACTCATGTATTAAACTGAATGAAATTGTTCGCCCTCTGAATCCTTCCGAAGAAGTACTGCGCCGTAACGGTAGATGGACGCGTCCGTGTGTATCTGGCTTAGAGTTATAGAACCGCAGTACGGAACTAGTGGTGAAGGCTATTTTAAGCTGTTCGAATCCTGCTAGCTGCTATACTTCCACTTTAAATTACTTCGTGTCTTTGCGGAGTAAATCCGAAAGCGGTTTTGCGATAATTGAATAATATCTGATAAATCTCTGAAAATAAGATGTTAACCCGAGGAATCTTTCTAGAGCTTTTCGATTTCCGGGAAGTTTGAATTCAGCCACTGCTTTTATTTTTTCAGTCGATAGTTTAATCGTACCGTTTTCTATCACGAACCCCAAAAAATAAACTTTTTTCCTTAACATTTGGTATTTACTCCATTTTATCTGCATAATTATATCTTACCCCCAGAATTTTGAAATCAGATATTTGAAATTGGATAATTTTAATCTACCATTGAGTTTTTAGAAAGTTTTTTTAACGTATAATCATTATATTTTCAAAAGGTTGTCTTCTTTTTATCAAATTTTTTTTAATAAAAATAAGCCTTTTAATTGCTTTTGTTCGTCATTAAACAAAATAAGAAACAATATCTATCCTATGAAATTTAAATTAAAAGAAGTAAAAAGACTCACGTGTCTAATAACTGATTCTTTAAAAATTAAAAAAAATTTATTAAAAGTTTTAATTATGTTCATTTATATCCCAAAAAAAATTTTAATAACATTTCTATTGCTCTTCTTAAGACTATTTAAGATTTTATTGACTAATTCAAATTTAGATTAAAGGCGAATTATTATTACGTAAAAAATCTGTCCTAATCATTTTTCTCAAGTAAAATTATAAAACGTGAAAACTATACATCGAGTCTTTGATGATGATGAATTATTTGTGGGATTAAGTTGATGGATAGTGTAAAAACCAAATGAGGATGCTGCAAAAATTAACGCATGGCTGAAATTAGCAAAAGCTGATTTAGTGCTGAATATTCATTCATCTAATCTAATATATAAGGAAGAAATTCTGTTTGTTTGTTTATTTGGGGCGGATATACGTAAAAACCACCAGACCGATTGCAACAAAATTTTGCAGGAACATTTCTACGAGCCTAGGAAGGAGTTTAAAGGCTATATCGCGTTCATTATCATTATCCAATTGGTTCATTATCCAATTGCGGCCCGAGAGCCTTTTAAAGATTTTTGGATTTTCCGTTGTCTTTCCGATTGAGTTAAAAATTTGTACAAAGCTTAGCTTCTTAGCTTTAGGCGAGTACCGAAGTACCGAAGAAATTTGGTTGCAATATATTAACCTGATTCGGCTCTTCGGCGGACTTCCAAAAAAATTTTTGTTTCCAATTTTGTATGGTGATTTCATGGTCTGAAAAAAAGCCTGAGCTAAATTTTTATAAAGTTCGGGTAACCCGTTTGGGCACGAGAGCCGAACGAAGTTCATTAAATTTTTTATTGTCCTGCTTAAACGATTTAATCAATTGATTTGCAAACTTGCAAAACTATTGCTCTTTAGCAGAAAAGCCCACTAGGTTAATTTGATTACGATCCATTAACCCGGCATCGGCATTAGAGCTCAATGAAGTTTTTTAATAAAAATCAATTGATTTTTTGTAGGCACGTGGGCAAACATATTTTTTAAATATTTATTCAATTTTTTTTTCCCTGATTATGCCTTTAAAAAGGGCGAAACTAGTTGAAAAGAGAAAAATATAAAAACAAAATAATAAAACAATAATTTGTGAAACGAAAGCAGGTGTTTTTAATTATAAAAAAAAAAAATTAATAGAAGTTTTTTAATTTCTTTATTGTCGCGCTTAAACGGTTTCATCAATTGAGTTAACAATTTACAAAAGTGTAGCTCTTTACCACAGAAACTCACTAAGCTGATTTGGTTACGATACATTAACCTGTTTCAGAATCAGGCCTCAGGCCATAAAGTTTCTCATTTTTTTGTTGTCGTGCTTAAACGATTTGACCAATTGAAAATTTGCACAAGTATTGCATTTTAACACGGAAACTCATCCAATTAGTTTTGCCGTGATACGTTAACCCATTTCGGCGATAGCCTGACAAAAATTTTTGTTTCTAATTTGTGTCTAATTTGGCAAGATGAATTTACGGTTCTACATAAAGCCTGTGATAAATTTTTGTTACAGTTCGATAACTCATTTCCGTTTCTATACTGTTTTTAATATTCCATAAAAAGCTTTCAATGCAAATTTTTAATATATAGATATAGTAGAAATTAAACTAACCTAATTAAGTATCTTAAGAATAACTGTGTTTAAGTTTTAACAACATAACATTTTCGGCCGTTATTAAAAAGCAGAAATAATCTGCTTCATACGACAAACGTCAAGTCATCATTCAGGAATGCATTACTTACATGTGGTGTACTTATTATATAAGATGTATGTGTATAATATATTTCTCAAAAAATATGTATAATGTACGTATTTAGAATTATACAAAAATATGTATAATGTACTTATGTTTAAAAATACTTTAAACACAATCAATTAAGTTAGAAAACATAATCACAATTCTGCAGTATTTAATCAAAAATGAGCACATATTTTATTATTTACAGTTCTCACACATATTTTTACCCTTATTCAATATTTATTTGAAAACATAATTATGTATTAGAAAAAGTTAACGTAAACAAATTCTGGTTGAAAAACAATTTTGTCTTTTTATATTGAAAATATATTAAACAGAATCTAAGATGTACACATGTAAAAATAAACTTTCTCAAAATTTGAAGATCAGTAGAAGTGGTAACGATAGAGATACATAAAAAAGTTGTTTACAACATTAGTTTTTCAAGACATCTATATGTGGTTAAAATTTCATTGCTCTTCATTAAACAGTGTATAAGTTTTGTAAACAGACGGACAAAAGTGTTGTTCTTTATAGAAAATATATTACGGGAACTTTAAGTGTTAGTGTTATTACTTACCGAAAAAACATTTGTATAATACAGGTGCGAAAGTTACAGGTATTTAAAATTTAAACATATAAGTTTAAGTTTTAAGAACATAACATTTTCGGCAGTTATTAAAAAACAGAAATAATCTCCTCCCATATGACTATCATCAAATCATCAGTCAGTAATGCATTACTACATGAGATACATGATTTGAGGCATTACATTGGCACACATGATATCCTAATTTTGCCAACATCGGCACCACTATCTTGTGTATGCGTTCCACTTCGCCTTTTCCGCGTGGCACGTCTGCAGCTATAAACAGGTGTTGAATTTTGCTGCTGTTGCAATATTCTTTTCTCGCAACCTGTGAATTAAACAGCTTTCTATGAGGAGGCAAGACACTCTGCAAGACATCGCAAACGCGTTACAGTCCGTAATTATTTTTGTTTCTTGAGCACTTCTATTATACCAAGCACTTCTAGCTCATATGACGGATATTTTTCTTTTGTTGAGTTTGTCTTTCGACTCATGTATTAAACTGAATGAAATTGTTCGCCCTCTGAATCCTTCCGAAGAAGTACTGCGCCGTAACGGTAGATGGACGCGTCCGTGTGTATCTGGCTTAGAGTTATAGAACCGCAGTACGGAACTAGTGGTGAAGGCTATTTTAAGCTGTTCGAATCCTGCTAGCTGCTATACTTCCACTTTAAATTACTTCGTGTCTTTGCGGAGTAAATCCGAAAGCGGTTTTGCGATAATTGAATAATATCTGATAAATCTCTGAAAATAAGATGTTAACCCGAGGAATCTTTCTAGAGCTTTTCGATTTCCGGGAAGTTTGAATTCAGCCACTGCTTTTATTTTTTCAGTCGATAGTTTAATCGTACCGTTTTCTATCACGAACCCCAAAAAATAAACTTTTTTCCTTAACATTTGGTATTTACTCCATTTTATCTGCAGAGATAAGAAAAAGCTTTTTCCAACATTAATTTTAACTTTTCAACATTTTCGTTTTTATCCA
This sequence comes from Poecilobothrus nobilitatus, assembly GCA_947095535.1. Lineage (NCBI taxonomy): Eukaryota > Metazoa > Arthropoda > Insecta > Diptera > Dolichopodidae > Poecilobothrus > Poecilobothrus nobilitatus. The sequence goes on along the minus strand of OX352772.1, from coordinate 682,648 downwards.
CGGAGGGAATTATTATGTCGTCCATTTATACTATTATTATAACGTCTTTAATTAGATCGCTAAACGTAGCACTTATAAATCTGCAAAAGGTTGCTGGTGAATTTGATATTCCAAATGGGACAAAAAGGAATTCATATTGTCCATTGGACGTGACAAACGTAGTATACTTTCTGGATTTTTGTTCTAATGGTACATGAAGAAATGCGTTTTTCAAATCCAGGGTTGTATATATTTTACCCTTCTGTAATCGATCTAACACGTCATCGATCAAAACTATCGGAAAATTCTCTCTTATGAATTTCGCGTTTAATGTACGATAGTCGCAACAAAGTCTTTTCGAACCGTCCTTTTTTAACACCAGAACGACAGGGGCGGCATACTCGGAGTTAGTCTTTTGTATAATTCCCTCTTCCTGCCAATCATTTATTTGATTCTAAATAAATTCTTGATCTTTATATGAAATGGGTCGCGATCTTTCCCGAATGGGAATTTCAGCCGTCAAAATAATTATTATTTCTATAGGCGATTTGTTTGTTTTGCACGGATAGTAGTTATGTATTATGTCTTCCACCTCGCTTTATGTTCTACTGTAAGGTGAGACATTTCGATCTCGAGAATTTTTACATCTGTTTCTTCTGCCAACAAACACAAATTTCTGCTTGAATAAAATTCCCTCTGTAAAGTAATCGATTGAACTTTCATCGTCTAGGTTTATCGATTTTTCTATATCTTTTATTGAGTATAAGTATTCGAGCAAATTCTGTTCTGACTTTTCTTACGGTTAACCAAAATTTTGTTGAATTCTTCTGTTAGCTCATGTTTTAATGAATTCCAGTTACAAACGTTTGATTTTACAAACGCCTCTTAATAACTGCTTACGGTAAATAAACATTTGGGTATCGCTCCAACCTAGTCTATAAGCTATGTTTTCAAGCTCTGAGACCCAAGATCCTATTTCTGTTGAGTCAGTTCCAGAAAAATGTGATAGGCTCTTTTCAACGTCTCTGAGACCCTACGTTACTTTTGAGTAGGTACTTAAAATATTTTTTCAAAAAAAAAAAATTCGATAAAAATTTCATTGTTATATTTTTTTTTTATAATTGTTTATATTTTAATTTTAGTTTTGAAAGAAATTAGTTTATTAATTAAAAAAAATTTTCAATAACTACCCGTTTTTCATTGGTTTGTTTTAAATTATTCTTTTCCCAATTAAGTTCTTGTATTGGATGGTACTTTAATGATCTCAACCATCCCATGCCGCTTCACCACATTGCCTGCAATAATGATTTTGCAGATTTTGGTTGACGATTTTGGTGTAATTTATGTACCAAGTCCAATGCAATCGTTGAATGTAATTTTCATATGAATATTTTACATGTGTGATTATAATAGAAAAGTACAGCTGTGCGTCGGTTGCGCCCCAATTGTAGCAAATCAAACTAGGTTTAGTTTTTTTGTATTTTAATATATGCACTTGTACGTGTTTTAGTTTAAAATTTTGCTTTCATTTAACAATTATTCAATTCTAATATGACAGTTCAACTTTTATTTAATAATTTAGTGTTAGTTGTCAATTATAATTCAATTTCAACATTAATTTAACTGTTCAATTTAATTAATACAATTTAGTTTTTCCTTAAAAATTATAATTTAATATTAACTTTAATTTAATAACTCAATTCTTCTTTAACAACTATACTTTAATTTAATAATTTACAAAAATATAACCAAGGATTATTTATATACTACTACTTAGATTGATGGCTGCTGTGTTCATGTACAATTCAAAAATAGTATTATCATGCTAACCAAAACCCTTATTCCGCCAAACCACACATTTAGTTAACTTCTCTACTGTTTTTTGGTATTATTATTTTCGAATCATGTATTGTCACCGGAATCTAAATTGTGTCCAAAATTTCAAGTCTCTAGCTCAACGGGAGGTGTGTCTAAAATAGCTTGCAAGATTCCACGATTCCTTTAACAACGAGTAAGTTCAATAAAAGCTGTTAATAAAAAATAAGAAAATTTTCTGAATTAAAGAAAATATGCAAAATGGTATAGAATCCAACAATGTGGAATATGCTTTTAGGGCAAGCAATGCAGACAATCATTTAAGTCAAGTACAGAAGCAAATTTCACTGAACTTTTGCACCAGAACTTATAGATACACAGCGATGTATGTGGATTTTTAAGTATTACACCATTAGGGGGTGCAAAATATTTTATAACTTTTACAGAGGAAGCAACAAAGTTGACAAAAATTTAATTCATTAAATAAAAATCGGTGGCATTTGATAAATTCAAAAATTTTAAAAGAAAAATGGAACTTCATATCGGGGAAAAAGGAAAGAGATTCAGAACAAACAACGGCGGAGAATTCATCAATTCACAATTTTCAACGATTTAAAGCAGTATAAAACATGAAACTAGAGATATCTATATCTCCTCAGCAAAATAAGCTTACAGAAAGAAAAATTAGAACGGGCATTATGCCTGTTACTTCTTTCTGAACTGCCAAAATATTAATGGGCTGAGACAATAGGAAGAACATACCATTTTCGAAACCGTTGTTCATCTGAAAACCTGAATGGCGAAATACCATATAAATTATGGAACAAAGGAAACCTTAACGTAGTTTAAATCGTTTAGTTCTTTGGCTTATGTAAAAACTGATTTAAAAGGTAGGCGAAGAAAAGATTATGCAAAAAACAGAAACGAAAACCAAAAAATATGATTCAAGTTCAGTTCAGTTCAGTTATTTCTGGCAAATACGAAAGTGAAGAAAATAAATATGAAATTGTAGAGGAAGATATATTTATAGCAAATGAAATACTTTCACAATCAATATCTGATATTCGGAATAGCCCACAAAAAAATTACTAGGAAACGCTATTCAACCTCTAGAACTTAATTATCACAAAATAATAATGGAGTATTGTGGAGTATTGTTGAATGTACAATGAAACCTATAGGCTGCAAATGGGTTTTACCGAAAAAACTAATATCACGGGAGAACCAATAAGCAGGAAGATAAGGCTCGGACCAAAAGACTGAAGCAGTATATTTTGCCGAAACATATGCGCCTGTAACCAACACGAAGTGATTAAGAACATTGATTTATAATTGATTTATAAATTTATATCAATGTGATGCATAGTATTAAATCAAATAAAAAGAAAATCAGCAAATTAAATAAATCAATTAAATAACCCAATTGAAACAAAGGGGCAAAACCTGGAACACAGAATTAAACACAAAGCTGTTTCATTATGGGTTTTCTGAATTGAAAACTGAACTTTTTTATATAAGAAAGATTGTAAAAATGGAAAACTAATAGTGTTAATCTATGTAGATAATATAATCATAGCTAACAGACAATAAAAATTTAGTAAATTCGTTTAAAGTAAAACTTGGAAAAGTTTTCGAAACTAGCTACTTATAGCAATTATAGTTTGGTAAAATATTGTTTAGATATTTCAATAGAACAAAAACAGAACACAGTTGTGTTAACACAGAAAAATTGCATAGAGAAAATAGTTAACAAATTTAGCATGGAAGATGGTAACCCAATTGGAACACTATTGGATTAAAACTTTCAGCTATCAAAAGAAATGTCCCCAAAAACTGAAATAGAAAAACAACAAAATAAAAGTTATAAATTAATTGACTCACTTTTATATTTAGCAATAACTACAAACCAGATATATTACACGCAGCTGTATTACTAAGTCAATTCAACAACAATTGTGAAAAAGGACGTTAGGCAGCAGCTCAACGAATTTTGCGATATATTAAAGACACTAAAGAATATATTTTAGAGTACGTTTTCAAAAATCAAAGCCTGGCACGTTATTCTGATGTGAATTTGGAATGAAATGTGGATAATCGAAAATCATTTACAATATTCAAATTATCAGAGGCACCAATATCCTGGAACAGCCGTAAATAAAAAAAGGTCGCTCTATCAACTACGGAAGCGTAATATCTTTAAAAATACATACCATATATTACTTTCATACGGGCTCCCAAAGTTGATACAGTCTACTCTCTTCCTCGTTGTTATATAAGAAATAACCACCAAAATAATATGATAACAATTGTTCGTTAAAATACTAACTTTAATAAATTTTTTATTAATACTTAAAAACAATTATTATTAAATATGAAATTAAAATATTTGTATTACTAGACTATATGATTACTAAAACGAATCTTTCTTCGACAAAACATTTAAAGTGAGATTTTTCTTATTCAGTCTACTATTTTTTCTTCGTAAAGCATTTATTTCTTGAAGAACTTCGGGATTGATTAAAGCGTATTCAGTTGATTCTAATCCATTTATCACATTACCAATTAGATTGATCTGAAAAGTGAATTTAATAAAAATGTAAATTATACATTTAATTCAACGGACAAATTGTGAGGTCCACATAAAAGATGATCATTTTAATTTTTGTGAAAAAATTATAATATCTTAATAAAGTATGATAAGCAACGCAAATCTCTAGGTCATATTATTTTAACGACATTATAGTAAAAAATATCATACTGTACAAGTTTAAATTATAGAATAAGCAATGAAACTAAATAGATTAACCAAGCAAAAGTGTTCTACTAAATTCATTATCATTAACCAAGCAAAAGTGTTCTACTAAATTTAAACCTTGCAAAGCAGTACTGTAAAAACTGTACATTTAGTAAATGCATTAAATGGGACTAAAAAAATACTTACATCAACTTTACCCCATTTATTTGGTGATCCAAATGCATTGCTTTGAACAGCTAATTTTGCAAACTCTTGTAGTATTTCCACTGGACAATTAGTCAAAGACCCTATTGTTTTGGCAGCTCCTCTAAAAAAATTTAATTTCTGTATTTCAATTGCTAAAATATTTAAATATTAATTCATAAGTTACTTAAAAGCATCCGAATGAATTCTTGAAATATCTGATCCTTTGAAGTAGCACAAAATTTGACCTAAAATTTCTAAATCATATTGAGAAAACATTTCTGGATTTTTATTCGTCCATTCAATTTTGATCTTTTCCGCAATTAATTTCAGCTTTTGAAAAAAGGATAGAAAGAGAAAAGAAAGCAAAAAAGTTAAAAAAGGAGACCAGTTTTTTGGAAAATTTTTACATTTGTTATTATTATTAGTGTATTTTCACTCTGTCAATCCATCCGTCCGTCTGTTAGATTATTTACTAAACTTCACACTGTTTGAGAAAAGTAATGAAATTGTAAGCGTCGATAAATGTTATTAAATAAACGAGGAAGAATACAGTTGCCCTTGTTAACTCTTAAATACGCATACAAACCCTTTAACGCTCTTCTTATTGTCAAATTGTTTTAACCTTTCATTATTTTTGAATAAACATAAAAACTGTCTATAATTGCTGTATCTACCTCAAACCTTGGTCAAATAATTTTTATTTTTATCTATTTTTTTTGGGGCTTCGGTATCATAGTGGGTAGGCGTTTGGCGTATTAATCGAAGCAGTGTGGTTTCGATCCCTGCACTGGTCGTAAGTGTTTTTTTCTTTACACACCCCCCTTTACGACCAAATATAATGTAAATATATAGTATATAATATAAACAAAATAAATAATATTAGTATATAAATTAATGATAGTATAAAAGCCTATAATGGCCTTAGTCGCCGATGGTTCAATAATATTGCATTACATTTATGTATGTAATGTTAATATAAATAAATAAAAAAATAATTTTTTTTTTTTTTTTTTTACGAGGTTTGGTGGAAAACTCGAATGTCACCAAGAGGAACTGCACGTGCTTCCTCAGGGTAGTGTTGGATTTTAACCAACCAAAACTACCCCCCTTTTAAAACTTTAGAATGGAACGTTTATTACAAATGTACAGTTTGGTTTTTTGGATAGGGATGTGGGAAGGATAATTGGGGAAATTGGAATTGGGAAATTTGTATTATGGGGGATAGGTAGGAAAATTTGGAGGGATATTTTGAAGAAAGATGTTAATGTTCTTCTTAAACTTAAGTAAATCGTACACATATGAATTACCAACTTTAGGGAACACATGCGATGGTATATGGTTCCACAAACGGGACGTGCGCATGACGAACGAATTTCCATAAGCTGTATTTCGCCATCTTGATAACTCTATATGGTAGGGATGAGCATCTGTTGCCCTCCTTCTTTCTCGTTGGAAAACTTTGAGTGGAGGCATTAATTGTTTTATTTCTTTGGAAAAAGTGTTAATCCCTACGAGATACCTATAAAACAAGGTCAGTGACCCAACTGTGCGACGATGGCTGAATGGAGTGAGCACTGGAGTCGTTCATCAGAAGAATAGCTCTGTTTTGCACATTATCTAAATAACCCAGTGCTGTTTGAGGGCTGGCAGCCCACAAGTGCGCATTATACTCCATTTTCGGCCTAATGTACGTTTTATAGATATTGAGAAGATCAGATACGGAAAAGTAAGTTTTGCAGCAATACAAAAAACCGAAACATTTAGCTGCTTAAGTCAATTTCTGGTTCAACCCGATGCCCAGCATGTTTAAATCCGTTGAATGCTGCAAAACTTCTCCCTGAAATAGTAGGTTGGGAACAGTAGTGGCAATTTTCCGCGAGATCAGCATTGTGTTTTTTTGGTGTTGAAATCAACTCTGTTGACTTCACCCCATTTTTGAATTTTTGCTAAATCGTTATTTAGCTTACTAATAGTGAAATTTTTTGCTGTTATATTAATATGGTGATTAATGTTACAGCGGGTATGAAACTCATAGGAAGCTACAAGGGTGCTGTCATTTGCGAAACTATGGATAGGATTGGAAGTTAATAAGAGTAGGTCATTGATAAATATTAAGTAGAGAGTTGGGGATAAAACAGATCGCTGGGGGGCATCAGCATTTATTTTGAATTTGTCAGATGAACGACAGGCTCTGAGTCCGTATTGAAGATCATGAAGCAAATCTTTGCTCCAGGTATTTCAGAAGCTTTTGCTTCACTATTTTCTCCATTACCTTGGAGAGGATCGAAGTTATAGCAATAGGGTGGTTAGTTGGAGGGATCGCTTTTATTACCTTTTTTGGGAATTGGGAAAACATATGCAACCTTCCATTGGGTAGGATGAATATCCGAAGTGAAGGAGAGGTAGAAAAAGTTTCACAGAGGTTTTGAAATAGTGGAGTAGGCATTTTTAAGCACCATGGTGATTATACCATCTGCACCGGCTGACTTATTTGTATCAAGATTTTTTAAGATTTTCATCAAAGCCCGCATCCCAAAGTAAATTGTACCGAAGGAGCAGCCAGCTCCTGGAACAGAAGGTGGCATCTGAGCTGACTGTGACAGTGTCGAATTGAAAGCGAACTGCTTGCCAAATAAGTTTGCGTTCTCTTTAGAATCTGATACGGTTCTGTTATTATTATCAATAAGTGGTGGAAAAGAAGACCCTCTAACTTCTTCCTTTAGACTTTTGGTAAATGACCAAAAAGATTTGCTATTCTTTGGCATGTGGATGATTTTGGTTGAACAAGATTTTTTGCTTATTGATAATTCTCTTGCATCTGTTTCTCACCACTATATAGTCGGCTCTGCGAGCCTCCGACCTTTTGTTTTGGTACAGTTTAAAAGCCTCCTCTTTTCTAGAAATGGCTTCTTTGCAAATACGATTAAACCAAGATTTGGGACTCCTCTTAACAGATTTCATGAAATGAGGAATGAATAGCCTCATTCCAAGTAAAATAGTTTCACTAATCGCATTTGCAGCAAAGTTAACATTTCTGTTGCGGAAGCAGAATGAGCAATCAAAAGCGATAAAAAAAAATTGTTAAGGCCCTCCCAGTCAGTTTGGCTGTAACGCCAAACTAAGTTTTTAGGAGGGGATCTCTGGTTGTAGATTGAGCTTACCCGGAAACTTGTGTTAACCAAACAAACAAACAAACAAAATATACATACACCATAACATTTTTTTTCTCTTTGCTTATAATAACATTTAATAGAAATAAATTTGAAATTAGAATTAAGAGAAAGGAAGGTTTACTTTTTATATTTTTTTTGTTTGTTAGTATCTACTGTTTAGTAATTACAAATTAACATTGACTACTATTTGATAATAATATAATATCTTATGTAAATTTATATTGTAATGTATTGTAATATGTACATTATAATATTGTAGGTAGTTGGTATTGGTTGGTACATATGTAGGTAAATATTGGTTGGCTTGACATGACATTGTCATTTCTTTTTATGAGCAAAGAGAATTCCTGCAATGAAACGACAATTCATCTTAGAAGATTGTTAATAGAAATATTTTTTGAATGGAAAAAGTATCGTATATACATTGATATACTCTTACTACTACATGTCTAAATATAATAAATTCAAATCATTATTTTGTTTTGTTTAAAAAAAAAACTAAAAACAATCATAATATAACCATTATCCATACTCTTTAAATGAATCATTATTTTGTTTTGTTTAAAAAAAAAACAATCATAATATAACCACCAGTATCTTTAGATTCTAATTCTATTTACATATATTTATTTGTTAAATGCTATCTCTTAGAATGGTAAAATCAAAGTATGTATATTACGGTCCAAAATGTCAATAAATAATCGAAATAACCACGTGACTACAAAATTTTCTTGCTAGCGCGCCCATATATACCTTTACAAAAATTTACTCAAATTGTAAAAAGTGTATAGTAATAAGAATTTATCATGTGCGAAGAAGACAAAAAATTAAAAAAAAAACGATTTGAAATGGAAACATACTAAAATCCAAGTAAATTGAATATTCATTTGGATACCCATACACATAATTTCAATTTTATTCATCCGTATACCTAATATCAAAGAACATATAATATAAGAGAGTCTTATATAAGAAGTCTCATCAGAACACTTCCATTTTTATATCTATGATGCGTACGGTCGAGGGAAAAAATAAAATAAGTAGGGTGAACATTTCAGATTTAGTTATTGAATTAAAATAAACTAAAATGAATTCTGAAAATAAGATTAATATTAAAAAACTTTCTTTAAAATTAATATTAAAAAATTTCTACAAATCAGGAATAAAATGTTGCATTCTGATTGCAAAAAATCTAAACGAGATAACATAGGACTCAGACTTTTTAAATTTCCTCCAGAAGATTCCATAACTGGTCAAATTTGGCACGAAAATTGTGGTATTTTAAATTCTGAGCTCGTATTTGAAAAAACATTTTTTATTTGTAATAACCAATTTAATCCAGGCGATATAGGTAAGTTAAGTAACCTTATTTTTGTAACACTTACTTTAATGAAGGCAGTATTAAACATGCTACATTCATTTATATGTAGGAAAGAATAAATTAAAATCCGACGCTATACAGAGGTACATATTTAGAAGAAAGTAATGAAAACATTAATTTTTTAAATATTTGCCCACCTAGGAAAAAAAACATTTAAGTAGCTGTGAAGATTTTGTAGACTCTGCCTGCAACAATTGTGAAAAATATGTAAAATCTAGAGATTACTACATGAAAAAATATAATTTAACTTTAAAAAGAACACTGCACTTTTAGCGAAAATAAAACTAATAAAAAATATTAAAAAGCCGATCTCAAATAAACATACAAAGAAAACTAAGACGATGATTAACAACATCAAAAACTCGATTATTTCCATTTCTTATATGAGTAATGAATCGAAAATATTTTGTAAACTTCTTCTCAAAGAAAAAAAAGCAAAAAAATATCCAGATAATGTTAAAATTTTAGCCCAAAATATATTTTATATTTTACAGTTTACATATTGTTTTCTAAGAAATAAATTGTCAAATTTACCACACATAAGCTCGCCACATAGATGGAGTCCAATAAAATCGCTTCAACCTGGCTTTAAAAATAGTGCTTTTGAGGAATTTAAAAAAAATGTAATTCCTTAAAAAAAATTGGCGAAAAAAAACGAAGTTCTGATATTTGACGAAATAGCTATTCGGACAGAACTCAGATATAACGAAAAATTAGATTTAATAGATGGATTTGAAAATGACGGTTTTTCCCGCAGTAAACATCATGGAAAACAAGTAATGGATTTTATGCTATGGGTTTAATTTCGAATTGGAAACTTGTGTTTTTTTTTTTTTGCTAAGGGAGGTGGGAATCTTCCAAAGACACCAAGAATGTCCCCCTTGGTAGTGTCAGATTCTTACTGACTAAACCCACCTCCTCCTTTAGCCAATATAGTGGGATGAAAGCCTTACCTGCGAACGCAGCATATTGGCTAGGGTGTAGGGATAGGAAATGGATACGGAAACATTGAATTGGGAGTGGGATTGTAAGGAAACAATGAATCCGCCTATTATTATTACTATTTTTCTAACAGTGACTAAAGCCGTCACAACAGTTACAACATGCAGTAGTAGTATATAGTGACTACATGAGGTAATTATTGAAGGCAACCCTGACTGTCACTGTAGCGGTTACTATTATTGGTATTAGTATTCTTATTAATATTATTATTATTTTACTATAGAGTCAGCGCCATCAACTATTAACTATTTTGTCACAAAAAATGGGCTCTCTGGTGAAATGCTTTTTAAAATTATTAAAGAAAATTTAGAAATATTACTTGGGACTGGTATAATAATACGTGTAATTCAAAGTTCCTCCAATAGAAAATGTTTTTCCATGTTAAATATTTCCCCAACAAACTCTTTTTTTGAATATAGGGAAAACAAAATACATTGCATGTACGACTTTCCACACTTAATAAAATCTCTTAGAAATTTCTTATTAAATTCCGATCTGAGAACTCTGATGGGATTGCCAGTTTTCATATTATTAGAGAACTATGAGAGTATCAATTAAATGGAAAAACAAAGATGTGTCCTAAGCTAACCAGGCAGCATATTAATCCAAATACTTTTGAAAAAATGTGAGCAAGACTGGCAAGACAAGCTCATAATAGCACCTATCAGATTGAAGATATACCTTATAGAGCTTGTGTTATAACAATTTAAATATAGAGATTTTTTGAAATTTGGGGAGCTGTAGCTCCTTAACGGGTGGGGCTACTGAAAAATTAATATTATCATAAAATTAATATTTTTATGACATCTATCAGTAGTTAAAGTTTCATGGCTCTATTTCAAAAAAATTGTGGAGATCTAAAAATTAGTTGTTCGGGAGCTATCCGAAGTTTTGCTCGGAACTCAACCAAAACAAATAGGGAACCTACAAATTGCTCCCAGAATATTTTGTGTAAACTTCAAGATTCTAGCTTTCTTAGTTTTTGAGTTAGCGCGCTGATGGACGGACGGACATGGGTTAATCGACTCAGAATTTGATTCTGATCCGATCCATACCTTTGATATATCTAGCACGCTTATTTCGAGGTGTTACAAACGGAGGAGTAATTTTATTATACCCGATACTTATCGTACGGGTATAAAAACGTAGAATAAATAAAGAAAAATCTATCTCAAGAAGACAAAAAAAGCTTTTTCATTGATCCAATGACTCCTCCAATAGTTAGAATAACTGAGATTGAGAAATGATGATTGAGAGATGGATTGAGAAATAGTATATATACATATATATACATATATATATATAGTATGATAGTATATACGCTCTCTCACGTTTTCGTGAACACAGAATATATAATAAGTTGAGATTATACTTGTCCTATTTTTAAGACCAGAATGATAATTGTTATGATGGAATAGCTCAAACAAACATCAAAGTACTTATCAACCAGGAAGGACTACCGACTGACTATCAAGAATTGAGTAATCCATATAAACAGTATCATGAAAGTATAGGTATTTCTAATGAAGAGGTTACTAAAGATTTAACTTCATACAGGTCACACTTCATACATAATAAGTACAGAGAACATCTGCAAAAAATCAGAGAATCTTGGAGAAATTATATGATAAGTAATCCATAATGATTAATAATACAAGTTTTATGAATACAGAATCAAACAAATATAGGAGCCTTAAATATTTTATACTTAAAAATTTGTAGCATAAGACATAAAAAATTACTGGGACTTGAAGCATTAAGTCATAGTTATAAAGATATTGATATCGTTGTTCTTGATATTGATATTGATATCGTTGTCCACGGAAGTGTGGATTTTTGAAAATGCATATAATGTTAATGCATGTATGTTATGCACATATAACATACAAAACTTTAATGCAATATTTAACTGTAGAAATGAAAGAAGAGGAGGTGGAACTGCAATCTTTGTCAATAATAAGTTTAAATATAATGAAGTTGAAAAAGATGAAAACTATTATAGCTTCACTGTTATTGAAATGTTAAATATGCAACTTAAACTAAAAATAGGTACTTTCCATAAAGCTCCTAATGAAAATAGCACTTTATTTATCATAATACATAATTTATCATATAAACATTTCCGGCTATAACATCATAAATAAAACTTATAGTACAAGACAAACAGCAACAACTCATACGATAATTGATCATATTATATCAAATATAGAGGATCAACATAAAATTTCATATAAAATTGAAGATAATGAAATATCTAACCATAAGAGTGCCCTAGTGCGTATTCAAATGATAAAAACTTCATTAAAACCTTATTTAAAGCTTTCACATACTAGAACAGACTATTATAAATTGCGTGATAGAGTAGCTAATAAACTAACTGAGAAACACATTACTGAAGTTGATGAACTTGTTGGAATCATATAAAAAGCAAAACAATGCAGTTCAGTAACATATGGAATAAGATCAAGATAATCTATTCTTGACATATTAAAAATTAGACACTCGTTATACAAAGCGCACAAAAAAGATCCACATAACATGGTTAAAAAAGAAAAATACTTAAAATACAAAAATAAAGATAAAAAATGTCATCCTGGAAGCTAAGAGTAGTCACATTAACAACTGCATTGAAAAAGCAGGAAATGATAACAGAAAACTATGGAAAGTTGTAAATTGCACAATAAAAAATAAAGAAGATGAAAAGAACGACTATATTGGTAATCTGATTAAAGAAAATGGAGAAATTACCACAAGTTATATTGAAACTGCTAATACTCTAAACAAATATTTTAATGAAATAGGAGAAAACATCATAAAAGAGAATAGATCTAGCACAGTGCTAAATACAATGCGCAATTCTATAAATTTAAGATCAGTATATTTAACGCCAGTGGCAGAACTTGAAACTGTTACAATTGTTATGAATCCTCATAGAAATTCTGCTCCATGGGCTGATAAAATTACTGTAAAAGATCTACAAGAATTGATACATATTATCAAGAATATTCTATGCTCCATGGACTGATAAAATTACTGTAAAAGATCTACAAGAATTGGTACATATTATCAAGAATATTCTATGTAAAATGGTAAACTTATGCCTTGCAAATGGAATTTATCTAGAGTGCTTAAAACAGGCCGTCATTATGTCAATTCACAAAGGTGGACAAAAAATGGATTGTGGAAATTATAGGCCTATATCGCTGTTAAATTCAATCAGGAAAATATATGAAACAGTTATCGATACAAGAATAAGATCATTTATTAAGCAAACTATTGGCTTCGATTCGAATCAATATGGATTTATAGAAGGAAGTGGTACAGATTCTGCTGTGTTGGTTACAATAGACCAAATTCATGACGCATTAGATGAAGGGTACTATATTATTGCAGCAATGTTTATTGATCTAAGTAAAGCATTTTATGTTGTCAATCATGGCAAGCTATTAGATTTTCTTGAAAACTTTAGAATTAGAGGTATTAGCAAATAGCTTATTTAAGAGCTATTTGTCAAATAGAACTCATTGTGTGCGAATTGAAAAAACTGTAAGCTCTGAAAAATTTTTAATCAATATCAGAGATAAGTAGGATTATTATTACAAAAATGGAATTATAAAAATTAGAATAAGAAAAAGAAGAAAAAATTATTTTAAATGTTAGATAAAAGTTAAGAACACAAAGTATACAAATATGAATATATAATTCGATTAAGAAAAAATTTAAAGATTAGATATAAGTTGAAGATTATGAAGTAAAAAAAATATATATATATATTTTATCATTAATAGATATAAGTTTAAATCTTAATAATATGACAATATATAATAATGACAATTTATGACAAAACAAACATATTGACACTCTGGTCTTTGAACATATTTGATATTTACGCGGTACGAAGTTAAAAAGTTTAGTACATGTTATTTACAGTTTTTTTCTCTTCTATTTTTTTGCATTTAATATAATAAATAATTTAAATTTAATTACCTTAATAATTTATTTGCGTTACATATAATAATTACATTTATTTCATACAATAATTACTTTTCTTTGATAAAAATTAATGAAAACTATGTATGTACATACATGTGTACAATATATACATACATTTGGTTTAAGTAATGTAGAATTACAAAAACGAAACCACAAAAACTAGGATAAAGATTTAGAACTATAGAAAAATTTAATTATTAGATTAATAAAAAAAAAATTTTGTTTAGGTTAAGTAATTAAATAAAATAATGAAATTAGTTAAAAATAATAAACCAACCTAAAAAATTAAACGGTTAATATAAACAAACCCAAACCCATCAAACAAAAACTTTCTAACCGAATAAATATAATTGTAATAAATAAAAATAATATTCAAAATAAAAATAGCTAAATCAAACAAAATAAACTATAAATAATAATAATAATAATAAAGCTAATAATAATAAAAACACAAAATATTTTCTTGTAACAATCTGAACCATTAAAAAATAATCCTACAAAAACATCTTAAAACTTACTTCACACCTCATAGTAGTAAAATAAAAATACAATCAATAATCCTGGCCATACTTTAATACATACTTTAAAATAATAATAATAATAATAGGAATAATAATACCAATAATAATAATAATAGCTGCTACAGTGAGATTGGGGGTTGCCTTTAATAATTATCTTATGCAGTAAGGTGTTATTACTACTGCTTGTTGTAACTGTTGTAACGGCTATAGTCACTGTTAGCCAAATAGTAATAATAATAGGCGAATTCATTGTTTCCTTACAGTCCCACTCCCAATTTAATATTTCCGTATCCATTTCCTATCCTTTCCTATCACTACTCCCTAGCCAATATACTGCGTTCGCAGGTAAGCGTTTCATCCCATTATATTGGCTAAAGGGGGAAATGGGAAAGTAAAAATCTAACACTACCAAGGGGCAATTCTTGTTGTCTTTGGAAGATTCCCACCTCCCTTAGAGAAAAAATATATATATATTAAATTTGCTAATTTTACTGCAAAATTTATATAAAGATGAACCACCAATGCAAGGAAAAGGTCCAGTTTTAGGCGCAATTAAAAACTCTATTTTTTTTAGATTTCTGAATTTTATAATTTATTTTTTCCTTCTTTAAAAATATTTGCGAATTGACATGTTTTACACTCGAACGTTAATCAACGATAAAAATAAAATTTTAAAACAATCTAACATTAAACTTACCTTTACAACTTGTTTAAACTATAACCGTTCGAGGTCAATGACTTTTGTTTAAAATTCAAATCATTTCAAAGTATATAATGCAAAGTACGTAAGAAAAAAAAGTTGTAATTAATAGCATCTGTTTTAACAGTTTACATTCTTATATACAATTATTTAAAGTTCCAAATTCAAATTTAAGTTTACAGAAATAATTAACATTATGCTCTATAATAATATTCTATGATCATGGACCAGAGCCATCTATCAGATTTAATGTAAATATAATTTAATAATTGATTTCTATAATTCAATTTTAATATTCAAATAAGTGAAAAATAGATAATAAAATATTATTGAATAAAAAGTCATCAATTTGAATTGATATGTGACATAATAATATCTGTCACATGCATTTAAGGTATGTAAATATACAATTACAACTAAATAGTAAATTGGTAACAATTATTAAATAATAATTAAATAATTATTGGTGGTGTGAGATGACGATCAAAGCTGACCCAAGACGTTGACCATGGTGACTCGGTGGTGATTGAGTTACCAAATTTCAGATAAGTATAAATTTAAATATTTTGTTGATGTGTTTCTTTGTGTTTCTTTATTTTTAATTGTAGGTGGATCCATCATGTGATGTTGAAGACGGAACATTTCCCCTCTCCCCTATTACGTAGAAATATCTAAAATCAATTCAGGTTTTCCTTTAAACTAAAAAACAAAAAACAAAATTTTCTTAAACTTATTGTGCCATTTGGTTTTTAGGTTGTGTTGAAATTGTTATCATCTTTGAAACGAAAACATCTATACCGGAACTATCATTGACATCGAAGATAGAGAATAGTGCCTCTTACTCACTATCTGGAAGGACCTATTCAAATAACTAGTAACACATTGGTGAGAAATTGTTAATATGATATTAATTTTTGTTTTTAAGGAATGTTACGAATTTAATCTAATCTTTTTTTTAAAGTGTGTTACGAATTTAGAATTGTGTGTATGAATTGTATATAGGAAAAAAAACGAATTTGATAGTTTTATAAGTGTGCTATAGAATTGTATGTGATTTTGAATGTTTGATTATATGGATGATTTAGTGTGATTTTGATTTAGAATCGGTTTGATTTTGCGAATTATGATCAGTTTGGTCAAGCGGTTGGTTTCCGATTGGAAGAACACATAATTTGGAAATGGGTCGTTTGAAGATTGAATTTTTGTCCGAACGGTCACTTCTCTTACTAATTCATCAGAGCTAGAATGAGTATCTACAACTCTAGCGAGAAGCCATTTACTCGGTGGAAGATTTTCGTTCTTTACTACGACGAAATCATTTATCTTTAAATTTTCGCATGTTCGGTTCCATTTAGGACGTTGTTGTAAACGGCTCAAATATTCGGTATTCCATCGTCTCCAAAAACTCTGTAGGATGTTGCCAACGATCCAGTCTACTCACATTCAAGTCCAAAACACATTGTTGGGGTGTAGATAACAAGCTATCACCAATTAAAAAATGCGCTAGGGTTAGCAATAATGAATTTTGAGGATTACTTGTTATTTCACAAAGTGGCCTTGAATTTAAGCATGCTTCGATTTGTGTTAATACCGTGACGAACTCCTCGTATGTTAGTATTATATTATTTAACAATCTTTTTAAGTGATGTTTAGTTGAACGAACTCCAGCTTCCCATAAACCGCCGAAGTGTGGTGAATCAGAAGGATTGAAGTGAAAATTAACTCCGACATTTTCCGTGAATTCAGTAACTTCCATTTTTATATCTCCATAAAATGTGTTTGATTTTTTAATATTTTATGCGCACCTACAAAATTAGTACCGCAATCACAATATAGATCGGTACAGAATCTACGACGAGAACAAAATCTTCGATAGGCAGCTATAAATCCCTCTGCTAACATATCTGTTACTAATTCCAGGTGAATAGCTTTGACCGACATACAAATGAAAAGGACTACATATGACTTATACCGTTTAGCGTCTCTTCCTTTGTGGGTTTTCAACTCGAATGGGCCACAATAATCTAAATCAGAATGTAGGAATGGTGTGGCCATCTGTAATCGCCTTTTTGATAGCTCGCCCATTAGTTGAGTTCGTGTTTCAACCCTTTGTTTAAAGCACGGAATGCATTTATATATTTGAAAATGGATCGTATTCCGAGCATTAATAATCCAAAATTGTTTTCTTAATATGGACATCATCAGTTGTGGTCCACCATGTAGACACTCTTTATCTTTATCTTTGTTGATATCTTTGTCGCATAAAATGATTGGATGTTTTTCTGAATACGGAAGTACTGAAAACTTAAAACGACCCCCCACTCGTAAGATACCTTCTTGATCTAAAAGCGGCTTTAATTTTATTAAAGTGCCCTTTTTTAAATTATCATTTCGTTTACACATAGCTATATCTCTTGCAAATGTCCTTTGTTGGGCCCGCTTTATTAAATGTTTGAACGCATGTTTAATCTCATTTGATTTTAAATAGTTGGTTTCTCTCCTATCTTTCTACCTGAGTTTACAATTTGCGATGAATCGGTGACAGTATGTAAGCACGAGAATTAATCTTGGCTATGACGAAAATTGGTTCTCGATTATATCGTTATTCAATGTTGGTAATGCAAGGTTGGCCTGAAGCTTTCTTTATTCAAGGCTGGTTTGGGTTTTCCTCTTATTTGGCCAATGTGTGTATGATTTCATTAGCCAGTCTGGACAATGCCACCAACCAACCACCCTAAGTGATGGTTTTCAAGTTCAGATGGACATAAACCTCTTGACGCGACGTCTGCGGGATTTTGTTTTGTCGATACATGATTCTAAATATTTTAACCAACCAGCTCGTGAATGTGTGAAACCCTGTTGGCGACGAACGTTGTCCATTTTGTTGGATGATTTTCAAGCCATGCGAGTACAATTTCTGAATCTATCCATCCATATAATTTTATTGGTTGTGGTATTCGTAGATCTTGTAGAGTACACTTTAAGAGTTTGGCTCCTAACACAGCAGCACATAATTCAAGCCGCGACAACGATATGGTCTTTATTGGTGCAACCTTTGTCTTGGAAATGATAATCAATGTAGATCTTGTGCCATTCGATTCTGTCGTACTTATATACATACACGACAGGTGCGTAACCCTTTGTAGAAGCGTCTGAAAAAACATGTAACTCAATAGCTGTATCTTTTTGGGAATATCCGATCCATCTTTTAATGGAAATTCTCTTAATTTTCTCTAAATTTTGAAAGTATTTAATCCCTGCGCTTCTTAAATCAGCTGTTACTTCATCATCCCATTGTAGCCCTGATAGCCATAACCTTTGCATGATAATTTTAGCCGATATGATAATTGGGGCTAACCATCCCATAGGCTCAAATAACTTTGCTATTTGTGATAATATTGTAGTATATCTTGACTTGCTCACAAAATAATTTCCATAACTGTAGATTCAACATTACCAAAATAATTTTAAATGAAATATCATAAAATTGCTGACCTAACATTTTGTTTTGTCACACTTACTATTGCAAACATCTGTTTATTTTTGTATCGTACAATAATCAAGTACATTTATTTACATACAATATATTCAATAAAGAAGAAAATCAAATTACATCTTTCGGGAATGAATCTTTCGTTAGGATTTGTGAATGATTCATTTTTGTATGCAATTATATTTTTGGTAATATTTTGGATAATTATCACATATGGAAATTGTATTGTAGAAAGGTACTAGGTCAATATATTATATTGCATTTTTGTCCCAAATAATTTCTATGTAACAAAGCAATAAATTGTTATAATTTATTGACTTTAATCATTTTAGTATTAAGATAATGTAAATTAAAATAGTATAAAATAGTAAGACTTTTGGTCACAGGAACTTCTTCATGGTTGATGGAATAACCACAGGAATCATTCTTTGGATTCCAATGTATACCCAAAGTTCGAGTAGTCTCTGCGTCATTATTTTTATCTGGAAGTAATTTTTCGCAATCTTCTAGTGGCAATTATTGCAATAATTTGTTACTATTAGACATCCATTTTCGTAGTGAGAATCCTGCCGATCTTGTGGCGTTTATGATCTGCTGTTGAGCCTGTAATGCTGTTTCAACGTCATTTGCTCCCGACAACAGATCATCGACGTAAAAGTCATTGTTTATGATTCTGCATCCTACAGGAAAATAATCCATTTCATCATGTGCCAGTTTTTTTAGAGTTTTCACTGCTAAGTATGGTGCACTTTTTGTTCCAAATGTGACTGTCAATAATTTGTATTCTAGAATTGGAAGGGATGAATCTTCCCTCCACACTATTCTCTGATACTCCGTGTGCACATTTTTTATCCATATTTGACGATATATCTTTTCGATGTCGGCCGTGAAAGCAACTCGATGTTTTCGTCATCTGATCTATATCGTCAACAACTAATCTTGAATCGTTGGTCCTTTTAACAACATGTCATTTAAGGACTTGCCACTTTTTGTCGCTTTAGAAGCATCGAATACAACTCGAGGTTTTGTTGTGGTACTCGCCTCTTTAATAACGCCACGATGAGGCAGGTAGCTGGTTTTATACCACAAGATCTCTGCCCCACTGTTTTGAAAGAGTTCTTCTGGATCAACTAGACTCATGTGACCCAATGTTTTGTACTCATTGATACATTTAATATATTCTGTTTTCAATTCTACATTATTTTTAAAACCCTTTTCTAATTGGTATAGCCTTTTCTGTTATGAATGAAGCCTGTGATCCTTGATCTATCAGGGCTCTCTACACCTTCTTCACCGGTTGGGCTTAGAATTTTTAATAATGCTGTTGCAAGTAGAATTTGATGAGTTCGACTTTTATATCCAAATGAATTATTGTCATTTGTAGGATTGTGATGAACTGACGGTATAAATACTGGACTATCAACATTTAATATGTGGTTTGTCGATATAAATGTGTCATTTTGACGTGATGTGGAAGGAGTGGAGACTGCTCTGATGCCACCATTGCAGAAATTTAAACATAGTCGTTTTTCTCGTACAATTTCTGACCGTTTTGATGGATTTAATGCTAAAAAATTTTGACATCTTCTTATAACATGGTGGCCATCGCACAACGAGTACATCGAATTTGTTTCCAAATGTGAAATTGTTGACTGTTTGTGTAACTTTGGTAGTTCTGTTTGTATTCTGCTTTTATTGGTCCTTTTGAATTTACAGCTTCCAACGCCCTAAATCAGACTTCTAAAAATTCCTTTAACGTCTTAAGGTTGGTAGTAGTTTTAGTTTTGCTTATTTCTTGTTTCCATAACTGATGAGCTGCTTGCGGCAATCTTTGGGTGATGATAAACGTGATTATTGGATCCCATGTTTCTGTGTTTATATCTAAATTATTTAAAGCTGGTAAGTATTCAAATGTTGTATCCAACAACCCCTTAATGCCCTATGCACTCTCATTGATGGTCGTGTTGAGGTTTGAAAGCCTCTTCAATTGATTATTGACGAGCATCCTCTTATTATCATATCTCTCCATCAACAATTCCTATCCAGCCGAATAATTCCTTTCGATAACATGAAAATGACGAAGTAATTTCTCAGGTTCACCGATTAGCTGTACTTTCAGATATTGGAGTTTTTGTACGTACGATAAAGATTCATTATTATGTATTATTGTTGTAAATAGATCATGGAAAATTGACCATTTCGTGTAGTTTCCGCCAAATTTTTCAAAGGAAATTTATGGAAGTTGAATTCCGCTATCAATGTATTTCCGATTCTCCTTTGATATGTCACTGAAGTGACCACAGCATCTCTCTTCACTTGGTATTTCTCCAACATGGCATGATAAATTGCTGTCAAAAAAAACTCTGTGTCTCCGCATGCACGTCATTCTCAATATATTCATGGTTAATTTCTAGTTCTTTGTTCTATTCTTTTTGCGTCGGCCATTTTTTATAATGTATTTGAATATAATAGTAAATATAATAGAATATAATAACATAATAAATATAATAGATTTTAACTTAATAATGTATTTGTATAATGTAATGAATTTAAATTATAATTGATTTTTTTTTATTTTTATAATTTTATTGGTAATTTGATATAATATCTTTTAGCTTAATAATTTAATATAGTCAAAATGAAAATTTCTAATGTTTAATACAAAAAAATTTTTTTTCTTTTAGAACTGAGAATTCAACAACACACTTACCAACCTGACCTGATGCTGCCCTTTGCTGTTCGCGAGACCATTTGTTATACCGCGCGCGCTTTTTTTGTTTTATTATATTAATTTATATTATGTTTAAAATCTAGTTTGTATATTATTACTTATTAATAATTATTATTATATATTATTATTATGTAAGTTTATAAGTTCACAAATAGTTTTAATTAAAAGTAATTTTTTATTAATCACACACTCCCTTTTTTTTGATTAAAAATTTTTTTCCAATTTTAAACAAATTTTCATTCCTATTCAAATAAAGGTTAATTTTTTTTTTTAAATCAGAAACACTTAAAATCATAGGTTTTTTTTTTTACTTTTTATTTTAAAATATTCTGTGATGGAAATTTTGAAATCACCAGTTTTCTTTATTTTATTTTAAACGCTATTCTGTGTTAGAATATACGGTTTTAAAATCACAAGGTTTTTTTATTTTAAACGTTATTCTGTGTTAGAATAGACGGTTTAAAATATCACACTCTTTAACTTAAATCCCAAGTTTTTTTTTCTTTCTATTTTAAACGTTATTCTGTGTTAGACGGTTTAAAATATCACACTTTGACGGTTAAAAATATCACACTTTGAAATATCACATTCACAATATTCACTATATTCAGAAATCCGGTTCGAAGGACCAAATGTTTTTAGGCGCAATTAAAAACTCTATTTTATTTTGATTTAAGAATTTTATAATTTATTTTTTCCTTCTTTAAAAATATTTGCGAATTTACACGTTTTACACTCGAACGTTAATCAACTATAAAATTAAAATTCTAAAACAATCTAACATTCAACTTATCTGTACAACTTGTTTAAACTATAACCGTTCCATGTCAATGACTTTTGTTTAAAATTCAAATCATTTCAAAGTATATAATACAAAGTACATAAGAAAAAAAAGTTATAATTAATAGCATCTGTTTTAACAGTTTACATTCTTATATACAATTATTTAAAGTTCCAAATTCAAATTTAAGTTTACAGAAATAATTAACATTATGCTCTATTATAATATTCTATAGTCATGGATCAGAGCCATCTATTAGATTTAATGTAAATATAATTTAATAATTAATTTCTATAATTCAATTTTAATATTCAAATAAGTGAAACAATAGAAAATGAAATATTATTGAATGCAAAGTCATCAATGTGAATTGATATGTGACATAATAATATCTGTCACATGCATTTAAGGTATGTAAATATACAATTACAACTAAATAGTAAATTTGTAATAATTATTAAATAATAATTAAATAATTATTGGTGGTGTGAGATGACGATCAAAGCTGACCCAAGACGCTGACCATGGTGATTCGGTAGTGATTGAATTCCCAAATTTCAGATAAGTATAAATTTAAATATTTTGTTGATGTGTTTCTTTATTTTTAATTGTAGGTGGATCCATCATGTGATGTTGAAGACGGAACAGGTCCCAACACAAAAAAAAAATTAAATTAGTAAAAGAATTTATTTAATATGAATTTTTTGCCAAATTTCATTATGCCAAAATTAGTTTTCATAGAAGATTTTTGCAACAGCAAAATATAAAGAGTGATAAAATAACTCGCTTAAAACTTTCTATACAGAGTGAGTGATTTATTGTTTACATAAACATTATTATTATGTGTATGTGACTATTAGAGATATGTATATTGTAATGTAGATTGTACATTAATTTATTAAATAAAAAAAATAGACAAAAGTAAATGATTAAATTTAAAAAAAAATTGACAAAAGTAAAAGTACTTAGGTATATAAATTATTATATATTAATATTACTAATGTTATTAATATTACTAATATTATTAATATTATTATATATTAGGGCCTCGGTGGCCTAGTGGGTAAGAGCGTATAAAATACGCTGTAAACACCGAAGAAGTGTGGGTTCGAATCCCACATACGTGAGAGAAATACAGAGAAATGCATTAAAAAAAAAAAATTATATATTATATTATTCTATTGCTCACATTATTCTAATGTGCTCGTCTTGTAATTATGTTCTTTACTTCTTTGATAAAAGCATCAAACCACTGCTGGTTATATACCAGGCAATCTTGTAGAAAATTTTAATCGAAGTTTGAACACCCGATAATAATGTTCGTAAAATAATATTTCTTTATTTTCTAGCATTCTTTTTCTTTTTCTTTTGTTTTTATTCAGTTCTTATAAAAATTATAAATATGACTTCGATTTTTATTTTTTAGGTTAGTGCCTTTAAACACTTTAATCTAAGTGGGTGTGATTTTAAATCTAATTTTTCAATTTCAGTAGAGTTTTTTTAAAACTCAATTTTGAGCATGGAAATGATTAAATTTTTTAAAATGATTTTCACAGTTAATAGAAAATATTCCCAATTTTATAAAAATAATATCATTTATTATTTTCTACTGCAGAACAATAAGATCCTTCAAATTTAAGTTGAAAAATTCTAACAAATTCTATAAATAAAATAAAATATGACAAATATTGAATATACATTAAAATTTAAATTATAATATTTTAAGTGATGAGAGAGAGAAAATAAAAACAAAATCAGAAAGAAAAAATTTCTTATGTGGGTCGTCCGACAATCGTCATATCACGAGTTCACGAGTTCAGTCTCATGTCATACAAATTTTGAAAACAAATATTTTCAAAATTTGTATGAGATGAGACTTCTTATAATTATATGTTCTTTGCTAATATATTATACTTGCACACAAACGCATTCATTTTGGTACCCATGGCCATAACCCAAATTATAAAAATATATACATACATTAATTTTTTTTCTATGTTATACCCTATTACAGTGGATGTGAAACTAAGAAAAATAGAATGTATGTACCCACTTACTTTTACAAATAGAGTTTTTTGTTGTAGAAAATGCATTAGGATTAGTAAAAAAGAGTGCAACGGTGCAACTCAACATGTAGTTTAAAAATGTGAATGTAATTATTAACCATTATTTAACTGCATGTTAATATTCACATAAATACATATTATAGAATTAGTAACAAGATGGAAGTTTGACATTTTTATGTAAAATGAATTGTTTAATAGTGAAATTTCACTTTCTCGTCCAAATTGGTCTTTCATTTTAATAGCTTACCACATAACACGAAAAACTTAATTCTATTTTAATATACTTTTTTAACTTATGTTTAAATACCAAATTTTAATATAATTAAAATTTACATGTAACTACATAATATAATGTTAAATTTTAAATCTGTTTTTTTTTTTAAAAAAATTGAAGTAAATCTAATATTAAATAAATAAATAAAAAAACGAGGAAGAATACAGTTGCCTTTGTCAACTCTTAGATACCCGTACGAACCGTTAGTATGTTCACAGCCTGTCACTCTGCTTACAATATTATTTTTTTAATATTTTAGTATTTTAAACTAATTTGGGTGAATTTTATAATTTCTAGAAGTATGGGTTGTACATATATTCAAACTATATATTTATACATTCTTCAAAAGCAGATTCTAACCTTCCACATAACGATTATCAATCCAAAACTTTGTCAAATATTCTATAGTACCATTTAATACTAAGCGGTAAATGTATATTAAATTTACTTAGTACAAAATAGTAAATATAATTTTAAATATTATCATAATATTTAATCTGTAAATGACAGACATTTAAAACTCTTTTACTCAATAATTTACCAACCAACTTTCATTTTTTTCTTTTCAAATGATAACTATTCAGTACAGCCATCTTACAAGATTAATATTTTTCCAAAATTTTCTGATTTTCATTAATAATTTTCCATTTTTATAAAAATCCCATGTAAAGTGTATACATATGTATCATATAGTATGTATAATCTATACCGATAATATACATATTCAAAAACGACGCTCTTTTATTCCGTTGAATTTTTGTTTTATTTTTCTTTTTGATTAAAAATTTTAAAATATTGGTTGTATGGTAGGAGTAAGAATTTCACAATATAACTGAATATAAACATTACAATTTTAGTTTATTGTTTAGTACAGCGGTAGAGTGTGGGGTTATTAATAGTTGCTTTTTGATTTTGCAAGTTCGATTCACTTCTGTTTTTTTTTTTTGTTTTTTTTTTTATATTTTAAACGAAATAAATTCTTACATATCATAATATCATCATAATATTTAATCTGTATTGATAGACATTTAAAACCCTTTTACTCAATGATTTACCATCTTAGGCTTCTTATAATATATACATATATAATAGGTATATATTGAGTTTCCAATACTCAATAAATCAAGGGCAACTTCTAAAAGACAATAATAATCGTGTTTTTACAAAAAATATCATTTGCAAAGAAATTTTAAATTCATAAAGGCTTTAATTATTGAAAATTGTATTTTTACATTTTAAATAAAATCATAAAGAAACTATACTGTATATATTGTATTGTAATTGCTAATTAAAACACCTCGAATTTCTAGGGGCGGGCGAATACTAGTATTATATTAATGCGTGCATAGTATATTTATATTGTTATAAGTATATCGCCATACATTGCAATATTTCTTTAAAAATATTTCCATTCATAAAATAATTTCTTATAAGTACAATCCAATTATAATATCATATAAATAAAAATTCTTCAAGCAACCATTATGTTGTTTATTTATTTACATTTTTTTGTACTACGCATTATATCCTCAACAATTTCAAATTATCGAGTAAAACAAAATGCAAAAAATTCGTTAAAGAAATTTGTTAGAAAATTTGAAAAAATCAAGTAACACTTTCGTCAATTATAAAATAACCCTATATTATTAAAAAAAGTTGTTAACAGAAATAAGAGTATGTTGCAGCTTTAATTTTTATGTATTACTTCAAAAAAATTTCAACAGGTATTCAAGTTGTAGTTTAAAAATAGGAAATTTTCAGTTTTTGACCCCTTACAACTCCTAAACGGGGAGTGGTACAAAAAAAATTTCTGAAATGACTCATACTTCTAAAAATGACTCATACTCAAAGATCTAACTTCTGTCAAAATTTCAAGTTTCCAACTTAAACCGTTTAGAAGATAGAAGAGTTAAAGAATTTTGAAATAATTCAGTTTCGTATAACAGTAAATTAAGACACCGTATAGCACAAGTATATATTTATGTTTGTAAAGCTCATAATATCACCTATCGTTTGGAATTTTCAGATTGAAAATATACCTTATAGAACCTGTGTTATAACAATTTAAATAAAGAGATTTTTGGGGGCTTTGGGGGCTGTAGCTCCTTAACGGGTGGGGCTACAGAAAAGTTAATATTAACATACAATTAATATTTTTATGATATCTATCAGCAGTTAAAATTTCATGGCTCTATTTCAAAAAAATTGTGAAGATCTAAAAGTTAGTTGTTCGAGAGCTACCCGAAGTTTTGGTCGGAACTCTACCAAAAATAATAGGGAACCTACAAATTGCTCCCAGTATATTTTGTGAAAATTTCAAGATTCTAGCTTTCTTAGTTTTTGAATTAGCGTGCTGACGGACGGACGGACATGGCTTAATCGACTCAGAATTTGATTCTGATCCGATCCATACCTTTGAAGGTATATCTAGCTCGTTTATTTCGAGGTGTTACAAACGGAGGAGTAATTTTATTATACCCGATCCTATCGTACGGGTATAAAAATGACAAATTCATATTGTAATGTATATATGTATGTTTGTATAAGAGAAAAACAGGCAAAAAATATTCAAACGCTCGCAATACGCCCATTTTAATATTTCAATCAAAGATTATCTACTATAAGAAAATATACGGTCCCAGCATGTGACCGAATTTTTTTTTGCTGCTCGAAAAAACAAAATACAAAATTTAAATTTTATTATTTAAAAATGATTGGGTCCGGATTAACAATACCATATACAGTATTTAAAAAAACTTTTGGCCTTTTCACTAGTGTATTCATAATACAATACGTATATATGCATACTCATATCATATAAATAAGTTCTTTACGCAACTGTTATATTTGTTATTTGTTAAATTTTTGTCTATTACTCATCACATCATCCTCAACAATTTTTATTATTGATAGATGCAAAAGCACAAAAAAAAATAAAAAAAATAAAAAAAACTCATAAATTCAGAAATTTTGTATGAAAAATGTGGCGATGAAAAAGTTAGTTGTTCGAGAGCTATCCCACTACTTAATCGTCTACTTCTCCGATTCTAATCCGATCCATACTTTTGAGTCTATATCTAGCTTGCTTATTTCGAGCTGTTACAAACGGAGGAGCAATTTTAATATACCCGATACTTATAGTACGCGGGTATAATAAATTATATTCAAAAAATTATACCACAAATTCTAGTGGGAAATTTTTCTATACGCAAATTTTAACGACAGGAAATTTATTAAGCTTTACAGATCAAACATCAAACAATAACCAAAACCAAAAATTTGGACCCATCTTATTCTCAAAACGCAGAGAATTTGAAACATGCAATTTTTAAATATGTACGATTTTTAGAATTACGGACAAATTACCTCAGAGAAACGCGGCAACGATGGATGAAAAAATGAATAAATGCTATTTTTAAACACCTATAAAAAAGTAAAAGGTAAAAAAAGTAAAGGTAAGTTCTAAAAATTAAAACTCAAACAATATATTTTTTATATATTTTCATAAATATACCGGTACCTTTAAAACGGTAAACCGATATAATTACCGGTAAACTTTATCCTTTTTAATATCGTATATAAACAACAATAAAAACAATTTTTTAGTTTCCTATTTAATAACCAAACTATTTTATATTTTTCATCAACTTTTTTCCTTCATATTTTAAGAAGGAAAATTTTGCGACCTTTCAGATAAGTGTAAAATGTTGTCAACAGATCTGTTAAATCAAGAGATATAATAAAAAATATGCAACATAAAATTAAACTTTTATGGGCAACTATATTCAAATATATGTATATCTATTATATTTATAAAGCAGAAAGTGTGTTTGTTTGTTAATTATGCATTCCTACACAATGTATTCTATTGCAATCCAATGTTCCTCTCCTATTGTAGGAATGTTCCTCTAAAGCAGGTACAGTTTAAACTATGCAGAAACGTAATTCCCTATCAAAGCAGTTCACTTGATGGAATACTGCTTAACCCATTCCGGTAAGCTTTTCTATCAAAAAAAATTATTCTTGTGGAATCGATTAAATTTTGCAAGGTGTTTAATGGTTTTAAAGAACAAATTTGACAAATTTTTGGAAAGTTTCGTTAGCCATGGTACACCGACCTTTCATGAAAAAAAAATTCCGAATCGTATCCAGTTTTTCAGTCTGCATTAATGGCTTTGAAACAAGTGTGATGATTTTTGTAAAGTTCCGATGCAGTACTACGACAATTTAAAGAAACTTTTCTTTTTCATTATCGCGTCCTCATCTTATCACTTCCAGCTCTATTCTTTTAGCAATAGTTAAAACAATTTGCGAAGTTATTCACATTGATGGAATTTAATTTTTTTTTAAGTTTTGATTTTAACCCATCAAGTATTCATGAGGGATCATTTATTAATTTATGTTTCACTATTTCCGGCAAAGATTATATGACATTAAGATTATAACTAGATTTACTTAATTCAAATATATTACAGATTTGGTTGTAAATAAGTGCATAAAACCATAAAAAAACTAATAGATTAATGATTTATTATTAATTATTAATAGCTTTAACGAATTGATACATAGAGATAAAAATGCAGGATTTGAGCACTACAGATTACGAAGAGCAAAAAATATTTTTGAATCGACTCAATACTAACCTCTAACAAAAGGGTTACGAGTTAATTCTAACTGAACATGAGATACAAATAGTGACTTAATCGTATACTGCTGTTTAACCGTTAATTATTCATCAAAAATAACGTCTACATTTTTGAATTGACTAATAACTATAAATTGTCAAAACAGAAGTAAAACAAAGAAAATAGGTAACCAATCCATATTTATCAATGTTTAGAAACAAATTTATTGAACTAATACCAATTAATGAAAAATTCTACATCTTTTTGCAACAAGGTACAATCCTCTAGTTAGTTGATTGTTTTATAGATTTTCATATCATCTGCATAAATCAGAATGTTAGACTTGTTAATAATTGATGTAGCATCGTTAAAGAATAAAAACAAAGAATAAAAAGAAAAGGCCGAGATGAATTTTCTATGGAACAACAGAGTTAACAATATATGTACTAAAAACAAATGATGTAAAAAGAACGCTGTAACTTCTGTCTGTCAAAGAAGATTCTATCTAATTGATTTGCAATTATATCCAATACGAAATTTCATTAATTTGAATAAAATGGTACTGTCTGGTAAGATATATTAAATGCTTCACTAAGTTCAGTATATATAACATCAGATTGCAAACCAGCTTGCATAGTATTTAAAAATATAAAACATGATTGCATCAAATTGGTTAGTGTAGATCTTTTCATCATAAATCCATGCTGTTTAGTTAATAATAAACTAGAACAATATTCATAAATTGAATTAGAAACTATAAATTCATCAAGAGAGAAGTCAAAAGTAAATTAGTGTTCAGAATGGTTGAAAGTTTATTAAAATTTATGTATATCATTTATTATTTACATCAGCGTCAAAAACCTATCGGCCTAAGAGCTGGCAAAAAAATTCTTAAAAAACTCAGCAATTTGTTTATTTATAGCTGGATTGGTTAACATAATTTATCAAATTCGAAAATTAATCCGATTTACATTTATAGTAAGCAAATTTCCTGACATATTTGTGTTTTTTTTTATTTAGATGACATATCCCTAAGGTAGTTAATGTAACTAAAGTTTGAAAAATTTTCTAATTTTAAAATAAATTTGTAAATCATTGTTAGATCTACTTTTCAAATATTTATTCTAAGTATTTTTTTCTTATTGCATTTTGCAAATTTTGAGATTTTGAAATTCGGGATTTTGAATTTTTGCATTTTGTAATTTGGGATTTTTTTGTTTTGGAATTTTGTGGTGCTTCCCAACTAACTTATCAGGAATGAAATTTAAAACAAAAAAAAAATTCTTGAAGGTGACATTACAAGTAAAAAATGGCAGCAGTTGTCCTTAATTATCGTATGCTTAACTACTCTTTTTACTATGGTACACAACTAACTTTTTATTATTACATATATCAATATTATTTGATACATTAAAACTCAATATTAAGGTTGCTGTAGGGTCACAGCTATATAAATTTTTAATATTAAAATGCGGCTCTGTAGAAATGGTACCTAAATATGTGTTCTAAAAATTTATAAAACGTACAGGTACGGTACGAAGTTGTTTCCTATTCAAAATCGGAATCATAAAATACGGTTTTATATAGTCTCGTTACGTTTATTTTGAACTATCCTTTAATGTACTCATTATTTCCCAGACAGTTTAAAATTTTAATTTTTATCAATAACAACTCACAACTCACAACTCACGGAATCATCAAATACGGTTTTATATAGTCTCGTTACGTTTATTTTGAACTATCCTTTAATGTACTCATTATTTCCCAGACAGTTTAAAATTTTAATTTTTATCAATAACAACTCATTTTAAACAGTATTTTGCATAAACAATTAACATTATGCAAGAAGTATATGCAAGAAAAACAACGCATATACTTTGTTTAAAAAATAAAAACAATTATTTTGTAATTAATTTTATCAATTAAAATTGAAATTATTTGGAATTAAAATGAAAATTCATTTACAACATAACTATTAAGTTACTATTAAGTAAAAACCGAATTTTATAACTCATAATCAGCTTTTAACAAACTCTTTGATGACAAATATATTTTTTATAATTCTATATTGTTATGCTATAATATTATATCTTCTTGTCAAAGCGTCATTCAACTTAGACTTCACTTAAAGATATATATTACAGACATTTTTTTATTGAAAACATTATGAAAGCGTTATTTAACTTAGACTGAAGTAAAGATATGTGTTACATAAATATTTTAATTCTAAAAATTTTAATAAAACAATAATAAAATAAAGTTTATCACACCTTTTCATCACCATCAAAACCTTTTGCTCTACCAAATGTTGCAATTATATCAATTTCATTAAAAATTATATTAATTAAATCATCAATCGGGATTTTAGTCACAAAATCCCCCATAACTTTGAATGTTTCTGCCTCAATATTGTCTAATCCATTATTAGCCTGAAAAGTATTATCTTAAAGTCTATAAAATTTCTTTAAAAAATTTTATTTTACATCTTTAATTAGATTCCAAACATTTGCAGCAACTTTTTCATTGACATTTTGTTGAGCTATTGTTGGTAAACATCTTTTTAAAATTTCCCAATTTGCATGCATCAAAATATCATCTGAAGTGAATTGTTCACAATTGAATGAATTTTCATTAGATAATACTAAACTTATAATAATAATTAAAATAAAAAAATTTTTTTTTGTCATATTTTTTTTTTTCAAGTGTATTCCAATTGCTCAACCAACAACGATCAACTAAAAAAGTAAAAATTAAAAAGTTTTCCTTTTAACTTTGAAATTACAAAGGAATTGCAATTCTTCAATTCTATGCCGTTGTAATAATTACGCAATACCAACACAAAAATAAAGGACTTATCAAGGACACTCTAATCACTACATACTTTCAATAAATAAAAGTTTAATTTGAAATATTGTAAATAAAAATTTTCATAGAAAATTAAATTAAATTTGAATGGCAGGTTCCTTAACAAAAAGTGGACTTAAAATAAAATTTGTATTTTAAAAAATATTGTTTTCCTTAGCAGGTCAATAATGACTATAATATTACTTTAATAATATCATTTATTATTTATAGCTGACCTAAAGGTTCTTCTAGAATATAAATAAAGAAATTAAAAATCAATGCAAAACATCAAAGAAATTAAAACCACATTATAAAAATTATTTTTAGTTTATGACTGTAAAGTAAGGTGTTATATACTGCTGCACGTTGTAATCCACTGATGGCGCTGACTCTGTAGTAAAATAATAACAATAGTAACAATAATAATAATAATAGTAATAGTAATAATAACAATAATTATAATAATAATAATAATAATAGCTACTACAGTGGAGCTATCTTTGGTTATATCATGCAAGTAAGGTGTTATATACTGCTGCACATTGTAATCCACTGATGACGCTGACTCTGTAGTAAAATAATAATAATATTTATATGAATACTAATACCAATAATAGTAACCGCTACAGTGACAGTGGGGGTTGCCTTCAATAATTACCTCATGTAGTTACTATATACTACTACTACATGTTGTAACTGTTGTGACGGCTTTAGTCACTGTTAGCAAAATAGTAATAATAGTAGGCGGATTCATTGTTTCCTTATAGTCCCACTCCCAATTCAATGTTTCCGTATCCATTTCCTATCCTTTCCTATCCCTACTCCCTAGCCAATATGCTGCTTTCGCGGCTTATCTGTGTTAAGGTTAAGATTATCCCATTACATTGGCTAAAAGGGGAGGTGGGTTTAGTCAGTAAGAATCTGACACTACCAAGGGGGACATTCTTGGTCTTGGAAGATTCCCACCTACCTTAGGAAAAAGAAAAAAAAAAAAAGTTCCACAACGGGTGGGACATCTATCTATAGTTAAAATTTCATTGACACATCTTAAACTTGGACGGACGTGGTATTAAAGTTTGGTAAACCTGGACCTGGTGGTGATTTTTATATCTTTTTTCAATTAAGTTATTTTAAAAACGAGGAAGAATACAGTTGTCTTCGTCAACTCTTAGATACCCGTATGAACCCGTTAATATGTTCATAGTCTGTCACTCTGTTTATAATATTATTTTTTTAATTTTTCAGTATTTTAAAGTAATTTGGGTGAATTTTATAATTTCTAGAACTATAGTTTGTACATACATATATTTAAACTATATGTATGTTTATACATTCTTCAAAAGCAGATTCTAATCTTCCACTTAACGATTATCAATCCAAAACTTTACCAAATATGATATACTCAGTCCTACTTAATACTAAGTGGCAATTGTATGTATATTAATTTATATTAAACTTACTACAAAATACCAAATATATATTAATATGCATATATAGTCATTACATTATTATATATCGCCATACACATTTTAATACTTCTTTAAAAATATTTCATTCATAGAATAATTTCTTATAAATAGAACAAAATACGTATATAAAATACGTATATTATATGTTTATATCAGTAGATAGGTAGGCACTTGCGCCAGACAGGTCAGTAGGTCAAGGTCACCCGGAAGTAGGTCTACGTCATAAAAATAGATTACACAGGCGGCGGCGACCGTCAAACAAGTCTTGTTGTTTATAAAGATTGTATAAAATTGAAAAAAATGATGCGTTTTTAGCTGGACCTAACTATTTGTGTAGTTTTTTTTCTACTTTAAGTATTTAATAAAGAAGAGGAAAGAAAAAACTAATAATTATAGTCAGTGTGTCGTGTAAGATATATTTTGTTTGTAAGAATGTTGAAAAAATATGAATGAAAAGAAGAGAATCAGGAAATTAAAGCTATAGAAGTACTTAAAGATTAACATGTTGCTTAGATGCATTGTATGTTGCATAATCTGCGAAGCATAAAAAAAAAAAAATCCAAGTCAGGTTAATTGCATTTGATACCTATTTTGAAAACAGGAATATAAAAATAAAACAGATTTATTTGCATGTTCAAAAAATTTTTATTTAACTAGAAATATTTTGCAATTTTATAGAAATCTGAGTTGAAAAATTTTTTACGATGATCAAATGTTAAGATTGCAGAAATAGTCAGTTCCAATTTTTCTATACGTCTTTGAAATCTAATTCTGTACATAAATTTGAAAAGTCTTAATTTAATATTTTTTTTTTAAGAGATGCATGTATAGACATTAAAACTATTTTTTACTGCACATCTGAAATTGGTGTTTGTATAGGGTATAGGACATACTAATTTAAAATTTTCAATCTTTGATAATGTCTCTGCTTAGATCTTATATTTTAACACTGTCAATGTACTTTTCAAGAAAATGTTTTTTTTGCTCTTTCCATAAATTTTTCAGCTGTTTCTATAGGTATTATGTAGGTAGTATTTTAATATAGGTATTATGTCTAAATATTAAACTAAACCGTTATTCCATTTAAGTTCATTTATTTTATTTTCGCAATACTGGTTATTATAATGTCCTTCTGAACTAAGTTCTTCTACAGGGTATGGTGGTTTGAAAAGATATGCAGTAGTAATTAAACTTCCTTTTTCTAGTACAGCCAGCACTTTTAGGAAATATTGCCAGGGCCGGCCTTATACATTAAGCAAGTTAAACATCACTTAAGGGCGCCCTATTGATACAAAAAAAATTTCAAATTAATAAAAAAAAAAAATTTAGAAAAAAGTTACACTCTAAAGAAAATTTTTTTTTATACTTCACAATTATTATAATATTATGGTACTATACATTATAATTTTATTTTTATATGTATGTATACCAAACATGTAAAAATCAAACTTCATAGTAATCATACCTATATAAAAATTACAGCTTTACATATTATTTTGTTTTTGTAGTATAATAGAACGAAGTACCAAAGTAACAAAAATATATAAATCATAAGAATAGTACGAGTAACTAATCAGTAATTATATATAAAAATTATAGGTACCTATACTATTTGATTTTTCTATATAGTATACTAGTAGTAGGAATACTAGTAGGAATAGAACCATACACATAGAACGAAGTAACAAAGCAACAAAAATATAAAAATCATAATTCATAAGAATAGTTTTGAATTTGTAATTTAATTCCCGGCCGTGTAGACAAGGTTGGTGATCTCCTGGATCTGTTTCTGACTACACATCCTGAAAAATACAAGGTCTCAGTTTGCTCTCCTCTTGGTTGTTCCGACCAGTGCTTGATTAATACTAGCCTAGTGCTTAGCACTCCGACCAGTCGAAGCCCGACCAGTCGAAGACCAAAATAAATAGTATGACGTTATAGCCACTGGGAAGGTTTAAATGAATTTTTTAAAGCTTTTGATTGGTCTTTCTTGAGTCCTTGGTCCTTTCTTGATTTGAGTGAATTTTATAATTTCTAGAACTATGGGTTGTACATATATTCAAACTATATGTTTATATATACATTCTTCAAAAGCAGATTCTAACCTCCCACATAACGATTATCAATCCAAAACTTTTTCAAATATTCTATAGTACCATTTAATACTAAGCGGTAAATGTATATTAAATTTGTTTAGTACAAAATAGTAAATATAATTTTAAATATTATATTATATTATATTTAAATATTCCATTGACAGAATAATTTCTTATAAGTACAATAAAATACATATATGTATGTAAATACGGCGCTATATAATATACATCTATACTCTTATCATTCATTCACTAGTGACATATACGATATGTAAATAAACATGATATTATATAAGTATGTATGTATATCAATTTCATATAAATAAAAATTCTTCAAGCAACCGTTATGTTGTTTATTTATTTACATTTTTTTTGTACTACGCATTATATCCTCAACAATTTCAAATTATCGAGTAAAATAAAATGCAAAAAATTCGTTAAAGAAATTTGTTACAAAATTTGAAAAAATCAAGTAACACTTTCGTCAATTATAAAGTAACCCTATATTATTAAAAAAAAGTTGTTAACAGAAATAAAAGCATAATGTTGAAGCTTTAATTTTTGTGTATTACTTCAAAAAAATTTTAACAGGTGTTCAAGTTACAGGTGTTTAAAAATAGGAAATTTTCAGTTTTTGACCCCTTACAGCTTCTAAAGGGGGAGTGATACAAAAAAGAATTTCTGAAATGACTCATACTTATTTTCAAAGATCTAACATCTGTCAGAATTTCAAGTTTCCAACTTAAAGCGTTTAGAAGATAGAAGGGTGAAAGGATTTTGCAAAATTTGAGTTTCGCATAACGGTAAATTAAGACACCGTATGCCACAAATATATATTTATTGTATATATACTTTTAAAGCTAATAAAAGTAATAATCGTTTGGCGTTTTTAAAATGAAGATTTACTTTATACAACTAGTGCTATAACAATTTAAATATAGAGCTTTTTTGAACCTTTGGGGAGCTGTAGCTTCGTAACGGGTGGGGCTACAAAAGTTATTAAAAATAAAATTAATATTTTTGTGAGATCTATCAGCGGTTAAAATTTCATATCTCTATTTCAAAAAAAATTTGGGGATCTAAGAGTTAGGTGTTCGAGAGCTACCCTAAGTTTTGGTCCAAACTCAACCAAAAAAAATAGGGAACCTACAAATTACTGCTAGAATATTTTGTGTAAATTTCAAGATTTTAGCTTTCTTAGTTTTTGAGTTAACGTGCTGACGGACGGACGGACGGACGGACATGGTTCAAAAGTCTTAGAATTTTTTTCTGATCCGATCCATACCTTTGAAGGTATATCTAGCTCGCTTATTTCGAGGTGTTACAAACGGAGGAGTAATTTTATTATACCCGATCCTATCGTACGGGTATAATGATATTACCATTTGATACTAAGCGGCAAATGTACATACATTTATTAATTTATACTAAACTTACTATAAAATACCAAATATATATTACTATGCATATGATTTCATTCATGTATATTTATTATATATATTTATTATATAATATTTTTATATATCGCCATACATTGCAATACTTACATACATGTATATACATATGTATATACGAGTATATCTATATGTTCTCTTATTATTACATTATTCATTCATCAGTGACATATACGATGTGTAAATAAATATGATATTATAAAAGTATGTATATCAACATCATATAAATAAAAATTCTTCAAGCAACCGTTATGTTTTTTATTTATTTACATTTTTTTGTACTACGCATTAGCTATATCGTCAAGAATTTTAAATTATCGAGAAAAAAAAAATTCAAAAAATCGTTAAAGAAATTAGTTAGAAAATTTGAAAAAAATCAAGTCACACTTTTGTCAATTTTGAAAGTAACACTATGTTATTCCGAACTAAAAGCATAATATTGTAGCTTTAATTTGTATGTATTATTCCAAAAACATTTGAACAGGTGTTCAAGTTACAGGTGTTTAAAAATAGAAATTTTCAGTTCAGGCGTTACAAAAATATTTTCTGAAGTGACTCATCCTTTTTTGCAAAGATATAACTCCTCTCACATTTCAAGTTTCTAACTTAAACTATTTAGAAGATAGAAGGGTTAAAGAATTTCATAATAATTCAGTTTCGCATAATGGTAAATTAAGACATCGTATGGCACAAGTATATATTTATTATATATATATTTGTAAAGCTCATAAAAGCAGCTATCGTTTGGCATTTTCAAATTGAAGATATATCTTATAGAGCTTGTGTTATAAAAATTTAAATATAGAGCTTTTTTGAACTTTGAAGGACTGTAGCTCCGCAACGGGTGTTGCTACAGAAAAAAGTTTTTTTTCGTAAAATTAATTTTTTTCTATTCGTATTTAAAATGTCATGGTTCTACTTCAAACGAAAAATTTGTATGGAAAAATTTGGAAATCAAAAAGTTAGTTGTTCGAGTGCTACCCGAAGTTTTCGTCGGATCTTAACCAAAAAAAATAGGGAAAGGTACTCAAACTCGTGCAAAACCAATGCATATAGATGCGGAAGCTCAGTCGCATTTTCATGAATATAAAAATGTTGGCATACAAGTTGTACCTGAAGAAGAAGTATATGAAAAAGAAGCTGATGACGAAGTATTTGTTGTATTTGTAATTCATCAAGACATGTTTTACGGTAAGCTACAGCAGGTAATAATCAAGCAGAACTTAATTTTCCAATTCGCAAGAATAATTCCGCAAGCTCATGGACAACATGATATGCGACTGGAAAGTTTTTCTACTACCAACACTAATTCAAAATATACGCCCACTTAATAGGTTTACAAGAAAATAAGTTGAACGACAGTTGATTTGGAGAATTTTTAATTTTATAAACGATGATGTTCATTATATACAACCAACAAAAGATCAGGAGATGCCTAAAAATATAACTTACATTACAATATGTGTTTCTAGACCTAAATAGATATAAAAACAAGTAAAAATAACAGTAAGTCAATGCAACCGACTTATTTATACCCTACACCTAAAACATTCCAATTAAATTAAAAATCCATAACTTATTTTAGTTAGGTATTTAATACAAGCTAAAAAAAATAAATGCTGTTACAACCTTTGTACAAAATTTCAGGTTTCTATCTTTATTAAATTCTAAAATATGATTGTTAGGTCTTGGGAAGAGTGTGAAGGCACGCGGAGCACCACCCCAATTGATCTCAAATTTTAGAGACATCAACAGGGTAGAACATTCTTATTTCAAATTTCAAGTTTATATATTTATTAATTTCGAAGATATGTTTGTTTGGTCTTAGGAGTTGTGTGGCAGATACCCGAACAACCATTCTAATTCATCTTAAATTTTGGACAAATCAGGGATTCAGGAAACAACACCCTTGTACCAAATTTGAAGTTTCTGTCTTTATTAATTTCGAAGATATGCTTGTTCGGTTTTGGGAGTTGTATGGGAGGTACCCGAACGACCACTCCAATTCATCTTAAATTTTAGGCAAATCAGGGATTTAGGAAACAGCACCCTCGTATCAAATTTGAAGTTCCTATCTTTATGAATTTCGAAGATATGCATGTTCGGTTTTGGGAGTTGTAAGGGAGGTACCCGAACAACCACTCCACTTCATCTCAAATTTTGGGGATATCAGGGATTCAGAAAAACACACCCTCGTACAAATTTTAAGTTTCTATCTTTATTAATTTCGAAAATATGCGTATTAGGTTTTGGAAGTTGTATGGGAGGTACTCGAACGCATGGTCCGATTTCGCCCATTTACAATCCCCGCCTTACCTTAGTCATTGTTAACCTACAGTATAAATTTCATCAAGATAGCATCATTATTTTTTGAGTTATCGTGCGTACGGACGGACGGACGGACATCGCTAAATCGACTCCGGCGGTGATCCTAATTCAGAATATATATACATGTCTATACCTAACTCGCTTCCTTTTGGTGGTTACAAACACCATACCAAAGTTAATAACTAACTAATAGTTAATAACCTAACTTAATGTGTAGGGTATAATAAAGACCTAAATAGATATAAAAATAAAAGCTAATTACGCTTACACTCTGGATGGACTTTTCACAACATGTTTTAATCAAGTAGCTTCAAAAGTTGCAGAATTTAAAAAATATAAACCACGTGTAATAGAAGCTTTCAAAACTTTTACAGATAGTGTACAATTGATTCCAATTATTAAACCAGATATGTTTTTTATATACACAGATATAATTGAAGAGCAAAAAATAGGTGATAAAGATGTAAGGTGTTTAAGATCTGTCAACATACAAAATGCTTTAACTGATACTATAAAAGAATTCAGTAATATTCAATATTGCAATTGCAATGTGGAGAAATCATTTAATAACATTTCATTAGTTTTATGTGATAAATATGGATACAAAATAAACTTTTCCAATAGTTCAATTACAAGAAAAATTGTATTGCATTTAAAAAGTATAAATAAAAGCGATTTTACAAAACTATATATTATTTTATTTTATTCATTATGGAGAGAGTATACTATAAGTATTATTTAATTCAATCCGGTAGAGGACTTGATGATATAGGTCCTTTATTACAATCAACAGTATTTTTTCAAAGAGGTTGTAAATTGGGAAGATTTTTTGGAGGACTTTTTAGATATTTGAAACCATTATTTACTGTAGGCGCTGATATTTTGAAAAAGGAGGTTATTAACTCTTGTATCAATGCTTTATCTGATATTGCATCTGGTGCAAATGTAAAAGAAGTTATGCAAGATCGTAGTAAAGAGATTGTTAAAAATGTACGACGTGCTGCCATACGAAAACTGAATGAAATGTATGGTTCTAGCAAAAGAAAACGAAAAGCTATAAAAAGACCAGTCATTAAAAATTTAAATTATTTTACGTCAAAACGATACAAAGATAATAACAAAAAGAAACAAAGAGAAATTTTTGATTAACTATGATTGAGTGTATAAAATCTGAGTTGGATCCCAGTCGGAATTTTAACAACTAGTTACCTAAAATACTAGTTCTAGAAATAGTTACTGGCAACTAGTAACAGAACTAATGAACGAATCATTTTAAATTGTTATATATTTTGTCAATTAAGAACTAGTTCATTTTAGATTACATTTCTTAAAAAGATAATGGGTTATGTGTATTGATTACCTACTAGATTACATATCACAGTAACAAAAACTAGTTCCTTGCACGATTACATTTTTGAAAAAGTAATGTTACAGGTAATGCATAAATATCATTATGCTAATTTTTGTTTTTCTTCTTTTTATTAATAATTGAATTGTGTGTATCTACAAATAATATTTTGTAGGCGCCACAAATCCTTTGTTGTCTAGCGGTGGGATTTAATTTTGAATTTTGTCAGTTTAAAAGTTTTGCTTGAATAGTGAATAGTGAACCAGTGTGGCGATAGCGGTGAATGTTCACAAAGCATTTTGAGCATTCGCCGTTCAAAAAATTTTGTAAAAACCGAAGTAAGTATTTTAGTCAATTACCATTATATACTTATAAAAATTAACTATAAACTATTTTTAGGATAAAGAGTCAACTGATGAAATTCCGCCGAGTCCTGAGTGCGACTCTAAAAAAAAAGGAGATATAGGTAAAACCATTTATTATTTTAAAATTTCATTTGCATTTTTTTTTTTTTTTTAGGAAAAAGAAGCACGGAAAAACAGGAAGGCGGAATTAAATTATATTTATTATTTAAGTTAGTTTAAGTTTATAGTTATTTAAGTTAGTTAGTAATTTAAGTTATAGTTTAAGTTAGTTAGTAATTTAAGTTATAGTTTAAGTTAGTTAGAAATTTTTAAAAATAAAGTATACTATAAAATTATGTAAATGTTTTTTATTATAAATGAAATTCATTAGATTATTAAATTCATATAAATTAAATTAAAATTATTCAACAAAAGAAAACAAAAAAATTGACTTAAAAAAAGGCTTGTTGACTTATTTAAAGCTTTTTGAAGGAATGTATTAAATTAGAATACAGTATTTAAATACATTTGATAATTTCTATAAAGGAATATATTTGTGCAAATGTCTAGTACCTACCTAATATTTTTTTATCTGCTAAAACTATTTGAAAATTGAATAATTTTCAAATATATTCACAACTAATTCCTTCTCAGCAGTTAAGTAACTAGTTGTCAGTAATGAGTACGATAAATACTTACTTTACTCTAGTTCTGTAACTAATTCTAGGTAATGTGTTCAGCGACCAATTATTTCTCACCAGTTAAGTAACTAATTGTCAGTAATGAGTACGATAAATACTTACTTTACTCTAGTTCTGTAACTAATTCTAGGTAATGTGTTCAGCGACCAATTCTTTCTCACCAGTTAAGTAACTAGTTGTCAGTAATGAGTACGATAAATACTTACTTTACTCTAGTTCTGTAACTAATTCTAGGTAATGTGTTCAACGACCAATTCTTTCTCACCAGTTAAGTAACTAGTTGTCAGTAATGAGTACGATAACTACTTACTTTACTCTAGTTCATTAACTAGTTCTAGGTAATGCTGCACGGAGGTGATTGATTACCGCCAATGACATCGTATGTTAAATATAATGCTAAATTTACATTATGGGTAATGCGTTAGGTAATGGATCAATTATTACCTGTAATCAGTTCTTAAGTAGTGCGGAACTGGTCCGATTTTCTACTGGGATATTTTTAAAACCCAACCCATTCAGTCTATCATTTTACGATTTGAAGAAGTTTGCTACAATCCTATTGCTTCTTTAGACAACCCTTCAAGTATTGAATTTGTTTCACTGAGTCTGAGCAATATTGCATATTTGCTTACACTATTTGGATCATCGATATTTTGTATTTGTCAATATTTTCGACAATGGCAACACTATTCAGTAGTTCGATCGCGTGTGTTTGTTTATTGTTTCCAAATTAAGTTTTCTAAATCAGATTATTACTAATTGTAATAATTAAAATTACATCATTTATACATATATTAAGTTCATAGTTTAAGTTAATTATTTTAAAATAAATTTATAAATTTAGTTCAAATATTTTATTGTAGTGTAATTAACCATACATTTATGTACACAGTGATAATTCTCTAATATTAATATTAT
Organism: Poecilobothrus nobilitatus; assembly: GCA_947095535.1. Taxonomy (NCBI): domain Eukaryota; kingdom Metazoa; phylum Arthropoda; class Insecta; order Diptera; family Dolichopodidae; genus Poecilobothrus; species Poecilobothrus nobilitatus. The sequence goes on along the minus strand of OX352772.1, from coordinate 639,671 downwards.
AATATTATATATTAATTATTTAATAAATTAAAACTTATGTACATATAATATTTCATACAACATATTGAAAAATGTTGTTAAATTTTTGATTTTATCATTAAATAACTTATTAGCTTATTAATAACACTAATAATTAATAATAATGTTAATTATTTATTAAGTTAACATCAGATATATTAAATCAGAAAAAAAAAATAAATAAATAAATAAAAATGTACATACATATGTATTTTTAGTTGTTTACAGAAATTGAAATTTATGAGAATATTTTATGCACATTTTATAGTATTAAGTATAATTAGATTTATTCTTTTTATTTTTTACTATATTTTTATATATTTATATATATTTTGGTTTTTTTATTTGATATATACCTAATACGAGTTAAAAACGAGGAAGAATACAGTTGCCTTTGTCAACTCTTAGATACCCGTACGAACCGTTAGTATGTTCACAGCCTGTCACTTTGCTTACAATATTATTTTTTTAATATTTTAGTATTTTAAAATAATTTGGGTGAATTTTATAATTTCTAGAATTATGGGTTGTACATATATTCAAACTATATGTTTATACATTCTTTAAAAGCAGATTTTAACCTTTCACATAACGATTATGAATCCAAAACTTTTTCAAATATTCTATAGTACCATTTAATGCGGTAAATGTATATTAAATTTACTTAGTACAAAATAGTAAATATAATTTTAAATATTATATTATATTATATTTAAATATTCCATTGGCAGAATAATTTCTTATAAGTACAATAAAATACATATATGTATGTAAATACGGCGCTATATAATATACATCTATACTCTTATCATTCATTCATTAGTGACATATACGATATGTAAATAAACATGATATTATATAAGTATGTATATATATCAATATCATATAAATAAAAATTCTTCAAGCAACCGTTATGCTGTATATTTATTTACATTTTTATGTACTACGCATTATATCCTCAACAATTTCAAATTATCGAGTAAAACAAAATGGAAAAAAATCGTTAAAGAAATTTGTTAGAAAATTTGAAAAAATCAAGTAACACTTTCGTCAATTATAAAGTAACCCTATATTATTAAAAATAGTTGTTAACAGAAATAAGAGTATAATGTCGAAGCTTTAAATTTTGTGTATTACTTCAAAAAAATGTTAACACGTGTTCAAGTTACAGGTGTTTAAAAATAAGAAATTTTCAGTTTTTGACCCCTTACAGCTCCTAAACGGGGGGTGATACAAAAAAAATTTCTGAAATGACTCATACTTATTTTCAAAGATCTAACTTCTGTCAAAATTTCAAGTTTCCAGCTTTAACCGTTTAGAAGATAGAAGGGTTAAAGGATTTTGCAAAATTTTAGTTTCGCATAACGGTAAATTAAGACACCGTATGCCACAAATATATATTTATTGTATATATACTTTTAAAGCTAATGAAAGTAGTAATCGTTTGGCGTTTTCAAAATGAAGATATATTTTATACAACTTGTGCTATAACAATTTAAATATAGAGCTTTTTTGAACCTTTGAGGAGCTGTAGCTCCGTAACGGGTGGGGCTACAAAAAAAAGTTATTAAAAATAAAATTAATATTTTTGTGAGATCTATCAGCAGTTAAAATTTCATAGCTCTATTTCAAAAAAAATATTGGGATCTAAAAGTTAGGTGTTCGAGAGCTACCCTAAGTTTTGGTCCAAACTCAACCAAAAAAAATAGGGAACCTACAAATTATTCCAAGAATATTTTGTGTAAATTTCAAGATTCTAGCTTTCTTAGTTTTTGAGTTAGCGTGCTGACGGACGGACATGGCTCAAAAGTCTTAGAATTTTTTTCTGATCCGATCCATACCTTTGAAGGTATATCTAGCTCGCTTATTTCGAGGTGTTACAAACGGAGGAGTAATTTTATTATACCCGATCCTATCGTACGGGTATAAATATGTAAACACAGATTTTAATATTTTTTAAATACTTACTTTATTGTTTATAGTGTTAATTTATTTTGATCAGAAAATATATTTTCTATTCAATAAAGTTTTATTTTCAATTTATCACTCTTTTATATCGAAAATGTTAAATAAAGTTTTAGTTAATAATATTTTACATTCTTTAATAAAACAATGTAATGTTCAATTAAATGGCAAGAATATAACTCCATCTGATGGAAATTATAGCTATAGAGCTTATATTGAATCATTATTGAAATATGGTACAGATGCCGCGGCAACTCATTTAGAATGTGCAGGATGGAGTTTAGATAAAGTAAATAAAGCAAAACCTGATAATAATGGATCAAAAGAGCGCCAAAAATTGTATCATAATATCAATGTAGTGGAACTTATGGGTAAATACATGTAGATATGTTTAATCAACCTACTCTACTTGTAAATAATGTTGACATTCGTATAGTTAAAAAACCAGATTTTTATCTTTTTGCAGACGATTCTTATGAATAACAATTAAAATTTATAGAAGCCATGCTATTTATGAAACACGTTACCGTTAATCCAAGCATGCTGTTAGCGCACAACACAATACTGTTCTTGGGAAATTCAATACTAAATATAATTATAAACGCCTTGAAGTAAAAAGTTTTACAATTTCAATGAACAGTTCATCAATTTCACTTGACAATGTTTTTATTGGACAGTTACGAAACACAATAATTCTTTGCATGACAGTAAATGTGGGTTATTCTGGAAAGAGGCCAAAAAACCCATATAATTTTAAACATTTTGATACTTCACAATTTATGCTTTATGTAAATGTAGTGCAAATTCCTAAAACTGCAATTGAAACTAGTTTCTCAGAGGGGCATAATTGTCATACTCGTGCGTATCACACACTTTTTTCAGGTACAGGAATATATCATAACGATAAAGGCCATCAGAAGCCGAAAACTATGTTTAGTAATGGATTTTTTATACTAGCCTTCGATTTAACTCCAGATGCATCAGAAAACAAAGTATGTCAAGGTCAACTTAATCACGGTACAATTAGAATTGAGACAAGGTTAATAAAATCACTTCCTTCTTGTTCTATCACAGAATAATGTTGCTTTTTTCCTAATCTTTAAAGTCTGTTTTTTTTATATTCAAGAAAACACAATCGATTTAAATTTAAATTTAATTCACATTTATTATAATTAAAAATTGTTATTTATTTAATAATTATCCTAAGTTAAATATTACAACTTATTCGAATGAAACTGCGTAAAGGAGTGGAAACAAGATTTTAAATTATCAACTTTTATGAATTAAGCTTAAACGGTTACCATTATACACATAGTTCAATTACTTTAACATTTCTTTTCATTTTAATTAAATGCTTAAGTAAATAGGTACATATGTTTTAACAGAATTTTAATTTACAGACTTAACTTACAGAATTACCCCCTATTCTGAAATTAAGAAATTTGATCTTATAATCTTATAACTAAAAAGATAAAAGATCTTTTACGGAAAAGCTATTCTGTGTAAAAGATATTTGGTGAGTTATAAAATTTTTAGGTTTAAAATGCTTTAAAATTCACCACAAATAACATTCAGGGACATCTCTACATACAGAATGTCATTTTAGCATTAATTTTTTTTTTAATTTAGTAGTTCACATTTACATTAATAAAAATTAAAAAATAAGAAATAGGTTTTTAAATAAATATCTTTTAAAATTAAAAAAAGTATAAAAAATGTATAATTAAGACTTTTTTAATATTTTGAATATTTCGATTTCGAATTTAATGCTACCAACAGTCGTAAATTAAATGGTATTGATGAATTTTCTTCATCTAAATGTGAGAGCATTTCTATTATTTCCAAGCATTTGGCTTGAGGCATACGAAAATTTTTGCAAAGTAAACTTTCAGATATTGTGAAGGGATTACCATTATCTCTCAAATTTTTCAAAAAAAACTACAAAATGTACTTACTTCTCTTCAGTTTGTTAGATTAATTCATTTAAGTCGGCTCCATCTATCCGTGATTGGCTTCCCACCGTTCGATATCTCATCAATCAGTGCCACGTTTAAGTGATTAATGGCTACTTCTTTGTAGGATTGCCTATTCTTGGCAACAACTTCAGAAGCAGAACCCTTCTCTCCTTGGGGTTCATCTCACACTTAGCGCCTCCTGATGCTAATGTGCTAGCTCCCCGTTTTCTATTTGCCCTCTTAGCTGCGTTGTTGATCTCATCTTGAGATCTATTACACTTCTGGCCAGTTGTTATACCAGGAATACCTTTATTCCCGTCTTTACCCGCTTGCACCTTTAGATATTCATCTAAGAAAAGCTGGTACTTAACTTTATCCGCAGCGTCCTTTTCATGAACAGTACATGCTTCTTCATTCTCAGCTATCTTGTTAAGAATGAAAAGAGCCCTCTTGTACTTTTCCTTCATGAGTGCCCCAGCGGACTTGTGTCTCTTCTGATTTTTCTTCTTGCCGTTTTACAAGGTATCCCCGACATCGCATATAAGATCATTGATTCTACACACCCCTCCCACTATGTCCAGGTGGAATCCATATGACCCAACTGTAAGTATTCATTGATGACTTTCGTCTATTCATTTTTGAATTTCATATTACGTTTCAATCGAGCTTCTAGTTGATAGAATTGTCGTAAAGCTATGTTCCGTGATGCTCCCAAATATTTTGTACTCGAACTTGGGTAGAACGGTAGTGATACTTGGTAGCTTCCTGTTGGAAGCCGGGTCTTTGTAATGTCATAAAATTGTTCACAATGTTGTTTATCTTCCGTGTATTGTTTGTGATCATCTGGTAATTCTTCCAACTCCCAGAATTTTTTAAGTTGATTATCTAATGTTGTTAAATGACAACTCCTAATTGTCACTGAATTTGCTTCTGGTTGTATCTCGCCTGACAAGATCCAACCAAAAATTGTATTTTGCACGAGTGGCCTGCGTACGCCGTTTTGATTCTGGGTGCCGATGTGTTTCAGAAAACACATCGGCACCCAGAAGTAAATCTACACTGCTAGATTCGTAAAATTTTGGATACGCTAAAGTAAGCTCTTGTATGTGGCTCCAATTCTGCTATTGTGTGTTGGCACCTAGAGTGATTTTTGTGATTTTTTTGAAAATGAACCCTTGTACATTCAGTTGACTCATATTTTGCAGACTTTTCACCGTGAATGTGACTCTTGATGTATGTAGCGTCTATCTGCCGCCAATCCGTTGGAGGTTGACGGCCACCTTTTCTCTTGATAATTATAGTTTCTGAGCAATCCTTTGCTTATTAATAACACTAATAATTAATAATAATGTTAATTATTTATTAAGCTATTTATTTATTATAAATAGTATAATTTATTATAAAATATATATTAAGTTTATTATTTATTATAACATCAGATATATTAAATCAGAAAAAAAAATTAATAAATAAATAAAAATATGTATTTTTAGTAGTTTACAAAAATTGACATTTATGAGAATATTTTGTGCACATTAAAATGGCGGTGTTTGTCTAAATATTTTATAGTATTAAGTATAATTAGATTTATTCTTTTTATTTTTACTATATTTTTATATATTTATATATATTTTGTTTTTTTTTATTTGATATATACCTAATACGAGTTAAAAAATATGTAAACACAGATTTTAATATTTTTTAAATACTTACTTTATTGTTTATATATTAATTTATTTTGATCAGAAAATATATTTTCTATTCAATAAAGTTTTATTTTCAATTTATCACTCTTTTATATCAAAAATGTTAAATAAAGTTTTAGTTAATAACATTTTACATTCTTTAATAAAACAATGTAATGTTCAATTAAATGGCAAAAAATTAACACCATCTGATGTAAATTATAACTATAGAGCTTATATTGAATCATTATTGAAATATGGTACAGATGCTGCTGCAACTCATTTAGAATGTGCAGGATGGAGTTTAGATAAAGTAAATAAAGCAAAACCTGATAATAAGAGCAAAAGAGCGCCAAAAATTGCATCATAATAGCAATGTAGTGGAACTTATGGGTAAATACATGTAGATATATTTAATCAACCTACTCTACTTATAATCACATATAGAAAATCCATCGACACCCAGAAGTAAATCTACACTGCTAGATTCGTAAAATTTTGGATCCGCTAAAGTAAGCCCTTGTATGTGGCTCCACTTCTGCTATTGTGTGTTGGCACCTAGAGTGATTTTTGTGATTTTTTTAAAAATGAACCCTTGTACATTCAGTTGACTCATAAATTGCAGACTTTTACCATGAATGTGACTCTTGAATTTGTATGTTGCGTCTGTCTGCTGCCAATCCGTTGGAGGTTGACGGCCACTTTTCTCTTGATAATTATAGTTTCTGAGCAATCCTTTCACTTATAATAGATGACTGCGATCTTTGATCCATTAATGCTCTTAGCACGATCTCCCGACCAGAAGGTGCTGAAACCTTGACTAATGCAATAGCTAACAAAATTTGTTGAATTGTACCCTTAAGTACCATGCATGATGCTAAATTTTGAGTCGCTTACTGTCCTTGCTGTGATGTACCTGATATGACTCAGGTACATGACCTGATATGTGATGTACCTGATATTTAAAACTCGCCCAATGACTGTCTAGATCATCTATAATTCGTTGGTAATAATATCTTCTTTTGACCGGCCGCTCTGCATTTTGGATTTGCTCTGCCATGATCGTGATTAATCCTTGGATGAAAATTTGTTTTTTTAACAATTTCATTTTACTTTTAAAATAATCCATGCTTAATTTCTATTGTTTAGACTGTTGAGAATTAATTGTAATAATTTGTATGTATAATTTTTCGTTTAAAGTATTTTAAGGAAAATTGTAATTTTTCGTTTAAAGTATGTGTTTTAAAATTATTTGTGTTATAATATTTAACTATGTATGTATTCCAGATTTTGTGATAATCTACTTAAATTGTATTTAACTTTTTTGGTGATTTTTACAATTTAAAATTTAAGTTGATAATTTTTATATAATAAAAAAAATATGTATTTAAAAATTGTTACATTATACAAAAGATGTTTGATGATATTTTTGTAATCTGCATTTAAAATTGTGTGTTAAAATCTTGAAAATATGTACTTAAAGTTGTGTGATGATATATTTAAAATATATTTTTTTTTATGCATTTCTCTGCCACATAAATGTGGACAGGAAATTACACAGCCTTTCCTGTTCAGGCGTGGCTGTAAATGTCGTAATGGGAAATAACTCTTATGTGGGATTCGAGCCCACACTGCCTCGGTGTTTACAGCGTATTTTATACGCTCTTACCCACTAGGCCACCGAGGCCCCATTTAAAATATGTATTTCAATGTTATTGTAATTTTTTAATAGTTAAATATATCTAGTTAAAACGAGGAAGAATACAGTTGCCTTTATCAACTCTTAGATACCCGTACGAATATTTAGTATGTTCATAGCGTGTCACTCTGCTTATGATATTATTTTTTTAATTTAATTAATAAGTGTTTTAATATAATTTGGGTGAATTTTATAATTTCTAGAACTATGGGTTATACATGTATATGTTTATACATTTTTTAAAAGCAGATTCTAACCTTCAACGTGTCGATTATCAATCCAAAACTTTTCCAAATATTCAATAGTACCATTTAATACTAAGCGGCAAATGTATAATAATTTATACTATACATATGTTTTATATATCATTCATTCATCAGTGACATATACGATATGTAAATAAACATGAGTTATATATGTAAGTATATATACTAATATCATATAAATATAAATTCTTCAAGCAACCGTTATATTTTTATTTACTTATTTTTTTTTGTACTCTTGCTGACGGACAGACGGACGCATGGACGGGCAAAGCTTAATCGACTTTGAATTTAATTCTGATCCGATCCATACCTTTGAAGATATATATAGCTAGCTTATTTCGAGGTGTAAACGGAAGAGCAATTTTATACACCCGATCCTTATCGGGTATAAAAAATTAGAACGGACTTACTTTTATTTTGGCTGTTCTGCTACCAAGAAGCTGATTCTATTCGCGCGCGTTTTTTAACCTTCTTTCTTTCAAAAATTTCACTTGAAATTATAGTTCAAAAAAAAATGTTCTTTTTTTATTTGTTATTCAGTTTTATACTGATAAAAAATGTTTTGTTTTTACTGTTTTTCACTATTCTAATATATAGTTCACTATTCTAATATCCAGTTCAATGTTGGTGTTGTTGGGTGGGGTACACATACATAATATTCAGCTCTCGGTCAAAATTGTTTTCTAAATTCCGAATTAGTGAAATTTATAATAAAAAACTTTTAAGTTATTTCTTTCCTATTGCATTTTATTTTTTTTTTACATTATGGATTGCGGTTTGTGAAAAATTAAAATAAATAGAACCGATTTAAAACTTAAATGCTCAGTTTGCAAAAATTTTATTCACGCAAATTATGCGCCAATTTTAACAAAATTGAATTAGAATACTTAGAGCGGAGTAAAAAACCATACAAATGCAACAATTGTTTAAAAAGAGTATCGCTAGCTAAAGACAGCTTACCTATTAATTCATCTAGTGGTGATTTTACTACCAATACCATACAACAATTCAACAACAACATCTGTAATAATAATAGCGAAATAAGACTGCATACTTTGTATGAAGAAATCATCAAAACTCAAAATCTGATTGCAGATGTAATTGTTAGCATTGAACATCTTGAAGACAACAACTCAACACTAACAAAAAAAATAGATCTTCTTGAGAATAAAATGAATTCATTGGAGCAGAAAGAGAAATTAAACTGTGTTGATATATTAGGATTACAAGATGTGAATAATTCTAATGTAAAAGAGAAAATAATTTAGTTTTATGTATGTAATGTAAAAGAGAAAATAATAATTTTAATTTACGACATAGAAAATTGTTATGTTAAAAAAGTAAAAAATACCAAGATTTGATTCAACAAGTTTGTTTTTAGAAGTAATTAAAAACTTTATTTTTTTTTTAGATTTCTGAATTACAATATATTTTTTCTTCTGTAACATTTTTACCAATTTACATGTTTTTCTCTCGAACGTTAATCAACGATTGAAATAAAAAATTCTAAAACAATCTAACATTAAATTTATCTTTACAACTTGTTTAAAATATAACCGTTCGAGGTCAATGACTTTTGTTTAAAATTTAAATCATTTCAAAGTACATAATACAAAGTACATAAGAAAAAAAAAGTATAATTAATAGCATCTGTTTTAACAGTTTACATTTTTATATACAATAATTTAAAGTTCCACATTCCAATTTAAGTTTACAAAAATAATTAACATTATAAGTTTTAAGTGTACAGAAATAATTAACATTATGTTCTATAATAATATTCTATGATTATGGATCAGAGCCATCTATTAGATTTAATGTAAATATAATTTAATAATTAATTTCTATGATTCAATTTTAATATTTAACTAAGTGAAACAATAGAAATGAAATATTATTGAATAAAAAGTAATTATTGTGAATTAATATGTGACATAACAATATTTGTCACATGCATTTAAGGTAAGTAAACATTAAACACATAATAGTATGTAAGTAATAAATAAAATACTACATTATATTATATTACAGAATAATATTAATATATTACACATTATTGTTGGTGATAATATTATACATTATTTTTGGTGAGAGATGACTCGGTGACTCGGTGACATGGTGACGATTCAACTCCCATATTTTAGATAAGTATGAATTTAAATATTTTGTTGATGTGTTTCTTTGTGTTTCCTTATTTTCAATTGTAGGTGGATCCATGTAATGCAGACGGAACATTCTCCCCCCCTTGATATTACGTAGGAATATCTAAAATCAATTCAGGTTTCCCTTTAAACTAAAAAAAAACAAAATTTTAATAAAACGAGGAAGAGTGCAGTAGAGTAGACTGTGTCAACTCTGGGATACCCGTATGAACGTAATATATCCTATTTCTATAAAACTTGATCATCTTTTAAAAACATTCAGATGTTTTAGTACCGAACTACAGAGATATATTTATGTAAATTGTGGAGTTGTATGACAGCTACCCGAATCTATTGCGCCTAGCTTCATTAAGTTCCAAGAAATGCAAGAAGCCTAAACCGGCTGCTTTAGACCAATCAAATTTTACAAAAGTTTTTGGCATGCAACTCGACACTTTTTCACTACAATTTCAGATAGCTAGATTCAATAGACACTGAGTTATTTTCATTTAAAAAGAGAAGTTGTATGGCAACTACCCGAACCTGTCATATCATCACAATCAAATTTTACAGAAGTTATTGCCATAAAACTGGATCATCATTCGCAAAATTTCAGATACCTAGATTGAATAGACACTGGGTTATTTCCATTTGAAGAAAGAAGTTGTATGGCAGCTACTCGAATCCGGCGGCCGAAAATGCTGGAGTTAAATAGCAAAACTAACAATTTTGCAAAAGTGACGTATACAAAATGTCAGCCTTCTAGCTCCTTTATTTTTTGAGTTATCGTGCGGACGAACACTGAGTTATTTTCATTTAAAAAGAGATTTTGTATGGCAGCTACCCGAACCCGTCGCACCACCACAACCAAATTTTGCAGAAGTGGTTGCCATAAAACTTGATCATTATTCGCAAAATTTCAGATACCTAGATTGAACAGACACTGGGTTATTTCCATTTAAAGAAAGACGTTGTATGGCAGCTACTCGAACCCGGCGGCTGAAAATGCTGGAGTTAAAATAGCAAAACTAACAATTTTGCAAAAGTGAGTTTTTTTGAGTTAACGTGCGGACGGACACTGAGTTATTTTCATTTAAAAAGAGAAGTTGTATGGCAGGTACCCGAACCCGTCGCACCACCACAACCAATTTTTGCAGAAGTTGTTGCCATAAAACTTGATCATTATTCGCAAAATTTCAGATACCTAGATTGAACAGACACTGGGTTATTTCCATTTAAAGAAAGACGTTGTGTGGCAGCTACTCGAACCCGGAAGCCGAAAATGCTGGAGTTGAATATCAAAACTAACAATTTTACAAAAGTGACATAAAAAAATTTTCAGCCTCCTAGCTCCTCTATTTTTTGAGTTATCGTGCGGACGAACACTGAGTTATTTTCATTTAAAAAGAGATTTTGTATGGCAGCTACCCGAACCCGTCGCACCACCACAACCAAATTTTGCAGAAGTTGTTGCCATAAAACTTGATCATCATTCGCAAAATTTCAGATACCTAGATTGAACAGACACTGGGTTATTTCCATTTAAAGAAAGACGTTGTATGGCAGCTACTCGAACCCGGTGGCTGAAAATGCTGGAGTTAAAATAGCAAAACTAACAATTTTGCAAAAGTGACGTATACAAAATGTCAGCCTTCTAGCTCCCTTATTTTTTGAGTTATCGTGCGGACGGACACTGAGTTATTTTCATTTAAAAAGAGAAGTTGTATGGCAGGTACCCGAACCCGTCGCACCACCACAACCAAATTTTACAGAAGTTGTTGCCATAAAACTTGATCATCATTCGCAAAATTTCAGACGCCTAGCTTCATTAAGTTCCAAGAGGTGCAAGAAGCCTGATCCGGCTGCTCTAGACCAGCCAAATTTTACAAAAGTTGTTGGCATCTAACTCGACACCTCTTTACTAAATTTTAGATTCCTAGCTTCAATAGACACTGAGTTATTCTCATTTAAACGGATAAGTTGTATGGCAGCTACCCGAACCCGTCGCATCACCACAACCAAATTTTGCAAAAGTTGTTGCCATAAAACTTGATCATCATTTGCAAGATTTCAGACGCCTAGCTTTATTAACTTCCAAGAGGTGCGAGAGTCCTGAACCGGCTGCTCTAGACCAACCAAATTTTACAAAAGTTGTTGGCATGTAACTCGACACCTCTTTACTAAATTTCAGATTCCTAGCTTCAATAAACACTGAGTTATTCTCATTTAAACGGAGAAGTTGTATGGCAGCTACCCGAACCCGCCGCACCACCACAACCAAGTTTTACAGAAGTTCTTGCCATAAAACTTGATCTTCATTTGCAAAATTTCAGAAACCTAGCTTGAATAGATACTGAGTTATTTCAATATAAAGAAAGAAGTTGTATGGCAGCTACTCGAACCCGCCGACCGAAAATGTTGGATTTAAATAGCAAAACTAACAAGTTTGCAAAAGTGACGTAAAAAAAATTTCAGCCTCCTAGCTCCTTTATTTTTTGAGTTATCGTGCAGACGGACGGACGGACGTACATGGCTTAATTGACTCAGAATTCGATTCTGAACCGATCCATACCTTTGACACTATATCTAGCTCGGCTCCTTTAAGGTGTCACAAACGTAATGGCAAATTTATTATACCCTTGAATATAGTTCATATGGGTATAATTATATACAACTTTTATATGATAAACAAAAAAAAACTTATTCTGCCATTTGGTTTTTAGGTTGTGTTGAAATTGTTATCATCCCTGAAACGAAAACATCTACACCGGAACTATCGCTGACACCGAAGATAGAGGATATAGTGGAACTGCGCATTCAACTAACTAGGAACGTAATGGTGAGAAATTGTTAATATGATATTATTTTTTTTTTTAAAGTGTGTTACAAATTTACAATTTTGTGTATGAATTGTATAGGAAAAAAAACGAATTTGATAGTTTTATAAGTGTGCTATTGAATTGTATGTGATTTTGAATGTTTGATTATATGAATGATTTAGTTTGATTTTAATTTAGAATGGGTTTGATTTTGCGAATTATGATCAGTTTGGTCAAGCGGTTGGTTTCCGATTGGAAGAACACATAATTTGGAAATGGGTCGTTTGAAAATTGAATTTTTCGTGCGAACGTTCACTACTCGTACTAATCCATCAGAGCCAGAATGAGTATCTATAACTCTAGCGAGAAGCCATTACTCGGTGGAAGATTTTCGTCCTTTACTATGACTAAATCATTTATCTTTAAATTTTCGCGTGTTCGGTTCCATTTAGGGCGTTGTTGTAAACGGCTTAAATATTCGGTATTCCATCGTCGCCAAAAACTCTGCAGGATATGTTGCAAATGTTTCCAACGATCCAGTCTATTCACATTCAAGTCCAAAACACATTGTTGGGGTGTAGATAACAAGCTATCACCAATTAAGAAATGAGTTGGGGTTAGCGGTAATAAATCTTGACGGTCACTTGTCATTTCACAAAGTGGCCTTCAATTTAAGCATGCTTCGATTTGTGTTAATATCGTGGCGAATTCCTCGTATGTTAGTGTGATATTATTTAACACTCTTTTTAAGTGATGTTTAGTTGAGCGAACTCCAGCTTCCCATAGACCGCCGAAGTGTGGTGAACCAGGGGGATTGAAGTGAAAATTAACTCCGACATTTTCCATGAATTCAGCAACTTCCATTTTTATATCTCCTACCATAAAATGTGTTTGATTTTTTAATATTTTATGTGCGCCTACAAAATTAGTACCACAATCGCAATATAGATCGGTACAGAATCCACGACGAGAACAAAATCTTCGATAAGCAGCTATAAATCCTTCTGCTGACATATCTGTTACTAATTCCAGGTTAATAGCTTTGACTGACATACAAATGAAAAGGGCTACATATGACTTATACCGTTGAGCACCTCTTCCTTTGTGGGTTTTCAACTCGAATGGGCCACAATAATCTAAACCAGAATGTAGGAATGGTCTAGCCATCTGTACCCGCCTTTTTGGTAAATCGCCCATTAGTTGAGTTCGTGTTTCAGCCCTTTGTTTAAAGCACGGAATGCATTTGTATATTTGAAAACGGATCGTATTCCGAGCATTAATAATCCAAAATTGTTTTCTTAGTATGGACATCATCAGTTGTGGTCCACCATATAGACACTCTTTATGAACCTTTTCAATTAATAATTTTGTGAAAATATTTTTGTCGCATAAAATGATTGGATGTTTTTCTGAATACGGAAGTTCTGAAAACTTAAGACGACCCCCCACTCGTAAGATACCTTCTTGATCTAAAATCGGATTTAATTTTATTAAAGTGCCCTTTCTTAAATTATCATTTCGTTTACACATAGCTACCTCTCTTGCAAATGTCCTTTGTTGGGCCCGCTTTATTAAATGTTTGAACGCCTGCTTAATCTCATTTGATTTTAAATAGTGGGTTTCTCTCCTATCTTTCTCTTTGAGTTTACAATTTGCAATGAATCGGTTACAGTATGCTAGCACGCGAATTAATCTTGTATATGACGAAAATTGGTTCTCGATTATATCGTTATTCAATGTTGGTAATACAAGGTTTACCTGAAGCTTTCCTTGTTCAAGGCTGGTATGGGCTTCCCTCTTATTTGGCCAATGTGTGTATGATTTCGTTAGCCAGTCTGGACCATGCCACTATAAGGGATGGTTTTCAAGTTCAGATGGACATAAACCTCTTGACGCGACGTCTGCGGGATTTTGTTTTGTCGGTACATGATTCCAAATATTTTGACCAACAAGCTCGTGAATGTGTGAAACCCTGTTGGCGACGAACGTTGTCCATTTTGTTGGGTGATTTTCAAGCCATGCGAGTACAATTTCGAAATCTGTCCATCCAAATAATTTTATTGGTTGTGATATTCGTAGAACCTGTAGAGTATACTTTAAGAGTTTGGCTCCTAACACGGCAGCGCATAATTCAAGTCGCGGCAACGATATGGTCTTTATTGGTGCAACCTTTGTCTTGGAAATGATAATCGATGTTGATCTTGTGCCATTAGATTCTGTCGTACTCATATACACGACAGCTGCGTAACCCTTTGTAGAAGCGTCTGAAAAGACATGTAACTCAATAGCTGTATCTTTTTCGGAATATCCGATCCATCTTTTAATGGAAATTCTCTTAATTTTCTCGAAATTTTGAAAGTATTTAACCCATTCCCTTCTTAAATCAGCTGTTACTTCATCATCCCATTGTAACTCTGATAGCCATAACCTTTGCATGATAATTTAGCCGATATGATAATTGGGGCTAACCATACCATAGGATCAAATAACTTTGCGATTTGTGATAATATGCTTCTTTTAGTCCAGGTCACAGGAGCTTCTTCAAGGTTGATGGAATATCCACAAGAATCGTTCTTTGGATTCCAATGTATACTCAAAGTTCGAGTAGTCTCTGCGTCATTGTTTTGATCTGGAAGTAATTTTTCGCAATCTTCTAGGGGCAATGATCGCAATAATTTGTTACTATTAGACATCCATTTTCGTAATGAGAATCCTGCCGATCTTGTGGCGCTTATAATCTGTTGTTGAGCCTGTAATGCTGTTTCAACTTCTTCTGCTCCCGACAACAGATCATCGACGTAAAAGTCATTGTTTATGATTCTGCATCCTACAGGAAAATTATTTCATCATGTGCCAGTTTTTTTAGAGTTTTCACTGCTAAGTATGGTGCACCTTTTGTGCCAAACGTGACTGTTAATAATTTTGTAATCTCGAATTGGAAGGGATGGATCTTCCCTCCACACTATTCTCTGATATTCCGTGTGCCCATTCCTTATCCATATTTGACGATACATCTTTTCGATGTCGGCCGTGAAAGCAACTCGATATTTTCGCCATCTGATCAATATTGTTAACAACTCATCTTGAATCGTTGGCCCTTTTAACAACATGTGATTTAAGGACTTGCCACTTTTTGTCGCTCTAGAAGCATCGAATACTACTCGAAGTTTTGTTGTGGTACTCGTCTCTTTAATAACCCCGTGATGAGGCAGGTAGCTGGATTTATACGACAAGATGTTTGGCCCACTGTGTTGAAAGAGCTCTTCTGGATCAACTAGACTCATGTGACCCAATGTTTTGTACTCATTGATACATTTAATATATTCTGTTTTCAACTCTACATTATTTTTAAAACGCTTTTCTAATTGGTATAGCCTTTGTAGCGCTAAGTTTCTAGATGGACCTAAAAAGTCACTATGTGTCGTTGTTCTAAATGGTAGCTGAACTTTATAAGTACCATCTGCACGCCGCGTTGTTGTTTCGGTATATATCCTTTCACATTCTTTCTCTTCTTCTGTTTGCAAAACAGTGTTTTGCACTTCTTCCACCTCCCAAAAAGATTTTAGCTGCTTTTCTAGATTTAAGGATAAATGAAAATTCCTTATGGTTACATTTTGTGGTGCGGATTCATGATTCTTGCCTGACAAAGAATCATGAATCCGGATCAGCTTTCGGATCAGCTAGTTCTAAACCTTCTATGTGTTTCCAATGTCTATTTTGTATATCAGTTTGAGGTAACAAATTTGTAAGTTTCGGTAGTACCAAACCTTCCACATTGATGTCAATATTTTGATGAAGAGATTTCAAAGTAAATCTAACACGTGACTTCACAGAGTGTACTCTTTCTCGACCAACACTTTGGATTGTATCGTTGATTGCTTCCTTTGTTAATCTATACCTTTGAACCGCCTTCTCTGTTATGAATGAAGCCTGTGATCCTTGATCTATCAGGGCTCTCACTACACCTTCTTCTCCGGTTGGGCTTAGAATTCTTAATAATGCTGTTGCAAGTAGAATTTGATGAGCTCGACCGTTATACCCAAATGAGTTATTGTCATTTGTGCGATTGTGATGAACTAACGGTATAAATTCTGGACTATCAACATTTAATATGTGGTTTGTCGATATAACTGTGTCATTTTGACGTGATGTGGAAGGACTGGAGACTGCTCTGGTGCCACCATTGGAATGATTGTCCACTATAACATTATTCATTTGAAGTGGATGAGAGTATGATGACGCTTGTTACAATGAACACATGTATGCTGACTTGAACAGTCTTTCAGCATATGCCCAGCTCCCAGACAATTTAAATATAGTCGTTTTTCTCGTACAATTTCTGACCGTTTTGAAGGATTTAATGCTAAAAATTTTTGACATCTTCTTATAATATGGTGGCCATTGCACAACGAGCACATCGAATTTGTTTGTAAATGGAAATTGTTGATTGTTGGTTTAACTTTGGTATTACTATTTGTATTTTTGAATTCTGCTTTTATTGGTCCTCTTAAATTTACAGCTTCCAACGCTCGAAATCCGGCTTCTAAAAATTCCTTTAACGTCTTAAGGCTGGTAATTGTTTTAGTTTGCTTCTTTCTTGTTCCCATAACTGATGAGTTACTTGCGGCAATCTTTGGGTGACGATAAACGTGACTATTGGATCCATGTTTCCAAACATGTTTCTGTGTTTATATCTAAATTATTTAAAGCTTGTAAACATTCAAATGTTGTATCCAACAACCCCTTAATGCCTTGTGCACTCTCATTGATGGTCGTATTGTGGTTTAAAAGCCTCTTTAATTTATTGTTGACGAGCACCCTCTTATTATCATATCTCTCCATCAACAATTCCCATGCAGCCGTATAATTCCTTTCGGTAACCTGAAAATGACGAAGTAATTGCTCAGGTTCACCGATTAGCTGTACTTTCAAATATTGAAGTTTTTGTACATGCGATAGAGATTCATTATTATGTATCATTGTTGTAAATAGATCATGGAAAGTTGGCCATTTCGTGTAGTCCCCGCCAAATTTTTCAAATGGAATTTTTGGAAGTTGAATTCCGCTATCAATGTATTTCCGATTCTCCTTCGATATGTTTGCTATGGTTACTGGAGTTTCGACAGAACTCGTATCTCTCTTCACCTCCTCTTGGTATTTCTCCAACATGGTATGATAATTGTTGTCAAAAAAACTCTGTGTCTCCGTTAGTTAGTTATGAATTTTTCCATCAGCATTTTTTGAACCTTTTGTTTGACGATCATTTGCTCTATTCTTTTTGCGTCGGCCATTTTTTATAATGAATTTGACTATAATAGTGAATATAATAGAATATAATAGATTTTAACTTAATAATGTATTTGCATAATGTAATGAATTTAAATTATGATTGATTCTTTTTTTTTTTTTAATAATTTTATTGGTAATTTGATATAATATCTTTTAGCTTAATAATTTAATATGTTCAAGATGAAAATTTCTAATGTTTAATACAAAAAATATTTTTTTTTTCTTTTAGAACTGAAAATTCAACAACACACTTACCAACCTGACCTGATGCTGCCCTTTGCTTCGCGAGACCGTTTGTTATACCGCGCGCGCTTTTTATTTTGTATTATTATATTATTAAATTATATTATGTTTAAAATCTAGTTTTTATATTATTACTTATTAATAATTATTATTATATATTATTATTATTTAAGTTTATAAGTTCAGAAATAGTTTTAGTTGAAAGTAATTTTTTTATTAATCACACACTCTCTTTGTTTTTTGAATCAAAAAAAATTTGTTTTCCAATTTTAAACAAAATTTTGATTTATATTCAAATAAAGGTTAATTCTTTTTTTGAAGCAGAAGCACTTAAAATCATAGGTTTTTTTTTTATTTAATTTTGAAATTGGTTTTTTTTTTTTATTTTAAAATATTCTGTGATGGAAATTTTGAAATCACCAGTTATCTTTATTTTATTTTAAACGCTATTCTGTGTTAGAATATGCGGTTTTAAAAGCACAAGATTTTATTTTATTTTAAACGTTATTCTCTGTTAGAATAGACGGTTTAAAATATGACACTCTTTAATGTAAATCACAAGTTCTTTATCCCTTTTTTTTAATCTATTTTATCTAAAATATCCCTTTATTTTAAACCACAAGTTTTTCAATATATTTTACTTAAAATATTCTGGTATAAAAATTTTACTATCACAAGTTTTTATTTTATTTTAAACGTTATTCTGTGTTAGAATAGACGGTTTAAAATATCACACTTTTTACCTTAAATCACAAGTTTTTTTTATTTTATTTTAAACGTTATTCTGTGTTAGAATAGACGGTTTAAAATATCACACTTTGAAATATCACCTTCACAATATTCATTATATTCAGAAATCCGGCTCGAAGGACCAAATGTTTTTAGACGTAATTAAAAACTTTATTTTTTTTTAGATTTCTGAATTACAATTTATTTTTTCTTCTATAACATTTTTACCAATTTACATGTTTTTCTTTCGAACATTAATCAACGATTGAAATAAAAAATTCTAAAACAATTTAACATTAAACTTATCTTTACAACTTGTTTAAAATATAACCGTTCGAGGTCAATGACTTTTGTTTAAAATTTAAATCATTTCAAAGTACATAATACAAAGTACATAAGAAAAAAAAATATAATTAATAGCATCTGTTTTAACAGTTTACATTTTTATATACAATTATTTAAAGTTCCACATTCCAATTTAAGTTTACAGAAATAATTAACATTATAAGTTTTAAGTGTACAGAAATAATTAACATTATGTTCTATAATAATATTCTATGATTATGGATCAGAGCCATCTATTAGATTTAATGTAAATATAATTTAATAATTAATTTCTATAATTCAATTTTAATATTTAACTAAGTGAAACAATAGAAATGAAATATTATTGAATAAAAAGTAATTATTGTGAATTAATATGTGACATAACAATATTTGTCACATGCATTTAAGGTAAGTAAACAATAAACACATAATAATAAAATACTACATTATATTATATTACAGAATAATATTAATATATTACACATTATTGTTGGTGATAATATTACACATTATTGTTGGTGAGAGATGACTCGGTGACTCGGTGACATGGTGATGATTCAACTCCCATATTTTAGATAAGTATAAATTTAAATATTTTGTTGATGTGTTTCTTTGTGTTTCCTTATTTTCAATTGTAAGTGGATCCATATAATGCGCAGACGGAACAAAGTTCAACAGTTAATTCTCAGCAAAATTCTTGTGTTAAAGTTTCCTCAATTAAATCTGCAAAATTCCTTAGATTTTGATTCAAAAGTTTCGTGAGCTGCGCACTAAGAAGAATTTTTTTGTTCTCGAATCGGTCTTTTAATCTTCGCAGGTTCATAATCTTCATTGGTGACTGGTACATTTTTTAACAATTTTACTGCCTTCCCTACCACGCATAATGCAATTTCTACATATTCGACAAGTTGTGGTTAACATGGACGATGAATACAAATAGATTGCTGAATGGCCGCCAATTAGTGTAATCCCCATTGAATCGCAGTAAGTTAATTCTGGGCAATGACACTTGAATGGGTGAACTTTGAATTGTTTGTTCCAATTGCTGTTTTATAAATATAATAGATTTTAACTTAATAATGTATTTGCATAATGTAATGAATTTAAATTATGATTGATTCTTTTTTTTTTTTTAATAATTTTATTGGTAATTTGATATAATATCTTTTAGCTTAATAATTTAATATGTTCAAGATGAAAATTTCTAATGTTTAATACAAAAAATATTTTTTTTTTCTTTTAGAACTGAAAATTCAACAACACACTTACCAACCTGACCTGATGCTGCCCTTTGCTTCGCGAGACCGTTTGTTATACCGCGCGCGCTTTTTATTTTGTATTATTATATTATTAAATTATATTATGTTTAAAATCTAGTTTTTATATTATTACTTATTAATAATTATTATTATATATTATTATTATTTAAGTTTATAAGTTCAGAAATAGTTTTAGTTGAAAGTAATTTTTTTATTAATCACACACTCTCTTTGTTTTTTGAATCAAAAAAAATTTGTTTTCCAATTTTAAACAAAATTTTGATTTATATTCAAATAAAGGTTAATTCTTTTTTTGAAGCAGAAGCACTTAAAATCATAGGTTTTTTTTTTATTTAATTTTGAAATTGGTTTTTTTTTTTTATTTTAAAATATTCTGTGATGGAAATTTTGAAATCACCAGTTATCTTTATTTTATTTTAAACGCTATTCTGTGTTAGAATATGCGGTTTTAAAAGCACAAGATTTTATTTTATTTTAAACGTTATTCTCTGTTAGAATAGACGGTTTAAAATATGACACTCTTTAATGTAAATCACAAGTTCTTTATCCCTTTTTTTTAATCTATTTTATCTAAAATATCCCTTTATTTTAAACCACAAGTTTTTCAATATATTTTACTTAAAATATTCTGGTATAAAAATTTTACTATCACAAGTTTTTATTTTATTTTAAACGTTATTCTGTGTTAGAATAGACGGTTTAAAATATCACACTTTTTACCTTAAATCACAAGTTTTTTTTATTTTATTTTAAACGTTATTCTGTGTTAGAATAGACGGTTTAAAATATCACACTTTGAAATATCACCTTCACAATATTCATTATATTCAGAAATCCGGCTCGAAGGACCAAATGTTTTTAGACGTAATTAAAAACTTTATTTTTTTTTAGATTTCTGAATTACAATTTATTTTTTCTTCTATAACATTTTTACCAATTTACATGTTTTTCTTTCGAACATTAATCAACGATTGAAATAAAAAATTCTAAAACAATTTAACATTAAACTTATCTTTACAACTTGTTTAAAATATAACCGTTCGAGGTCAATGACTTTTGTTTAAAATTTAAATCATTTCAAAGTACATAATACAAAGTACATAAGAAAAAAAAATATAATTAATAGCATCTGTTTTAACAGTTTACATTTTTATATACAATTATTTAAAGTTCCACATTCCAATTTAAGTTTACAGAAATAATTAACATTATAAGTTTTAAGTGTACAGAAATAATTAACATTATGTTCTATAATAATATTCTATGATTATGGATCAGAGCCATCTATTAGATTTAATGTAAATATAATTTAATAATTAATTTCTATAATTCAATTTTAATATTTAACTAAGTGAAACAATAGAAATGAAATATTATTGAATAAAAAGTAATTATTGTGAATTAATATGTGACATAACAATATTTGTCACATGCATTTAAGGTAAGTAAACAATAAACACATAATAATAAAATACTACATTATATTATATTACAGAATAATATTAATATATTACACATTATTGTTGGTGATAATATTACACATTATTGTTGGTGAGAGATGACTCGGTGACTCGGTGACATGGTGATGATTCAACTCCCATATTTTAGATAAGTATAAATTTAAATATTTTGTTGATGTGTTTCTTTGTGTTTCCTTATTTTCAATTGTAAGTGGATCCATATAATGCGCAGACGGAACAAAGTTCAACAGTTAATTCTCAGCAAAATTCTTGTGTTAAAGTTTCCTCAATTAAATCTGCAAAATTCCTTAGATTTTGATTCAAAAGTTTCGTGAGCTGCGCACTAAGAAGAATTTTTTTGTTCTCGAATCGGTCTTTTAATCTTCGCAGGTTCATAATCTTCATTGGTGACTGGTACATTTTTTAACAATTTTACTGCCTTCCCTACCACGCATAATGCAATTTCTACATATTCGACAAGTTGTGGTTAACATGGACGATGAATACAAATAGATTGCTGAATGGCCGCCAATTAGTGTAATCCCCATTGAATCGCAGTAAGTTAATTCTGGGCAATGACACTTGAATGGGTGAACTTTGAATTGTTTGTTCCAATTGCTGTTTTACGGATGTTAAGTTTTTTGTTATTTTAAAACTCCAGCGCCGTGAATCATACGTCTTCTACCTTTGCATACGTATCATCCTTGAAAGATGTATCTGCTTCACAGGGTTTTAGTACATGTAGATTATGCATCTCTTCATTCGTTGCTTTGAAACGTCGTATGAAGAAATTATTAATCTACATGTATGCGTCATGCGTCGTATTTAAAATCTGTGTGGTAATACATTATACAAAAGATGTTTGATGATATATTTGTAATCTGTATTTAAAATTTAGAAAATATGTACTTAAAGTTGTGTGATGATATATGTATTTAAAATGTGTATTTCAATATTATTGTAATTTTAATATTTAAATATATATAAAAAGAATTAGAACGAACTTACTTTTATTTTGGCTGTTCTGCTACCAAGAAGTTTTCCCCGTTATCGAATCTATTCGCGCGAGTTACATCCTTAACACATAATGAAAAAGCAATTAAAGACATAATAGAATATTTAGAATCAGGTAAATAATTATTATCAATATTAACAGACAAACTAAAACATGTCTTAACAAAATATTTTATTATCAGGTAAATAACTATAATCAATATTAACAGACAAACTAAAACATGTCTTAAATAAAAAGTTACTATCAAGTAAACAATAAATAGTAAACAAATCAAGTCATGTTTAAATAAGATAATTATTATGTTGAGACAAAGAAATTACTTTCTTTGTACGATAAAATAGATTAAGATTTATATTATGTTGATTATATTAAGTATTATATTAACATAATGAAAAAGCAATTAAAGACATAATAGAATATTTAGAATCAGGTAAATAATTATTATCAATATTAACAGACAAACTAAAACATGTCTTAACAAAATATTTTATTATCAGGTAAATAACTATAATCAATATTAACAGACAAACTAAAACATGTCTTAAATAAAAAGTTACTATCAAGTAAACAATAAATAGTAAACAAATCAAGTCATGTTTAAATAAGATAATTATTATGTTGAGACAAAGAAATTACTTTCTTTGTACGATAAAATAGATTAAGATTTATATTATGTATTTAAGACAAAGAAATTGCTTTCTTTCTATAAGTGAAGAATTAAATAAAATATTGAAGATAATAACCAATATAAATATTGGTAACGAATTAAAAAGAGTAGTCTAAGAATAACTGCTGAACTGTAACAGTCTAAAAAGAAATGGTTAAACTAAGTAATCGTAATATAATATTATATTTAAATAGTTAAGTTTTCGATTTTAATAAAATTAAAATATTTATAAAAATAAATTGTTGTTTTTTTTTTTATTATTAAAATAAATAATAAATATTCGCGCGTTTTTTGATCTACTACCGTACGTTCTTTCAAAAATTCCACTTGAAATTATTGTTCACAAAAAAATTTTCTTTTTTTATTTGTTGTTCAGTTTTATACTGACAAAAAATCTTTTGTGTTTACTGTTTTTCACTTTTGTAATATATTTAATATAACTAGTATACCCTCAAAATTCGATTAATTTTAATAAGTAATTGCAATTAACGCAATCAATATATTCAACAGATATTTACTCGGAATTTTTAAATTTACTCTATCAAATTTTCAAGGATTTTTGTATTATTGTTTTTTTTTCTTATTTATACGTTAAACTCGAAATTTGAAGTTGTTTGATAAATAACAATTATCCGTAACCAATATTTATAATTTTTTTAATTTTGTCTAACTAATAATTATTTGGTAGCCCTCAAAAGAGCTTTATTTATATTTGATTTTAATTCATATGTCCATTTTGAGTTAAAAGGCGAAATAAGCATTTTGTTTTGATTTTACCATAAAGAAACTACATATGTATATACAGTATATAGTTTTTTTATGATTTTATTTAAAACGTGAAAATACAATTTTAAATAATTAATGCCATTATGAATTTAAAATTTCTTTGCAAACGATATTTTTTGCAAAACCACGGTTATTATCTTTTAGAAGATGCCCCTGATTTATTGAATATTGGAAACTCAATATATGTATACCTATTATTTATATTATAAGATGCATTTTATAAGATGCCCCGGATTTATGTAATAATATTGACGAAAACAAAAAAGCAAAAACAAAAAAGGAAAATTTAACGGAATTAAAGCGCCTTATTTGAATATGTTCATATATATATTATAGTAGGTATATATTATACATACTATTTGATAGATATGTACATATGTATGTATATTCTTTACATGGCTTTTTTATAAAAATCAAAAATTAATAATGAAAATCAGAAAATTTTGGAAAAATATTGATATTGTAAGATGGATGTACTGAATATTTATCATTTAAAAAAAAAATTAAAGTCGGTTGGTAAATCATTGAATAAAAGGGTTTTAAATGTCTATCATTTACAGATTAAATATTATGAATGATATGTAAGAATTTATTTCGTTTAAAATATTTAAAAAAAAAAATGAACTTGAATCGAACTTTCAAACTCATAAAGTTCTTGAGTTTAAGAATCGTCCACTCTACCACTGAAATTCCTACAATGCAAACTATATTTTAAAATTTCGTTTATGTTGTTTATTCTGCTAAAGAATAAGTAAAACAAATTTTACTTTTGTTGAGTTGTAAAGAAAAGTTTAATATCTTTTATTTGAATGAATTTTACATAAAAAGTTGTTCGTTTATATATGTACAAAGAAAACAATTATAAAAATTGTTAATGTTGCATTAATTAAATAAATAAAATTTAAGTTACATTGATCAATACTAATTCTTGACCTACATTCATATATAAAATTATTACTTAACTAAAATTTGATTACATAGCAAAAATAATAATAACAATTAAAAGTAATTTAAAGTAAAAGTTATACTAAATTATATTCTAAGTAAGTGAAATTAGCGCTTATTTGATATTGTTAAAATTAAACATTTTTTTTGTTGCATAAACCATATGTATTTAGAAAAAAAAAGAAAAAGCAAAAACAAAAAAGCTAAATTTAAAATTTAACGGAATCAAAGAGCGTCTTATTTGAATATGTATATTATAGGTATAGATTATACACGAGACTCACATCAATTATCAGGCCATGAAGTGCAGAGAGTAAAAGCTTAATAAGGGGCCAGCTTTTAACAAATTTACACGCAGTCTTATGGAAAAAATAGGGGGCCGACTATAAATCTTGAAATTACAGAAAAACCATTTACTTTATCCAATTTGGTTCAAAGACAAAATTAAAGTCGCAACTTTTTTACATAATTTATTAAAGAAAAATATTTTCATTCGTAAATATGCATTTAAAAAATTGTCTTCCTTTAAATTTTTTATTTTAAAAGCTTCTTAAGATAAATTGCCTCAATATCTCAATAGTATACGGCGATACTACTTTCATACTTTAAACTTTTGTACACGTAATCGAAACTCACATAAATTATGAAATTATTCATACGCGCGATACGTGAGAATCGATTGCAATTCTCTCACAACTACATTCATGTGTTTTCAGTTCTTGGCCTGTTTACTCAGGTCTTAGTCTTGACTTTTGATTATACATACTATATAATACATATCAATGTATATTCTTTACATGGCTTTTTTATAAAAATGGAAAATTAATAATGAAAATCAGAAAATTTTGGAAAAATATTGATATTGTAAAATGGCTGTACTGAATATTAATAATTTAAAACAAAAAAACTGAAAGTTGGTTGGTAAATCATTGAGTAAAAGGGTTTTAAATGTCTATCATTTACAGATTAAATATTATGATGATATGAAATATAGATGACGTCACTAGGTACCGTTATGTAAATTTTCAAGGCAATCGGACAATGTACCTAAAGTAAAGTATACCCTTGATGTATGTGTATATATTTACATACATACATATGTACCTTTTATTTAAAAAAAACTTTTACATTATTTTATTTCATACTTTTTAGTTTTAAATGAAACGCATAATTTCAATTTAAATAGGCAGACATACATACATACATACATACATGTAATCAAGCATATTAAGCATAATATTTAATCTGTAAATTAAAAATTTGTAAGATTAAAAAAAAAACGAGAAAGAATACAGTTGCCTTTGTCAACTCTTAGATACCAGTACGAACTGTTAGTATGTTCACAGCCTGTCACTCTTACAATGTTATTGTTTTAATATTTTAGTATTTTAAAATAATTTCGGTGAATTTTATAATTTCTAGAACTATGTACCATATAATATTCTATAGTACCATTTAATACTAAGCGGTAAATGTATATTAAATTACAAAATAGTAAATATAATTTTAAATATTATATTATATTAATGCGCACATAGTATATTTATATTGTTATAAGTATATCGTCATACATTGCAATATTTCTTTAAAAATATTTCCATTCATAGAAATTTCTTATAAGTACAATAAAATACATATATGTATGTAAATACGGCGCTATATAACATACATCTATACTCTTATCATTCATTCATCACTGACATATACGATATGTAAATCAATATGTTATTATATAAGTATGTATGTATATCAATATCATATAAATAAAAATTCTTCAAGCAAACGTTATGTTGTTTATTTATTTACATTTTTTGTACTACGCATTATATCCTCAATTTATCGAGTTAAACAAAATGCAAAAAATTCGTTAAAGAAATTTGTTAGAAAATTTGAAAAAATCAAGTAACACTTTCGTCAATTATAAAGTAACCCTATATTATTAAAAAAAATTGTTAACAGAAATAAGAGTATAATGTTGAAGCTTTAACTTTTCTGTATTACTTCAAAAAAATTTTAACAGGTGTTCAAGTTACAGGTGTTTAAAATTAGGAAATTTTCAGTTTTTGACCCCTTACATCTCCTAAACGGAGGGTGATACAAAAAAAAATTTCTGAAATGACTCATACTTATTTTCAACAACTAATGTAACTTCTGTCAAAATTTCAAGTTTCCAACATAAACCGTTTAGAAGATAGAAGGGTTAAACGATTTTACAAAATTTGAGTTTCGCATAACGGTAAATTAAGACACCGTATGCCACAAGTATACATTTATGGTATATATACTTTTAAAGCTAATAAAAGCAGTAATCGTCTGGCGTTTTCAAAATGAAGATATACTCTTATACAACTTGTGCTATAACAATTTAAAAATAGAGCTTTTTTGAACCTTTGGGGAGCTGTAGCTCCGTAAAGGGTGGGGCTACAAAAAAAAGTTATTAAAAATAAATATTAATATTTTTATAAGATCTATCAGCAGTTATAATTTCATAGCTCTATTTCAAAAAAAATGTGGGGATCTAAAAGTTTGGTGTTCGAGAGCTACCCGAAGTTTTGGTCAGAAACCAACCAAAAAAAATAGGGAACCTACAAATTGCTCCCAGAATATTTTGTGTAAATTTCAAGATTCTAGTTTTCTTAGTTTTTGAGTTAGCGTGCTGACGGACGTACGGACGGACGGACGGACATGGCTCAATCGACTTAGAATTTTTTTCTGATCCGATCCATACCTTTGAAGGTATATCTAGCTCGCTTATTTCGAGGTGTTACAAACGGAGGAGTAATTTTATTATACCCGATACTTATCGTACGGGTATAAATATTCACACATACATATATACTATATTATATACTACATATATATACTTTTATCCAAATTCACTTTTTTCTTTAGCATTCAAACTCATAAGTAAAGCATAAACAACACAAAAAAAATATTGAAAAATACGATAAATATTGAAAAAAGAAAACAAAATTTCGGTAGTTTGTTTGCTACATTACAGAATTAATTACAGACATTTTAAAGCAAAAGAATAAAATTATGTATACGGAATGAAAATTTGCCTAAAAACAAAATATTAACAAAATATGTACTATGTATTGCTAAATGCTAATTGCAATTGTAATTCGTATTATAACAAACGTTATACAATCGTATTACACAACCGTATTATAATTATAGCATCATCGAATCCGCCAAACCACACTGGTCTGCAGTACATGACATCATGCATGTGAACTGCTTTATACTTTTAATTTTCATTTCATATCATTTATACTTTTACTCTTTATAAATTATACTTAAATAAAAAAAAATTCGAGCAAAATGGATTGTTTTTTTTTAAACTTTTATGACAATTGAAAAAAATAATCGAACGTTGTTATTTATGAACCTAATTAAAAATAAAAAAACGATACAATTACATATATGATGTTTTGTAAAACACTTCTAAGAAAAGTAAAAGAAAATAAAATACATACTCCAGGGAAAAAACTTCTTTAAATATTCTGCCAAATATTAGTTTCAGATGGTGGATTTCAATTAATTTAAGATATTTTTATGTAAAAACATGTACATATATGTGATATTATATTTCTGTCATAAATTACTAATTTTGTTATATAATGTGCAATATTAAGAAGTCAAAGAATTGTTCCTTTGTTTATTTCTTTTCTTATATTATTCTATTTTTTTAAGCCAAAGGGCTGTTTTGCGTTTTTTTATTCATTTATTATTATTATATATTTAGAAACCTAATTTTAAACAGAATTAAATTTTGTTTCATATATGTATATTGTTGCATTTTGTTTGTTTTCTTATTTTGTTAATCTTTTTACTATAAGATGCCTCTGTAAACTTCTGTCTCTATTAATTTAAAAAATCTACTAATTAGTACATTTTGCTCACGAAAAAGTAGCAGACTTACTACAATTTATATACGAAGAAGTCATATCGTTGATTAACTGACTAGAGAGTAGCGAATGTTTAGTCGGCTATGTTAAAAGCGGAAAATTTTTGTTTTTTAAAGGTATCTACATATGAAAATTATTGTGTATAAAATAAAAAAAATTAAAAATAATTGTTCTGTAAATAAATTTAATTTTTTAAATTTAGATTTATTTAGTCCGTTTAGATTTATTGGTAAAGTTAACATCTAGATTCTAGTAGACTAAACTAACATCCTAACATCGATATTTTTGCAATTCTTTAATTAATTTCAATGCCTGTTCCTTAGACCAATTGTCAGTTATATCAGTCATTATTTAACTAAACTTTACTTCAATTATCAATTAAAATATACTTGTATATTCAATATAATCCAAAAATATTTATTCACTTTTTCTTTTTTTTTATAATAGAAATTTAATATGTAAACAAACATGAACAAAAAAATAATGCTAAACTTAATTTTATATTCTCTTTTATCAATATTTAACACCACAAATATTTTAATTTTTTTCCGCTTTTATATTATCTTTTTTTTCACGATACACATACACGCAGTTCAAAAAATTATAAATAATGAAAAAAACAAGTAGGTAACTAAGTAAGTTTGAAATTTTATTTAAAATAAAATTTAAGGACTGGCGAAATATTATTATTGTTCTTTAAATGTTGCCACATATTTCAATTAATTCGTAAATAGACCTCTTATTGAACGGTTATTTTCGAATACTTTTATTTTCCGCAATCAGATTTCTGATTCTTAACAAATTTTTAAGAAAAACGAGGAAGAATACAGTTGCCTTTGTCAACTCTTAGATACCCGTACGAACCGTTAGTATGTTCACAGCCTGTCACTCTGCTTACAATATTATTTTTTAATATTTTAGTATTTTAAAATAATTTGGGTGAATTTTATAATTTCTAGAACTATGGGTTGTAGATATATTCAAACTATATGTTTATACATTCTTCAAAAGCAAATTCTAACCTTCCACATAACGATTATCAATCCAAAACTTTTTCAAATATTCTATAGTACCATTTAATACTAAGCGGTAAATGTACATTAAATTTACTTAGTACAAAATAATAAATATAATTTTAAATATTATATTATATTTAAATATTCCATTGACAGAATAATTTCTTATAAGTACAATAAAATACATATGTATATGTATGTAAATACGGCGCTATTAATACACTATACTCTTATCATTCATTCATCAGTGACATATACGATATGTAAATAAACATGATATTATATCAGTATGTATGTATATCAATATCATATAAATAAAAATTCTTCAAGCAACCGTTATGTTGTTTATTTATTTACAGTTTTTTGTACTACGCATTATATCCTCAACAATTTCAAATTATCGAGTAAAACAAAATGCAAAAAATTGGTTAAAGAAATTTGTTAGAAAATTTGAAAAAATCAAGTAACTCTTTCGTCAATTATAAAGCAACCATATGTTATTAAATAAAGTTGTTAACAGAAATAAGAGTATAATATTGAAGCTTTAATTTTTGTGTATTACTTCAAAAAAATTTTAACAGGTGTTTAAAAATTGGAAATTTTTAGTTTTTGACTCCTTACAGCTCCTAAACGGGGGGTGATAAAAAAAAATTTCTGAAATGACTCATACTTATTTTCAAAGATCTAACTTCTGTCAAAATTTCAAGTTTCCAAATTAAACCGTTTAGAAGATAGAAGGGTTAAAGGATTTTGCAAAATTTGAGTTTCGCATAACGGTAAATTAAGACACCGTATGCCACAAATATATATTTATTGTATATATACTTTTAAAGTTAATAAAAGTAGTAACCGTTTGGCGTTTTCAAAATGAAGATATACCTTATACAACTTGTACTATAACAATTTAAATATGGAGCTTTTTTGAACCTTTGAGGAGCTGTAGCTCCGTAACGAGTGGGGGTACAAAAAAAAGTTATTGAAAATAAAATTAATATTTTTGTGAGATCTATCAGCAGTTAAAATTTCATAGCTCTATTTCAAAAAAAATGTGGAGATCTAAAAGTTAGGTGTTGGAGAGCTACCCTAAGGTTTGGTCCAAACTCAACCAAAAAAAATAGGGAACCTACAAATTACTCCCAGAATATTTTGTGTAAATTTCAATATTCTAGCTTTCTTAGTTTTTGAGTTAGCGTGCTGACGGACGGACGGACATGGCTCAAAAGTCTTAGAATTTTTTACTGATCCGATCCATACCTTTGAAGGTATATCTAGTTCGCTTATTTCGAGGTGTTACAAACGGAGGAGTAATTTTATTATACCCGATCCTATCATACGGGTATAAAAATTATTTGATTTGAATGAAAAAAGTGCAAAATTATTGAATTTGTGATGCATATAATATTGCACTTTTTTAGTACACATACTTATGTATCATAATATTAATTTTGAT
Source organism: Poecilobothrus nobilitatus (assembly GCA_947095535.1). Lineage (NCBI taxonomy): Eukaryota > Metazoa > Arthropoda > Insecta > Diptera > Dolichopodidae > Poecilobothrus > Poecilobothrus nobilitatus. Next base: position 608,005 of record OX352772.1, on the reverse strand, counting down.
GCAAACTTCAACACATAATCTTGTGAATTGCATGAAAATTATTTTGTACATTTATTTTAAAAATCTACCCTTAAATTTTATTCTTAAAAAAATTTCAAAAATACATACATACATATGTACTTGTTGTTACTGGTTTACAATTCAATTTTTAAAATAAAAATATATTATGTTATATATCTCAATGGAGGCGACTAATTTTTATTAGAATAATTACGAATACTCATTCCAATAATAGCAAATTTTTATATACAATGCACACATTTTTTAGCTTTTATTTTTACAAAATGTACTTTCATACACAATTTGGTTGTAACTCAAAAAAGCTCATACAATTTTCAATGTACATCATAATTATACCTAAATACATACTTACATATTTTATTTATATTCACATTCATTCTTTACACTCAAAACAGAAAAAAATAAAAAAGAAACATAACAAAACAAAAAATATGTTAATAAATATGTACTTAACATTACATAGCCACATATATAAATACATATCTATACTATTTCATATCAAACTACATGTATAGCAATAGCGTGTATTTTATAAAAACATAAAAAACAAAATAAAACAAAAAATACGTAAAGCAGTAGATACCTAACACTACGTAGCTCTATAAATACATTTGTATAATGTATATCCGGCAAAAATACACGGTTCTGCGTGCAGAACACTTTACACTTTGTTTCACACCCTCTTTCCTACAAACTAATTTTTTTGTGAAAATATTTGGAATTGAGAGAATTGTTCAACCAAAATTTTACTTTCTGCACTGGATTCACTTACTAATGCAAACAAAAAATTTTTGTTGTTTTATTTTTTTGTTGTTTTTGTTTTTTTTTTCATTATTTATAAATTTTTGAACTGCGTATCGTGAAAAAAAAGAAATATAAAAGCGGGAAAAAATTAAAATATTTGTGGCGTTAAATATTGATAAAAGACAATATAAAATTAAGTTTAGCATTAGTTTTTGTTTATACATATTTGTTTACTTTTTACGAGTACATTTGTATTATAAAAAAAAATGTAAAGAATAGATATTTTTGGATTATTAAACATATAAGTATGTTTTAATTGATCTAATATATAAAGCAGAAATTCTGTTTGTTTGTTTGTTTGTGCCCTTTTCACGTAAAAACCACCAGTCCGATTGCAACCAAATTTTGCAGGAACATTTCTACGACCCCGCAAAGTGTTATAGACTATATGGTGTTTTGGTTCATTAACCCATTGCGGCCCGAGAGCCATTTAAAGCTTTTTCGTTTTTTTGTTGTCCTGCCTAAACGGTTTGATCGATTTAGTTGAAAATTTGTACAAATGTTCTTCTTAGATTTGGACGGATGCTGAAGAAATTTGGATACAATATACAATGTTACCCGGATTCGGCCCGGCGGGCTTCCAAAAAAATTTTTGTTTCCGATTTATGTCCAATTTTGTATGGTGGTTTTATGGTTCGAAAAAAAGCCTGTGACAAATTTTTATGAAGTTCCGTTAACCTGTTTGGGCAGGAGAGTCGAACGAAGTTCATTAAATTTTTCTGTTGTCCTGCTTAAACGGTTTTGCCAATTGAATTGAAAATTTACAATAGTGTAGCTCTTTACCACAGAAGCTCACTGAGGTGATCTGGTTACGATCCATTAACCCGTTTCGGCACCAGGGGTCAGTGAAGTTTTGTAATTTACTTAGTTGTCGCACTTAAACTGTTTGACCAATTGAGTTAAAAATTTATCAAAGTGTAGCTCTTTACAACAGTAGCTTACTGAGTTGATTTGGTTACGATCCATTAACCCGTTTCGGCACCAGGACTCAATGAAATTTTTTAATTTCTTTGTTGCCGCGCTTAAACGGTTTTGCCAATTGAATTGAAAATTTACAAAAGTGTAGCTCTTTACCACAGGAGCTCACTGAGGTGATTTGGTTACGATCCATTAACCCGTTTCGGCACCAGGGCTCAATAACATTTTTTAATTTCTTTGCTGTCGCTCTTAAACGGTTTTACCAATTGAGTTGAAAATTTACAAAAGTGTAGGTCTTTATATCAAAAGCTTTCTGAGTTGATTTGGTTACGATACATTAACCCATCAGGCTTCAGGCCATGAAATTCTCATTTTTTGTTGTTGTGCTTAAACGATTTGACCCATTGAAAATTTGCACAAGTATTGCACTTTGACACATAAACTCATTCAATAAATTTTGTTGTGATGCATTAACACATTTCGACACGATAGATTGTCAAAAAAAAAATTTCTTTACTAATTTCTGTCTAATTTGGCAGGATGAATTTATGGTTCTAAATTAAGCCTGTGACAAAATGTTTGTTAACGTTTGTTAGCCCATCTCCTACATTAGACAATCATCATGTCATCATTCAGAAATGCATTACATGTGCTCTTTACATGTGTATACATGCTCTTTACATGCTCTCTACCTAAATAATATGCATGTGTATAACAAATAAAATAAAATATCATTGAAATATGTACATATAGTATGTATAATATCCGTATATTTAAAAATACTATAAACTTAATCAATTAAATTAGAAAACATATTCACATTTCTGTACATCATTTTATCAAAAATGAGTACATACATATTTAAAGAACAGAAAACCTTACATTCTTATCCATATACAATTTTTACACATATTTTTAGCCAATCAATTTGGAAACATAATTAGAAAAACTAAAGGTAAAAAAATTCTGGTTGATTTATAAAGGTAAAAAACAATCACGTATTTTTTATATTGAAAATATGTTAAACAGAACCTGAAATGTACGCATTTAAAAAGAAGTTTTTCAAAATTTGAAGAGCTGTCGGTGCTGTAGGATCTCCAACGGTGAGGGTACATAAAAAAGTTGTTCTACAACATTACTCTTTTAAGAGACCTATGCATAGTTAATATTTCATTGCTCTTTATTAAACAGTATATAAGTTTTAACAGACGGAGGGACAGAGCGAACTTAATAACAAATTTTTCAAAATGTGCTTAAAAGGATAATTCACCAAAACATGAAGTGACATTACTTACAAAAAAAAATTGATTACATTATGGTCTTTTATAATTTAAATATGATTTTATGTTTCGGTATTAACGAATATTGACGAATATATAAGTTTTGTAAACAAACGGAGGGACAGAGCGAACCTAATAGCAAATTTTTCAAAGTGTGCTTAAAAGGATAATTCACAAAAACATGAAGTGACATTACTTACAAAAAAAAATGTATTACATTATGATCTTTTATAATTGAAATGCGATTTTATGTCTCGGTATTAAAGAATATATTGTAGAAATTCACTTTGCCGTAATTGTGTACTCAATAGATTATTGATTCCTTTAAAAAAATTTTGTAGAAGAATTGTCTCTAATTCTTGGCTCTGTTTATTCAATTTAACTAAATCTAATAAAAAATAGAATATAAACTACCAGCATCTGTAAATGCATAGTAATAAAGTTAACTATATTAATTAAATTATATTAACGCAGAAACAAAAGTTAATAATTTTTATTTCATAAAGCCAATAAAATACTCCGGGCAACGCCGGGTACTCTGCTAGTAAAATATAAAGTTTATAATGTTTTTTATACATACATACAAATAACAATAATATTATTTATATAACTGACAATTGGGTCTAATTATTATATATGTACCTACCTATATAACAGACATTTGGGTCTATTATATCTATATTATATATATGTATGTATATAACTGACAATTGGGTCTAAGGAACAGGCTTTAAAATTAATTAAAGAATTGCAGGAATATCGATATTAGTTCAGTCCACTAGAAACTAGATGTTTATTTTACTACTTATAAATTTAAAAGGGCTACGTAAATCATAAATCTAAATCTAAAAAATTAAATTTATTTACAGAACAATTACTTTTTTTTTTTACTTTATACACAAAAATTTTCATATATAGGTACCTATAAAAAACAAAAACTTTCCGCTTTTAACATAGCCGACTAAACAGTAATCATTCTCTAGTCAGTGTTCAATATTCGAAACGAATTGAAGAGAATATCACACATCTATTGACAAGTGCAGAATTTGGTAAATACTTGTGTAAAAGCGAGCAGTCGACTTGATGTCATGTACTGCAGACCCATGTGGTTTGGCGGTCATATTCAAATTTCAAATTATATGTATAGGAATAACATATATTGTATAGAAACATAAAATTCGGAAAAAAAAGAAAAAAGGAGGAAAACAAAGGCTCACATATTTCGCCAAAAAAACAACAACAAATTTGTATTTGTTTTTATTAGTAAGTGAATCCAGTGCAGAAAGTAAAATTTTGGTTGAACTTTCTCTCAATACAAAATATTCTCACAATAAAATTAGTTTATAGGAAAGACGGTGTCAAACGAAGAGTAAAGCGTTCTGCACGCAGAATCGTGTATTTTGGGTATATAGGTACATATGATTTCTGCATTAGAATTGAGAATTTTGTATAGCAATATTTAAAACATTTTAATGATATGCAGATTCTCGGGGTACTTCATTTTGTGCAGAATTAGCTAACAAATTTTGTTCAGGATGATTACTCTATATAGTATAGTTCTTTATGATGTAATCTATAATATAATACCAGAAATTATATACATATACATATATAGATAACGCAAGTAGAAACAAAAAATCTCTCACAATTTTTTTTAATTTGTAGTGCCCCAAAAAAAGAGAAAAACATTGCATTAACAAAATGAATATATTATTTTTGCCTGTTCTTTCTCATTCTTCATTCTTTAAATTTATTTATTTTATTTTTCTAAGGAAAAATCAAACAAGTCACAAATGGAAAGGTTTTTTTTTATTTAAGATGTTATTGGTATGTGTTGGGCTGTTAGATTTATTTTTTTTTTTCAATTCATTTCATATAATTTATGAATAGTTTATATTTTTTTATTTTCAGTCACTTTACTTTAATTTATAAAAAGAAGAAGCCAAAAAAATTATTATGAATGGAGGGTATAGAATAGTATAGCCAGCCATATATGTATAGATATATGTATATGCATATTAATTTTTTCTTTGCTTAGAAAATTTTACATTTTATATACCCATCGAAATGTTAACCTCTGAGGGTAAATTTTTTATTTCTTTTTTATCAATTCAGGAATTTTGCAAACAGATTATAAATAAGGTATGTAAGATTAAAAACTCGTATGCTGTATAAAATTCTATACTGGATGAAAAAATTATAATTTTATCTGAAAACTTTGACCTAATTTAATTTTTATTGATGTAATATTTTAAAAAAAGGGAAAAAACCGAATTGAAGTTTCAAAATAAAAAATTGAATTTAATTAAACGTTCCATTCGGCATAAAAAACACTTGTAAAACAAAATTATAAGATAAATATATACATTTTGAAGTCCATATATCAAACAAGCTGCTATCCTCTGGTAATCTGTAGATCCTTCCATTAAAATTCATCCTACTATTTTTGCATGTGGCGCATGTTCTACCTGATTTGCGGGAATCTGATTTTATATTTTGAAATATTCTAAACAGAGGATGAATATATTATATGTTCATGCTAATGAAAGCAAAAGAGATGGAAAAGATAATAAAAGTATGTAGATAAATAAAAGAGTCAGAAAAATAGAAAATTTTAATTATAAGTTTTGCATTGAATAAAATAATTGAGACAATCAAATAAATTTGGAAACAAATTCTAAACAATAATAAAAAAAATGTTTTCTTACTTTTTGAATAGAAATTATGTTCCAACTTCTTGATTGATGAATGATTAAGAACAAAAGAACTTGTGCATTATATATTTCGCATATGTATATGAACTTAAATATAACTTTTTATTAAACTTGTAAAACTACTTTTAATTTTTCACTTCTATAAAGAAATTAACTTATTTTAATAAAAAAATTCAAGTTATGCACATTGGATAACTTACCGCTCAAATTTAAATTTCAATTTTCTTTATAAATTTCTTACGTTAAAATTCTTTTAACCCATAATATCAGAATCTATATTTTGAAAGGTAATTTCACAAAAAAAAGCACAAGTCACTAGGGTTAACAGTCACATATTTTTTTTTTTCATTTTAAATAAAAACTACTCATGCATTTCTCTTGATATAAAAAAAAAAAATAATAAATACTAAGCATGCATAGATAAACATTATACACACTTGATCAACACATAATCAGTCCATCCAAAATAGAATACTTAAGAAATCAGAAGTAAATTTTTTATATAGTATTGCCATGTTATAATATATAATTATTTGATTTACTTCAATTTTAAAATACAAAAGATATTAAAAACTCTTTATGCGAAAATGTTAGATTGTAAGAAAAATGTTAAAATACGTTTTTTGCATTATTTTTTGAATAAATAATGTATTTAAAATTAAAAACAAAGAAATACAACCAAAATCATTGATAGACAACTCTTCTAACCAGTTTTAAAATATAAAAACACAAAGATTATAAATAGATTTTATTATACCATTTGTAATAATAGGATATTTTCAAAGTGAATTCTTTTTTTTCTTTATTCTAATTATAATGATAAATAAATAAAGTAATTTTTAAAATATTTTAATTGTTTTCGACTATAGACTAAAGTTGTGTGAACGAAAAATACATGTATACATGTAATACATGTCAAGATTTGTTATCGTGTATTTTGGCTAAATTCGAGTACTACCATAAAGTATTCAAATGGAAGAATACATAGAGTATTCAAATGGAAGAAAAAAGTTAGGCAGTTTTTTTAATTTCGTAAAATCAACTTGATCGTATTTTAGTTTTTCATTTTCTTTTTTTTTTGTTTGTATGTCAATTGATGTTTGTATATTTGTATATATGTATGTATTTCTTCATATAACTTTTTCGACTTCTTAAAAAAAGAAAAAACCTCGGTTCTACTTCTATTTTTTATCAATCAATCTTAGTTGTTTTCATAACCCAACTATAGGTACAAGAATTATTATTGTAAAATTACTATTAATATAAACTATTAATATAAATTAAGTAAACTATTAATATAAATTTAAAGATATTTTCATTCCATCTAAAATATATTTATACCCGTACGATAGGATCGGGTATAATAAAATTACTCCTCCGTTTGTAACACCTCGAAATAAGCGAGCTAGATATACCTTCAAAGGTATGGATCGGATCAGAAAAAAATTCTAAGACTTTTGAGCCATGTCCGTCCGTCCGTCCGTCCGTCCGTCAGCACGCTAACTCAAAAACTAAGAAAGCTAGAATCTTGAAATTTACACAAAATATTCTGGGAGTAATTTGTAGGTTCCCTATTTTTTTTGGTTGAGTTTGGACCAAGCCTTAGGGTAGCTCTCCAACACCTAACTTTTAGATCCCGACATTTTTTTTGAAATAGAGCTATGAAATTTTAACCACTGATAGATCTCACAAAAATATTAATTTTATTTTTAATAACTTTTTTTTGTAGCCCCACCCGTTACGGAGCTACAGCTCCCCAAAGGTTCAAAAAAGCTCTATATTTAAATTGTTATAGCACAAGTTGTATACGGTATATCTTCATTTTGAAAACGCCAAACGATTACTACTTTTATTAGCTTTAAAAAAATATATACAATAAATATATATTTGTGGCATACGGTGTCTTAATTTACCGTTATGTGAAACTAAAATTTTGCAAAATCCTTCAACCCTTCTATCTTCTAAACGGTTTAAGTTGGAAACTTGAAATTTTGACAAAAGTTAGATCTTTGAAAATAAATATGAGTCATTTCAAAAATTTTTTTTATATCACCCCCCGTTTAGGAGCTGTAAGGGGTCAAAAACTGAAAATTTCCTATTTTTAAACACCTGTAACTTGAACACCTGTTAAAATTTTGTTGAAGTAATACACAAAAATTAAAGCTTCAACATTATACTCTTATTTCTGTTAACAACTTTTTTTAATAATATAGGGTTACTTTATAATTGACGAAAGTGTTAGTTGATTTTTTCAAATTTTCTAACAAATTTCTTTAAAACGAATTTTTTCCATTTTGTTTTACTCGATAATTTGAAATTGTTGAGGATATAATGCGTAGTATAAAAAAATGTAAATAAATAAACAACATAACGGTTGCTTGAAGAATTTTTATTATTATTATTTATATGATATTGATATATATACATACTTATATAATATCATGTTTATTTACATATCGTATATGTCACTAGTGAATGAATGATAAGAGTATATATGTATATTATATAGCGCCGTATTTACATACATATATGTATTTTATTGTACTTATAAGAAATTATTCTGTCAATGGAATATTTAAATATAATATAATATAATATTTAAAATTATATTTACTGTTTTGTACTTAGTAAATTTAATATATATTTACCGCTTAGTATTAAATGTTACTATAGAATATTTGAAAAAGTTTTGGATTCCGAATACTAAAATATTAAAAAATAATATTGTAGGCAGAGTGACTGTGAACATACTAATGGTTCGTACGGGTATCTAAGAGTTGACAAAGTCAACTGTATTCTTCCTCGTTTTTCTTTTCAGTCAATCTTACAATATTTTAAAAATTCAAACTGCAAGCTATTTAGTTTAATATCAGATCGATATTTATTATCAGAATATAATGATCCACTATTGAGACAATCAAAAAGTTTATCAAACACTAATACAAAATTTTTGCAACTTTTTTAGTAACTGTTTTAAAACCAGACGTTTCAATTACTGTTCTAATAGCGACACTCACTGTTCTACTAAATATTTGTGTTGCTAATTTAACTCTAATTTTTTCAAAAGTATGCGGATTAATATGTTATCTAGTTAATTTGGTACACATATTAGTTTTTCAATTTATTTGAACTTCCCATAATTCTATGAGATCTTTAGAGCTTATAATACCATCTGAGGTTTTTAAATCGGAATCCATTAATGTATTTCTAAGAGATTTAATTAGATGGGGAAAATCGAATAAGCAAAAAATGTTGTATTATTATAATTACAAAATGGTTTATAAGGTGTTATTTCTAGCAACGAAAAAACTTTGGCTGAAGCTTGGTCACATGACGAGTAATTGCCCGTATTATAATACCAATATCGAACAAACTTCTCAAATTTTTTTAATAATTTCTAAAAGTGTTACAAGACGAATATCTGTATTCTACATTTTATATTCTATAAATAAAATTTAAAAGTAGTTACGAGAGGAATATCTGTATAGATATGTATGTATGTATATCCATACATCAGTTACAAAAAAAAATATTTATAAAAAATTTTAAAATATTTTATAAACAACGCCTAAATATCTTACAAGCCGGATCAATTTATTTTGTACACAAATAGCCTTTTTTTTTTTCAAAGTTTTCGTTAAATGTTCCGGCTTGTAAGTGTAAAGGCGTTGTTATAAATATCGTGCATTAAAATAATTTTTTTGTTTTTTTTGAAATATGGTAAGTTGTTTAACCGCTTTGTGCCGAATGTTTTTTCTTTTCAAAAATACCTTCTTAATTTTTAAAATTTTTAAATTTTGTTTTTTAATATGACATAGTACCTTATTCAATATCAAATAATACTTTTAAGAATTCTGCTATCTAGAAAGAATTACATACCTATCTATAGTTATAAAGGCTGGTTTTCATTAGAAATTCCATGGATATTATCGCAACTTTAGAAAGAGAAAAATATAGTGCACTACCAGTGGGAAAGGGAGAAAAAAAATTATATAATTAAAAAATATTACAGCAACACTTTGACAGTTAAAATTGTACATAACCTAATTTATTAATGTTTATATTCATATTTAGTTAAAAATTTAAAATTTTTTATTTATAAAGTTGTTAAAAACAATATACATATGTACATAGTTTATTAATAATATTTTTATACCGATAATATATTCATTTTAATATAGTTTCTCACTAAAAAATAAAATTTGAACATTTGTTTATTTTTTGACACTTCAAAATTTAAATGTCATGGTAGTAGAAATTTTTTTGTAAGATATACAATTTTTGCATACATATCTAATTCGTGGATATTTATGGTTACTTTCTTGGATATTTTCAAATGTTTCATGGATATTTTTTTAGCTTAATCTCTTTCAAACACATAGAATTTTTGTATATTCTGCCTATGCTCTAACATTTTCGTGGATATATCAGTCTAATGAAAACCAGCCTTAATATATGTATGTAATTATACATTCAGTAAATTTGATCTTAACTTACTACACCCTTGTGGGTCCACAAAGGTTAATACCAATATTTTAGAAAATTTCAATATTCCATCTAAAAATATTTTTTAATTTTTAAAAAAATATTCTTCTAAACAAAAAAGAAAAAAAAATAAAAACAAATCGATCTCCGTTACAATTTACATACACTTGCAATATTATAATAAAATTTTGTTGGCCTTTAAATATTGTCTATGTGTTATGTAGAGTTATTCTTTATGAGATCTATAAAATTACATTTTAAAATTATAAGAACAATTTGTTTGTGATGCATAGATAAATATGTATGTATGTATGTAACAATATAAAATCAATTTTTAGACAAAAAAAATCAGTTCGAAGAAAATGAATTATGAACTGAATGAATGAAAAAATATTTTTTTGTTTTGTTTTTTTCTTATGTTCTTTGACGGTATGTATACCAAAAGTACGGTCATCTTTTTACGAAATAACCCCAAATACGATCTTGGGGTGATTTCAAATCAATGAAATTGACTACGATTTTTTCTTCTGCGTGAGTTCTCTATGTATATAGTTACTTTATGGTACTACCTAAATAGTTTTAACAATAGTTTTATAATGGTAAATAATCTAATAATGATTTTATACATTATGTTAAACATAAATTTTAAAACTTTAGTTTCAAAAAAAAATTTCGTGAATCATACAAATGGCAAAATTATTCAAATTCATTCTTATAAAAAGAAGTTTTAAAGTTTTAAAGTTTTTGAAGAAAAAAAGAATAAAAAAACAAAATAAAAAATAAATATTTATCATGTATGTACCTATCTAAAATTAAAATAGAATCAAATATTCACGAGGATATTTTTTTAAAAGAACTATTGAAGAGATTTGAGAAAGAGAAAAAAGCATAGGAAAAAATTAGGGGCACTTGAAATCTGAAAAAATTTCGAGAATTCTTATTGACATTTTTTATTCTGCTTGCGTTATACCTATGTATATATAATTTCTGATAATACACACGATGTTGGCGAGATCTTGCCAACATGTAAAAAAAAATATTTTATTTCTATAATAAAAAACACTCACACTGAATGTAAATTAAACTGGCAATGATGATATTTATGTATATTTATTTAATAATTTAAAATTTTATTATCAGAGACACAAATTTTTGACTCAAAGTATTATCAGGAGACACAAACCGTTTTATTCATTAAAAATACAAATAAATTTAGTAAATATTATTACCAGAGACCAAATTTTCTACTAGAAGTATTATCAGAGACACAAACCGTTCATTAAAAGTGAGTACAGTTAAACAAGGAAAAGTACATACTTAAAAAACACAATTTTTAATAAAAATGAATTCAGAAAATTTTTATTTTTTTAAATTTGACCGCCACATCCATTATGAACTGGTCGCAGCGGTAAATTAAAAATAAATTATTAATCTTCTGTTGGCAGTTTTCAAATGATTCTTTGTTTTAAAAAAAAATAAAAATACTCTTAATAAAATTAAAACGCCTGAAAGTGAAAAGAGCAAAAGTTTATAGTAAGACTCATATTTATAAAAAAAAATAATAGGCCGATTTTTTTTTAGTATAAAAGCTGGTAAAAGCTTCGTAACAGACTTTAAAGTAGTTTTGTTTATTTAGGTTGAAATTTTAATTTTCAGCTAAATTTTTGGTATAACATAAAATATACAAAATATACAAATACAAATTTTGGTATAACCTGGTATAACATAATAATTATACAAAATTCGGCGGACTTATATAATTATATTTCTTAACAGAAGTGTGAAACTTACTAAATATTGTAGAAACGGATATTTTAAAAAAAAACAAAAGAAAAAAATTACATAGAAAATATCATTTTAGAAGCCTTCTCTCTCACAATAGATTCATAATTTTGTACCAATTTATTATTTGACCATTAATAATATTGTTAGCCATGAAAAATAGATAATATCATCAGATCAGATATAATATATTCTTTGAAATTGCTTCACCACCAGATAAAAAGTCGTAAAGTTGTAATGGACAAAATTAAAAATAAACTTAATATAAATAAGGTTTTTAATTATTTTGAAAGAAAATTCGTTACTTAAATTGAGTTTAATTTTTTATTCGAATAAACATGAAAATTAATATGTATGCATGTTACATGTTATGTAAAAATTATTTTTAATATTCGGTTAAAAGAATAAAATTCAAGTGGAATTAAATGAAAATTACATTGTTAATTAACAAAAAAATTCAAAATATTTGTAATTGTTTACATAATTTTGTAAGACAAGAGCCAATATTAACAATATCATGAAGACTTTTCAAATGTAGTTTAATCTTTTCTGCGAGTACCTACACTCTTTTTGCTTATGCATATTAAATTACAATTAAAATATTCATAAGTAGTAATAAAAACCAAAACAATTTCACAAAAAAAGTTTGTATTTAAGAAAGAAAAGAATAAAATTTATTTTAGAAGGGAAAAAGCCAACTGGAAAATTACTTTACTACTTTACTACTACTTTAAAATCAATACTTATATTAGGCCCATACGTATACCAATTTCATAAAAAAATTAAATTTTCATATATGAAATACAATAAACTTAGAAGAAATGGGGGTTGCCGCCCAAACCCCCGCTAATAAAATTATTGAAACCTGATGTTGAATCCAAGTCTAAAATCAATAATAATAGTATGTCAATGCGAATGCTTGCAGGCTGTCGTACAAAAGTATTAAATTTTGACAATTTTCTATGAAAAATATTAAATTCTGTAAAAATTTAGATATTTTTATATTAAAAAAATTAAACCCCCGCTAATAAAATTATTGAAACTTGACGTTTAATCCAACTTTAAAATCAATAATAATAGTATATCAATCCGAATGCTTATGGGCTTGTCCTACAAAAGTAATAAATTTTGACATTTCTTTATGAAAAATAGTAAATTCTGTAAAAATTTAGATATTTTTATATGAAAAAAATTAATTTTGTTCCCCTACATACATACATATGTTTTTTAAGAAGTAACAAAAAATATTATACTTACATTTTAATGTACCTTTAATTTATGTATTTTGAATATTTCAAATCACTTTTATTATTTTAATATGTATGTAATGTATATTATGTATTTAATTATAAAGTTTTAAATAAATTTTACTTTTAAAAGAAACTTTTAACTTTTACTTTTAAAAAAAATTCAGCCTTTGCAATTAAAAATAAACAAAATAACTCTTAAACTCTAAATAACTTTTAAAAAAATATCAACAAAAATAAACGATCGCTCTATATCTATAAAGTTAATACGAGACCTGTTCGGTCACAGTTCAGTTTTTATTTTTTCTTAAAAAAATTTAATTTGAAAGAGAAAAAAACAATGTTCTGCTATTCGAATTTTTTCATTATTATTTAATTTCATTATTGTTACATAATTTAACTTAAAAAAGTTGTATATTCTATTATTTACGTCAGTAAAAAAAAGAAAACTCCCTATAACTTAAAAGTATTAACATTTCAACAATTAAAATTATTTGCACATTATTTTATTCTTAAGTATTTTAATATTATTTTTATCACTGGGTCACATCTTCTTTGGCAGAAATAAGTGAAGCCATTCTTCTGGGCATCGCATCAACCAATTTTTGATCAAATGGTGTAAAAGACTGCCAAATTTGAAAGAGCCGGGCTCACAAATCTCTTAGACTTCGAGCTGGGTTTTTTCTTAAATCCTTCTTCATTAAATGCCGTAATGTCTCAATTGGTGACTTATCAGGACTGCTAGAACTCCAATCTAATAATGGGATACAATTTTCCTTCAGTCAGTTGGTTGATTTATTGTTGGTTGGTTGGCCAGTTGGTTGGTTGATACATGCTGCACTATCTTGTTGCAAAATGTACTCGCCATAATTCGATTGCAATCGTTCAATCGATAGGAGCAAATGGGTGTCCAAGATGTTTATGTACTTGTCGATGTTTACAGTTCCGTCTACAATATAGAGATCACCAACAATTTTCGCCGACATGCATCCCCACACCATTACTGATGTAGGAAACTTCACTTTTTTACTTAGACTATCATTGTGAAAAGTTTTATGTTTTTGTCTCAATACTTTTGCTCTACTATCACCCACAGAAACACCAAATCTGAACTCGTTACTCCAGATAACTGAATTCCATTGCCTCATAGTCCAGTTTCGATGCTGTTTTGCCCAAGCGAATCGTTTTTTTCTGCTTTCTTATTAACAATGGTTTTTGCTTTGCCTACAATGTTTTTAACACAACAAAATGAAATTTTTAAAATTCGGAATTTAAAAATTTTTTTACTTTGTAAAATCCAAATCCTATTTTTTTTAAGGTTGTGAATGGCAGTGTTCGGCCAAATGAATTTCCAGTTGCTTCATTCCAAGCAACAGCTAATTCATTGAGATTGGCTCGACGATTTTTTTTTTGCAATTCGTTTTAATGCTCTAATATTAACGTCTGTTACTTTCGATTTTGGTTTATATTTTTCTTTTTGATCAAAGAAACTTGTGTTTTTGTAGAAACGAACAACACTAACTAACACTAGAACTAAGAACTTTCAATATTGCAGCGATTTGGGAATATTTATTACCATTTTTATATAAATTAATAATAACTTTCCGAATTTCTTTTGAAGTAGCTTTGCCACGTGCCATTTTAATTCTAAATTATTAAATTAAACCAAGATAATAAAATATTTAAATTTTATTTAATAACTGTAGTTGTCATTGAACAAAATACGTACAATCGGAAGATATTACCGCTACTTTATTAATAAGAATCACGCAAACAAAAATAAAAGAGATAATGCATCAAATGTGTACGCTTTTTTGTGAAATGTGAATACTTTTAAGTTATATGGAGTTTTCTTTATTTTTACTGAGGTAAATAATAGAATATACAATTTTTTTTGGTTAAATTATGTAACAATAATTGTTGATCTGGCACTCTAATTTGAATTTGCATTCACTAATATATACATTGAACAAAATACGTACAATCGGAAGATATTACCGCTACTTTATTAATAAGAATCAAGCAAACAAAAATAAAAGAGATAATGCATCAAATGTGTACGCTTTTTTGTGAAATGTGAATACTTTTAAATTATATGGAGTTTTCTTTATTTTTACTGACGTAAATAATAGAATATACAATTTTTTTAAGTTAAATTATGTAACAATAATTGTTGATCTGGCAACTCTAATTTGAATTTGCATTCACTAATATATATATATATGTATACTAATTTGAATTTACATTATTTTATATCATACACATATTAACTATTAATATTGTTATAATCATTGTAATTCTCATTTGGAGTATTACTGAGTATTACTGTAAATTTATCATTATATTTGAATTCAATATTTGTAATACATTGTACACCTTTCTTTTAGTTTTAAATAAAATCACTCTTAAGTCTAGTTTTGTAACAACAGGTTATGGACCCAGAGACACACAAAAAAAAAATAATATTTTTTTTATATTAATAGCGGTTCAAGAACACATGTAAAAATTTAAAGAAGAACTATTAAAAAAAAAAAAATAATCCTATTTTTCTCTAATCATCCTAAATTTAATTTAATACTGAGTGTAATTAAAATTTAAAAAACATACTGAAAAACATTTTAAATGAAAAATTTTTTTTGAAAATAATAAATTAATGCAGAAAAGTTAATACGTATATATTATATGCAATACATATTTTTTTTTATTTGACACATAAGCAATTACAATTTTTGGGAATAATTAAAATTTGAAATTACAGTCAAATTACAATCAATTACAAAGGAAATTAAAATAATTTAAAAGAAAAAAAAAAAAAAACCAATTGAAAATACGTCATATCAAAATACTGTTAAAATAGAACAACTAACTCCAGACAATTATGATACATGGAAAATACAAATGGAGTCTCTACTTATAAAAAATGATAAGTGGGAGTACGTTTCAGGCGAGCATGAGGCCCCAAAAGATGAAGAAAACACTAAAACAGAATATAGAAATTGGATTAAAATGGACCGTAAAGCACGTGCAGATTTACTGTTGTCAATTAGTCCACCATTGTTGAAGGATATAAAGGATTGCATTTTGTCTAAAGATATATGGAAAAAGTTAAAACAAACATATGACTCAAAAGGACCAGCGCGAAAGGCCACATTATGGAAACAGTTAATAATAAATAAAATGTCAAGTGAAAACACCATGCCTCAACATTTGTCAAAATTTTTCGATATTGTCGACAAGCTTCGATCGATAGATGTAATTGTCGATGAAGAACTAATATCATTTTTACTTTTATATAGCCTTCCAGATCAATATGAGAATTTCAGGATTGCGATGGAATCAAGGGATAATTTACCTGACCCTACAACCGTAAAAATGAAAATTTTAGAAGAGTACAATGCTCGAAATATGCAGCAAAATCCGGATTCTGAAGCTTTATTTGTAAAAGGTAAGCGTCATGAAAACAACAAAAAAATTTCATTCAACCGTTCACCTAATTTTTCAACAAATTCAAACACCCGATATCCTGGAAATCAGAAAAATAATATTATTTGCTACAAATGCAGAAAATATGGTCATATTGCTGAACAATGTCACAGTCAGTTTAAAATAAATTTTAATAAAAAAGAAAAATCTATTTTAGCTACCGAAGAAGCTTATCTAGTTAAGCATAATGCAGTTTTACAAATCAAAAATCAAAGTTACTCATCAACAAACAATAGGACATTTTGGTTCCCGATAGCGGCGCTACATCACACATTTGTACAAACTTAGATAATTTTGGATATATAAACAATACAAAATCTCATCTTCATTTAGCGGATAATAAGAGAGTCGAAGCGAGAGGGAAAGGTATTGTAAAGTTAAATAATAATTTAAAGTTAAGTGAAACTCTATACGTTCCGGATTTACAAACAAAACTCATATCAATAAGTAAAATCACTAGTCATGGTTACGAAGTAATTTTTAAAAAAAATAAAGCTTTAATTATTAATCAAAATAAAAATATTATATTAGAATGTATTAAAGAGAAAAATTTATACCATGTAAATAACAATTATAATTATTATAATAATAAAATAACTAATTATAACAAAGTAAATTTAGCTTACAAACAAAATGATTTAATTTTATGGCATGCGCGTTATGGTCATCTCAACTACAAAAGCCTAAAGGACATGATCAAAAATGAAAAAATTAAAGGAATTAATAAATCAGTAATTAATATAAAAAATGAACCAACTTGTATTATATGTGCTCAGGGAAAACAAACTAGACTTCTTTTTGAAAATAAAAACCGAATTAAAAGTAAATATCCACTTTTCTTAATACACAGTGACTTTTGCGGTCCCATAAGAGCTTCATCGCATGGTGATGCAAAATTTTTTATAACGTTCATAGATGACACTACTGGATGGACGGAAATTTATTTCATGAAGCAGAAAAGTGAAGCACTAAATAAATTTAAACTATTTCACACACAGGTTGAAAATTTTATTGGTCAGAAAATTAAAATATTACACACAGATACCGGCACAGAGTGCGTAAACTCTGAGTTCAAAAATTACCTACAACAATGTGGCATTCAACATCAACTGACTGTGAGTTACACACCACAACAGAACGGCGTAGCGGAACGTAAAAATCGAACTATTTTAGATATGGCGAGATGTTTACTGCTGCAGTCAAAGTTACCTATATATCTATGGGCTGAAGCTGTATCAATCGCCAATCATATATGAAACAGATCCGCATCTAGAGCTTTAAACAACGAAACACCATATAAGTTATGGACAGGAAAATATCCGAACATAAAATATTTTAAAATATTTGGTACTTTAGCATATGTTCTCAACAAAAACCCTAACATAAAAAAATTCGAAGCAAGATCAGAACCATATTATTTAGTAGGGTACTGTGAAAATGCCAAAGCCTATAGATTATATAGTAAAGAAAAACGAAAAATATTAAAAAGCAGAGATGTAAAGTTTATTAATGAGCCCAAGCAAATAACTTTTACCAATGAAAGAAAAACGGAAATTAATGATTTTGATATTGAAAAAAAATATGAACTGGAGATACAACAAAATAAAAATCTAACAACAGGTTCACAATATCTTGGAAATAACAATATCCAAGAAGATCCTGTTGAAAATTTAAAAAATAAAGAACATCCAGTTGGTAGCCGTAAAAACAAATCAATAAATAAAAAACTTGGAAGACCTAATATAATAAGAACGGGACTTCGTGGAAGACCAAGAAAAGTACGCAATTTTAAAACCAGCCATGAAAATTAAAAAGAAAAAAGTAATATAAATGAAGAAAAACCAAATGAAAATTTTACAGAAAATGAAAAGTGTAATAAAAATAAAGATGTAGAATTATGTGAAAATTTCCAAAGTTGTGATGAAAATAGTGATCAAAGTATAGAAGATAATTATTTAGCATTTGAAAATGAATTTAGAAATTATTCAGAAATTTTAAAAAATGAATATAAAGATGAATGGATGGAAGCGATAAAAAATGAACTTCAAGCTCATAAGAAAAACTGCACTTGGGAAATAATAGAAAAGCCGCAAAATGAAAAAATAATAGGTTCTAGATGGGTTTTCACCACAAAAACTGACAAAGATGGCAATATAATAAGAAGAAAAGCACGGTTGGTGGCTAAAGGATGCAGTCAAAGGCCTGGCATCGATTATGATGAAACTTATGCTCCTGTGGCGAAATACAAGTCAATCCGAATCTTAACTGCCGTTGCAGCGGAATGGAATTTAGATTTGTACCAGTTTGATGTTGTCACAGCTTATCTAAATGGCAACATAAATGAAACTATCTACATGAGCATACCAGATTTTTATGACGAAATTGAAAATAAGAAAAATAAAGTTTGTAAAATCAAGAAGGCAATTTACGGACTAAAACAAAGCGGGAGAGCATGGTTTAAAAGGTTAGATTATCAGTTAAAAGCAATGAATTTTAGACAAATGAAAACGGAACCATGTATATATGTATTAAAAGAAAATGATGAATTAATGATACTTACAACTTACGTCGACGACATATTCGTAGCAATAAATAATGATGAAACATTTTCAAATAAAAGAGATTGGTCCTTTAAATAATTGTTTGGGTATTGAATTTAAGAAAATAAATGATGAATTTTGTCTTACTCAAATAAAATTTATTAAAAAATTGTTAGCTTCGTTTAACATGCAAAGTGCAAATACAGTTAAAATACCTATGAATCCAGGTGAAAAATAATCAAAAGAAATGTGTCCTAAATCATCAGAGGAAATACAAAACATGTCGAAAATACCATATCAGAATTTAATTGGTTCGTTATTATATTTATCAGTGACGACACGACCGGATATTTCCTTTGCTGTAAATTTTTTAAGCAGGTATACTACAAATTATGGTATCGCACATTGGAACGCAGCAAAACGGGTATTGAGATATTTGAAACAAACTATTAATATTGGTTTAAACTTCAAAAGATCTGGGAACGACATAATGGGTTATGCAGATGCTGACTGGGCATCAAATATTGATGATAGAAAATCATGTACTGGTTACGTTTTTAAATTGGCAAATGCTGCAATATCATGGGAAGCTAGAAGACAAAAAATTGTGGCTTTATCGTCTGCCGAGGCTGAATGCATGGCATTATCAGAGTCCGGAAAAGAAGCAATATATTTAAAAAACCTTTTATATGAAATCGGATACAGGTCGTATAATCCAATTACTATACATAACGATAACATTAGCGCACAACACATCGCAAACAATGCAATCATAAACAACAGAAGTAAACACATAGATATCAAACATCATTTTATTCGAAATAAAATTGAAACAGGTGACATAAAATTAAAATATATGAAATCGGAACTAATGCCAGCCGACATATTAACAAAACTTCTACCGAATGTTAAATTTGAAGGATGTAGGAAACAACTTGGTCTAAATTAAAATTTTCGTTGCAGGGGGTTGATCTGGCAACTCTAATTTGAATTTACATTGACTAATATATATATATGTATACTAATTTGAATTTACATTATTTTATATCATACACATATTAACTATTAATATTGTTATAATCATTGTAATTCTCATTTGGAGTATTACTGAGTATTACTGTAAATTTATCATTATATTTGAATTCAATATTTGTAATACATTGTATAACTTTCTTTTAGTTTTAAATAAAATCACTCTTAAGTCTAGTTTTGTAACAACAATAATGAAATTAAATAATAATGAAGAAATTCGAATATCAGAACACTGTTTTTTTCTCATTCAAATTTCATTTTTTTAAGAAAAAATAAAAAACCGAACTGTGACCGAACAGGGCTCGTATACATAATTTCCTCATCGTATACATATATCTATTGTATAAATACAGATAGCTATTCACATAAAAAACAATCATAATATGCACATATTAAAATGATTCTATTCAAATAAACTTATAGGCACTCACACATCTGTAAAAATTGCATTAAAAAATGAAATTCTGATTATAAGAATATTTTTTTATAAGCTGTAGTCAGTAGACATAGTTTATATACATTAGGTACATATGATTTCTGCATTAGAATTGAGAATTCTGTATAGCAATATATGTATATTTCTGTAAAGATTTTAATGATATGCACATTCTCGGGGTACTTCATTTTGTGCAAAATTAGCTAACAAATTTTGTTCTGGATGATTACTCTATATAGTATAGTTTCTTTATGATAATAGATACTGCCGAGTAATGAACACTTTAGTAAAAATAATGATTTAAAAAGCCAGAGCTAATTTTAATATGAATAATAAGCAACTAAGTAGATGCCCTATAATGCTCCTTAGTAGTATGAAACGGACAAAAAAAATACTTAATGTTATCTTCTAACTCTTTTTAAATTTGCTTTTTTAACACTTCTCGTTCAATAAGTGCTAACTTTCACTATTTATAGCACTATTTTCAACACAGAAGTTTGAACTTGGTTCGTACGTATTGACCAGATCAAGTATTAAATTTGCTGTTTTTGACACTATGTTTAATACAATTTCATTTTGTAATGATTCGACATTGATGTTGAAAATTTCATTTTCTTCTAATACTTCTTTCAACCTTTCTTCTATGGTGACTTTCCCTTGGTTGATAATAACTTTAACTTTTTGTAGGAAGCTTTGGCCCAAAATGATGTTGTTATTCATATAGTCTGGCACAACTTCAAATTTTATTGAATCAAAAAGTATTGAATTTATTCTGATACACACACGCGCCCAACGTTGTACATGAATTGTTGCCAAATCCTTGAAATGAGATTTTCTGGTTATACTTATTCCTTCTACGCCAATTTTTGCTTGTACAGTTTTCTGCATCAGTGACATGTCGCTACCATTGTCGATGAATGTAGAGAAGTCCTTATTTCCAATTGCGACTGGAATAACATTTTCGTTTTATTCTTTCATTCTTTCATTCATTCATTCATTTATTCTTCGTATGTTTTTACTAGTGTTAGCAGTATTTCTATTTGTATTGGCTGATTTGTTTGGGCGTTGCGGTAATATGTGGCCGAATTGGTTGCAACTAAAACATCTTTTGCCCTTCTCCTTATTAGGACAACTATAAGACATGTGTGATAACGCTCCATAATTTCTACATTTTACTTTTTGCTGATTGCTGGCTGGAAAATCGTTCCGCGTTCTATAATTACTATTTTATTTATATGAAGTATTTTGAATTCTTGAGCGTTTTTGATACTTTTATAAATTTCAAATCTCGATTTCAACTCAACTATAAA
This sequence comes from Poecilobothrus nobilitatus, assembly GCA_947095535.1. Classification (NCBI taxonomy): domain Eukaryota; kingdom Metazoa; phylum Arthropoda; class Insecta; order Diptera; family Dolichopodidae; genus Poecilobothrus; species Poecilobothrus nobilitatus. The sequence continues at coordinate 585,953 of OX352772.1, read as the reverse complement.
TTTTGTTAATTACCCTGTCATCTATTACATTTATGATATCCGTAATTAAAGATTTTTCATCCATGTTGCCCTTATCCACTTTTCTTCATCTTGAGAAAATATCCCTCGCAACTTTCTGATGGTTATCCCTTTCTGGCTTCTAGCATTCTGTGAATTTTAATTCTAGAAGCTGTTTTCCATTTGATGGCACTTTTTAATTTAAACTTATATTTTACTTTATTATTTAAACCTTACCCCTTCAATATTGTTTTCACAGGCTCTGATATAAAGAGAGGAAATTAAAATAGTGGTAAAGTTCTGTTAAAAATGTACACGTATTCTTATGGAAATAGTAAAAAATGAAAAAGGTAAAGTATAAACCTTATAGTGGTAATAACCTTATAGTGGTAAAAAAACCTTATAGTGGTAAAGTATAAACCTTAATAACTCAAAAAATAATAATTTTTTGAAATTTCTTCCAAAGGCCACCATAAAATTTCATCTTTAACTCATCTTTTGATGTATTCAAATTTAAAATATTTAAATGTTTTAATTAAAAAATACTACTTTTTAAAAAAATACCTCCTTTTATTTTCCCACGGTTAGCTCCTTAACAAAACTCTAATGAGAGTGCTTTTTGATACAGTATGGGCAATAAAAAAATTCGCAAAACCAATTTTATCAAGAATTTTGGTTTAGAAATTAAGTTAGAAAATTTTAATTAAAAAAACAAAAATTAATTTTTAATTTTTAAGAATATTTAATTTTAAATTTTTTATTTGTAATTTTTTTTAAGAATATTTAAATTGAATACACATTTTCGAACCATTATGTTCATAAAAATTAAAATTTATATTATTGCAAAATTTGATAATGCGTATAATAAAGGCTGGTATCGTTAGATCGATATATCCACGAAAATATTAGAGCATAGGCAGAAGATACAAAAAGCATATGTGTTTGAAAGAGATAAAGCTAAAAAAATATCCATGAAACATTTGAAAATATCCAAGAAAGTAACCATAAATATCCACGAAAATATGTTCTCTGAATTACTGTATTTTCCTATAAATATCATGGAAATTTTTAATACATATAATACAACAATTTAATACAACAATTAAATTCATTTAAATCCGCTTAATATTTTAATTTATTTAAATTTTTACGTCTTGCTAATTGTTTTTTATTAAGGATGTTTGTTTTTTTTTCATTTGTCATTGTCATCTATTTTCATTATCATTCAATTTTATTTTAAATTTTAATTAAAATTATAAAACATAAATTTTTTTGTAGGTATATAAATTATTACCAACTTTCCAAAAAAAATATTAACAATTAACTAATAACAATTTTTAGGATTTTAGGAAACAGTAAAATAAAAGAAAATTCATTATGAGTATAAACTGTAGCCTGTAGGTATTTATTTTTGAATTTATATTGGAAAATTATTTTTTTAAATTTTACTTTAAAGAATTAACTAAATAATATTTTAAATCGGGTTGGCAATATCGGGTTGGCAACCAAAGGCGTATAGTACCATATGTAATTTACATTTTTCGGAATCATGTTTTTCTTTAAATAACTCTCAGAGATTGCGTTTGATACCAAATGTAGTTCCCAGTATTTTCTCCAATTACCCTGAATGTTTATTTAAAAAGAAAACCGAAACATACGTGATGATTTAGTTTTAAACTTTCAAAATTAAATTTTAAAAATTGAAAAAAATAAATTTAAATTGCTGAAATTTATACAAAGCTAAAAACAACATATACTATTATATGTTTTATCTGGTAATAATTACTTAATTGTAATTTTTATTGTAGAATAACTATTAATTTAAATATTTAATAGATTTTAAATTTAGAATAACTATTAATAACAATGTGTTCGTTACCTGTTTCACACGTTTTAAAGAAGCAAACAATTTCGTTTTTCAATAGCGTGCAATTAAACTCTGATAATAATTCTTCCTTTATTTTAAAACAAGCTTTGTCTTTTCTTATACGCTATCAAAATTTAGAGAATGATTGTGAAAGCTGAAAATATTAAATATTATTATTGAACAAATTCAACTTTTAAGTTTAAAAACTCAAAAATATTGTTGAAACCATCGTAATGTAATTTTTTATTTTCGCCCATTCAAGATCTGTTTGTTCCATTATTTCTAAATTTCTTTCTCTTCCATCTAATTTTAATGAATTGTTTTGTTTTATAATTTTAGTTAATTTTTTTTAATATAAATATATAATAATATATATATTTTTTTATTTTTCATTTAAAATAATTTTAATGAAAAATATTATTTTTGGATATACGAATGTATATTAATATATTTTTCATTTCTTAGCTGAAGTGGACTAGGCCTACTATTTTAAACAAGTAAGTTTGAAATTTTATTAAAAATACAATTTAAGGACTTGCGAAATATTTTCTAGTTTGGTTTGAAGGTTGTCACATATTTTATTTAATACATAAATGGACCTCTTATTGAACGGTTATTTTCGAATATTTCTATTTTCAGCAATCAGATTTCTAATTCTTAACAAATTTTTAAGAAAAAAAATATTTGATTTGAATGAAAAAAGTGCAATATTATTGAATTTGTGATGCATAAATAATATACATACATATTATGTATCATAATATTTGATTTGAATGAAGAAAGTGCAATATTATTGAATTTGTGATGCATAAATAATATTCATATGTATCATAATATTAATTTTGATGCAAACTTCAACAAATAACCTTGAATTTTTTCAACCGTAAGTTTGTGGAACATCTTAATTGGATTTATTGACTAAAAAATTGTTTTGTATTTATACTTTTTGTCCACAAAATAATTTTATTAATATTTTATTTTTTTATAAGTCTTAAATTATTATATTTATTTATTATAAAGCCTATATATATTTCGGCATCACTGCCATCATCAGGGCGAATACAATTTAATACTAAACATGAATAATTTTCCTATTTTTATACCTTACACCTAAAGTACAGGGTATCTTAACTTTGGTATGGTGTTTGTAACCACCAAAAGGAAGCGAGTTAGGTATAGACATGTATATATATTCTGAATCAGGATCACCGCCGGAGCCGATTTAGCGATGTCCGTCCGTCCGTCCGACCGTACGCACGATAACTCAAAAAATAATGATGCTATCTTGATGAAATTTATATAGTAGGTTACTAATTACGAAAGAAAGGCTAAGTTCGAATCTGGACAAAATCCGTCCATAGGTTCGGATTCTGGAAGCTTCCGAATGATTCCGGAGCAAACGAGATTATCTCCAAAAGCAACAAAGATAGAACCTTCAAATTTTGTACAATGATGTTTCTTCCCGTTCGATTTATGTCTCTGAAATTTAAGAGGATTTGGTCCATGGGTTTGGGTGTTGGAAACTTCCGAACGAGCACCAGAGCAAATGAGATTATCTTCAAAACCAACAAAGATAGAACCTTTAAATTTTGTACAATGATGTTCCTTCCCGTTCGATTTATGTCTCTGAAATTTAAGAGGGTTTGGTCCATGGGTTTGGATTTGGAAGCTTCCGAACGAGCCCCAGAGCAAATGAGATTATCTCCAAAACCAATAAAGACATAACCTTTACTTTTGGCAGAATGGTGTTCTTTCATGTATGATTTAGGCCTCTGAAATTTAAGATGGGTTTGGATTTGTAAGCTTCCGAACGAGCACCAGAGCAAATGAGATTATCTCCAAAACCAACAAAGATATAACCTTTAAATTTGGCAGGGTGGTGTTTTTTCACGTTTTATTTAAGTCTCTGAAATGTGAGAAGATTTGGTCCATGGGTTCGGGTTTTGGAAGCTTCCGAACGAGCCGCAGAGCAAATGAGATTATATCCAATACGAACAAAGGTAGAACCTTTGAATTTGGTACAATGGTGTTCTTTCGTGTTTGATTTATGTCTATGAAATTTAAGAGGATTTGGTCCATGGGTTTGGTTTTGGAAGCTTCCGAACGAGCCCCAGAGCAAATGAGATTATCTCGAAAACCAATAAAGATATAACCTTTACTTTTGGCAGAATGGTGTTCTTTCATGTATGATTTAGGCCTCTGAAATTTGAGAGGATTTGGTCCTTGGGTTCGGATTTTGAAAGCTTCCGAACGAGCCTCAGAGCAAATGATATTATCTCCAAATGCAACAAGGATATAACCTTTAAATTAGGCAGAATGGTGTTCCTTCATGTTTGATTTATGTTTCTGAAATTTGTGAGGATTTGGTCCATGGGTTCAAATCTTGGAAGCTTCCGGACGAGCCCCAGAGTAAACGAGTATATCTCCACAACCAACAAAGATAGAACTTTTATTTTTAGTACAAAGGTGTTCTGTTATGTTTCCTTTTCTGTAAAATTGGAAACTGACATTTGAAAGAATTTGAACCATGAGTTCGTATTTTGGAAACTTCCGGACGAGCACAAGAGCAACGAGCATATCTCCAAAACCAACAAAAGTAGAACCTTTAAATTTAATAGAATGGTGTTCTGGCAAGTTTTCTTTATGTTCCTGAGATGGATTCGATGAATTGGAGTGGCAATTCGGGTAGCTGACACAAACCTCCCAAGGACTACCAATCTTCGAAAATAATTAAGATAGAAACTTAAAATTTTATACAAGGGTGTCAAGCATATCCCAAGCGGATGCCTCTTTTACGTTCTTGAAATTCGAGTTGAATAAGACAGAAAAGGGAAGAAGCAGCTGCCAAAAACACTTAAGGATTTTTAATTTAATTCGAATTATTCAGGTGTAGGGTATTAATAAGTCGGTTGCATCGACTTACTGTTACATTTACTTGTTTAATATTACCTTTATACCTACTAATTAATTACAATTCTAAACAAATATTTAACATAGGTGAATTTCGCAATTCTAATTGTTCTTTCAAAATAGATTTATTTTGTTTTATAGCTTTTTTAATTTCTAGAGAAATAAATAAAAAACAATTTTTTACTCAATAAATCCAATTCAACAAATAATTATTTTGTACATTTATTATAAATTTTAAAAATCTACCTTTAAATTTTATTCTTAAAAAAATTTCAAAAATACATTCATACAATTCAATTCAATTTTTAAAATAAAAATACAAACCATTTTTCATATTATATTACATACCTCAATCGAAGCGACGAATTTTTATAGAATAATTACGAATACTCATTCCAATAATAGGAAATTTTAATATACAATGCACACATTTTTTAGCTTTTATTTTTACAAAATGTACTTTCATACACAATTTGTCTGTAACTCAAAAAACAGTTATACAATTTTCAATGTACATCATATACCTAATACTTCCACATTATATTCACATTCATCCTTTACACACAAAACAGAAAAAAGAAAGAAACATAACAAAACAAAAAATATGTAGATAAATACTTAACATTACATAGCTACATAAAAATACATACATATCTATACTATTCATATCAAACTACATGTACAGCAATAGCGTATATTGTATAGAAACATAGAAAACAAAATAAAACAAAAACGAGGAAGAGTGCAGTAGAGTAGACTGTGTCAACTCTGGGATACCCGTATGAACGTAATATATCCTGTTTCTATAAAACTTGATCATCTTTTAAAAACATTCAGATGTTTAAGTACCGAAGTTAACTACAGAGATATATTTATGTAAATTGTGGAGTTGTATGACAGCTACCCAAATCTATTGCGCCTAGCTTCATTAAGTGCCAAGAAATGTAAAATGTCTGAACCGGCTACTTTAGACCAATCAAATTTTACAAAAGTTTTTGGTATGTAACTCGACACCTTTTCACTAAATTTCAGATAGCCAGCTTCAATAGACACTGAGTTATTTTCATTTAAAAAGAGTAGCTGCCATACAACTTGGCAGCTACCCGAACCTGCTGCACCAGCACAACCAAATTTTACAGAAATTGTGGCCATAAAACTTGATCATCATTTGCAAGATTTCAGACGCCTAGCTTCATTAAGTTCCAAGAGGTGCGAGAAGACAGAACCGGCTGCTCTAGACCAACCAAAGTTTAGAAAAGTTTTTGGCATGTAACTCAACACCTCTTCACAAAATTGCAGATACTGAGCTTCAATAGACACAGAGTTATTCTCATTTATCAGAATATAAATGTATTATATTTATTCTCATTACCGAGAAGTTGTATGGCATCTACCCGAACCCGTCGCACCACCACAACCAAATTTTACAGAAGTTGTTGCTATAAAATTGATTATCATATGCAAAATTTCAGATACCTAGCTTGAATAGATACTGAGTTATTTCCATATAAAATTCATATAAATTCAGATTTTACTGAACTTATTAAATTTCAATTATCATAAAAATTATTTTACTTGCAATAATTTTTTTGCTCAATATTGTACGAAATAAATGCTCTCTTTCAAAGCTTTTAAAAAACTTTTTTAAATAAAAAAGTAATTGAAGCAATTTTTTAAAATTAATATTTATCAATGAAAAAATTAAATTATTTAAAATTATTTTTTACCAAATGAAGTAAAAAAGATGAAATTTTAATACCTCCTTGGAAGAACTTAAAAAAAATTAATTGTTTTTGAGTTATTTCTAAATTTGTAATAGACCCCTATTTTTTTCCATAAGACTGCGTGTATTTTCATGAAAAATAGACCCCTATACAGCTTTTTTTCGTTCAGTGTCCAGTCACTCCAGGCCTTCTAAATTATTGTTAGCTATGATTGAACATATAGAAACTAGAAGAAGAATTAGCAAAAAAAAAAATTGATATTGACCTTAATTCGATAAAAATTTTTAAGAGATAATAAATTGTAGAAAATTTATAAGCAGTTTTGCCGACTACCATAAATGATTAAAGTACATATACGTATTATGTAATATATATACATATGTATGTAAATGTTAGTAACCTTTACTTAACATTAATATAGGCACCTAATTATTATCAACAGAAAAAGTTAAAACTAATAGTCGTAACATGTTAAACTCTATATAAACATTTAATTTGTAAAATATAATTAATAATAAATATTGCTGATTTGTATACATATATACATTGTAATTATTCAAAGATCAAGAATTACTCAAATGCATTATATTATTAAACAGGTTTGCATTAAGTATGATACGCACTTGTTATGAATCATATAGTAAAATGATAACGTATTGATCTCTTTAAATCGAACGATCTATGTTTATTAATATGAAAAGAATAGTAAAACATAAAAAACAAGGCAGAATGTAAAGAATTGTTAGAATTGTGACTTGCACCAAAATTTGAAAAATTCATATACATAAGAAAAATTATGAAAATATATAATTTATATGAAAATATAAATAATATATAATTATGAAAAAAGAAACCGTTAACATAAGTAAAAATATATTAGTGGAGCTTTAATTTTTATGCCTTGTCGAAGAAAAATATGTACGGGTGCGTAAGTTACAGGTGTTTAAAAATAGCAAATTTCCAATATTTGAGGCAAAAAAATTTCTGTGGAAACTTATATAATTCTAAACTAATCCCTCAAAATTTCAAGTCTACACCTAAACGCGTGGCGGAGTTATAAAGATACAAAAATAATGCAAAATTTGGTTTTCACATGGTAAATTTAAATGGTGATCGGATAAATGCGCACACGAAAATTGCGCACACGAAAACTGCGCACAGAAAATTGCGCACAGACATAAATGCGCACACGAAAAATGCGCACACGGAAAAATGCGCACATGGAAAAATACGCACAGACATAATTGCGCACACGAAAAATGCGCACTAGGAGAGATTTATTGGAATTATAGCTAAATAAAAATATTTAATTTTGAAAATATTTTTCTTTTCTAAATAAAATATATTATTGAAGAATTTAAAAAATAATCTATATAAACAAATGGAAATTTAAGCTTTACTCATAGCACAAACAAAGTATACCAAGCGTAACATAACATAACGATAAATGTATATGAAAGTATATTCTTATATTTATATATTCAAGTATTTTTTACAGAGATGACAAAAATATGATTTTTCAATATTTTTTGAAATGTATAATTTTAGAATTTACAATTAAGATATCAGTTTTTCTGATTGAAATTCAAAAATTTTAAATATAAATTACAATGAAATTTTAGGTAGATGAAGATGTATAGGAATTATCAATATAACTTTGGAAATTTTTCATCAACTTCATTTACCTATTAAATATTTATTATAAATTACACAAATATCATTTTTTGGGAAATTCAATCATAAGAGGTATACTTATTCATTAAAATAACTACCTAATTTATTTTATTATACATAATTACTTTGTTTATGAAATATTGTGATTTCTTAATGGAAGAAATATTATTAGTAGATAAATATTTGTAAATAAAATATCGCACTATGAAAGAATGAAGGATTTATTGTGAAAGTTGGATAAATTTCTATATTTCTTTATTTAAACCTTTCCTACTAAATTCTTCCAAAAAATGTCTAGTAAATAAGATTTCTGAATTGCATGTTTGAACAATTCGTCAAGTTATTGTGGATAATAAATTCCAGCAATTATTGATAGTAGAATAATAAACAAAATGCGGTTAAATAGTGCTTTAATTAAGCAAATTTGCTAATTTTTGTAAATATGCTATTTTATCCTCAGCCCAACTATATTCTTGAACAGCATTTAAAACAGATATATACAAACTTTCGTACCGCTTATTTTTAATTTCTTGCCTACCAGTCCCGGCGTTGGCTACCGTTAAACGATGACATGCTAAGTCGCGTTGTAAGCCATCCAATAAAAACAATATAGAGGGATGGCTGCAGTGAAATAATGAATTTAAAGCATTGTGGAAACCTTCACAGCAATTAGTTCTCTCTAAAACTGTATCGTAATGATTCCACAATGCTATAGGAAACTGTGCATTCCGTCCAGCTGCACCTTCAATATATGTAGAATAGAAGTAATTAAGTACTTCTGTATAATTATTTTCTTCAGGAAAAGTTGCAGCTAGTTCATTAAAAACAATTTTCACTTCAGATGGCGGCACAAATGATAATGCTGCTAAGGATTTCAGTTTTAATTTTTTTTCCAAGTTGGATTCAAAGACTGTCTTCAGTCCAAGAGAGTTGATTTTCCTAACCAGACTCTGTGACAAATGAAAATAACAACCTTTTACTTCCGCTAATGGAAATGAAATTTTGGCTGAATTCATGGCTGCTTTTTCGAAATCTAGCAAAATTTTTTCTGGCGACATATTGGGCAATAATATTTTTAAAATGTTGAACATCCTATTATATGTTTCGGCAGTTTTTTTCTGCAATAGAAAATATACACATGGTGGATATGAGTTTCCAACCTGAGCATGCCATGTGTATAGTTGGTAAAACATTTTTGGAACTTTATCGAAAGTTCCATCTCCAAATATTATTGCGTTATCTAAATGTTTTAACAAACTGTTGCTTCCTAATACAAGGATTCTTTCTGGGTCATTGATACCTGAATCATGCAGAACTAAATCCCTGTATTTTTCAGGAATTTCAAAATTAACTGTGTTTGGTTCTGGAAGATGTTCATTACTCCTATAATGCAGTAAATTCCTCGACAATGAAGACTTTTTTGGCATGTACGCCAATGCTTCAGTGCTAACATCGGTCAAAACATTACCCATTACATTTCGTGGTGTTGCACTAACCGCTCTCATTGCCTCCTGCATTCTTCTTTTAGCTGCATTGACTTCAATTTTTTGAGGACAAGAATCATAACAATGCTGTGTTGGTTCTTCTATAATATTTCAGTCTTTTGTCTTCATGACAGAATGACATTTTGTTGCCCGATTATTTTTGCATCTCCATGTTACAATTCCACGTATTACACGGAATTGAATAAATTCAAAACCTTTGTACAAAAACACTCGATGTCCTCTTTGCGTTACAGAGTATTCCATTGTAATATTTAACCTAAACAAAATTTAAAAAAATTTATTAAAAAAATATATATCTAAAATATAATTAAAATAAAATGTAATACCTTTTTTAATTTTTTGCTTATTAATTAAAACTTTTAATATATCCTTGAATTATATTGATTTTTTGAAAAAAATTATGCTTTTGCTTACGTCACAATAATATTTACTTATGAATTAATAGTAATATTTAACTATATCTTTTATATACTTTTTTCTATACCTTCAGTTATCACAAAGGATTTGAATTACTAAATATTTATCTTTTATGCTTTTCTAGTGCGATATTTTCTGAAGAAATTCTTAACTGAATTTAATACTTTTTTCTACCTTGACTCCTTGACACAAAGGATTTGAATTACTAATGAGAAAAGCGGGATTCCCTGTTTTTTATATAAAATTAGCAAATTCATTCATGAGCTGTAATAAGAGGTAATAACTACATACCTAATTCCTTTTAATAAACCCCAAATCTAATATTTTTCTATCTATCTATTGTTTATCTACTAATAATATTTCTTCCATTAAGAAATCACAATATTTCATAAACAAAGTAATTATGTATAATAAAATAAATTAGGTAGTTATTTTAATGAATAAGTATACCTCTTATGATTGAATTTCCCAAAAACTGATATTTGTGTAATTTATAATAAATATTTAATAGGTAAATGAAGTTGATGAAAAATTTCCAAAGTTATATTGATAATCTACTTAAAATTTCATTGTAATTTATATTTAAAATTTTTGAATTTCAATCAGAAAAACTGATATCTTAATTGTAAATCCTAAAATTATACATTTCAAAAAATATTGAAAAATCATATTTTTGTCATCTCTGTAAAAAATACTTGAATATATAAATATAAGAATATACTTTTATATACATACTAGAAAATCCCCTGTGCAATTGCACAATTTCTATAGATTCAAAAACATTTACGGTATCATACTGACTCCCTTAATAAACTACTTAAAAATTTCATTTTAACATCAGCACCATTAAAAAAATGTACAAATCACTTACTTACTTGTAATAGAAAAAAACATAAAACAAATCTAAACACATACAATTAAAAATGTTAGGTACAGTTTATTAATTTTTTCTCGCCGTTTTTTCGTAGCGGTAATTTTTGACAGTTTTTTAATCATTGAGAAAAAATGGTCCAAGCTAAAAACACATTCAGGGCAAAAGTTCGTGCCGATATCTCAAAAATTGTTTGAAACAAACACAAACCGCTACGACATTTTTTTTTTTTTTGTTACATTTAAAACAATCCCAATAATCGAAATAATTTTAATATTTGTTAAAATTTTACCAGACTCTCTATTTTTCTTTAGTTTAAAAAAAAAACGATAAAAAAGTTGTTTTCGCCGCGAAATTACTTTAATTACCAAAAGTACTTTCAAGTCTTTGGCGTTTATTTTTTTTTTGCTCGAAAAAAATTTGCTGAATTTATTTTATTTAAATGTACTTTGGAAGAGGTCTTTAGTATATTTAATAAAAGATTCATGTCTCTGATAATGTAATTTCATAAATTTTCGGGGCCTTTTTGTTTGTGTGGGTCGTTTTCGACAGCTTTTTAATTTAATGGTCTAATAATAAATTAGTGCAAAATTATGAATCTATTGTGAGAGAAGGCTTCTAAAATGATATTTCCTATGTTATTTTTTCTTTTTTTTTTTTAAGAAAAATAACCATTTCTATAATATTTAGTTAGTTTCTGATTTCTGTTATGAAATATAATTAGCTAAGTCTGCCGAATTTTATATTAATAAAAAAAATTCAAATATTTTATGTTACATCAAAAATTTAGCTTAAAAAATCAAAATTCTAACCTAAATAAACAAAACTACTATAAAGTCTGTTACGAAGCTTTTACCAGCTTTTATAATAGTGAAAACAAAATCAAGAATTAAATCGGCCTATTATTTTTTTCTTATAAATATAAGGCTTACTATAAACTTTGCTCTTTTCACTTTCAGGTCTTTAAATTTTATTAAGAGTATTTTTATTTTTTTCAAAACAAAGAGTCATTTGAAAACTGCCAACAGAAGAATAATAATTTATTTTTAATTTACCGCTGCGACCAGTTCATAATGGATGTGGCGGTCAAATTTAAAAATTAAAAATTTGCTTTAAATTTTGTGTCGAAAGTACTTTTTAAAAAGTAAACATTTGTGTCTCTGATAAGACTTTTAGTCGAAGATTTGTGTCTCTGATAATAAAATTTTAAATTATTACATAAATATACAGAAATATCATCTTTGCCAGTTTAGTTTACATTCAGTGTGAGTGGTTTATTATAGAAATAAAATATTTTTTTTTACATCTTGTGTGTCTGGTATTAATATCTATATGATATTTAATATCTTGTGTGAATTGGTATTATCAGAGACTACATAGAGATGTACAAATTCATACAAAAATTTGTACTAATTTTTTTCAAACGGGCCAGCTAAAACTGGCTAGTTTTAAAAATCTTAAAGCACAGAAATATTTGATTTGTGTCATAGCTAAAAGAATTTAGCGAAAACCAGAATCTTCTGTTCTTCTTCTAAAAATGATCATTCATATATTTTATGCATTTACAAAATTTTTTTATCTTTGTGAATTAAACCAGGTATAATCATTATATTGTGTATATTATCAGAAATTCAATCATTAATTTCAGGTATTATATTATCTGATCTGATTAACAAATCTTATTTTTTTCCATGGCTAACAATATTATTAATGGTCTAATAATAAATTAGTAGAAAATTATGAATCTTTTGTGAGAGAAAGCTTCTAAATGATATTTTCTATGTTAGTTTTTTTTTTTTTAAAGAAAAATATCCATTTCTATAATATTTGGTAAGTTCCAGACTTCTGTTATGAAATATAATTATTTAAGTCTGTCGAATTTTATATTAATAAAAAAATTTCGAATATTTTATGTTATACCAGTTCTACCGAAAATTTAGCTTAAAAATCTAAATTTCAACCTAAATAAACAAAACTACTTTAAAGTCTGTTACGAAGCACCAGCTTTTATACTAATGAAAACAAAATCAAGAATAAAATCGGCCTATTATTTTTTTCTAATAAATATGAGGTTTACTATAAACTTTGCTCACTCTCACTTTTTCACTTTCAGGCGCTTTAATTTTGTTAAGAGTACCTATTTTTATTTTTTTTTTCCAAAACAAAGATTGAAAACGCCAACAGAAGATTAACAATTTATTTTTAATTTACCGCTGCGACCAGTTCTTAATGGATGTGGCGGTGAAAATTAAAAATTAAAAATTTGCTGAATTTATTTTGATTGAAAATGTGTTTTTTAAGTAAGTATGTACTTTTCCTTTTTTGACTGTACTCACTTTTAATGAACGGTTTGTGTCTCTGACAATAATTCTAGTGGAACATTTAGTCTCTGGTAATAATATTTACTAAATTTATTTATATTTTTAATTAACGGTTTGCGTCTCTTGATAATACTTTGAGTTAAAGATTCGTGTCTCTGGTAATAAAATTTTAAATTATTAAATAAGTATACAGAAATATCATCATTGCCAGTTTAGTTTACATTCAGTGTGGGTGTTTTATTATAGATATAAAATATTTTCTTTTACATGTTGGCAAGGTCTCGCCAACATCTTGTGTATTATATTATAGATATCGTTATGTTATGTTACGATTGGTATACTTTGTTTGTGCTATGAGTAAAGCTAAAATTTCCATTTGTTTATATAGATTATTTTTTAAATTCTGCAATAATATATTTTATTTAGAAAAGAAAAATATTTTCAAAATTAAATATTTTTATTTAGCTATAATTCCAATAAATCTCTCCTAGTGCGCATTTTTCGTGTACGCATTTATGTCTGTGCGTATTTTTCCATGTGCGCATTTTTCAGTGTGCGCAATTTTCGTGTGCGCATTTATGTCTGTGCGCAATTTTCTGTGCGCAGTTTTCGTGTGCGCAATTTTCGTGTGCGCATTTATCACTGAACCAATTTAAATACTAAATTTTAAAGAATTCTACAATTTTGATATTGACTTAGAAAGGTAAAAATAAGGTATACAAAAGGTTTATAAAATAAGGTAATACAAAAATTCCTGCCGAATTGCGTTTTCAGATTGAAAAAATTTGTATGCCCCCCATGATTTATGAGACCCCCTGTTCGGGCTGTAGCTCCGAAGAGGAGGGAGCCTCATGAAAAAGTTGTTCTACAACGTTAATTTTTTTATGAGACCTACCCATGGTTACAAATTTTTTCGCTATCTTTAACGGTGTAGAAGTTTCGTAAACAAACGGAAAGACAGAGTGAAACTCATGGACACATTTTTTAAATTTTTTTTTGGAAATGTGCTAAAAATGAACAGTTACTGCAATATAGCTTTCATTGTTTATTGATGTCCACGCATCCTCGTTTACTAATTCTTTAGTTTTATTGTAAGCTTGAGGAATAAGGCTTTTAGTGAAAGTTTTCCAACTTGGCAACTTGTTGGATTTGGATTCGAATTTGTTGGATGTTGGATTTAGCATATGAAGTAACTTAACAAATTCATTGTCTTTAACAACAGAAAAAGGTTGATACTCTTTTACTACCATTCTTGTAACCTGTTCATCAATGGATTTTGATTTGGATATCAGCATTGGCTTATGGAAATAATGGGCTACTGAACTTTGAGTTTTTCGCCGCCTTTGTGTAGGTTCTCCTGCAGTTGAAGAAGCTGCACATTCTAACCCAGTAAGAATTTCCCGAACAATTTAGAAGTTTCTCTTTCAGATTCTGCCTGATTTGTTTCTATATATTCATGAGGCATACTTTGAGTAGTAGAATTAACCCGTTGCGACAATAGGGCTCAATTAAATTTTTTAATTTCTTTGTTGTCGCGCTGAAACGGTTTGACCAATTGAGTTAAAAATTTACAAGAGTGTAGCCGTTTACCACAAAAGCTCACTAAGATGATTTGGTTGCAAAACATTAACCCGTTTCAGCATCAGACCTCAATGAAGTTTTTCATTTTTTGTTCTCGTGCTTAAACGTTTTGACCAATTGAAAGTTTTCACAAGTATTGCACTTTAGCACAGAAATTCATTCAATTAATTTTTAAATAAAGCCGTGACAAGTTTTTATTAACGTTCGTTAATCCATTTTGACACGAGTACCTATTAAAAATATGCAATGCTAATTTCTAATATATAATAGTAATTAAAATAAACTAATTAAGTATCTTAAGAATACTGTGTTTAAGTTTTAACAACATTATAATTTTGGACGTTATCAAAGAACAGAAATAATCTCCTCCATACGACAATCATTATGTCATCATTCAGGAATACACTCCGTGGTGCATCTATATAAGATGTATGTGTATAATATATTTGCCAAAGAATATTATTGAAATATATACACACTATATGTATAATGTACGTATGTGTGTTTAAAAATACTATAAACACAATTAATTAAATTAGAAAACATATTCACATTTCACATATTCACAGTATTTGATCAAAAATGAGTACATACATATTTAAAGAACAGAAACCATATATTCTTAACCATATATGTACAGTTTTTACACATATTTTTAGCATGTATCATTTTGAAAACGTAATTTCTTATTAGAAAAAGTTAACATAAAAAACTTCTGGTTGATTTATTAGGGTAAAAAACAATCCTGCCTTTTTTTTTATTAAAAATATGTTAAACAGAACCTGAGATGTATGCCTTTAAAAAAAAGCTTTTTCAAAATTTGAAGAGTGCTGTAGGATTTCCAACGGCGAGGGTACATAAAAAAGTTGTTTTCCAACATCATTAGCAAATTTTTGAAATGTGCTTAACAGGATAATTCATAAAAACATGATGTGACATTACTTACGAAAACAAAATGTATTACATTTACATTCTTTTATAATTCTAAACGATTTTATGTTTCGGTATTCGCGAATAATATATATATTGTGAAAAAATTTTAAATTGTGAATTAAATAAAAATAAATAAATTTAAATAAAAATTAAAATATTAACTACCAGCATCTGTAAATTCAGAGAATTAAGTAAAATATATTTATTACATTATATTAACGCAAAAATAAAAGTTAATAATTTTTATTTCATAAAGCCAACAAAATACTCCGAGCAACGCCGCGTTTTCCTGCTAGTATAATAGTATAATATGCTATGAACTTCTTTTTGTTAATGTTTATGACATTAAAGTATTTTGCTTTAAAATATTTAATGATAATGAAAAATTTAATGATAATTTAAATCGATTTTCATTAGCATTAAAAAATTCAATGATAATTAAAATCGATTTTCATTAGCATTAAAAAATTCAATAATAATGAAAATTGATTTTCATTAGCATTCAAAACTTTAATAACAATGAGAATCGATTTTCATTCCCTCTGTTCAAACTTAGGTGTATGCTGCAGTTGTAACTTCTTCATTCTCTTTCCCACTTCCTCGTTTCTCCTAAAAAAAGCTTTAAAACGAATTTATGCGAAAAAAACGACAAAAAAGTAGTTGTAACTTTTTCAACCAAAATTTAGGTCAAAAATATTTTTATGAAATACTATAACTTACAATATTGTTTTCACAAGCCCTGGCATCGAGAGAGAGCTTTGAAATAGTGGTAAAGCTTTCCTAAAAATTTATACGTATTCTTAAATAGTAAAAAATAAAATAGTGGTAAAGTATAAACCTTAATAACTCAAAAAAATAATAATTTTTTCAAATTTCTTCCAAAGCCCACCATAAAATTTCATCTTTAACACATCTTTTGATGTATTCAAATTTAAAATATTTAAATGTTTTAATTCAAAAATTATGTTTTAAAAAAAAATACCTCAATTTATTTTCCCACGGTTAAAGCTCCTTAACAAAACTTGAATGAGAGTGCTTTTTGATACAGTATGGGCAATAAAAAAAAACGCAAAACCAATTTTATCAAGAATTTTGGGTTAGAAATTAAGTTAGAAAATTTTAATTAAAAAAAAAAAATTACTATTATTAATAAAGTAAACTAAATATACATAAAAAATAAATATTTAAATATGTGAAACATTAAAACTATTCTCATTTCCACTCCACCTATGAGGTAGGGAATATGGAGCGTTTTTTTTATGTGCATATCCCAAGTACCCCTAGTGCACACATTTGTAAGACAAAAGTGCATACAAATTTTTTCAAAAGAGAACAATATAAAAACGAAAAACAAAAAAACAACATAACAAAATATAAAAGCAAACTAAAAGTTAAAAACAAATATAACTTTGTTAGTTTTTAAAACTAACAAATAACAAAAAATTTTCTATTTTGCATATTGCTTTTAAGAGTATCGTTATGTTGTCTTGTAAAATTATTTAATAAAATATTAGCGGAAGTTTTACTTATTTGGAAAAACATATTGCGACTTGTATTACGACATTTTCACGTCGATTTTAAATCTATATCATTTATACCCAAACTGAGACTAGTAAATGTTAGTTGAATAAGTATGCCTTTTTGATTACTTCTCTCAAAGAATTTTTTTTTAAATCAAAATCCCGTAAAATTTAAATATTTAACGCGAATATTTTTAAGGAAGCAATTGTAGAAACAAATATGGAACTATACGCCGTAGGTTGCCAATTTTCTTTTGATAAAGCGCTTATCTATAATGTTCTTAATCGTTAATTTTTTAGAACTTTAAAAGTTGGAACGTTATTCATGTGAGAATTATAATTGGATTTACATCCAGAAAGCACACATTTTCAAACCATTATGTTTAAAAAGAGTAATAGAATAAATAAAAACTAAATAAAAAATTAAAGCTTTAACTTAAAAACCGATATTTTATTTTATTTCAAATACCAACAATTATTGATTCACCTTTCAAAATTGAAATAACATTTTTTTGAAAGTTAAAATAAAACTAAAAATTAAAAATTAAATTCAATAATTGCTAAATTCAATAAACTAATTAAATTAAATTTATCTTCAATATATTTTATTATGTTACTCTAAAGCTACTTTACTACTAAATACTATACCTTTTTTTTTTTTGATTACTGTAACAAAAATATGAAAATTTACTTACATAAAAATCGGAACGTCCTTTCTTTTTTGTCCATAATTGCACTGAAAAATGCGATTTGAAATTTAATTTTCTTACAAGTATAAAGAAGAAACTCCAAGCTTCATTTTTATAATATTTCATATTTTCTTAATGAAATTTAATATATAAAAACTCGATATTAAAAAATTTTACTTACCAATTTTCTAACATATTTAATATAAAAGCTTTTAAATTTTGAGGTTATGTGCACAGAATTTAAAAAAAAATGTACTCATGTTTTTTGACAGTAGCAAGATGGATGCAATAAGAAATTTAAACAAATTGGAGGGTTACAAATTTGCTTAAAAAAGGCGTTTTGATTTCAATGTTAAAAAGCTACTTGTTGTATTGGACAAATAATAAGCTATCTGAAATAAAAAAAATTGGAACATTTCGTTCCATATTTAAAAAAAAACTTTATATGAAATTCATGCCTACTTTGGTATTTTTCCTAAAAAAAGAAAAAAAAATTTTTAAGTAATGTCATTTTTCGTAGTTTTCACTCAAAATACATTGAAAATTTGTACTAATGCATTCAAAGGTTTCGATGTCACGGCCTTCTATACACAAAATCATTCTTATATTGAAAATTGAAGTGATAATCATAGATAATATTAACGCACTCATATAAAGTTTTTTTTTTATTATTATTATTATTTATTAACATTCCAGTAATACTATAGATATATTACTAATAGATAGGCAGTAATGAAAATATTTTCAGCCAATTTTGAGAAACAGCTGAGTGAACCGTGCGTATGTATTGCTTTAGTTTCCTCAGAAATAAATTTTCCTAAAAGGTGAAATAAATTCATTTCTAATTTTTTTAAGGATTTTATCACTTATTTTATTACTTTACAAGTAGTTAAAATTTTGAATAACCTTAATTATATTAAATTTTAATTTTAAAAACAAAATATATCAATTATTAAGAAATATAAAAACTCTCTGACATGAAACTGGTTATGAAAAACTGCTTTACATTATTTTAATAATAATATAAACAGCTGAGTGAACGAAATTTATACATATTATAAAATGCATATGTATTTTTTTGACTGAATACCTTAAGATAGGAAAACACATAAGAAAAGAAACGACTATACATAATTTCCCATCTATTAGTTAATATATCTATGAGTAATACAATAAAATCTTTGTAAAGTGTTATTTTTATTAGCACCAATTGCTCTCCGCGGATATATCCTTATTGTTTCCCAGTAAATTCCTTCCAATCAGCTGTTAGCTGGTATAAGAAAGTGTAGAATTTGACTACCATTAGTTGAGATGACGTAAAAGTAGTTTAGAACTTTGACGTAATGTGGTAAGTTTTCATCAATAAGTGTAGAGCATGTGTAGAGTATTTAATTGACTATCGTGTTGTGATTTTAGACATGTATATTATTTAAGTAGTGATTATTTCGTTTATCTGTATTAATTATAGTGTAGTTATTATTATAATGTGTTTTAATTAATAGTTATTTGTATTATATGGCTTACTTATAGTTTTATTCATGTATATTACTTGAGTGAAAATGAATTAATTAGTGACAATAGATTGTGAAAATAATTATTTAGCAATAATAGGTTAAACTGTTGAAGCGTTGATTTGCATTAATTTAAGTGTTTATATTTTATTTAAATTATTCTATTTTTTTGTTATTTATTGTTATTATTATTTTCTTTATTTTTAGAGTTTAGATTGTTTAAATTGTTGTGTTTGTGTTTTATTTAAGTTAATATATTATATTAAGGATTTTATTATTAGAGTTTAGATTGTTTAAATTATTTTGTTTATGTTTATTTAATTTAATTATAATTTATTATATTTGTTTGTTATTATATTTTGTTCTGAATTATTAGTTTGCTTAATTTGGCTCTTGTGATGTTGTTTTGTTTATTGTGATTATGTTTGTAATGTAATTTTTAATTTGATTTGATGCTATAAGATGTATGATTGAATTTATTTTTGTTATTGCTTCTATTAATTTTGATATGTTATTTTTAGGTTTTTAGGTTTAACAAATGAAACCACGAAGCAATTATGTAAATGTAGAAGCCATTTCAAGCTACGATTATTGCTGCCGCTTAATAATGATTTATTGAGTCCTACTGGTTGGCCGAGATTGTTTGACTATCATGTAAGTGTTTTTTTAGTTCCTTCTTAAATTTTTCCAATGATTGCTGGTTTGTTATGTGCGTTGGAAGGGACTTGAAAATCCTTATAGCGGAAGAGAGTAGGGTATTCCTGATGAATTCTCGTCTGGTTAGTCTTGTTATAATTAGGCTAGCTGATCTCGTGTTGTGATGGTGAATACCTCCTTGGCTGGGTAGTGTGATGCTTGTTTTGATAAGGTTGTTTTTGATTTTATAAATATATTTGGCTTTTTCTTGTTTTATTAGATTGTAGATATTGAGAAATAGTGCCTCCATGTATAGTTCCCACGTATGAGCTTCCGCCGTGAATTGGTATAGCCTCCTTATGGCTCTATTGATTAGAACGTGGACTTTGTTAATAACATATAATGGGCAATTCGACCAGCATATTATGTTATACAGGATGTGCGATTTTATGTGTGCATTGAATATATGATCTGCAGTTTTTTTCTTAAGTTTAATCCCGGTTCTTTTTATTGCTCCGATTAGTGCCGCTATTTTGTTCAAGAAAGACTCCACATGAAGATCCCATCTTAATCCTTCTTCCAGCAATAGACCCAGATATTTGAGTTTCGTGACTTGCTCAATATTATCCCCAACCATTTTGACGTTAGCTTTAAGTTTTATTATTCGTCTAGGTGTAAAAATCATAAATTTGGTCTTGGCACAGTTTAGTGTTAGTTTATTGCCAAGTCTCCACGTGCTGAATTTTTCTAGATCATTATTTATCCGTTGTTCGAGTTCCTCTTTGGTTTTTCCTCTGTATAATAGGCAAATATCGTCTGCGAATATGACGGACTTATCATTTAGTCCCGCTTCTTGCATATTTTGTATATATAGTAGGTACAGTGTTGAGCCTAACACTGAGCCTGGCGGAACTCCAAATTTTACTAAATGTGGCTTACTTATAGTTTTTCCAATTTTCGTCCTCATTCATCTGTTCAATAAGTAATTGTTGATTAACTGATTGGCTATTCCCCTGCTTCCTAGCTTCTCCAATTTTTCAGGTAAAGAACCATGGTGTACCGTGTCAAATGCTTTCTGAAGATCTATGAACATTGCCGCTGTTAAGTAACCTTCTTCCATTTGATCTGTGATGTAATGTATCACCTCTGTAGTCGCGATTTCCGTGCTGCATGCTTGCTGAAACCCGTACTGATTTTTGTCAAATCCAATCTTTTTTCGATGAAGCTCCAAATTCTTGCATTTATAATTTTTTCGTATATTTTACCAATATTGTTTATCAGAGTTATGGGCCTGTAGTTACCCAATTCATCCCTGCTTCCTCCTTTATATAGTGGTATTGTGATTATTTCCGGGAATTGGCCATTGCCCATCATGTTGTTGAAGATTCTTGCTAATGATGACGAAACCAGCTGCCCAATAAGTTTTAACTGCTTCGTCGTAATTCCATCCGTTCCTGCTGCATTTGTGTTTTTTAGCTTGCTGATAATGTTAGATAATGCAATTGCAACTGATAACATAATATGAACGCGAAGAGCTTTTGCAATTATATCTTCCAATTGCAATTTCACTATAGTGAGAACACGGGCATTAGCATTAAAAAATTTAATGATAATGAAAATTGATTATGATATATGATGTGATGATATGTGATTTTTTAATGCTATAATTGACGATAGCATTAAAAAATTCAATGACAATGAAAATTGATTTTCATTAGCATAAAAAAATTAATGCTAATTATAAATCAATTTAATTGACAACATTACTCCCATGTTTGGTTGTGTTCTCTTCTTATTTAACCTTATCCAAAACTTTCAGAGAAAACCCCTAGGGCGTTTTTCTTTTTCTCATCAGATCAATGCTCAGAGCAGATGTCGACCGCTCAGAGCAAACTTTTATCTGAACTCTGACCGTTCTGAGCATAGATATATTAAGTACTTTAGATTGGCACTTTCTCTTTCACTCTAATGTATTTTCCTATACACGAAATTTCAGTCAAAAATAAAACATAACGACATCCAAGTAATATCGTTCATTTGACGTAAGTTGGATATCAGCTGTTTTTGAATCATAAAATTTCATTAAAATTATTATAAAATCGCAGTACAGTTTCTCATGAGTTTCTCCATAGATATTGGATATGTGTATTATCATACAGATTTATAATATTTAAATTCTAAATTTGAAGAGAATAGACAAGAATAGCAAACAAGCAAATTTCAAAATAAAGAATTACAGAAAAAATTTATAGTATCGTATTTATCGATTGGAAAACTTTGTCCAAGGTACATATATTATTTGAATATTATTTTCTTTTTTAATTTTTATTTTTAGTCACTGGAACGACAATAAGCAAGTATTCAAGATTTAGAAAAAATCAAAATTATAAAAAGAAAATAAAAATTTAAAAGATATAAGGACTCAAATTTTCTAGAACGTGAATTGAATAATTAGATTTCATGAGATCTTATTGATACTAAGAATCAAGAGTATAAATTACTATTACAACAAACAACTAGGTACGCAAATATGCATTTAAAATTACTAATATATTTGGCTATATTTATTTTTTATGAACCATATTTTTAATTTTAGGATCATATGTACGGATAATATACCTTTCCAAATATATGTACAACTATATGTATATGTTCGGATAATACACCTCAACAAACTCGGTGGCCAAAGAATATAATGGCATATTTCATATAATGGTGATCCATAAACACCTATCAGTAGAATAATTCTCAAACGATGAGCACGAGTATTAAAGTGATAAAATATAAAATAAAATATTAATGTTATTGCAAAATAAATTTTCTTTTTTCCACACCACCCATGGGGTAAAGAAAAAGGTGAGTCTTTTTTTAAGTGGTTTCCCAGGAGGCATATTTTTTGTAAAATTTTTCTTTGAATCCATCCAGCAATATATATTACTGCAGTGTCGATGACAGGACTAATTCCTTGTAAAGGTATGTCATCTATACATATTTCTTCATCTAAATTGTCTTCATCCATGACATTTAGAGAAAATGAATTTGAATTAATTTTGTCCAATGTTCTTCTGGATGAGACCGTTAATATTTTAATATCCATTTATTCCAAACAATTTGCTTCTGCTGAAGATTTGATTTCATTTTTAATTAAAAGCCTTTTGTAAGCTGACATAAATTGCGCTACTGTAGGATTATTGTTCCAGTATCCACGGCTTCTTATAGCTGAAAAAAAAGTTTCCAAATGGTCTTGACTAAATTTAAGGGTACAAATATAGTGTAAATCATCATTTGTTTCAAAATATTCTTTGTACATTTGTTCGAAAGTGCGAGTAGCCAAGATAAAACCTAAAAATCCTGTTTTTACTCGCAAATCTATTATTTTCGCTCCTTGAATATCAGCAGTTGTTCTTAAATTCATTAAATAATGTCGGGCGTTTTTAAAAAAATTAAAGTAATCTTCTTTATTTCTTTCCCCTATAGCGTTTTTATATCCTTTTCCGAATTTTGTTTTTGAATTAAAAATATCAAATAAATCATTTAATATCCTAATAAATTCTATTGTAGCTTTACATTCAATAAATGATTTATGCTGTGTTTCGGATAAATATTGTAACGCATCTCCTACACTTTTACTAAATGTTTGTGCAGCTAGTTTTACTTTCATTTTCTGATTTTGCCATTCGATATGCTTTTAGGTTATTTTATTAGCCAAATGTATTCCTTCTGTGGTTTGCAAATCATACAAATTTTCTATAAATTTCCATTCTATTTTATCACTATTTTTATTGTACATTAATTCTTTAGTAGCTAATGTATTTCTGATCAACTTAAGCATATGAGCAATATCAAGTAATATAAATATTTTTTTATTAGTTAGCGGATTTAAAAAGAACGGTTTCATATTCTCGGGTTTCAAATTAGCTCCCAATTCTGCAGCCATTGCTATATTGCTGGGTGGACCATCAAAAGTTAGATTAATTATTTCAATATTTGCACCTTTTAAAAAAATTAAGGCTTCTTTTATTATATTTGCCTTTTCTGAACCGTTCAATCCATTAACTGCAAAATATCCAATAGGAATTTTCCATCTATCGTTTATTGCGTTAATCATCAAAACAAAAACTTCAGTTGCTATAGGGAAAGAATCATCTAATTGTCTTTTGAAATTACAGTCAACTCTTCCTATAAATTTTTTTTTAATTTTATCATACTGCACATGTTTTCTTATAGACATTTCATCCATCAGTAAGCAACAGTAAATTTTTTTTTCTCGGCTTTTCATTTTTATAGCATTTAAAGCTTCTTCAGAAAACCCCGGTTCGCCATCAATAGACGAATACCATTGTCTTAATGTTCTTGGAGATGGTAATTTATTTTTAAATACTGTTCTTAAATAATTATACGCCCTAAGAGAATAAAAATGTAATGTTATTGCAAAATATCGTAAAACAGGTGGGTAATTAGTACCATGTTTTCTAGTTTTTATTGCTTCCAGCATTTTTTCTGTGTCATCTGATTCTATTGTCGATTGTAATATATCATGTGCATTTTCTGATATTAAACACCGTTTTTTCAGATCAAAAATAATATTTTTTAACGATGCAATTTTTTTTTCGAGTAAAATTTATTATTCTGTAATTTCTTAACTTTTAATTTTTTGGCAAATAATTTTTTTTTTAATTTATGAACATTCAATTTTAATTTAGCCGTGCGGGGAGTTAATTTTGATAACGGTAATTCAACTTTACTAATAACTTTTTCAGGCGATTCTAAATTCGTACTTACTAAATTAAGATTTTTGCTGGTTTGTGCAGATACATTATTTAAATTACTACTTAAACTAAAATTAGATTCTACAACTACATTATTCTTTAAAGCTTCATCCTCAAATCTCCTTAGATTCACTTGAACTCATCACATAAAATTTCAAGTTGCGAACTATATTTTGAAATTAAAAGGGAAAATTAATTTTATAATCATGCAAATTTTCATAACTAGCGTGATGCCTATATGTATTTTTAGAAATTTTTTGTACTTACGTTTCAGATGAATCTAAATGTGGAAAATTCTTGAAGGAATGGATTTTTCTTTTAATTTTGTCGTACTAAAGCTGAATAGCTTTAACAGACATTCCTCACTGAAATGTTCGCTACAAACACAGGATCTATCTGGATTCACTTCACTTTGTTTATTTAAATATTTAATATGAAAAATCCACTTATTTTTTAAATCCTCGTCGTTCGGAAACTTGTGAAAAGATATGTTCTTACATTTATAATATGTATTTAAACATCCTTTTACACAACAAGATTGACGAGAATTGTACATGTTTTTTAGTTTTATTTTATATTTACTTGTATAATATTTTATAATAAATTTTTAGTTTAATTTTTTAACACTTTTTTTATTTAAACACTTTTTATTTTATATTTATTATTTTCTTTTTCATTTTTTAACACTTGTTTTATTTTTATTTCACTACATTTAAGAACTACTTATAAAAAATTTTAGTTCAAAGAATTTTATTGCAAAATTTCCATTTTTAGCGGGCACTGTTTCCAGGGGAAACTAAATTTAAATTTATACAAAAAAAAGCATCAATAAACAGCTGACTCAAAATTGACTGAATTTTTCTTTTATATAGCCAATCTAAAGTACTATATATCTATGGTTCTGAGTTAAAAAGTTGCCATAATCGTCAATTGTGAATAAATTTGTGTTGTCAGTTCAGTTGTCAATTGTGATTTGTGATTTAAAAATATGTTCACTTCACTCATAATTTTTTACCTTATTCATTTTCATATTTTCAAAGTCAAATTTAATAATAAAAAACCATAGATTAAAATTTAAAACTAAAGTACAGCTAATTACTAAACAATTATAAGACTAAGGTTTTAATTTATGACTATTCATTATTGAAAAGAAAAAGTCGTTTAAATATATAAATTACTTTCGAAAATATTAGAAATACTTAAAAAGTCAAAAGATAACACGAAAAATGGCGATTGTAATTTAACTGAAAAGAAAAGGTAAATTAACACTTAATTTATAAGATGCTTAGAAATATTTTTGATGTTATTTCTTAACTTATGTCTAATTTAAAGAGTTTCTGCTAAAAATTAATTTTAGTGTACATATTAATTGTTCAAAATGATGTAATTTGATGTAAATTTATTTAACTACATAATTATGTTACCATATTATTTAATATCTCAAATTTATAATTGGTATGATAAATTTCGAGTTATTTTTATTTTGGTATATTATTATATACTGTGTTTGTTTACACATACATATTTTAAGAAATATCTTGTAATTTTTTTTTTATCCATATTAAAATATGTCTCCCAAATGTTAACGCATCAATTAACAAGCTTTTTGTTTTAGAAAAACAAAAATGCTGGAAATTGTTATTATTGGAGCTGGTGCTGCTGGGATTGCTGCTGCTACAAAACTTATTGGAAGGGGAATTAACGTTAAAATATTAGAAGCCGAAGATCGAATTGGTGGACGAATAAATTCTATTCCATTTGCCAAAGGGGTTGTAGATGTGGGAGCACAGTGGTGCCATGGTGAACAAAATAATGTGGTTTATGAAATTTGCTCAAAAATTCCAAACACTTTTGGGAGTACCGGAGATGTTTATGCATCTTTTATTTTGATTAGATCTAATAAAGAAATAGTTTCTAGTGAAATAACAACTCGCTTGACAGCTTTAGTTTCCGATATTTTGGAAGCCGCAAAATATGATTTAATTGAGTCTGATTATTCATTTGGTACATATTTAAATCAACAATTTGATAAATTTTTGGATAAACCGGAATATAATGATATTAATAAAAACATTGCTTATGAATTCTTTGAATTTTATAAAAAATTTGAGTGTTCCGTTAATGCTTCTGATTGTTTAGAAGATATTTCTGGAAAAGGGTATAACGAATATTGGGAATGCAAAGGAGATCCAGTTCTGAATTGGAAAAATAAAGGTTATGTGTCGTTTTTGCGTATTTTAATGAGATCAACACAAAAAGAAGAATTAGGAATTTTAAAAGATAAAATTTCATTCCGAAAAAAAGTATCCAGTATTCATTGGTCTAGAAAAAAAGGAGAGAAAGTTAAAATTATTTGTTCAGATTCAGAAGAAATAAGTACTGATCATGTATTATGGACCGGATCCCTAGGTGTTTTAAAACAGAACTGTAATAACATTTTTGAACCAAGTCTACCAAAAGAGAAAATTGATGCTATTAAAGGTTTAGGTTTTGGAACAGTTAATAAAATTTACTTAGAATTTGAAAAAAAGTTTTGGCCCAATAACTGGCCTGGTTTTTCAATTTTGTGGGATAAAAGAGAACTTGTAAATATTAGTCAAAGAAAAGATTCATGGATTGAAGATTTATTCGGATTTTATACTGATTATCAAGAAAATGTACTTTGTGGGTGGATATCTGGAAGTAAAGCATGTGACATGGAACAATTTTCTGATGATGATATCCTTGAAAGCTGCCTTTTTCTTTTACGGAAATTTTTAAATTGGCAGATACCACAAATTCTCAATATAAAGAGATCTAATTGGTTTAGCAATGAAAATTTTCGTGGATCATATTCGTTTCGATCAGTGCTAGCTGAAAGTTTGAACGCACAACCAAAAGATTTAGCTAGACCAATATTGAGTGATGATGGTACACCAATTTTGCTATTTGCCGGTGAAGCTACACATGATCATTATTATTCAACTGTTCACGGAGCTGTTGAAAGTGGATGGCGAGAAGCTGAACGTTTGATAAAGTATTATTCAGAAGATAATTTTTCGGATGTCCTTATTTTAGGATGTGGTTTATCTGGACTTGGTGCTGCTTATGCTCTGCAGAATCGTAATTTAAAGATCTCAATATTGGAAGCTCAAAATTATATTGGAGGAAGGGTTTTGAGTACAAGTTTGAAAAATTTAAACAAAAAGAATTCGTTAGAACGGATTGATGCTGGAGCTCAATGGCTTCATGGTGAACAAAATTTATTATATAAATTAGGCAAGAAATACAATTTGATTGATCCACAACAATCTGACGAAGGTTTGGGTGAATTTTATGAGGAAAATGGCAATATAATTGATAATGTATTTGTTGAAAAAATTAACGCAATTGTGAAGAATATCTTAGAAGATTGTGAAAACTTTACCGAATCTGAAGATTATCCCAAGTCTGTTGAAAATTTCCTACAAAAACAATTTAAAAAAAATTTCGAAAAAGAAATTAATGACCCCAAAAAACATGAGCAAGCTTTAAAACTTTTAAATTGGCACAGGAATTTTCAAATTATTGACAATAGTTCAATCGATTTAAACAAGGTTTCAGCTAAAGCTTGGGGTTTGTATTCTCTAAATGGGCAAGATCGTCAAGCACATATTAACATAAAAAATGGATTTTCATCATTACTCAAAGCACTTTTACAAGAAATAAAACCATTTACGAATATTTATTTAAACAAAATAGCTAGACGAATTTTTTGGAAATATAAATATGGAAACGAAGATATAATTAGAGTTGAAACATCAGAAAATGAAGTATTTTATACAAAAAATGTTATTGTAACCTTCTCGGTTGGAGTTCTTCAAAGTGAACTAAAACTTTTCGAACCAGAACTGCCCTCTTTATATCGAAAGGCTATTAGTGATATTGGATTTGAAACTATTAATAAAATTTTCATTCAGTTTGAATATTCCTGGTGGGGAGAAGGTAAAGGTATTCAATTTATATGGAACGATTTAAATAATGATGCAAATGAAAAAAAATTGCATTGGACAAGATACCTAACGGGATTTGATGTTCTTAATCCTGGGCCAAAAAATACATTAATTGGTTGGATTGGTAGTTATGGCGCAAAAGAAATGGAAAAATTAACGGATAATGAAATTATAGAGTGGTGTATAAAGCTTTTTAAGGAATTTACGAAAAAAGAAGTGCCAGACCCGATAAGTTATTTATGTACCCGTTGGGGAAGTAATCAATTTATAAAAGGTGGCTATAGTTTCATTAGTACAAATTATGATAGTAACAAGGAAGGTAGAGAACATTTAAGAAAACCTATCAATATAGGAAATTCATGTAGTATGATTTTTGCTGGTGAAGCTTATCATGACAATTATTTTTCAACAGCACATGGAGCATTTCTTTCTGGTTTAAAACAAGCTAAATTAATAAATACTTGTTGTTGCCGAAGAAATAGTCTTTAGTTATTAATTATTATATGTCCAAAAATTATAATAAAAATAGACAAATATTAGTAAAATTTTTAATTAGATTTAAAAGTATGAAATTATGCACAAACAATAAATGGATCAATAAAAATGGATCACTTATAAATATTATTATAATAACACAATTAAAAATAATTATAAAACTTTTACATTTGTACTTCAGAACAAATTTCATGCTAGCTCTTTCTTTTTAATCTTTTGTTTTTACATTGGAAAGAGACTTGCCGAAAATTTTTTTAATACATCAGTATGTAATACATTTACATATTGAAAAAACTAGCTTATAACATAAAATAAATGTTTTTAGTAGAACAATTATTTCTTATTCTGTTCCTCTGTTCCTTTTACAAGCAAAATAAAATAATATGTACCTACTTACAAATTTTATTATTTTTTTTATGATTTATTTTTCAGTTCATTTAACAATTACAAACAGAAATAAATGTTTATACTAAAATAAATAATTATACCATTCTATAAGCAAGTGTCGAATGATAATTTAATTTAGTTATATAAATCCTAGTTTATTGCAAAATTTATTACATTATTACAGTGTGGTTGAAAAGTTATGTATTTTTATTTTTAAACAAGTTTTTAGTAGAATAAAATTAAAGTTAACAATGTATGGCTAATTACAATTATTCTCTTTTTTATGCATAATTATTTGATAACTTTTGACGATTTTTCTATATTTTCCTAATTATAATTTAATAAACATGTTTTAGTTTTATTTAAAAATTGTGTTAATTTAATATCTCTAAGTAGTAAACAATAAATTTTAGGAGCTATATTATAAAATAAGCATAGTGCTAGTAGTGTCAGTTATGACGCCGTAGTGCTAGTTGAGGCCGTAGTAAATTGACCATAGTTTTCTTATTACAAGTTATATGTAATATTTTGTTGTTTAAATATCCAGACTGCAGAAAGAAAATTTTTAACCTTTTATAAAGATATAAATTTCCTATTGGAAGAATTCTTAATTTTTTAAAAAGACCTTCAGTATGTGCAAGGTGATGCTTTTTATTGAATAATCTCAAAGCATGTTTTGTGAGATTAGCAATTTATTGATTTTGTTGAAATAAGTACCCCCTTAACAAGTTAGACTATATTGCAATTTCGAATGGAAAAGGGTATAATAAATCATATAAAGTATCTTGTTTGAGAAGCACAGTCCCTCCACACTCAATCTTAAAACAGGCAGAGTGACAATCACAATTCTGATTTACAGAACTATAAGGGCGAAATAAGTACATACATATTTGGTTTTCTTGCTCATAGTTAATTGGTGCTTACTGAACCAGCTTCTGAGCATTTAAAAATCATTCATATTTACATATAGAAATCTCATGATTATTATTACCAAATTTCTTTTAAATGGTTGATAAAAAATGCAATTAATAAAAATTAAAAACAGAATTCCTCAGACCCTTGTGGAACGCCACACACTGGTTCATCTGATTGATTGAATTTATTATTTAATTTTGCTATTTGTATTTTTGAAAATAAGATCCCAGTCAGTCGTATGTAAAACCTCTGAAACCCGCTTTGAATAATTTTGGTAACAATAATTTGCTTTACGCTTTAGTAATATCTATAAATAAAGTTTAACAAAAATTTTATTATTTAAGCCACAGTAAATCTCAGAGCAAAATTTGAGAAATGCACTTTCCGTTGATCTTCCTTCTAAAAATCCAAATTAACTATCGCTAAAAAAATTATTTTTGTTTAGAAATTTAACAACCTCTTTTTCATTACTTTTTTAAATATTTTTGAAAAGATAGATTAGATAGAGATATATCTTCTTAAAGAGTGGAATCACCTTAGCCATTTTTAACTTTTCCGGGAATTCACCGACCAGAACACCTTATTGAAAATATTCGTTTAAACATCAACAATTTGTAAAACAACTTCATTAATTATAACATTGAAAATACCGTCTGAAATTTTGAAATTAAAAATGTAATGTACATATGTACATATTAATAATTTTTAGGAGTTCAAAGGAGTAATAGTTAAAAAAAAAAAACTCTTACTTAGCGGTTAGACATCACTATTTCTTCATTATTCCTTCACTATTAATTCCATTTTCCTTCATTATTTTTGAAAAAATTAAATAGAAATTCTTCCATATTTCTGACATTTTTAAACTTCAAAATTTCTATGAAGTTCTGAATTAACCATTGCTAAAATTAATAAAAATAATATTAGATAGTAGTATATGGAATTTCAATATTAAATTTATTTAAAAATATTTGATCAAAAAGCATAATTGGAATATTCTGCATTTGTACTGGTGTTGGAGTAACAAAACTACACCCAATCAAATTATCAATTATTTGTTGAGGACATTGGTATTCTTGGAACTAAGTTTTAAACAAGCATGTGTTAAATTTGAAAATTAATAATTTGCGAATTTCAGCAACCCAGCATGAACTTTAACTTCGTACTATCTAAAAAAAAAAACAAATTACAAAGAATCGGCATTCGAAATAAAACAAAATATGTACTTATCTAATACTGATGTTTACTACACATCTGATGTTAATTGAAGAATTCCATGTTATAACGTCCATAATCATAAATGTTGTCATAAATCTGTTATATACTTATTTTTATCAACTTTGTAATAGTTATAAAAAGTAGAAAATTAAGAAATTAGAATAATAGAATGAATTAATAAAAAGTGAAGGCTTTATATAGTTAATGTATGTTAATAGTATATGTTAATGATTGTGTTAAAAAACAAATTTTTGTACAAAAATGTAGGTATTTAAACTAAGATCCATATACATATATTAAAATTTTTTGGTAAAGTTGCCTTTATGTCTGTTATACAAAAAGGATTTTTTTTTCGATTATTTTCCGAAATATTCAATCAAAAAAAAATATGAAAATTTAAATTCTTTAAAGTGTGGGGCTGCCGCCCCTAAACCCCCGCTAACAATTTAAGAAATCCTCTTTTTGAATTCGGCAAGCATCTATTTGATATTTTTCTGCTTATATGAACAGACATAAAGTATACTCTGCCCAAAATTTTCCTACCTTGTTTAAAAATTTTAAAATGTATACATACCTATTTAAAAAAAATAAAACCTGATTATATTGTAATATACATATGTACATATATGTAGCTCCAATTACTTCCCAAAATTATTATCCTTATTTTTATTATTATATTTTGTCTTACATGCACTTAATTAATGTTTACAATCTTATTTGAATCTTGCAATCTTATAACAATTTTAAACATAAAAATCTTCACAAAACAATTCTTAATTGAAATGGAATCCAAAACTGCTGGCTAGGCCAGACTGAGTAGACATTTAGTAATGTCAATTGTCAATGTGCAAGATGTGCGAATAGAAAAGTAACTACTCGTTACTTCGAAAATACTTAGTAACGAGTACTGAAGTATTCCTATAATAGTAACTACTCGTTACTTAATAGATTTGAAGTAACCAGTAGAACCTTCTCAATAATACTCGTTACTCTCGTTACTCAAAACAGCAGCACCTAGCTATAATTCATATTACATGTTTGATGTTTCCAAATGTGAGAATTTTTTGTTTTGCTTTTTATGGAAAAATTTAAATTTAAGATTGTTTGAAATTTATTTATTGTCTAAATTTATTTTCTTATAAATTATTTTGTATAAATTAATGTTTTTAATAATTTTTAAATTTGATAATTTTTGAATTATGTACCTTTACTTTCGATCACATTATTTTTTTGAAGTTTTTTTTTACAATTAATAAAAATACATACTCATTCAAGCGAAACCTCGGATATGGAAATCAGTTAAGGGAATTTTTATAAAAATTGTCACGCAACTGTGGGGAATTGAATTCTCGCATATGGAAACCCAGCTTTAATTGTTATGTAAATTATCTACATATACCTTTTTTTCTGTTTTTGCTTTTACTTCAAAATGGGGTGTGAATGTGTGATTGTTTGTTTCATTTTTTTATTTTTTTATAGGCTAACAGTTACTAGTGTTTCTTTGGTTTGGCATAATTGGTACATATCGTTATTCGTTCATCGTATTTTATAGTTCTAAAGTTAAAGTAACTTGTTCACTTGTTTTGTATTATATAGTTAACAGTTACTTGGTTCAAATTTTTGCATTCAGAATGGATTCGTTTAGAATTTTATTTGTATGGCATAGGTTAATATTAAAGGCTGGTTTTCATGAGAAATTTCGTGGATATTATCGAAACTTTATAAAAAGAAAAATATAGTGTACTACCAGTGGGAAAGAGGGAGAAAAAAAATTATATTACAAAATATTACAGCAACACTTTGACAGTTAAAATTGTACATAACCTAATATATTAATGTTTATATTCATAGGTAAAAATTTATTATTTATAAGTTGTTAAAAATAATATAGATAGTTTATTAATAATATTTTTATACCGATAATATAGTCATAATAAAATTTGAACATTTGTTTATTTTTTTGACGTTTCAAAATTTAAATGCCAGTGAGAAATTTTTTTGTAAGATATACAATTTTTTCATATGCATTTATCCACGATATTTATAGCAAATACTTTTTTTTTAATGCATTTCTCTGCCACATACATATGGACAGGAAATTACACAGCCTTTCTTGTTCAGGCGTGGGTGTATATGTCGTAAGGGGGAATAACTCTTACGACGTGTGTGGGATTCGAACCCACACCCCCTCGGTGTTTACAAAGTATTTTATACGCTCTTATAGGCCACTAGGCCACCGAGGCCCCTTATAGCAAAATGTATTCAGAGAACATATTTTTGTGTATATTTATGGTTACTTTCTTGGATATTTTCAAATGCTTCATGGATATTTTTTTAGCTTTATCTCTTTCAAACACAAATCATTTTTGTATCTTCTGCCTATGCTCTAACATTTTCGTGGATATATCGGTCTAATGAAAACCAGCCTTAAAAGGCACAAAATGTGAATTAGGTACTTATTTGTGTATTGTTTTAGTATGTAAGTCGTTTTATGTAATTAGAAAAATGTCATTTAGATTGTGGAAAAAATGTTTGCAAGTGTACGTAATACGAATACGTTAATTTTCAATAAAGCGTAAATTAATATTTTGAAAAAGTAAAGACTAAAGCAAAAAATTAAGATTTAATTTAAGTATAAGCAGATTCATTATTATTCCATAAAATAGTAAGTAGAGAATAATGAGCAAAATTAAAAAATAAAAAACCATGTTAAATTTTTTTTGCTTTAAGATGTCAGAAGGACGAAAAAAAGCAACTTGTGGCTACACTTTTCGCAAGTTCACAAAGATAAAGTCACGTGTGATATATGTATATAAAATCAATGTTTTCTTTTAAAGGAAGCACAACTTCAAATTTGATGAAACATATTAAAGCCTTCCCCAGACCGGCGCGTTTTTTTCAGAAGAAATATTTCATCAGAAGAAGTAAATCATCATCAATAATTTTTAAATTAGAGAACTACACAATGTTTATAACAAAATAATACAATTAGAAAAAATATTTCGTATTTATTACCATTTTCATTTAATCCCAATTTCATGCCATATTTCATCTTTTTAATAATCTTGTTTGAAAGATCGTATAATATGGCATATTTTTTAACTAACTCGATTAATTTTTCCACTTTGTTCTGCATTTTACCTTGACATTTATTTGCGGAAATCGCATGAAAAACGCTGTCAACCGCTTTTTTTTTTGCGGAAAAAATTTGTATGTATATTTGCCGCAAAAAAACGCTGTAACATCGCGCGGAAATATTGTTTGTGTGGGCATATTCTTGAGCCGCCATGATTTAAACGATGATATGGAATTATATTAAACAGTGGTACTTTAATAAGAACGATTAAAAAGGCAAATAATAGTAAAATCATAATTCAAATTATTTAAATAAAAAAAAGTTTAATACAATTTTACTAGTTTTTCTATTTACTTTAAAAATACAAAAATAAAACAAAAACAATATTAGGTGACATCTAGTGGTCTTAAAGTAAAACACTAGTTAATTAATAATTAATGGTATATCTTATCCATAGATATAATAGTACTTTAGATTGGCTATATAAAAGAAAAATCCAGTCAGCTGTTTATTGATGCTTTTTTTTGGGTAAATTTAAATTTAGTTTCCCCTGGCAGTGATGTTATAGCGTCGTATTTATCGTATTTTGTACGAATTTTAAAGGGAAAATACGATGTACGATTTTTAGTCTTATTTTGACAAAAAAATACGATTTTGACCCAAAACAAGGAAAAATATGATTTTGACCCAAAACAAAAAAAATATGTATATATCTGTAGTTAGAATAATATTGTTACAAGTTACAACTATATAATATACAAGTTTCATCAATATTCAATATTTTAATATGTCAAAGAAAGTTTATTTTCTAAATTTTAATAAGGGTTGGTACGAGTCTATTTTTATTTCCAAATCTATTCTCGCCATCAGATTTGCAAACTATTGATTCAGGATTTCTGGAAATTAAAAATCTTAATTTTGTTAATATATGTATTTGGCGAATCTCTCGAAAAAATTGAGTTGAAGAGTTTTGGAAGCAAATTTCTAAAATTAGGAGAAATGATGGGCAGTTTTCATTTCCGTTGATGTTAAAATGTTTTCATTTATTATTCTTGTCCCATTCTTCTGCAAATGTAGAACGTACCTTCTCGCAAATAAGGTACGTTGTTCTATTTATGAAATAATTTTTTTGTTTATTATGTTCCTATATTTAATGATATATGTATATTATATAGTTAAGTTACCAAGCTTAAGGTAAATTATTTTTTGCAATGCCCAAAGTGTAATTATATTTATGAAATAAGGTTTTTGTTGAATTTATGAAGTAATTTTTTTTGTTTATTTTATAAAATATATATTGTTTATTTTTAAAATTATTTTTTCTTTTATTTAAGTATTTTACCACTTCATAAATACAGCAACAAAAGGTTAGCCCGTTTTCTTAATAAAGTTTTTATTTTGACCGATTTTTTGACAGGATTTTACACTAAAATCTTGTTGACTGAATTTTTGGACAAGCTTTTTAAAAATTTTTCCAGTCAAACGATCAAATTTGACCGGATTGAAAATTTTGAACTGGCAACACTGGTAGCCATTGCAAAATACAAAATACGATAAATACGATTTTGAAACGATTTAGTGTACGATTTGAAAAAAGATTCTATAACAACACTGCCCTGGAAACAGTGCCCGCTAAAAATGGAAATTTTGCGCTAAAATTCTTTGAAGGAAAATTTTTTATAAATAGTTCATAAATGTGAAAATGAAGTAAAAATAAAACAAGTGTTAAAAAATGAAAAAGAAAATAATAAATATAAAATAAAAAGTGTTGAAAACTGAATAGTTACATAAAATAAAAAAGTATTAAAAAATAAAACTAGAAAAATTTATTATAAAATATTATAAAAGTAAATATAAAATAAAACTAAAAAATATGTACAATTCTCGTCAATCTTGTTGTGTAAAGGGATGTTTAAATACATATTATAAATGTAAGAACATCTCTTTACACAAGTTTCCGAACGACGAGGATTTAAAAAATAAGTGGATTTTTCATATTAAGTATTTAAATAAACAAAGTGAAGTGAAATAATATATGTACCTTGGACAAAGTTTTCCAATCGATAAATACGATACGATAAATTTTCTCTGCAATTTTTTAATTTGAAATATTCTTGTTTGTTATTCTTGTATATTCTCTTCAAATTTAGAATTTAATTATTTAAATTCATTAGACTTTTCTTCCACAGTGGAAGTTCCACTCCATTCAATTAAATTCGAATAATTTAAACTAACTAATTTAAGTTTTCAACTTTTCTTTTATATTCAATATTCATTAATTTTATACATCCAATATAAAAAATATCTAAATTTATATATCCAAATCTATCAATATCTATGAGAGAAACTGTACTGCGATTTTATAATAATTTTAATGAAATTTTATGATTTAACAACAGCTGGCATCCAACTTACGTCAAATGAACGACATTACTTGGATGTCATATGTTTTATTTTTGACTGAAATTTCTTGTATAGGAAAATACACTAGCGTAAAAGAGAAAGTGCCAATCTAAAGTACTATTATATCTATGATCTTATCTATGTTATTAACGAATTTGAAACTAGGTGGAATTCTACATTTGACATACATATATAAACGTTTAATAAAATTACAAGACCCAGTGGAAGCTGCTCTTGGAATTTTACATGCTGTTCCTTCATTAAATGTGACGAATGGGGTATAATAAAAGAAGTTTGCTTGATTTTGAAACCATTAAACAAATTACTGTAGAATTATCTGCCGAATAATATGTCACAATTTCTAAAATAATAGAAATCCTACAGGGAATTAAAATTTTCCTTAACCAAATTAAATTCAAAATTACTAATAAAACATGTAAATATCTTGTAGATACTTTTCTAATTAATATAAATAAAAGATTTTCGAGACCAGAATGACCAGAACAAATGCTTTGGCACAAGTTAGAGAAAATGTTACAAAATCTTGTGCAACGAGTTTATCTCATTTTATTTGTGATACAATTAAACCAACGAACTAACCAATGCAAGAAAATATTTCTATGGTTAAATTTTGATAAAAAACAACTGAACAAACTACAGGAACTCCAGTCTCTGCCACAATTTTGCAAGTGCGCCAATACGTTATAGCCATGTATATTTAAGTAAAAAAGAGAATCATGGTGAAAAAGTGGAGAATTGATTTATTCTACTCTTTCAAAGCAAGCTTAACGACATCTTGGTGTGGTTGCAACAGCGAAAGGATCTTTTCAGTAGCCTGGGAAATACTTTCAAAAAAACGATCAAAAAACAAATGAAGTTTTTTTTTTAATTTTTTGTTTTGTTTTTTAAATTAAATATAATTTTAAGATTTTGTTTTTTGAATTAAATCTTGTGTTGTTTGTACCAATATTGAATTTAAAACGGTAATAAAAAAAAGTGAAAAAATTATTTTAGTTTTATTTAGTTTTATAAATTATTTTTTGTACTTAATAAAATTTTTATGCATAAACAAAATTCATTATTTTTTCTGGAATAAAGCAGAAGAGCCAAAATATTAAAAAGTAACGAGTATG
This sequence comes from Poecilobothrus nobilitatus, assembly GCA_947095535.1. Classification (NCBI taxonomy): domain Eukaryota; kingdom Metazoa; phylum Arthropoda; class Insecta; order Diptera; family Dolichopodidae; genus Poecilobothrus; species Poecilobothrus nobilitatus. Next base: position 547,433 of record OX352772.1, on the reverse strand, counting down.
GAAAAGAGAAATAACGAGTGTACACGATTACTACAAAGTAATAAGGATACACATCCCTAGTAGACATATGACTTTTGACAATTTAAAAAATTTCATATAACGTTAAAAAAATAAATGGCGCTATTTTTGACAATTGGTGGAAGTACTTTGACTTTTCTAAAAATTTTCACAAAAAAAAGTTGTTTGAAGTATAGATAGATAATATGTATATAGCAATAATAGCGCCTACTTAAAATTTTTAGATACCAGCGCCGCCATCGCTTGAAGTGCTCCTAGTTTCAAAAAACTACTACAGTTTCTTTTTAAAATCGCTACATGTCGTTCATATTTGTATACCTATATTTCTGTTCTATTTTATTTTTCGAATTTATAAATAAAAAAAGAAATTATATTGTAATAACAAATTTTATTTCAATCATAAAAATTAACAATCATGATTTTCACCTTCACAATATACTAAAGTACAAACAGCTTCTGATTTATCTTCCCAGCCTTCAAGCAATTTGTACAGCCCTTCTGTAAACATGTATCTTCAACCAAAACAGTTCCCTTTTCTTGTTTTGCTGCTTCCTTACATTTTTTTTGAGAAATTTCATATATCTCACGTTAAATTAAAAAAAAGGTTTATTTTCAAATTAAATAGAATTATTTTTTAAAGTTAAGAGAATTAATTATAGGGATAATAACCACAATCCAACCTTGGAGTACAGATAAATCTATCTTCTTTGATTTTAAGGTATGAGGAAACTTAGGTCCTAAAATGGCAATGAGTTTCTCTAACTTTTTCGCATTTGCAGTAACAAATACAACGGTTTTGCTATGATTTAAAATAAAGTAAAATATAAAATTTTATCTCTTCAATTAAATCAAAACTTACCTCTTAATTTTTGAAGCATTTGATTTAAAATTTATTAACAAAACCAAAACAATTCACTGAACTGCCGAAACTCACTGAAACTGATGTATGTCATATGGATATGAGGTTATATTTGATTCAAAATGGATTCAAAACTGGCTAGCATATGACTTTTGACATTTTAAAAAATTTCATATGGCGGTAATAAAAAAAAATGGCGCTATTTTTGACATTAGATGGAAGTACTTTGACTTTTCAAAAATTTTTGGCAAAAAAAAATTTGTTCTAAGTCAACCACCCGTGAAGTCGACCACGTATGTTCCTACTCAAATTTTTTTTTAAACCAAAATAAATTTTATTAAATTTTTTGCTTCTTTAATTAATTCGATTTTTTCTGGAGGACAAAATATTAAAATACTAATAATTTTATAATACATTTATATATAGTATAATTTTGTTCTTAAAAATTAAAAACAAAAAATTTATATTGATTTATTTATATTTAAAAAATTAATAAAATTTTCTAAAGCTTTACTGAATAAAGAGTGTACACATATTATATAAATATATATATAAACAATTTTCTAACATTTATTTTAATTTTATTAGTTTTTTATATATATAAACTTAAGCTTAATTTTAGTTATAATATAGTTGCATACCAAGCTTTAAGCTACTAATATTTTGATGGATTATAAATAAGAAATTTTTATATTCACTAGCATTTGAAAAAATATTCTCAAAACCTTCACGAATGTAGTTGAAGAAACTGCAATCATCCATAAAATGGTTTTCGATGCCAAACATTAATAAAAAAACAAAAATATAATTAAGAATGATAAATACTATCAGAAATAAAATATTGATAAGTGATAATATATCAATGTGTTTTTTATATAAATTATCAAACGATGTTATTGGAATGATTACATGTCCTTCTTTCTTTTTTAAACAAAACTTACTCTTTCTGAACCACAAAAATTCATATTATATTTCCACTTTTTCCTTTTTTACTTCCATAAGTAATACTCTATTGTACATTGTTAAACTTTCACTAATAAACATGTTTTGTTGTATTGTTTTTTAGAATCTTAAACATTGGTACACAATTTCTCTATGTTGTTCCGTTTCGCATTCAAAATATTTTGTTTTGTCTCATAGTCTTTAAGTTTAATACAAAATTGTCATTGTGTTGTGTTTACCTACTTCAAAAGTGGATTAAACAAAAGCAATTGGAAAAAAATTTTAATTCAAAAATGTAAAAAAAGTATTAAATACCTATACCTATGGAGGCCGAAAATTTATTATTATTAAATGATACTGTCGTTCTTCGTTTAACTTCTTTTGTTTAATTACCTTTATTTATTTTTTTGACAAATGACAGTAAAAAAACCAACAAAAAAATAAACGTCAGTAAATTTTACAAATTTTCACTAATAATAATTTATTTGTAAAAATTTGAAAAAGAGCAATCTATTTTTTACTCACTTCTTATTTTTAAAAGAAACTCATAATACGTATTTTTACTCATAATACGTAGTGTGTGGCTGAAAACTACTAAATTTAAATTATTTTATTATATTAAAGGATTAGAGTATTATAACATAAAAATAAATTGTATATGTATATATGTATGTATCGTATGGTACTTTGATATGATCATAAATAATATTATGTATGTATGTACCTATATTAAAAAACTCGCTGGGTTTCACCTCGTATATATGTATCTCCCATATTTTAAAAACCTATTTTGATTCATTGTACTTTTCTTTACGGCTTCAAATTATTTCTTTCAGTAAATCGTTTTTAAAATAAGATTAAATATTCTAAAACAACAAAAAAAAATTCTTTTTTCAAATCTAAAACTACAATTTATATTTAAATTTATTTTGCGTTTTACTTTCGACACACTTTGCTGTATAGTAAGATTTCATATGATAACATATATATATAACTTTGTGACAGTCAACAGTCATACCAACTGTAAAACGTCCAGACTAGCATGCAGGCTGTCACATAACACATTACTTATCCGGTCGAGTAGAACGTTAACGTGCCGTGTTTAGCAACGAGAAATTTAGAAACGTGATTTAGCAACAAAGATTTAGGAAATTTAGATAAAATTACAATATATATTGAATTAATACAATAAATTGAAATTAAATTATCAAAACGTTTCTTTTAATAGTCAGGCAGAACTTTGATAATCAACAGAACCCATATATATATATATATATATATGTATATACATGTATATTAATTTTTTCTTTACTTAGAAAATTTTACATTACATCTTATAAATATATTGAATTCAATTAAACGTACAATTCGGCATAAAAAACTCTTGTGAAACAAAATGATAAGAGAAATATATAAACATTTTAAAGTCGATATATCAAACATGTCCTTTCCTTTGGAAATCTGAAGAGCCTTCCATTAAAATTCCGCCTACTATTTTAAAATGGCGCAGGTTCTACTTGATTTACGGACTGACTTTATATTTTGAAGCATTCTATTCTAATCAGAGGAAGAATGTATTATACGTTCATGCAAACAACGACCATTAATGAAAGCAAAAGGTAGATGGAAGAGATAATAAAAGTATGTAGATAAATAAAGGGTTAAAAAATACATAGATATATTACCCCTAGATAGGCAATGAAAAAGAAATATTTTCAGTCAATTTTGAGAAACAGCTGAATCAACCATGCTTATGTATTACTTTAGTTTCTAATTTTTTTAAGAATTTCATGACTTATTTTGTTACTTTACAAGTAGTTAAAAATTTGAATAACCTTAATTAAATTAAATTTTAATTTTAAAAACAAAATATATCAATTATTAAGTAATTATAAAAACTTAAAACCTATTGACTTCCGATAATGCTCCATCGCTTCTAGTAGCAGAAGAGTTAACCACAAAAGATGTATTATTTAGTTTAATGTATTTACCTCCGAATGTTAGGTAACTTATACAACCTTTAGACAAAAATGTTTTAAGACTTACTAAGCTATATTATAGAAATGCTTTGTTAAGCTCTTTCGTTACCTTAAAAAATAATAATATTGATGATATATATACTTAAACAATTGAGTTGGAAAGATGCTGTTATTGATTTAGTAACAGCTTGGAATAAGTTGGAACCATCAGTGATTGTCAAATGTTAGAATTGTTTATTAAAATCTGAAAGTGAGGATGAGATTCCTCTTAGTGTTTTAAAAACAAGAAGAAATAAAGAATTGAATATTAACACATATTAACAGTAGTTTGAGATTCAGAATCGGTTGATTTATTTAGAGAAATTAATATGTACATATGTAATGTAAATATGTAATGATGTTCATATGTAATGAAAGTTTTTAATAATTAATATTGCTTTACATTTAAATTATTTTCTGATTTAGATTGGACATTCACTTATGGAAATTTTCAAATGGAATAATGATAAAATTATTATCAATGACACAGAAAATGTTTCTAATATTGATGAAGAAGAAAGTGATGTTGAAGTAGTAGATTTGCCAATAGCAATTTCTCACAATCAAGCAATGCAAAATCTGAGCAATGTTTTAGATAGGGCTGGAACAAAACTATTTTAATACTTGTCATATATTGTCATTAAAACATATTCGGAATATTGCTGTTAAAAAAAATTTTGCAGTAACAAATAACTGAGTTTTGCCACAATCAATAATATAATACCCAAGATGTTGGCGAGACCTTGCGACCAAAATTACTCAATATAAATCTTATTGTACCCAAATTTACTCAATACTCAAAATATTTTCACTTATAAATTATAAGCATTTTGTAAATGAGAATAAATCATTTTTTACACTCGCAAATGTACTCCTAAATGTACACTTAAATGTATTTATATTACCAGATATTACTTATGAAAATAATATGAATGTGTAAAATCTAAATTAAAGAATTTATATTTAACATAAAGAATAGAAACTATAATTTGAATAGTATATAAATGATATAATATCATTGCTGAATGTATTATTGTTTGAATGTGTGAATTATACTAATAACTAGCAGAGTACCCGGCGTTGCCCGGAGTATTTTATTGGTTTTATGAAATAAAAATTATTAACTTTTGTTTCTGCGTTAATTTAATTTATAGTTAACTTATTACTATGCATTTACAGATGCTGGTAGTTAATATTCTATTTTTATTACAAAAAATCTTTAAAGGAATCACTAATCTATTGAGTACGCAATTACGGCGAAATGAGTTTTCACAATATATTCGTTAATATCGAAACATAAAATCGCATTTCAATTATAAAAGACCATAATGTAATACATTGTTTTTCGTAAGTAATGTCACTTCATGTTTTTGTGAATTATCCTTTTAAGCACATTTTGAAAAATTTGCTATTAGGTTCGCTCTATCCCTGCGTCTGTTTACAAAACTTATATACTGTTTAATAAGGAGCAATAAAATATTAACTATGCATAGGTCTTTTAAAAGAGTAATGCTGAAAAACAAGTTTTTTATGTACCCTCACAGCTGGAGATCCTACAGCACCGACAGCTCTTCAAATTTTGAAAAACTTCTTTTTAAATGCATACATTTCAGGTTCTGTTTAACATATTTTCAATATAAAAAATACATGATTGTTTTTTACCTTTATAAATCTACCAGAATTTTTTTAAGTTTACTTTTTCTAATTATGTTTTCAAATTAATTGACTAAAAATATGTGTAAAAATTGTATATGGATTAGAATGTAAAGTTTTCTGTTCTTTAAATATGTATGTACTCATTTTTGATTAAATGCTGTACAGAAATGTGATATATAGTATTTTTAAATATACGCACGTTATACATACTATATGTACATATTTCAATGATATTTTATGGGAAATATGTTATACACATGCATCTTATAAAGCTAGACCGCACATGCATTTCTGAATGATGATGACATGATGACTGTCGTATGTAGGAGATTTTTTCTGTTTTTTAACAGCCGAAAATCAGTATTCTTAAGATACTTAATAAGGTTATTTTAATTACTTTTATATATTAGAAATTTGCATTGAAAGGTTTTTATGGAATATTAAAAACAGTGTAGATAAAAGTAAAGAGTGTTGGAAATATCTTTTTAATAATAATAACTATACCAAACATTGGGCAGAATATTTTTAAAAGGTTTTCGTGCGGAAATGGGCTAACGAACGTTAACAAAAATTTATCACAGGGTTTATTTAGAACCGCATCTATGAGGCTATCGTACAAATGGGTTAATGTATCACCGCAGAATTACTTAAATGAGCTTCTGCCTTGATATTGTACATTGCATTGATAAGTACATTGCAGTACTTGTGCCAATGTTTAATTGGTCTAACCGTTTAAGCACGACAACAAAAAAATGAAAAACTTCATTGAGGCTTGATGCTGAAATGAGTTAATTCGTCGTAACAAAATCAACTCAGTAAGCTTCTGTGGTAAAGAGCTAGAGCTTTTGTGAATTTTCAACTCAGTTGGTCAAACCGTTTAAGCGCGACAACAAAAAAATTAAGAAACTTCATTGGGCCGTGGTGCCGAAACAGGTTAGTGGATCGTAACCAAATCAACTGAGGGGGCTTCTGCGGTGAAGAGCTACACTTTTGTAATTTTTCAACTCAATTGATCAAACCTTTTAAGCTCGACAACAAAGAAATTAAAAAATATCATTGAGACCTGATGCCGAAATGGGTTAATGCATTGTAACCAATTCAACTCAGTAGGCTTCTGTGCTAAAGAGTAACAATTTTGCAATTTTTCGACTCAATTGGTCAAAACTTTTAAACGCGACAATAAAAAAATTAAAATACTTCATTGGGCCCTGGTGCCGAAACGGGTTAATGGATCGTAACCAAGTCAACTGAGTGAGCTTCTGTAGTGAAGAACTACACTTTTGAAAAATTTCAACTCAATTGGCCGAACCGTTTAAGCGCGACATTAAGGTAAATTAAAAAATTTTACTGAACCCTGGTGCCGAAACGGGTTAATGGATCCTAACCAAATTAATCTAGTAAGCTTTTCTGCTAAAGAGCAATAGTTTTGCAAATTTTCAAATCAATTGCTGAAACCGTTTAAGCAGGACATCAAAAAAATTGAATGAACTTCGTTCGGCTCTCGTGCCCAAACCGGTTACCAGAACTTTACAAAAATTCGTCTCAGGGGTTTTTTCAGACCATAAAACTGCCATACAAAATTGGACATAAATCGGAAACAAAAAATTTTTTGGAAGCCCGCCGGGCCGAACCCGAGTGACATATGGCAACCCAATTGAGTACACTCCTAAAGGTGAGAAGAACATTTGTGCAAATTTTCAACTAAATCGGTCAAACCGTTTAGGCAGAACAACGAAAAAAGCAAAACGCTTTAAAACGCTCTCGGGCCGCAATGGGTTAATGAACCAAAACGCGATATAGCCTATAACTCCTTCCGGAGTCGTAGAAATGTTCCTGCAAAATTTGGTTGCAATCGGACTGGTGGTTTTTACGTGAATCCGTGCCAAACAAACAAACAAACAGAATTTCTTCCTTATATATTAGATTATAGTTACTCTTATAATAATTTTTATAATAAAAAACGTTAGTACTTTTTTCTTATGTTAACAATTTTTAAATAAATATAATTCATATGATTTTCGTAATTGCATGATTTTTTATTTTAAATTGCTAGCGCTCTTAACTCTTACAAGTATTATGGTAGGGTGGTGGTATCGGTTTCCGGACGAATAACTTTTTTTAAACTTTGGTTACTCGTAATTTTGTAAATCTTATAGCTATACAATGATTTTTTATTTTTCTTGTTAATTTGGAATATACAAATTATTTTATTTTAAAATATTTGAATAAAAAATAAGATAAAATTGAAAAATTAATAAAAAAGTATTCGATTTCTTTAGTTTACGGACACTAAAATTCAGTTTACGGACAAAAAAATTCACTTTCCGGACAAAGAATCTCTGAAATATTTTAATAATATAATTTTAAATAAAAATACTTATTTACTTTATTTTTGTTTGTTTTGTTGAAACATAACTATTTATGTACATATATGTTTGATAAAAACTAAATTAAACATTAGAATTCATTCTTTGATCCTAGGAGTTAGAAATTTTATATTATATTACAATATGTAGTTTATTTTAATATAAAATTCAAAATTAAATTACATTTTAAAAACATTCGAAGATTAGATATAAAATAGTTAGTCTTAAAATAAAAATCAAAATTGAAGCTTTTTAAAGAAAAATGAAGAATGTACTGAAAGCCAAAAAGGTTAATTTAAAAGATATTTACCGTTATTTAAACGTGTATGCACAATTTTCAAAGCACCTTAAAGCCTCCGTAGACAATCGCTACCCCCAGAGAAATTCATTATTTTAAGTGAATTTTGATTGTGCAAAATGACAAAATAATCTTACAATATATGTATTTACATATGTATGTATACATACCTATTCTAAATTTTTGCCCTAAATTTTACTAAAATTAAATTCAAATTGACGGCAACGGTTTAGAATAGCAACCGCGCCCAATTGCTATGAAAAATTGAAATACAATCGGGTGAAGTATCGGGCTACTTTGGATCGAGTGTGGTATCGGGCGATCCGGTGTCGGGCTATTTTCTCAATTTTACCAAAAATTAAATATACCATTTATATACCTACTTCAACAAAATCATTTTCTGAAATAAAACTTTATGAAAATCAGATAAAAAATTTTCAAAAACTTTTGTTAAATGATTTAATACCATGACTAAATTTTTTTAACACCAATAAAATGACGTTAAAATCAATCAAATTACGTTTAAAGAAAATCTGGACAAAGAACTTCCAGAAGCTATTTAAAAAGTGATTTTATTGATGCAGTGTACTGTATTTAATTTTAATAGAAAATTACATATCTATAATATAATACACAAGATGTTGGCCAGACCTTGCCAACATGTAAAAATAAATATTTTATATCTATAATAAAACACTCACACTGAATGTAAACTAAACTGGCAATGATGATATTTCTGTATATTTATTTAATAATTTAAAATTTTATTACCAGAGACACGAATCTTTAACTCAAAGTATTATCAAGAGACGCAAACCGTTAATTAAAAATATAAATAAATTTAGTAAATATTATTACCAGAGACTAAATTATCCACTAGAATTATTGTCAGAGACACAAACCGTTCATTAAAAGTGAGTACAGTCAAAAAAGGAAAAGTACATACTTACTTAAAAAACACATTTTCAATCAAAATAAATTCAGTAAATTTTTAATTTTTAAATTTCACCGCCACATCCATTAAGAACTGGCCGCAGCGGTAAATTAAAAATAAATTATTAATCTTCTGTTGGCGTTTTCAATCTTTGTTTTGGAAAAAAAAATAAAAATAGGTACTCTTAATAAAATTAAAGCGCCTGAAAGTGAAAAAGTGAGAGTGAGCAAAGTTTATAGTAAACCTCATATTTATTAGAAAAAAATAATAGGCCGATTTTATTCTTGATTTTGTTTTCATTAGTATAAAAGCTGGTGCTTCGTAACAGACTTTAAAATAGTTTTGTTTATTTAGGTTAAAATTTAGATTTTTAAGCTAAATTTTCGGTAGAACTGGTATAACATAAAATATTCGAAATTTTTTTATTAATATAAAATTAGGCAGACTTAAATAATTATATTTCATAACAGAAGTCTGGAACTTACCAAATATTATAGAAATGGATATTTTTCTTTAAAAAAAAGAAAAACTAACATAGAAAATATCATTTAGAAGCTTTCTCTCACAAAAGATTCATAATTTTCTACTAATTTATTATTAGACTATTAATAATATTGTTAGCCATGGAAAAAAATAAGATTTGTTAATCAGATCAGATAATATAATACCTGAAATTAATGATTGAATTTCTGATAATATACACAATATAATGATTATACCTGGTTTAATTCACAAAGATAAAAACATTTTGTAAATGCATAAAATATATGAATGATCATTTTTACATTTTACACCAGATTTTACAGAAGATTCTGGTTTTCGCTAAATTCTTTTAGCTATGACAGAAATCAAATATTTCTGTGCTTTAAAATTTTTAAAACTAGCCAGTTTTAGCTGGCCCGTTTGAAAAAAAATGAGTACAAATTTTTGTATGAATTTGTACATCTCTATGTAGTCTCTGATAATACCAATTCACACAAGATATTAAATATCATATAGATATTAATACCAGACACAGAAGATGTAAAAAAACAATATTTTATTTCTATAATAAACCACTCACACTGAATGTAAACTAAACTGGCAATGATGATATTTCTGTATATTTATTTAATAATTTAAAATTTTATTACCAGAGACACGAATCTTTAACTCAAAGTATTATCAAGAGACGCAAACCGTTAATTAAAAATATAAATAAATTTAGTAAATATTATTACCAGAGACTAAATTATCCACTAGAATTATTGTCAGAGACACAAACCGTTCATTAAAAGTGAGTACAGTCAAAAAAGGAAAAGTACATACTTACTTAAAAAACACATTTTCAATCAAAATAAATTCAGTAAATTTTTAATTTTTAAATTTCACCGCCACATCCATTAAGAACTGGCCGCAGCGGTAAATTAAAAATAAATTATTAATCTTCTGTTGGCGTTTTCAATCTTTGTTTTGGAAAAAAAAAATAAAAATAGGTACTCTTAATAAAATTAAAGCGCCTGAAAGTGAAAAAGTGAGAGTGAGCAAAGTTTATAGTAAACCTCATATTTATTAGAAAAAAATAATAGGCCGATTTTATTCTTGATTTTGTTTTCATTAGTATAAAAGCTGGTGCTTCGTAACAGACTTTAAAATAGTTTTGTTTATTTAGGTTGAAATTTAGATTTTTAAGCTAAATTTTCGGTAGAACTGGTATAACATAAAATATTCGAAATTTTTTTATTAATATAAAATTAGGCAGACTTAAATAATTATATTTCATAACAGAAGTCTGGAACTTACCAAATATTATAGAAATGGATATTTTTCTTAAAAAAAAAAAAACTAACATAGAAAATATCATTTAGAAGCTTTCTCTCACAAAAGATTCATAATTTTCTACTAATTTATTATTAGACCATTAATAATATTGTTAGCCATGGAAAAAAATAAGATTTGTTAATCAGATCAGATAATATAATACCTGAAATTAATGATTGAATTTCTGATAATATACACAATATAATGATTATACAAATAATACCAATTCACACAAGATATTAAATATCATATAGATATTAATACCAGACACACAAGATGTAAAAAAAAAATATTTTATATCTATAATAAACCACTCACACTGAATGTAAACTAAACTGGCAAAGATGATATTTCTGTATATTTATTTAATAATTTAAAATTTTATTATCAGAGACACAAATCTTCGACTAAAAGTCTTATCAGAGACACAAACTTTTACTTTTTAAAAAGTACTTTCGACACAAAATTTAAAGCAAATTTTTAATTTTTAAATTTGACCGTCACATCCATTATGAACTGGTCGCAGCGGTAAATTAAAAATAAATTATTAATCTTCTGTTGGCAGTTTTCAAATGACTCTTTGTTTTGAAAAAAATAAAAATACTCTTAATAAAATTAAAAGACCTGAAAGTGAAAAGAGCAAAGTTTATAGTAAGCCTTATATTTATAAGAAAAAAATAACAGGCCGATTTTATTCTTGACTTTGTTTTCACTATTATAAAAGCTGGTAAAAGCTTCGCAACAGACTTTAAAGTAGTTTTGTTTATTTAGGTTGGAATTTTGATTTTTTAAGCTGAATTTTTGATATAACATAAAATATTCGAATTTTTTTTATTAATATAAAATTTGGCAGACTTAGCTAATTATATTTCATAACAGAAATCAGAAACTTACTAAATATTATAGAAATGGATATTTCTCTTAAAAAAAAAAAAGAAAAAATAACAGAAAATATCATTTTAGAAGCCTTCTCTCACAATAGATTCATAATTTTGTACTAATTTATTATTAGACCATTAAATTAAAAAGCTGTCGAAAACGACCGCACAAAAAAAAGCCCCCGAAAATTTATGAAATTACATTATCAGAGACATGAATCTTTTATTAAATATACCAAAGACCTTTTCCAAAGTACATTTAAATAAAATAAATTCAACAAATTTTTTTCAAGCAAAAAAAAAAATAAACGCAAAAGACTTGAAAGTAGTTTTGGTAATTAAAGTAATTTCGCGGCGAAAACAACTGTTTTTCATCGACATAAAATTTTTTTTTTAAAACTAAAGAAAAATAGAGAGTCGGTAAAATTTTAACAAATATTAAAATTATTTCGATTATTGGGATTATTTTAAATGTAACAAAAAAAAAAATGTCGTAGCGGTTGGTGTTGGTTGGCTTTTCGCCGGTTTTTATTGTGCACTTTATACATGTGTTTCAAACAATTTTTGAGATATCGGCACGAACTTTTACCCTGAATGTGTTTTTAGCTTGGACCATTTTTTCTCAATGATTAAAAAACTGTCAAAAATTACCGCCAGGAAAAAACGGCGAGAAAAAATTAATAAACTGTTCCTAACATTTTTAATTTTATGTGTTCAGATTTGTTTTATGTTTTTTTCTATTACATCAAGTAAGTAAGTGTGTTTTTAATGGTGCTGATGTAAAAATGAAATTTTTAGGTAGTTTATTAAGGGAGTCGGTATGATACCGCAAATGTTTTTGAATCTATAGAAATTGTGCAATTGCACAGGGGATTTTCTAGTTAAGTTTTAAAAGTATAAAGAATTACTGACATACATATGATCTTTAAAAAAGATAATACATATGTATGTACATATCAAAATAATTATTAATTAATAAAAATTAGATTTAATTTTAAAACTTTTCTTGAATAAACAATTGTAATTTAAATACGTATATACATACATATATTACAAAAATATAAATCGTGCCTTTATTAAAAATCATACATAAAGTCAGGCAAAAATAAAATCTATATGATATATAATATATATATAAGTATGAAGTATATTCTATGGATGCAAATGCGCTATATACATACAAAATACTCTAGCATTAAAAAAAAAACAAAAGATCTATTATTGATAAACATTCCCAATCTCTATATGATTTTGTATAATAATAAATAAAAACATGTACATATTTGTATATGTATAGTATAGTATGCATACTTCCATACGATGCAAAGCAAAGCAAAGTAAAACAAATGCATATGTATATTGGAATTATTTTATAGAAAATTTTTTTTTTGGAAAGCTAAATTTTTTATTTTTATGAGCTTAAAATGAATTTAAGATATTTAAAATTTATACTTTCCTTGTTTTTTATTAATTGTGTAAGAAAAAATTTAGTAGCTTCCTTTTTCCAGTCATAAAAGCCTTGGTATGTTAATGGAATTACGTCATACGACTTTGGATATATTCTAGAATTAACTATCATGGTTATCCATTCTTTTGGAGTCCAAATTGTTCTTTTTTTTACAAATCGTTCTATATTGGCGTGAACCGAATCAACTGGCATATAGGTATGCCAGGGGAGCAAAAAAGTCAATTTAACTACTATATTGATTTCGCCGCTACAAAATTGTAAAATATAAATTTTTCAGCAAGGGCAAAAAAATCGCCGGCATTTTTTGTCGATTTTTATTGTGTACTTTATACATGTGTTTCATACAATTTTTGACATATCGCCACGAACTTTTACTCTGAATGTGTTTTTACCTTGGACGATTTTTTCTCAATGATTAAAAAACTGTCAAAAATCACCACGGGGAGAAAAAATTAATAAACTGTACCTAGTTTTTTTTATTTCATGTGTTTAGATTTGTTTTATTCATCACACGATTCATCTTAGATTTGTTTTATTATTCAAGTAAGTGATTCCAACGTTTTTTTAATGGTGCTGATGTAAAAATGAAATTTTTAGAGCGTTTATTAAGGGAGTCAGTATAATAACGTAAATGATTTTGCATCTATAGAAACTGTGCAATTGCACAGGGGATTTTCTAGTAAAATTTAAATTTATGTAAACTTTCTAAACTAATATATACTTTTTTTCATTCAAATTAAATCATTTTTCACTCAAATTAAACCATTTTTGATTTAAATTAAACTTTTTTCTTTAAAGTTTCTACCTTTTATACAAATTAAATTTTTTTTCATACAAAGTAAATAATTTCTTTTTTTTTTAATTAAATAATTTGACAAAACAAAACAAAAAACAAAAAATATCATCTTTATTTGATATAAAACTTAACACTTCTAACACATATTCAGATAATTCCTTGAGTAATGGTAATAATGCTAATTCTTGAAAATATGTTTCACATCACGTCTATATAAATTTGTAATTCTCGAAGACTCGTGATGAAAATTTTTGTTATGTTGGTAGTAATTTACTGTCAAATGAAAATTTTGCCATATTTAAACGTTCAGCTAAAATTATTTAAAAAATAGGTTTGATTTTTAAATAGTAAATGAAAGTACATATTCATAATTTGTAAGAAGCCGTCGTATCTTGCCAACCAGAAGTCGGACCGAAGTGATTAAAAAAACCTAGTCCCCGATTCTGTAATAGAAATTAAAAAAAAAAATAAGAAAAGTACTAAAAAGTGGCACCCTAATCATTGGGGGCTATTTTTTTGGGCGGGTTTAAAGTTTAACCCTTTTTTTTCTATATTTTAATTCTACAACAAAATTAGGGAGTACTTTTTTGGAATCATGTCGGTCCGACTTCTAGTTCGCAAGATACGGGGGCTTCTTGCAACTTATAACTATGTATGTACTCCGATGCTAGTTCAATATATAAAACAAAAAAAAATTTTTTAATTTGTATAATATACTAAACAAAAACAACATTCACTAAAATACTAATTTATAGTGCCATTCAATAAAATAATTTAGAAAATTTTCTTTGATATGATAATTCAAAAGGGTTGTACAAAAAACGTACACAAAATAACAAATTTATGAAAATTATTAACATAATAATTTTTTTTATATACATACATCTGGAATTGGAATTTTATTTTTTTTTGTATGAAATAGATATGACGAATTGACATACTAAAAATTTTTATTTTACGAGTCAGATTAAAAACATTTATTTTTTTTTTGATTTCATGCAAGCAAAAAAATGAATAAATTGATTCTTGCTGTATGTGTTTACTTGCCGAATTTAAAAAGAGGATTTCTAAAATTGTTAGCGGAGGTCGACTTTAAAAAAATAATTTTCATATAAATGAGTTAATCATTTTACATTTTCACACATATAAAAATATAAAATACATACATATAAAGTATAAAATTAAAATTTTGTATTTAGGTACATATAAAAATTAATAAAAATGTTGGCATTTAAAAAAGTTTAAAATAATTTATTTACATTTTTAATATAGAGATGTCAATAATTTTTTATTTTATGTAAATTAAAATTATCTGTAACTACCTAAATATTTTTTGTACAACCCTTTCTTTTTTATTTACCCAACCCTTTCTTTTTTGTTGCTTTAAACACAACTTTCTTCCAGGTACTGGAAGAAAATCCGGAACCACCACCCTCCTGTAGAAACACTGGCTGGCATCAGGGCCATTTCAAATTGACTGCTTGTGCTGATCAGAATTCGACAGATCTCTACATGCAGGCGATAGGTAAAATGGGAAGTCTGTGGCCGAGGGCCAAGCTCAAAGCCGTAAGCATGGAGGAAATCCTTAGCAGGCCAAGAACTAAGGTATGGCTGCCGAGAGAACCTGCCGAAGCAGATACGATCATCATAATGATGAAAGTGTCAAATCGCCAACTTCCAACTCATAATTGGAAGAATGCTAAACTAGGGGAAGTAGTAGGAGAATCCCGACAGGCGTTGGTCATTGTCAATAAGCACTCCCTACAACCCCCAGCGAAAGTCAAAGGGGTCATTAGTTACGGCTTCACAGCGGTTACACTGAAGGTGTACAAGAAGGATGAGGTAGAGGCCTCAAGGAGCATCGGTGAAGGCCCAAGGCAAGACTCTCACCGATGCGATGTCGTTGACGTAGCATCCTTCTCGGCTTCAAAGAGAGTGACTGATGTCATCAAGACTGACGATGAAGAAGATCTACTTAGATTTGATTCTGACAGCTTTGATGATGCCAAAAGCTTCTTAATGGACTTCGAGGATGAAGCTAACGCGACTGTGGTGGAGATTAAGGATGGCTCAGGTAATGAAGCTACTCCAAATTAATCTCCAAAGCGGCTTCCATTGGCAGGGAACCTACCTTTGTTACTTGTAATAGGCAAGAAGTCCTAGACATAACCTTAATCGCGGACTTCATTTATTCTAAAATAAACTCATGGAAAGTTTCTGATGAGCATTCCTTCTCAGATTACAGATACCTTGAGTTCAGTCTGGACGAAAATCCTCCAATAAAGTCAGTCTATCGAAATCCTAAGAGAACTGACTGGAACAAATATAGGGAGCACTTAAAGTCAACGCTTCCCTCTTTTACACCTGGAATTCCTAAAAATATCCAGGATCTAAATACCCTAGTAAACGTTTTTACTAAGGCCGGCAATAAGTCCTTAGAGCATTCGTGTCCCATCAGTAAGCCTTGCCTTTGCCTAAGCCTTGCCTAAGCCTTTAGGGAAAACCTAAACCTCCTTGGTGGAATGATGAAATCAAAACTCTAAAGAAAGATAGTAGGAGGACTTTTAATAATGCCAAAAAAACGAATGAGGTTCAGGACTGGAGCTCTTATAAAACGGCTCTTAGTCAGTACAAAAAAGCACTTAAAAATGCGAAAAGAGACACCTGGAGAGTATTCTGCGGAGGTATACGAAACGTCTCCGAGGCATCTAGACTTATCTATGAATAATCTATTTACAATAATTTTTTTTATAGACTGTATAAAAAACGAAAATTGCTTAACCAGAATCTGCTACTTCTTTTTTTCTTTTCTTTAAAATATTGCTGAAAAATATGATTTGAAAATTAATTTTTTTATTGACATAAAGAAAAATTTCAACTCCTTGGATTTTTATTTAAATAACAACAAATTGGAGGTTGTTAAGACCTTCAATTACTTAGGATTAAGGCTTGACAGCAGATCAAGATGGAGTGACGATGTAGATCACATTATTAAAAAAATTACTCCTTATATTTTTATTTTAAGACGACTAAGAAAATATTTTTCGCCAAATGTTCTGTATATAATTTACTGTTCGTATATATTGTCCCATTTAAAATATCTGAACACTATCTGGAGCAGGGCTCCGCAAATTATATTAACAAAATTAAATATATTACAAAAAAAAGCCCTAAAAATTATACATTATTATCCAGTTTTATTTCCATATAAGCACGCATATACTGAAAAATATATCAGTTTTATGAGTATCTGCAACCGCGAACTTTACATAACAGCATTTAAGGTTATTAACATCCAAATCAGACACAGCTTCGTCTTAAACAAAAATATTGACATCCATAACCACAATACGAGAAATAGGTCTAATTTTTTTATTTAACCCTTTTTAAAACCAGCAACCTAAAAAACAATTGCCTTTATAATTGCTTAAAAATTTATAATGATCTGCTAAATGATATTAAACTAGTAAACAATATACGCATCTTTAAAAAAATTATTTCTGAACTTGTTCCAAATGATCTACTCTAGGTAGATCATATGCAACAGTATTGTTTTGTTATACATGAGTTTGTTTTTTGTTTTGTCATTTAATTTATCTTGTCTTTTTTTATTACAAATCACAATAATATTATTTTATTATCATATTTAATTTTTTTTGGGTACCTGAAGTTGTTATGTTGTATATATTAATGTATTATGTATTATATACAAGTAGAATTTTATAAGACCGCACAGCGAAAGCTAAGGTCATTAAATCATTTTATGTATTTTAAATATTAAAAAACTAGTTTTAAGTTACAAATTGTTTTTTTTTTGTATTAATATAGATTATTTTGAATAAAGAAAAAAAAAAAAACTTCAAACTTTATTTTTATATAAATTTTATAATTTTTTAATGTAATTAAAAATATAAAAACTTAGTTTGAACTAAAATATATTTACCAAATTTGCAGTACAATCTATTAGAAAGTTTTTAAATTATTAGGTTATGTTCACTAATTTATTATAATTGTGTACTCTCATAATTTTTTGAGAGTATTAAATGGCGACGATATGAAATGCTAGAAAAAAACTGAAAATTTTATTTTGTTGAAAATGTCATATAGTCAGTATTTCCACCACTAGCTCTATACTGTCATATAGTCAGTATTTCCACCACTAGCTCTGAATCGGCTTTCAAGAAACAGTACCAGAACGCTTAGTTCATATTGGACAAGAAATATAGCGAAATTGTGCGAGTGTATGAATCGCACAACTCTGGAAATGATTCGTCTAAAAGGAATAAGTCACAGGATGGGCCCAGTCCTGGTGCAGAAAAAGACAGTGTTCCAGTTGTCAACGAGAGAGCCAGTGACATTAAAGTTTCCAATGATATGTGGATCAAGTTTGAGGCGAAACTTTCCGAGATTATCAATGAGTTCATCCTAGGAGGTGCAGGAGGACCACTCCCATACTTTGATTCACCCGACGTAGTCAGGGGCTACAGGGTAATCAGATGCGAGGATCAGTTCTCCCTAGGAGACCTAGAGCCCGTATCTGGTTGTCTAGGATGCAGATAAGAGGGAAAAAGCTACTCGAGCGTTTCCGCTTACATAACCCGGCGGTTCCAATGGGGAACTAGCCGGTGATAACGAAAGAGAAATCGTCAGATGAACTACTGAAAAACAGTATATCGTTTCTTCTTCTCATCAGTGAGGAAAGTCTGGGTCCTTAGAGAAGCTGGAAAATAAGCTGAGGTTTGGTATACGGCATACGAAACTAAAACCAAGCAAGTGGACTGCTGGGAGACTTTGCAATAGACAAGGAGTTAACAGCAGCTCATTGTGAAGTAAGCGATGCGGGAGCTGCAGATTACCCTAAGGCACTCGAAGTGCGCCTCGGATAATCTGCTAGTTCTCGTAGATGAGCAGAACTTAGACATAGCCCTCATTTAAGAACCATGGGTTCAAGTCTCCAAGATTGAAGGGTTAAACAGCTGTAACTATAATCTATTCTACAAGAATGTAGATTTAGAAATAGGTAAGCCAAGAACTTGTATTCTAGTTATAAAACATATAAGTGCACATCTCTGTTCTAATTTTAATTATCAAGATTTGACAGTTGTCAAACTGGAGATGCGGGACAATGTGAGCGTGTATATAAGTTCCGTGGACATGACACATGACGAACCTGCTCCATTGCGCCGGTTTCAGCAGTTGGTAATTGCCACAGGTGGCAAATTGATCGCAGGCTGCTATGCTAATGCACGGTATACGCTATGGGGAAGTCGGAAACGAATGAATGAGGTGAGACATTATTTGATTTTATTTTAAATAGTAATCTAAATATATGCAATAGGGGCAGTAACCCCACTTTCATATTTCCAAGCTCGGATAGTTTTCCAGGTTGGGCAGATGTGTTAGATATTACATGTATAAGTAATGACGAAACTCTAAATATTGAGAAACGGAGAGTATCCGAGAAAAGGTCTTTTTCGGACCACAATTGAATTCTCTTCAATGTCAATATTAAGCTTGAATATCCCAAGCCCTACAGAAAACGCAGGCCTACTGACTGGGGCAAATCCAGGAAAGTAGCTAGAAAAAAACTTTTGGTAATAGCTAACTAAGATATCGCAAATGAAAATGAGTTAGAAAAGAAAACTGAAATGTTTACAAGGGCCATGGAGGTCTCATTCAAAGTAGCATGTCCGATTCAGCGTAGCAAAAAGATATACCCGGTCTGGTGGAATGAGAACTTAAGTAACCTAAGAAAGGAGACTGGGGACGCCTACAATATCTGATACAGGCAGAAGAAGTGGCAATTCTATAAGGACCAACTTAGGGAATATAAGAGAGCAATCCGATTGGCTAAGACCCAATCATGGACGGATTATTGTGAATCAATTAAAAGTACTAGAGACTCAGCCAGACTTAGCAGAGTTTTATCTAGAGAACACTCCAATCCTTCCTTCCTAAGAACTGTGGAAGGGAAATGATTCCCATGAGGTACCCATTTTGTACCCATTTTGCAGGGTGTATTGAGGACGCCTATGTGATTAACCAAGAGGTTTAGACTAGAGTTTAAAGTGAGTCCCCTAAGAGTTAACCCATTGTTAACTCAGTTATAACGGAGGAAAAGGTTTCCTGGGCAATTGATAACTTCGGTCCATACAAATCTGCAGATTTAGACGGTATTTTTCCAAAAAATACTGCAAGTACTAAGTACTAGGCTGTTCAAAAGCAGCCTCGCATTTGGTCATATTCCCCTGCAACGGAGGCGGGTGAATGTGATCTTTATACCAAAAGCTGATAAAAGAGGATACTAAACCGCTAAAGACTTTAGACCGAGCAGTCTACCATCCTTTTTATTGAAAACTCTCGAAAGAACACTCGAGTTAGAACTTAGAAGAGTACTAGATAGTACTCCGCTAAGTAAGTACTAACATGCCTATTGTAAGGACAAGTCAACCGAGACTGCACTGAGTGAACTAGTGCGGGACGCGGAACAATCAATTCGATATAAGGAATATGCATTGGCTACCTTTCTAGACATAGAAGAGGCCTTCAATAATGTGCATGTAGCGGCCATACAGAATTCATTGCAAGAACTAGGGGCAGAAACTGCCCTTAGTCAGTGGATTGTTAACATGTTGCAATCAAGAGAGATCCAGTTGGAACTTGGTAACCATAAAATTACTAGAAAAGTAAGTAGAGGTACACTCCAGGGTGGGATGCTATCACCACTACTGTGGCTTCTAGTAATGAATGAAATACTTAAAGAACTTCAAGATGAGGGAATCAGAGCCATTGCATACACAGATGATCTGGCAGTGCCTGTTAGTGATATATTAGTGTCTGGAAAGTTTCTTGACATAATTGGTGTAATTATGGAGAGAGCTTTAAGAAGAGTTAGTAGATGGGCCAATAAATGTGGCTAGCCTGTTGTAGTGCGGTCAGACTCAGAGAAAATGGGCACAGGCGCACAAAACCCTATGGATATAGTAGTATTCTAAGCTCGACAGCTTGGGATCTGCCACATTCTATATACTACACTATTCCAAGTCTGGAAATTGTAAGAATTTCAAAGTAAAGATTCCATCAAGAACGGAATGGAGACAAGGGAGCCCTTTGGGTGAAGTAGACATCACACTCTTCATTGACGGGTTAAAAATGGACTGCGGTGTCGGTGCTGATGTCTATTCAGAAAAACTCAAAATAGAACATGAAAGCATGTCAAATGGTAGCTATCTTGAAAAATAGAACATGAAAGCAAGTTGGTAGAAAGCATGACTACCCAATAAATCCAGTGCATTTCAAGCTGAAATGCTAGGAGTCTGGAAAGCATGCCAAATACTTAGGAGCAATACTTCTCTGGGGGGGAAGCATTGCCATTGTCACTGATAATGGAGCAGCAATCGCGGCTCTTAACTCTGCGATGATAACATCCAAGCTTGTTAAAATGCTCTGACGTGCTTATGAATATAAGCTATCAACACAATGTTACATTACCGGGACATAGGAACATCGCAGAAAATGATCATTCTGATGAATTAGCAAGGAGGGGTTCCAATATGAATGCTTCACTGGAAGAACAGGTGATTCCATCACTTAACAGCGTTAAAAGGGATATCTTTCTACACTTTTTATCCCTAGCGAATAGGAGTGGAAAGAATTAACCTCATGCCGTACGAAAAAGAAAATATGGACGTCGTACGACAACAAAAGAAAGGACAAACTATTGAAGCTATCTTGCTATAAAATCTAAAATCCAACTCTAAAGTGCTCATACTTGCATTTTTATATACATATTCCAACAAGAAATCAAAAAGGCAAAATAAATGTATGAGAAATAAAGTATGAAAATGTTTTTTTTATTAAAATTGTTGTTTCAGTTTCGCATTTGTGTCCCCTGGTGGGGATTTTTGCCAATATATACGATACTTATTATATACCATTGAAAAGAGTGCTTTCTAACGGTATAATACTAAATATAGAGTGTCTTTGAAAATTTCACGTGCATAGAGATTTTTTTTTTAAGTTGGATATTTTTTTTTTTATATCTCCACTTTTAAGTGCAATATCTCAAAACGGTAGTACCGATTAAGATGAAACAAGATGTATATTAACGACAGTATTGTGTTCTATAATATTATAGTAAATAGTTCCAGTTTATTGTCTCATGGCAAAAATATAACGGTTTAATTAAAATAGTACCAAATGTTAAGAAAATTTTGTAATACATTTTTCGGTCACTGGATGGCGGCAATCGGTACTAACGGCATATATATTCGAAGATCAAAGATATTAAGTACCGTTATGTGATGACATCATCTAAATCGATGATTACCCCTCTGCGGAAGTATATCCATATAATTAAACTAAATCAAAATTATAAAGTTTACATTCTACATTTTTTTTTATTACAATTTCTAAACCTGAAATTTTCTTTAATCTTAAATTGCGCTTTTTTTTAATTTTTATTATATGCTCGTATATATTTATATATATATTTAACAAATTTTTTTAAATACTAAATTTGATCCATTTTTCTTTTGTCTTACGTTTGCTTTAAGTATCTTAAACAAAACTTAAATATAATCTGTTTTCTTCAAACAAACTAGAAGTCATTAACAAAAAAATCATTGCAAAATGAAATGTTAGTCAATTTATTAAATAATTAATGAATTAATATCATTATAATATATTGAATTAATATATATAATTATATATTCAATATATTATATATTGAATTATATATATAATTATATATTCAATATTATATTTATTTAAAATTAATATTAGTATTATAATTATTTAAAAAAAAATTAGAAAATATTTTTTAGAATTTAATATAAGAATAAGCTACACAAATTTCAATTGCATATAGGCGAATTACTCTTTTTTACTATTAAAAACTAGCAAATAAGCACTTAAATTTTTCTATTATGATTTAGTTTAAGAAATAATATCGAGTTTAAAAATATAAGCATTTTAAATTTATTAAAATTATTTATTTATTTTTAAATTGATTGTTTTGTTTGTTACAGTAAAAAAAAAAATTAATTAAGGGAATTTTTATATTAAGGGAATTTTTAATATTTTAATCGAGTAAAAATTATAAAGTAAAATTTTTTTTTTTAATGCATTTCTTTGTCACATAAATGTGGACAGGAACTTACAGTCTTTCCTGTTTAGGCGTGGCTGTAAATGTCGTAAGGGAGAATAACTCCTACGACGGATGTGGGATTCGAACCCACATTCCCTCGGTGTTTACAGCGTATTTTATACGCTCTTACCCACTAGGCCACCGAGGCCCCTAAATTAAAATTATAAATAGAAAAAAAAAACAAATGATTAAAATTAATTCAATAAACATTTTATTATTTTTATAAGACAAATTCAATAAATATAAAGATACTTAAACAACACACAAAATATCTGTTTAGTGTGAACGAAGACTATACATAGACTTGTATTATATTGTTATATATGCGTTCGTATATTTTTGGTTTAAGTAAATTAGCTTTAATTTATTTTTTTTTTCAAATGAAATCGAATTCAAGTAATTGAATAAGTAAGTCTCTAATTTAGAACTCTTTTGCTTAAACTTTGACTTTAATCTCATTTTTATACATTTGGGATTTTTGTACGCATAAAATTGAGCTGAAACTCAATTCTCATTTAAAAAAAATTCGTTTGAACTGATAATATTTTGCCTTAAGTTAGTTAGTCTATCCATTTAATTGATATCACGTAAATTTTCAAAATAATTAAAATATAACTCTAAGTAAAATTAAAAAAAAAAATAAAATTATGTGTTTTTAGAGATACATATACAAATATATCTTTAAATTTTTGGACAAAAAAAAATATAAGCCGACAACTTAAAAAAACTAGTTTAATAAAAGAGTATTAAAAGAATATGATAAGCTGAAGAATTAAACAATAATTTTATTATTACAGTAATTTGGATTTATGCAATCGAAAGTTTGTGCGAAACATAAATTCAGAACAAAACACATTTCTTACATTCAACTTACACATAAAATTGTAAATAATTTAATAAACACCTTTTAACAAAAGTAAAAGAAATATTATTCATAAATAATTTGTTGTTTTTGCTTTACTTAACATTAAATTTATAATACTGCATTAAATCATAAAACTTTATTTTACAATATTATATAAACATTTAGATTCACATTAAATGTGCGGCGCGTATATTTCCATATTTTTTGTAATAAGTATTTCTTTTATACTGTTTGTAATATTCTTATATCTTTTTGTACAACATAGAATTTATGTTTTTTACCAATTAAACCCCAAATTACAGCAACATTTTCAATTGCAATATTAAATGGTATAGTACAAATAGCACCAAATACACACGCTAAAAATTTAACTAAACCAAACCGATACAATGAAAATGATTTTATAACACCAAAAACATACATGTATATGTTAACAGCAGCTATAAAAGCACAAACAAAATCCATTAAATTTGGACATGGTATCGGATATAGGATAGCTAAAATCATATTTGAAGTTGATAATGGTAATGTTACCCATGAATAGACACTAACACCTAATAATAATTTGTGTTTTAATGGTATAACTTTTGAGTGTACAACTAATAGTATTCCTTGAAGCCATCTTTTACGTTGTTGCACAAAATCCCATAATGTAAATGGGGATTTTTCATACATTTCACCTTCAATAAAATTAAATGTATAACCCTGACTGAATGCTCGCATTGCAAAGAAACAATCTTCAGCTATTGAACCATCAAGTCCATTGTCAAATGATACAGCACGTTCGGCACCAACCTGAAAGAAATAATAAAAAATATTGATAAATTTTATTATCTATTAAGTATATTATATAATTTCATTGCTAAGATCAATTGATTTTAACTATAATAGTCATATATATGTACACACTTTAATATTATTATGTAAATTAATTTATTCAACTTTTCGATTAAAAATTAAACAACACATTGAAGGTTTGATGGAAATTGATTTTTGTTAGTTAACCCTTTCGTGTAAACTTTTTTCCCTGCCGTTGAAAAAAATTTTTCTGGTATTTTTTTGGTTCAGATTGGTCTTAGAAACATAAATTGCAAAAAAAATTTGAAATCGATTTATAATTGTAGGTTCTAGAGCCTTTAAAAATTTGTACGATATATCGTACAATACTCATCAAGGTATGTAAAATACAATAAAGCAACTCATGCAGAAATATGAAGAATTTTTCAAGATATTTTTTTCATATACTTATGTACATAGAATATTATGCATGTACGATTTTTAAAACAACATATTGTTATACTTTCAAACAAAAATAAAATGAATAAAAACAATTCAATCTTATTTCTAAAAATTATTTATAAAAATTTTAAACAAAAACAGTCTATATTTTTAGCATAAAATAAAACAAAATTAAATATTTCATTTATCATAGGAATATTAGAGAAAATTATAAGTACTTATATTACAGAAAATTAGAAGTACTTATATCATACAAAATTATAAGTCTTCGTATCACAATATGAACAATATGACAAAATTAATTAAGCCTTTTCTAATCTTGAATTTATTTATGAAAGTTGAAAAAACAATTATTGGTTTTACTTATGCATAAGTGTACGTCGCATTTTGTACATTTAAAATAAGTTCTACCTGTACATCCTTTGAACTTACACCTAGTTTGCATATCTGTTTGGTCATGTACTGGTAAGTGCTCTGTCCCTCTGAGTTTTATTTCATTTAGTGGTCTTTTCTCAAATTTCTTTTTTGAAGTAGTTGGAGAGCTGGTTGGACTATTTTCAGTTGAAGAACAAGGGCGACCTCTTCTAGCTGTGTGACTTGATGGCAAATTCTGATATATTAAACTATTTGCAATCTGAAGACGAAAATGAAGTAAATCTAATATCGCTTTTTTGGGTAATTTTCTTTTTTCAGCCTCCTTTTTGTATAAAATCCAACTCCCCAAGAATTGGGTTTTGCTTTATTATACATTTTGCATGAAAGTCTTCCTTTGAAGGGAATTGTTTGTTCATCAATGCAAACATTTTCTTCGACGTTTTCTAAAAGACATCGGTTGCGGATACAATTAATAAGTGGTCTTAACTTGTAGAATTTGTTTGTGCAATCTTTTGGAATCTCTGCATTATTAACAAAATGAATTAATAATCGCAGCTGTTGAAAACGAAAATAACTCATAGAATTGGAAAAAGTTTCTATTTTAAACTCCGGATACCAGTACATAGACATGCGTGGAAGCTTTAAAGTCCCCATCATTATATATAAGCCAAAGAAAACATTTCTGAAACAGTTGTGAGTTTAAAATTCGATTTTTGGTTCTGGGTACCGTACAAATTCGTATAAAACACCATTTCGGTAAATAAATCTTCCGTAATAAACGACATAAAATAATCTATTGGTTGTTTTATTTCAAAAGTTTGTTCATCTTGTTCTTGAAATGCAAATGGTTGGGGTTCATAAACTTTATGCCGCCACTTGATATCAGCTTTTTTTTTGGTAACTTGAAATTCGTTATTTATTTCGGCAATGGCTTCATATTCCTCTACATCTGCAATATCTAAATTCCTAATTTCACTTTCCTTATGTTTGTCTGCAGCTACATCAGTCGCGCATTCATCGTTCTCAATATTTTCTACTAGTTCATATTCTGCAAACACTTCACCTTCATCTTCAATATCGGAACAAAAAGGGTCTATTTCTTTTAAATAATTTTCAATTTCCAAATCTGAAAGTGTACATTTAGAAGCCATTACTCACACTCTTGCTAAAAATCGAGGAAAGAAAACAGAAGTAAATATTTATATATATTTTATATATTTTATATATAAATTATATATTTTAACACTTGGTACAATTTTATATCGTACAATTTGTTTTGCGACAAAATTAAAAATACTTACGAGAGATATACTTATCCGTTCTATAATCTAAAATTTAATGAGCACTTTTAGTTTTATTTTATTTTTTATTGCACTCAATTTCGTCGTCCCGTTATGTTTTTATTCAAAATTAAAGCACATTAGTTTTAACGAATTTTTCGACTTGTTATGACACGCAAATTTCAAATTTGTTTTTTCCTTATGTTTTTTTTCATTTTTGTTTTGAAAATCATACAAGCACATCAAGAATGATTCAAAAAATAATTCAGCTTTTATTTTACCGATCTACATGCACTGGCGTACAAATTACAATAAATCAAAAATAGAGAAAAAAATTGTACGATATATCGTACAAATTTAACGAAAGGGTTTTAAATAAATAACTATTCCTTTATTCTGCAATAAACTTAAAATATTTTATTTCTGTAGTAGTAATGTACTATAGTCTTTAATTTTTGAAATAAAAAAAAATAACTCATTATGTTCTGCATATGTATGATACCTAAATAATCTTTTTTGAAATTTGTTATAAAATATTTACTTTTATTTTTCCACTTGTGAAAAATACAGGTAAAATTTTTTTTACTATGTTATAAAAAAAAATATAAACACATTTCAAAAATTTAATTTTTATATGAATTTAATAATAAAAAAATATCATTCTATAATTTACCAAATGAAATTTAATAAATATGTCATTTCTGCTTTAAAAGCATTTCAACGTTTAAATCATTTACCCAATGGTTTTATCTAACAAATATAAAATTTTATGATATCTGGCCTGGACACTGAACGAGAAAAAGCTGTATAGGGGTCTATTTTTCATGAAAATACACGTAGCCTTATGGGAAAAAATAGGGGTCTATTACAAATTTTGAAATAACTCAAAAACAATTAATTTTTTTTAAGTTACTATTTTGCTAAGAGTGAGTATAGCCGTTACAACCGTTATAACATGCAGTAGTATGACACATTACTGCATGAGGTAATTATTGAAGGCAAGCCCCACTGTCACTGTAGCAGCTATTGTTATTGGTATTAGCATTACTTATTAATATTATTATTATTTCACTAGAGTCAGAGCTATCAGTGGATTACAACGTGCAGTAGTATATAACACATTCCTGCATGATATAACCAAAGATATCTGCACTGTAGCAGTTATTATTATTATTATTACTATTATTATTATTATTATTATTATTATTATTTTTATTACTATTATTATTACTATTATTATAATTACTATTAATTTACGATATATACATTATTACAATATGAAATTACTACATATTTTTTTTTATTTATATGATCTGACCGCGGTTTGAACACAAGACCCTCTGATTGAAAGGCTGGCGATTTAACCACTATGCCATGAATCAGAAATTAAAACAGAATATTTTCTACTTTAGTTCGTTTTCTTAAATAAATTAGGCTGGCGATTTAACCACTATGCCATGAATCAGAAATTAAAACAGAATATTTTCTACTTTAGTTCGTTTTCTTAAATAAATTACATTATTGAATATTTTGTAAATTTATACGCTTTTTTCAAAATATGTATATAATCGTGATTTTGTAACCAAGCCTATAATTCTTCCTAATTCAGAATTTCGCGTATACATTAATATACATATTTTATAGAAGGCGCATAACTCTGATTTTTTAATCGACTCTAAAATCCTTCCTAATTATTTTTATACCCTTACGATAGTCTCGAGTACCTATGTTAAAATTGCTCCACCATTTGAAACAGCTTGAAATAAGCATGATAGATACAGACACAAGTATATCGTATCGGAATCGTTAGTCGATGAAAGATATAATCCCAAAATCTTATTAAATTAAATTTTATTTTTGTAAAAAATATTTTAATTATTCTAACTAAAAATATATCAAAACAAGGACCCGAAAAATACTCAGTTTTCATAAATGAGAACTCTCTCTCTCTCCAGGTGATTGCCTGACAAAATGATCAGCAGTGGATGAGAGCTCAGTATGTGGCAAATGAAACAATTTTAAAGTATTTAAAAAACGAAAATATAGTTTTTTTTTTATATTTCAAAATAGCAGTTTAGCAAATTAGCCCTGTACGTTAATAAAAATATTAATTCACGTTGTTTCACATACGCTTTGTTTTGTTGATAAAAAATAAAACTTATTTTAGATAAAATTAATTATTAAATTGAATATATACTAACCTGGGTAACTACATAACTTCCCTTCCAACTAAACAATGGTTTATGAAATAATTTAAATTGTAATCTTAATTTTCCCATATCATCACTTACACGAAAACTATCAGCTAATGTTGTTAGCCAATTGACAACATTTTCATTTGCATATGTAATCAAACCTTGTCCAAATGGATGTTTTCCATCTAATACAAAATTAATAATACCTCGAACTGAATTCTCTGTTAGTAATGTTTCTTCATCCAAATGTACAATCCAATCATTATCATTTAAACAATTAACATTGTCTTCTAGACAGTATTGAAGCGCTCTTGATTTAAATAATGCACCAGTCTTTGTTTTATATGCTTTTGGTACTACAATTTCACGAATACGACGATGCTTTGCTAAATTTATTGCTTTATCTGTTACTACTTCAATTAAAAAATTTTCTAATCCTGTATCAATACATGTATTCATATTACGTAAAACATTTGTTTTAACTAATTCTGCAAAATCGCCACGTGTTACAACCCGTATGCATATAAATGGTGCTAACAATGGACTACCTTTTAGTACAACCTTCTCGGGAAAAGCATTATAAAATACTAAACCACAAAAATTGAATAGAACTTGCGGTAATGTTAAGAATGTTAAGAATCTTAATAAGTATAATATGCATGTTGCCAATTGGCCATATTCAGTCCAAGGATCAATAAGCGTAAATGAATTTTCATTAATTTTAATACCGCCAGAGAATAACTCGAATGCTAATATCACAAATATCAGAAGAGCACAATGCAATATATGTTTTACAGCTGAATTCATATTTAAATTATTATTTAATTTTTTAATATTCGGGAAACAAATTTTTAAAATTAGTTTTATGAAAATTAATTTCGATAGAATTTATGTATGTTTATTTTTAAATGTGTAAATTTAAAAATTTTGGATGCTTTTGTATAAAAATGTTTTTTTTTTTTTAAACACGGTTCTTTACTCTTAATAAACAATTTTTGTTTCAATCCTTTAAATGAAGTTTAATCCCTCGTAGACTTTTTGTTCCTTTAGAATTCCATTTCGATAACCTAAAAAATAAATAAGTACTACTTTAATTTTTGAACACAATTATTTTATATAATTATGATAATTTATTTTATATAATATGTATGAAAAGAATTTTTAATAAATTTAAATTAAATATGTTATGATTAAATAATAATTTTTCATTAGATATTTCATCAAAAGACAAATAAGTCATATTGTTCATATAATATATAAAAATATTAATGTTTTTAATTGGACTTTTTGTTATTATACAATATTAATTGTGATTCACAAAATTTTCTTAATAAAAATTTGTATTACATTAGCTTTTCATAATTTTTCACAATAGATATTTATTTTCATTAAAAGTACATTGCAACTATAATTAATAAATAAATAATAATTAATAAATTAGAAATTTGATTTTTTTTTTAATATATATGACTTACTTAACCTTCATATAGTTCTATATGAATAAAAAGAGGCCAGCTTAAACTGTTTGCTGTTTATTATTGTTTTAACACAATGACCAATAAGTAAGTATATATATATTTGCCGAAATTTAAAACAATAATGCACTCGTAAGTGTATAATTTATGTACAAAAGCGGACTTTTAAAACGCATAAGTAGTCATAAAATAATTTAAATTTGATAAATTTATTAATTATTTAACATTTATTAATTAAAAACTCGTTTGTTTCTGAGCTTCAAATCATAAATAGTAGCCATAATTTTTTTTTAGTTTTGACATACGTTATTTTATGATAGAAATAGGATTGAAGTTAAAGCTATACTTATATATACTTTTTTTATATAATTATTAAATAAAATTAAAAAAAGTTTAGCGTGTTTATATTTTTAAAAACACTACCACTTGATTTCTTATCGTTTTTTTTATCAAATGAAATATTTAAAGCTTTTTTTGTAAGTTTAATTTAATTTTTTTATATTTTATCATAATTTTTTGTCACATTTTATAATTAATCGATATACTAATCACGATTTGATATCAATAATTTCTATACCTAATTATAGTTCTACATATTTTAAAAAACCACTTAGTTATTTCTTAAAATTTGAAATTATTTCTTACCATTTGATTTCTTATCGTTTTTTTATCAAATGAAATATTTAAAGCTTTTTTTGTAAGTTTAATTTAATTTTTTTTATATTTTATCATAATTTATTGTCACATTTTATAAGTAATCGACATACTAATCACGATTTGATATCAATAATTTCTATACCTAATTATAGTTCTACATATTTTTAAAAACCACTTAGTTATTTCTTATAACTTTGTATGATAATCTTTCCAATCGTATTATGCATGAAGTCTGCAAACAAACACTGGTTTACGAATAATTTCAAAAATTACTTGTTAGAATAAATGAATCATATTAAAATAAATATACATATAATAATAATCACGGCTACAAAAACCAAATTGTTTGTTTAACCACAATGGAATTTTAACATCAATTTTTATTACCCAATTTAAGTATATAAAAATTTTTAGCAATATGACAAAAACCAAAAAAATAAAAATAGTAATAAAAAATGTAAGGTATGCGTAAAAATAAGTATATAAGCAATTACAACTATAATTTTAACACAAACACTAAAAAATTAAATATTTCGTAAAGTTGTAGCTTTTTTAAAATTGTTTTACCGTTATTTTATATTTACTATCCCTACAGATCCTATTACGTTATCATACTAAATATAAATTGGTGACTGAATATTTCTTAAAAATTTGAATTACTTTTACAATACGTTGTTTTTGTTTTACGCAAATTCATTGATAATCAACCAAATTTTTTGTTATCAACGTTTATTTCCTCAATTTTTTTTTCAAAAATGAATTTAAAAGTTAAGAATAATAATTACTTATGTTTCACTTTGAATTAGTTGCTTGTAAATAAATTAGTTTTTTAACTTAAAAACAATTGAATTGTCTTTTTCCGAAATTTTGTGAAAAGTAAATTTAGAAGAGTTGCTAAATACGTTACATATAAATATTCTGAAAAAAGGCAATACCCTGATTTTGTAACCAGCTTATTACGAAGGATCAAAAAATTATTACGAAGGATTTTATATTTGGTCACGGTTATACGCTTTTTCCAGAATCCAACTCTACAAATCGGTTACTTGAAATTAAGCCGAAGAGCACTTTTTTAAAACAGTGGAGGCTGCATTAAAGCCCCTGCTAAACAAATTATTGAACCTTTATTTGTAACCAACTCTAAAATCTTTCCAAATTATACACCTAAAGTATAGGGTATATTAACTTTGGTATGGTGTTTGTAACCACTAAAAGGAATCGAGTTAGATATGGACATGTATATATATTCTGACACAGGATCACCTCCTGAGTCAATTTAACGATGTCCGGCCGTCCGTCCGTTCACACGATAACTCAAAAACTAATAAAGCTAAATTGATGAATAGTAGGTTACTAATTAAGAAATTATATCGTAGGTTACTAATTACGAAAGGGTGACGGGTATTGCATCTGGACAAAATCAGTCCATGGGTTCGGATTCTGGAAGCTTCATGATTCCGGAGCAAACGAAGTATATCTCCAAAACCAACAAAGATAGAACTTTGATACAAGGGTGTTCTGTTATGTTTTCTTTTCTGTAAAATTGAAAACTGACATTTGAGCGAATTTGGACCATGGGTTCGTATTTTGGAAACTTCCGAACGAGCCTCAAAGCAAACGAAGATATATCTCCAAAACCAATAAAAATAGAACCTTTAAAATTGGTACAAGAGTGTTCTGCAATGTTTCCTCTATGTCCTTGAAATTTGAGATGAATTGGAGTGGCGATTCGGGTAGCTGACACACGCCTTCCAAGCGCTAACAAACATATCTCCGAAATTAATAAAGATCGAAACTAGAAATTTTGTACAAGGTTGTTAAAGCATGACTCTTTTACGTTCTTGAAATTCGAGTTGAATAAAGAATGTAAGGTTTTCTGTTTTTTAAATATTTTTGTACTCATATTTGATTGAATTCGGTACAGAAATGTGAATATGTTTTCTAATTTAATTGATTATGTGTTTATAGTATTTTTAAACATACGTACATTATACATATAGTATGTAGATATTCCAATTATATTTTTTGGGAAATATATTATACATACATACATTTTATATATTTCTGTATTTCAATAACTATCGGAAATGTTATATTGTTAAAACTTAAACACAGTATTCTTAAGATACGTAATTAGGTTATTTTAATTAATATTATGTATTAGAAATTTGCATTGAAAGCTTTTTATGGAATATCAAAAACAACATAGACAAAAGTAAAGAGTTTTGGAAATATTTTTTTACTAATAATAGCAAAACAAAAATTTGAGCAGAATATTTTGAATAGGTACTTGTACGGAAATGGGTTAACAAAAATTTTATCACAGGCTTTATTTAAAACCATAAATTCATCCTGCCAAATTAGACACAAATTAGAAACAAAAAATTTTCTTTACAGTCTATCGTGCCGTAATGGGTTTGTATCACGACAAAATTAATTGAATGAGCTTCTGTGCTAAAGTGCAATTCTTGTGCAATATTTCAATTTGTCAAATCGTTTAAGCACGACACCCCAAAAAATAATAAATTTCATCAACTTAGTGTGCTTGGTCAAACCGTTTAAGCGCGAAAACAAAGAAATTAAAAAACTTCATTGTGCCCTGGTGCCGAAACATGGATCGAACCAAATCAATTTTTTTTTTTTTTTACGAGGGACGGTGCAAAACATCAAAAGTCACTCAAAGGAACTGCACGAGGTTCCTCTGAGTAGTGTTTGACTCTAACCAACCAAAACCCCCCCCCCCCCTTTAAAACCAAACTATAGGATTGGTCCTTTAATACATAATAATATAATGTACAGCTTGATTTTAGGGAAAAGGGTGGGGGAAGGATTACTTGTGTGTTTGAATATAGGAAAATTGGGATTGTGGAGGATGAAGGAAAAAATTTGGATAGTTATTTTGGAGAAAGATGTTAGTGTTCTTCTTAAATTTCGATATATCGTACACAAATGAATTACCAACTTTTGGGAACATATGTGCGGGCATAAAGTTCCATAAACGCGATGTGCGCATGACAAAAGAATTTCCGAATGCTGTATTGCGCCATCTTGCCAGTTCGACAGTGTATGGGTTGGAATCTGTTGCACTCCTCTTTTCACGTTAGAAAACTTTGAGTGGAGGCATCAATTGTTTTATTTCTTTAGAACAAGTGTTCACCCCTACAAGGTATCTATAAAAGAGGATCAATGATCCAACAGTACGGCGATGGCAAAGTGGAGTGAGCGTTGAGGTAATACTGGGGTCGCCAATAAGGCGAATAGCTCTGTTTTGCACTTTGTCGAGATAACCCAGCGCTGTTTGGAGTGCTCCAGCCCAAATATGTGCGTTATACTCCATTTTCGGCCTAATGTACATTTTATAGATGTTGAGAAGATCGGAAGGAAGTAAGCTTTACAGCGGTACAAGAAACCTAGACATTTAGCAGCATCTTTAGCTTTACCAAAAATATGATTTGACTAGGTCAATTTCTGATTTAACTCGATGCCCAGAATGTTTAAATCTGTTGAGTGCTGGATGCTGTCATCTGCGAAACTATGGATTCGATTGGAGGTAATTGAAAGTCCTAACGCTTTGCATTTTGCTAATAAATCATCATGCCAGACTCGGTCGAACGCTTTAGAAATATCCAGATCCAGATATTTCAAAAGCTTCTGGTTTACTATTTTTTCCATTACTTTGGAAAGAACCGAGGTTATAGCAATAGGACGGTAGAGAGATCGCTTTTATTACCTTTTTTTGGAATTGGGAAAACATTCGCAACCTTCCATTGGGTAGGGTGAATACCCGAAGTAAAGGAAAGATAAAAAAGGTTGCGTTGAGGTTCTGAAATATTTGAATAGGTATTTTTAAGAACCATGGTAGTGATACCATCTGGACCGACTGATTTTTTTGCATCAAGATTTTTCAAGATTTTCATCACTGCTCTTGTCCTAAAGTATATTTTACCGGAGAAGTAGTCAACTTCAGGAACAGTTGGTGGCTTTAAAATTGACTGAGGCAGTGTCGAGTTGAAAGAGAACTGCTTGCCAAACAAGTTCGCTTTCTCTTTAGAATCTGACACAATCATGTTATTAATATCAACAAGCGGAGGAAAATAAGACCCGCTAGCGTCCTCTTTTAAATTTTTTGCAAATGACCAAAAGAATTTGCTATTCTTAGGCATGCGGATAAGTTTGCGTTTCAACTTTAGGTTGAATAAGAATTTTTGCCTGTTGATAACGCTCTTGCATCTGTTTCGAACCACTATATAGTTTGCCCTGAGAGCCTCCGACCTATTGCTTTGATACAGTTTAAAAGCCTCCTCCTTTTTAAAAATGGCTTCACTGCAAATGCGACTGAACCAAGATTTGGATTTCCGTTTAATAGTTCTCATGGAGTGAGGAATAAATAACCTCATTCCAAGAAAAATTGTTTTACAAATCGCATTTGCAGCAAAGTCGACATTCCTATCACGGAAGCACAATGGCCAATCAAAGGATATGAAAAAACTGTTAAGACCCTCCCAGTTCGCATGGCTGTATCGCCATACTAATTTCCTGGAAGGAGTCCTTTGATTGGTAATTGGGCCTACCCGAAAACTTATTTTAACCAAACAATGGTCGGAGCCACTCAGGGGGCAATCAACTGAAACCACATATTTTCTAGGGTGTGTGGTCAGAAACAGATCCAAGAGGTAGCTTTTTTGATCAGCACGATCCGGGATCCTAGTGGGATTTTGGACAAGTTGAGAAAGATGGAAAAGAGATGAGAATAGTTCAACTTGTTTCCCAATTGAGTTTTAATTCAGCGAAGTGTTACTAGAAAAGTGAAGTCAGTCTCTATTAGGAATATTGAAATCACCCGCCAGAACAATTTCAGTTCCTGGATATGAATCCAAAATTTCATTGATCTGGTTTGAGAGATTTTCAATTTCCACAACAGTTTCCTCTTCACTTGAGTTGGGTGATCTGTATAAGAAACAGAAATGTGTGACTTGCTTTCTAACAAGGATTTTTACCCAAACATAGTGGAAAGTTGGGCTAGAACATTTGAATTTATTAAAAGTGTTGAAAGCTGTGTCATTTTTAATATAGATGGCGATACCTCTTTTAGACACGAAATGAGAAACGAGTGTGTAGCCAGTAATATTAAAATTATCATTCTGGCCGTTAACTTGAGTTTCACATAGGGCAAGAATTGCTGGTTTGCTAGAATCTAAATGGCAAGTGACGGCATTGAAATTCGTCTGTAAACCGCGTACTTATATTGCAGAAACCTACATTAAAATTGGTAATTTTGTAAAATTTTAAAAATCAATATATGTAAAAATCAACAAATTAAAATTTATAATTAGATAAAAAAGTGAAGTGTCAAATTAAAATTTAAATTGATAAAGAAACAATAAAAATTATATGTGTACGATATGAATACCGCGAGCTTGCCAACACAATTTGTTTGTGAATTAAATTAAATTAAAGGTTTGCCTTGAATGTGCAAATGATTTATAAAACGTTCGACAGTTTTTAGCATACACTGTGAAGTGACCTTATTGAATGCAGTTACAACCATAACACACCCAAAGCAAACCTTACGTGCAATACAAAAAAAGAAAAAAGAGCACGTTATAGCAAATAAAAGTTATTGATTAATTAAGTTGATATTTACCCTTACTATTATAAATAATAGTAAAATTTACAATAACTAATATTAGACTCTTCTCAAGATCTTTTATGATAAAGTAAAAGTAAATTAGAATAAGTAAATACCACCAGAAATTAAAATTACAGTTTAAGTTATGGTGGTTTTGATTATTGAGAAGAGAAGAATTGGAACACTGACATCTATCAACGGGATGGAGTGAGAAGGATATTGTTTTTGCTTTGTTTACAACTAGGAGATGTTAGAAAGAAAAGAACAACAAAAAAAAAAAAAAAGAAATTAAAAGTAAAATTAATTAATTGTGTTATTAAAAAGCAAAAAGAAAAAGTACTTATCTTACTGCCGCCGCCAAGGTTTAAAACGTGTTTTATATTTATTTTGCACCTTTTACTTTGCACATAATTAAAATTAAAACAAAATAAAAAATATAGATAAAAATAAAAAACAAGTGAATTTATTAGTTAAATTAAAATTAAAATAAAATAGATTGAGTTAAATTTAAAAATTAAGTAAATATTATTTATATTTTTAATTATTCGTAAACGATGTTGCCAAACCGATATTTGTTGACTGTTGAAAACTTAGTGAGATTCTGTGGTAAACAGTTAGACTTTTGTAAATTTTTAACTCAATTGGTCAAACCGTTTAAGCGCGACAACAAAAAAAATTAAAAAATTTCATTGAGATCTGGCGGCGAAAGGGGTAAATGGATGGTATCCAAGTTAACCTATTGAGCTTTTCTGCCGAAGAGCAACAGTTTTGCAAGTCTTGAAATCAATTGATTAAACCGTTTAAGCAGGACGACAAAAAAATGCAAAACCTTCAAATCCGGTTAATATATGGCAACCAAATTTCTTCGGTACACCCGTAAAGCTATTAAGAACATTTATACAGATTTTCAACTCAATCGGTCAAACTGTTTAGGCAGAAAAACGAAAACACTAAAAGGCTTTAAAAGGCTCTCTGGCCGAAATGGGTTAAAGAGCCGAAATGCGAAATAGCCTATAACTAATTTCGGTGTCGTAGAAATATTCCTGCAAAATTTAGTTACAATTGGACTGGTGGTTTTTACGTGAAAAGGGCACTAACAAACAAACATAATTTCTTCTTTATATATTAGACTAGCAGAGTACCCGGCGTTTCCCAGAGTATTTGGCTTTATGAAATAAATTTTTGAATAGATTTTTGCTTTTATTTTAATTTTTGCTTTTCGTTAATATAATTTAATTATGTACTTAATATAGTTCACGTATTACTATGCATTTACAGATGCTGATAGTTAATATTTTAATTTTTATTACATTTAATTCATTTTTTTAGCAAATCGAATAAACAGAGCGAAGAATTAGGGACAATTCGTTTACAAAAAATCTTTAAAAGAATTAGTAATCTATTGAGTATAATATTAGGACGAAGTTAATTTTTACAATATAGTTAAGTATTATTCGCTAATACCGAAACACAAAATCGCATTTCAATTATAAAAGACCATAATGTAATACTTTTTTTCGTAATAATGTAATAAAGTAAACACTTCATGTTTTTATGAATTATCCTTGTAAGCACATTTTGAAAAATTTCAATCCGAAAAGTTTCACTCTGTCCGTTCGTCTGTTTGCAAACCTTATATGTACACTGCTTAATAAAGAGCAATGAAATATTAACAATGCATAGGTCTCCTAAAAGAGTAATGTTGCAGAACAGTCATGTACCCTCAACTGTTGGATATCCTACAACACCTACGAGCTGTAAATTTTGAAAAGCTTCTTTTTAAATGCATACATCTCAGGTTTTATTTAACATATTTTTAATAAAAATAAGACAGAATTGTTTTTTACCTTTATAAATCAATCAGAATTTTTTTACATTAACTTTTTCTAATAAGAAATAACGTTTTCGAACTAATATATGCTAAAAATATGTGGAAAGATAAAAATGTAAGGTTTCTGTTCTTTAAATATGTATGTACTCATTTTCGATTTGTGAATATGTTTTCTAATTTAATTGATTGTGTTTATAGGATAAGTATGTACATATTTCAATGATATTTTTTGAGAAATATATTATACACATGCACCTTATGTATATAGGTAGACCACATGTTGGTAATGCATTTCTGAATGATGACATGACGATTGTCGTATGAAGCAGATTATTTCTGTTCTTTAATAACGGCCGAAAATGTTATGTTGTTAAAACTTAAACACAGTATTCTTAAGATACTTAATAAAATTATTTTAGATTGATTTTTAATATAAAAATTAGGGACAAACATTTTTTTTGGCAGTCTATCATTGCGAAATGGGTTAATGTATAACGTCAGAATTAATTCGTTTCAGCACAACAAAAAACTGAAAAACTTCATTGAGGCCTGATATTGAAATGAGTTAATGTATTGTAACCAAATCAACTCAGTAAGCTTCTGTGATAAAGAACTGCACTTTTGCAAATTTTCAATTCGGTCAAACCGTTTAAGAGCGGCAACAAAAAAATTGAAAAACTTAATTGGGTTCTGATGTCGAAACGGGTTAATGGATCGTAACCAAATCAACTGAGTGAGCTTCTATGATGAAGAGCTACACTTTTGTAAATTTTCACCTTAACTGGTCAAACCATTTAAGCGCGCAAAGAAATTAAAAAATATCATTAAGTCCTGGTGCCGAAAAGGATTAATGTATCGTAACCAAATCAACTCTGTAAGCTTTTGTGGTAAAGAGTTACGCCTTTGCAAATTTTCAACTCAATTGGTCAAAACGTTTAAGCGTGACAACAAAGCAATGAAAAACTTTAATTGAGGCCTGATGCCGAAATGGATTAATGTATCGTAACCAAAATAACCTAGTGAACTTTTCTGCTAAAGAGTAACTAAAGAGAAGAGCAAAAAAGTTAATGGACTTCGTTCGGCTCTTGTGCTCAAACCCGGTAACCCAGAAATTCATAAAAATTTGTCACAGGCTTTGCTTCAGACCATAAAACCACCATACAATATTGGACATAAATCGGAAACAAAATTTTTTTTAGAATTCCGCTGGGCCGAATCCGCGTAATAAACTACATCCAAATTGGATTTCTTCGGTACCCGTCTAATGTTAGGAAGAACATTTGTACAAAAATTTTCAACTTAATGGGTTAATCGGTCTTTATATATTAGATCTTTAATTATAAAACAAAAAATATTATAAATAAGTAACTAGTATATATACGTATATAGTATTATAAGGAATATGAGAAAATAAGTTTTTTATGCTCAGTGAAATTGATGTAAGTATGTACTTACTCAGTAAAAAAAAAATCAAATCTTTTCACAAGGCTTTTTCAATAGCTAAGATGTATAAAAACTTAAGATAAATCATAACGTTAAATTGTAAAAGCGACTGTAATTAGTACTTAATAGAGAAATATAAATGTTATGTAAGTACTTACTAACTTATTTAAAACAAAAAATGTACTTATTAACCCCTAATTGGCAGAGCAGTTTTAATGTTTTTACGTATAAAATAATTGTTAATTTCTACGATAAATGCATATGTAGCCTAAATGAAAATTTCCATAAATGATCAAAGATAAGTGTATAAAAACATGAGTTATGAAAAATAAATCTTTTTAATATGATTTGAAATTTTACATCTTAACTCTATTGCTTACAAATTATTACATTTTATTTTAAGATTTAATAAAATAAACACAGTTAGTTGCCATGCTAAATAAAGCCATGTTTAACTCTTACCGTAAGTTTATATGCTGTTTGAAACTGTTTTATTGCTTTATTGAACTCTGATTATTTATTGTTATCTGACAAAGTTCACTGGCAAACTATTTCTTTTTTAAGTAAACACAAAGCAAGGTAAAAAAAACGGTATATATGTACATCAAAATTAAATAAACAAAGCTAGTTGATTATATTTTAATCGAATGCGTAATAAAATCTCAAAATCTGTTTCTCAAAATAAATAATCACTTTTTAGTGACTAATGAAAAGCAATTATTGGCATATTTATTTATGTTTGAATTTAAAAGATTTGTTTACGGATCTTATACTATTTGTATTATTACTTATCATAAATGTAGGTACACATACATATACATACATATTTATTTTTGTAAATTAGATGAATATTTCTGCACTTTTATTTAAATCAGAAACTGAACAAATTTAAATTAAAAAATAAATTACAAAATAAACTTGTGTTTTAAGAAAACTCCTTTTAATTTGGTCACGTGTTTATAATATGTAAGTACTTAAAAATGCAAAAAAATACAAAAACAAACAAAATTTAGAGTACTTAGAAAACTAAAAAAGAAAAGAAATTAAGAACAAGGCAGTAAATAAAATCCAAGGTCTCTAAAAAAGGCGCACATTTTTTCTGGCTTAGTAATTATGCAGCAATTCTCATTAAAATGTGAAATAAATCCTCGGAAGCTTTATAACACCCCACCAAAAACATTAATTTTTAATAACGCCCATTTCATTGTTTTACCTTAAACGGTATATGTAGAAGTTTTCTAAGTAAAGGATAGACACGTACAAACGAACAAACAGTAAAAATTTTTTGAAAAGTTAAAAATATTTGAGTACCCATTAATGATTGTTTTACAATACAAATTCATTTAATTCTGGCAAAATACCATCGAATATTTCTTGAACTTTAGAATTGTTTAAACTTGTAGTATTTATTTTTAGAAAACGAACAAAAAAAAATTATTGTGTTATGTATTATTGGTGGTGTCTCGTGACAATTATACAGGCGGTAAGTGAAAATACTAAAAGATAAATTTATCAAAAATAAAAAACACACAACACTAATGAATACTAAATAATTCATTTTTTATTTAAGATAGGGTAATTAAAACTAAGGACATTTTTTTGTAAAACAATTTTTAGTAAAAATAATATTAGAATTCTTAAAATATTCACAATATTTATATACTTATTAACTTAAGATTCTTCGATACTTTTAGTTAAGTGTTCAACAATTTGTTAAAAAAAGTTAACCTAATTATTTTACTTTACAACAAATGCTATAAAGTTTAATATGTGACGATAATTTTATTCGTAAGGTAGAAAAATGGTTGTATCCCATTAAAATTAAAAATATTTATTTATTGTTGTTCCTTAATTTAGTTTATTAAAATGTAACAGTAAAATAGCTTTTCTTTTTAAATTAACTTACAAGTTACATAGCAAATTTTAATTTCTCTTTTTAAATTATAAAATAGGAGCCTCGGTGGCTTAGTGGGTAAGAGCGTATAAAATACGCTGTAAACACCAAGGGAGTGTGGGTTTGAATCCCACACACGTCGTAAGAGTTATTCCCCCTTACGACATGTGCAGCCACGCCTGAACAGGAAAGGCTGTGTAATTTCCTGTCCACATTTATATGGCAGGGAAATGCATTAAAAAAAAATTTTTTTTAAATTTAAGGAAAACAATTTGTTATAAAAGTCAATCTTCTGAAATATTAATCCTTTATGATTGGTAAAAAAATATTACCTCATTTTAGTTTTATCCAAAATTTAATATCTAGTCCTAAATTTTCTATTTTAACAAAACGATATAAATAAATGTAATTATTAAAATAACTATGCTTTTATCAACCATCCAACCTCAACAATCAACCTTTTCTGATTTAAAATTTATGAGCACTTTTAATATATTAAAACTTAAAATCAAGTAAGAATATTAAATTATTTATCCAGCCAATGGTGTAATGTTTAAGACA
Source organism: Poecilobothrus nobilitatus (assembly GCA_947095535.1). Classification (NCBI taxonomy): domain Eukaryota; kingdom Metazoa; phylum Arthropoda; class Insecta; order Diptera; family Dolichopodidae; genus Poecilobothrus; species Poecilobothrus nobilitatus. Next base: position 504,808 of record OX352772.1, on the reverse strand, counting down.
CCGGCCTTTCATACAAAAGTTCTCGTATAAGATAATATGTGGTGTAGAACTAAATAAAAACGCCTAGTCTTGTACAATAGCTACAGCCGAGTAATCAACGGTTTAGTGAAATAATGATTCCAGAAACTGAAGCTTAGCCGAATATGAATAATAAATGACTTAGTGGAAGCCCTATGTTCCTTATAGGAATGGCAAGGAGAAAAATAAAATAACATTCTTTGAATATTTTTGATTACCAATCTATTATACATATATTTATTACAAGCAAAAAATAAGAAGGAAATTCTAAATTTAGAATTTCAAAATATAGTATGTATATGCTTATATCAGACAATAAACTATACACAGATGTCTCATCACCATATAAAAAAATTAAGTTCTATTTCTAAACTGACAAAAAGCTTACAAAATAAAAACTAAAAGCAAGCTTTTTTTTCGTTTGTATAGTTAAAATAATATTAGAAAAATTCCAGTGAGATTATTTGTTTTTGAATTTTTTTATTTTGCAAAATAAGTATAATTGTATAGTAGGTAGGTACATAAAACTTTATGTACATCTATTTTTAGATTTTTATACCCATATGAACTATGTTCAAGGGTATAATAAATTTACCATTACGTTTGTGACACCTTAAAAGAGTTGAGCTAGATATAGTGTCAAATTTATGAATCGGCTCAGAATCCGTCCGTCCGTCCGCACGATAACTCAAAAAATAAAGGAGCTAGGACGCTGAAATTTTTTTTATGTCACTTTTGAAAAATTGTTAGTTTTGCTATTGAAATTCAGCATTTTCGGCCGCCGGGTTCGAGTAGCTGCCATACAACTTCTTTCTTTATATGGAAATAACTCAGTATCTATTCAAGCTAGGTATCTGAAATTTTGCAAATGATTTGAGTTACATGCCAAAATCTTTTGTAAACTTTGGTTGGTCTAAAGCAGCCCGTTTAGGGTTCTTGCATTTCTTGAAACTTAATGAAGCTAGGCGCAATAGATTTGGGTAGCTGTCGTACAACTCTAACAACTATATCTCTGCAGTAGTTAACGTCGGTACTAAAACATCTGAATGTTTTTAAAAGATGATGAAGTTTTATAGAAACAGGATATATTACGTTCATACGGATATCCCAGAGTTGACACAGTCTACCCTACTGCACTCTTCCTCGGTTTTTTGATATTTTCAATAAATTTTAGTATATAGAAAAATTGTTAGTTTTGCTATTGACATTAAGCATTTTCGGCCGCCGGGTTCGAGTAGCTGCCATACAACTTCTTTCTTTATATGGAAATAACTCAGTATCTATTCAAGCTAGGTATCTGAAATTTTACAAATGATGATCAAGTTTTATGGCAACTTCTGTAAAATTTGGTTGTGATGATACGACAGGTTCAGGTAGCTGCCATACAACTTCTCTTTTTAAATGAAAATAACTCAGTCTACTGAAGCTAGGAATCTGAAATTTAGTAAAGAGGTGTCGAGTTACATGTCAACAACTTTTGTAAAATTTGGTTGATCTAGAGCAGCCGGTTCAGGCTTCTTGCACCTCTTGGAACTTAACGAAGCTAGGTGTCTGAAATCTTGCAAATGATGATCAAGTTTTATGGTAACAACTTCTACAAAATTTGGTTGTGGTGGTGCGACGGGTTCGGGTAGCTGCCATAGAACTTCTCCGTTTAAATGAGAATAACTCAGTGTCAATTGAAGCTCGGTATCTGAAATTTTGTGGAGAGGTGTCGAGTTACATGCCAAAATCTTTTGTAAACTTTGGTTGGTCTAAAGCAGCTGGTTTAGGGTTCTTGCATTTCTTGAAACTTAATGAAGCTAGGCGCAATAGATTTGGGTAGCTGCCGTACAACTCTAACAACTATATCTCTGCAGTAGTTAACGTCGGTACTAAAACATCTGAATGTTTTTAAAAGATGATGAAGTTTTATAAAAACAGGATATATTACGTTCATACGGATATCCCAGAGTTGACACAGTCTACTCTACTGCACTCTTCCTCGTTTTTTTGATATTTTCAATAAATTTTAGTATATAGCTAATCATTTTAAAAAATTAAATTTTTTAGGAATCTTTTCCTAAATTCAATATTTTCAATTGTATTCTTATTGTGTTCGTACCTTGTAAAGGATAAAGAAACCATTTCGTATATTAATGGTAATATTTGAAAATCAGAGTTATGTCTCGTAAATAAGGTGGATAAATAGGCAAATAAAAAAAAAAAAATTATAAAAAAAAGAGAAATAAAATATGTAGTTTTATATTTTAATGTTTTGTTTTTAAAATGAACTACATATATGTATATAAAGAAGTTTACTTTTGTACAATGGCAAACAATTATTCAATTCCTTTCTAAACGTGTTTCAATATATGAATACCTACACAAAAAAAAATAAATAAAATTTTTTTTTTAAAATATGTACATATAAAAAATGTACAATAAAATACATATATATGTATGTATGTGTATATAATTTTTGTTTTCTGAATTTTTAAAATAATTTTTTATTTAGGTACAATTTTTTTTTGTAGGTATTCAGATATATTGAAATACATTCCAAACGTATTTGGTGGTATTTGTATATACAAAACCCTTGTCATTTAATACAAAAATTTAGATTTGTTTTCATTTTTTATATGCAAAAAGCTTTTGTCGGTTAATAGAAAAAAAGTATATCGTTTTTTTATATGGGAATAAGCATAGCTAACAATAATTTTCTATTTTTCATACATACATATACACATAGTGTATTTTTCATGAAAATACACATAGTCTTATGGGAAAAAATAGGTGTCTATTACAAATTTTGAAATAACTCAAAAATAATTAATTTTTTTTAAGTTCTTCCAAAGGGGGTATTAAAATTCCATCTTTTTTACATTATTTGGTAAAAAATAATTTTAAAAAATTTAATTTTTTCATTGATAAATATTAATTTTAAAAAATTGCTTCCAATTACTTTTTTATTTAAAAGCTTTGAAAGAGAGCATTTATTTCGTACAATACTGAGCAAAAAAATTATTGCAAGCAACATAATTTTTATTACAATTGAAATTTAATAAGTTCAGTAAAATCTGAATTTATATGAATTTTATATAGGTAACTACATGTGAAATATATTTTATATGTGTGTAAAATTGTAATAATTTAAACAATTAGGTAATTAGGAGAAAGAAATTTAAAAATAATGGAATAAACAGATCTTGAATGGGCGGAAATTAAAAATTACATTACGATGGTTTACAACAATATTTTTGAGTTTTTAAACTTAAAAGTTGAATTTGTTCAATAATAATATTTAATTAACAGATCGTTATTAATAGTTATTCTAAATTTAAAATCTATTAAATATTTAAATTAATAGTTATTCTAAAATAAAAATTACAATTAAGTAATTATTATCAGATAAACATATTGTTGTTCTTAGCTTTGTATAAATTTCAGCCATTTAAATTTTTTTTTTCAATTTTTAAATTAAATTTGGAAAGTTTAAAATTAAATCATCATCGCCTGTTTCGGCTTTCTTTTTAAATAAACATTCAGGGTAATTGGAGAAAATACTGGAAACTGCATTTGGTATCAAACGCAGCCTTTGAGGGTTATTTAAAGAAAAACATGATTCCGAAAAATGTAATTTACATATGGAACTACACGCCTTCGGTTGTCAACCTGATATTAATACGGCTCTTATCCATAATGTTCTCAAAGGTTTTTTTTTGGAAAAACGCAAAAGTCAAAGACTGTTTAGTTCAAGAATTTCACATTTTTAAACAAATTATTTAATAAATTAAAAATAATTTAATTCTTTAAAAATATTATTTAGTTAATTCTTTAAAGTTAAATTTTAAAAAATAATTTTTTTCCAATAGAAATTTAAAAATAAATACCTACAGTTTATACTCATCTATTATACAATTAATTTTTTTTATTAAATGTATCCTAAAAAACGAAAATTGCCTACCTAGAATTTGGTAATCAAGATTTTCAATTTATCAATATAGCATTAAAAAATATGAGTAGGAAGTTAATTTACAAGAATAAAGATAAAATTTCAAACTTTTTTTTCATATATATTTTATCTATTTTAATTTAAATTAAAATTATAAAAACTTGATTTTAATTCAAATATACTAACGAAATTTGTGCACAATTTATTGTAAAGCTTTTGAATTTTTAGTTTATGTTCACTAAATTATGAAAAATTTTTACTCACTCTTTTTAACAGCTTTTTATTAACTTGGTTGGGTAAAGGATGGAATCTTAGAAGCCATTTTATTATTAACAGCTTTTTATTAACTTGGTTGGGTAAAGGATGGAATCTTAGAAGCCATTTTAAACACATTTCCCATTGAGCTAGAGACTTGAAATTTTCTTCATTAGATCAGATCCCGATGACAATACATGATTTTAAAATAATAATATCGAAAAACTTTAGAGAAATTAGCTTAATTTCAAAATTAAATTTTCATACAAAGATATAACAGAATTTTTAACAGAATTATTACAGAACCAAAATAAAATATTTTATCTAAATTTACTAAACTCACCAATACCAATACCAATACGTATACGTAATCCATAAATGTTTTTTTTTTTCTATAAAAGACTATTGTTTTTTATGTAGCTATTGTATTTTAAGCGTACATATACATAGGTACATACTTCAAAATATGTAATAATATGTGCTTCGAAAATATTTTTGGTTTGAAAGCGATGAATTTGAAAGATATGAATGTGTAAACAAATTAATGTGCCGCACTTGAGAACACAGTGTAAAATTTAATATTCATTTACTTAAAATTTAGTAAGCAAGTGTTAATTTTAAGTTTTTTTTCATCAAATCAATTGATTTTTAGTATACATTTTTATTTATAAAAGCAATGTGTTTATTTATAATATTTATATAGATACGTGTTTTTTAATTCAAAAATATTAGCATTTAGAAGTAAGCAATTTAATATATTCTCAATTACATACTTTTAAAACCAAATTTTTTTACTACATATATATGTAGGTACAAACATGTACAAAAATGGTATGCATATTTTTATGTGTGCTGTACTATTAAAAACCTGCTAACGCAGTCACACCAAATTCCCAAATTCCCAACTATTATTATTTAGTTGATTCATCGATTTATTATTTTTTAATATGTATGCAACAGTTATATTTATATGAATGGACGGTAAACATAAACGAACAAAAAAAAATTTTATGTATGCATATGAATGGACGGTTAACATAAACGAACAAAAAAAAAATTCAGAATGTTCTATAGCTAATAATTTCTATTTTTTAAATAGAATGCATGTATAAATTAAACATTTAAAAAAAAAAGAAATACTTAGCGTACCTAAATAACAGAAAACAAAAAAAAAGGAAAATGTAATACTGGAAGAAAAATAAAAACGAATAGAAAAAAAAGAGAACAAAAAATGTTACTTTGATTGTTTTTAAATATTTTTAAAGTCATAAGAAATAGACATAAGTAATAGTATATTTTATGTAAAATAGTACATATACTATTTTACATAAGAAATAGTATATGTGCACATATGATATTTACCTACATAACAGATAGAAAAAAAGTACTATTAAAATGTTATGTTATGAAAAGAAAGAAAAAACAAGGCAGTGTATGAATCAAAGTTTTTAAAGGGTCGCATTTTAAGTGGAAATAAAGAACATTATAAAATTGCAATATTTTTATTTAAATTTTGAATTTAGCTATGCAACGTTTTCTTAATTTTTCAAAAATTTTGCCGCATTATGATATAATGCACTGACAAGTTCAGCTCATAATATAGATACATATGTATATGAATGAATATATGGCTATTTATGTATGTAGTTATAGATTTATTATTTTTTAATATGTAAGCAACAGTTATATTTATATGAATGGACGGTAAACATAAACGAACAAAAAAAAATTTTATGTATGCATATGAATGGACGGTAAATATAAAAGAACAAAAAAAAATTCAGAATGTTCTATAGGTTATAATTTATATTTTTTAAATAGAATGCATGTATAAATTAAACATTTAAAAAAAAAGAAATACTTAGCGTACCTAAATAACAGAAAACAAAAAGTAAAATGTAATACTGGAAGAAAAATAAAAACGAATAGAAAAAAAAGTGAACAAAAAATGTTACTTTGATTGTTTTTAAATATTTTTAAAGTCATAAGAAATAGACATAAGAAATAGTATATTTTATTATGTAAAATAGTATATATACTATTTTACATAAGAAATAGTATATGTGCACATATGATATTTACCCACATAACAGATAGAAAAACAGAACTATTAAAATGTTATGATTTTAAAAGAAAGAAACATACGTTTAATATTTCCGTACATAACAGATAAAAAAACAATATTAAAATGTTATGTTATGAAAAGAAAGAAAAAACAAGGCAGTGTATGAATCAAAGTGTTTAAAGGGTCGCATTTTTAAGTGGAAATAAAGAACATTATAAAATTGCAATAACAATTTTATTTAAATTTTTAATTTTGCTATGCAATGTTTCCTTAATTTTTTAAAAATCTTGCCAACATATATAATACAACAATCAGAATAAAAGCTGGAGGCAACAAACGCATAACTATAAACTTATATTTTTAAATTTTGCCTCCAGCTTTTATATTAATTTCACAGACTTTAAAACTTATATATACTTATATTTATATATATATTTGACATATTGAAATAAACTTTTTCAAAGAAATCTCGATTGTAACAATTATAGTTTAGAAAATTACAGAAAAATTTGCTATTAAAAATTTATTTTCTACTTTTTAGTTCAAAAAAGCTGTTTTTTTAAAAATTTTTTTTATTTATTTTATTGATAGTGTTAAAATGGCTGTCATGTTAAAATGCTTAAAAAACCTATTCCTATATTTTTTATGGAAAATATATTAAAAATTTTAAGTTGAAGGCTGAAATATTGTGAGATGGTAGCAGATATTCTAAACTTTAATTTGAATTAAAATTCGACATTTTTGGACAAGTATTTAACGAAAACTTAATATACATTTTCGTAAAAAATCATATTTTTAGGTAAAAAAAATAAGAAAAATTTTTTTTTTTAAAGAAATGTCATTTTCTGAGCTTTCTGCTCATTTTTTTTTTGTATTATTTTACATAAACCATAACCTACATTAATTTTTAGAAGGCCTGGACATCGAAATACTTAAATGTGTTTGTGCAAATTGTAAATGTATTGTGAGAAAAAGCTTCGAAAAATGACATTTCATAAAGATTTTTTTGTTCTTTTCTGTTTTTGTTTCTTTTAGAATTTTCGATATGAAATATTTACCCAAACATGCCAAATGTGCCAAATGTGCCAAACATGCCAAACATGCCAATTGTATATTAAAATAAAATTTGGAAATTTTTTAACATACCAAAATTTCAGCTTTCAACTCGAAATTTTTAACATATTTTCAACAAAATAAAATTTTCAGTTTTTCTCTAGCATTTCATATCGTGGCCATTTAATACTCTCAAAAAATTATGAGAGTACACAATTATAATAAATTAGTGAACATAACCTAATAATTTAAAATCTTTCTAATAGATTGTACTCCAAATTTGGTAAATATATTTTAGTTCAAACTAAGTTTTTATATTTTGAATTATATTAAAATATTATAAAATTTATATAAAAATAAAGTTTGAAGTTTTTTCTTTATGTCAATAAAAAATTAACTTTCAAATCATATTTTTTAGCAATATTTTGAAGAAAAGAAAAAAAGAAGTACCAGATTCTAGTTAAGCAATTTTCGTTTTTTTCTATACAGTCTATAAAACAAAAAATTATTGTAAATAGAATATTCATGTACTTACATGAAATAGAATAATCTTTTTATAAATAAAATTTTAAATTGCAATACTATTTGAAAAGTATTAGAAAAAAATTAATATTTTATTTTAAATAACTCTAAATTTTAGTAATATTTTATTTTATGTAGTCATATTTTTGTAGAGTTAAATTTTTGAATTGAATTATTATTTTTAAAAGATTTTATTGTATGAATAAAAAAATTAATTCAATTATTTAGTGCCTAATATTTCCTTTTTTAATAATTTCCTTAAATAAAGTGGGTGGAAAATGTTCGGTTGTTGGGTGTAAATCCAATTTTAATAATAGCACGATATCTGTAGCTACTTTTAAATTTCCGGATAAACAGCCTTTGAGAAGCTTAAAAGAGCCTTGTACAAAGATCAGACTGGCAACCAACAGCTTATAGTTCCATATGTAAATTGCATTTTCAGAATCGTATTTTAAATTAAATAATGGTAAAAGTCCGCGTTTAATACCAGATGCAGTTCCAAGTATTTTCACCAATTATTTGGTAAATTTAATAGAAACGAATGTTAAAAACTTAAGCGATGATAATATAATTTTAAATTTCTCTAATTTAGTTTTAAATGTTAGTAAAAAAATAAATTTAAAATACTGGAAATTATATGAAGGCCAAATTAATATTATACCCATTTGACAGATAATACAGAAACAAAACAATTTCAAAATAATGAACGATATTGAAAAAGCAAAAAATTAAATATTATTATTGACCAAATTAACCTTTTTGATATGAAGGTACCTATATATAGTTGGGATACAATCGTCATGTCGGAAAATATTGATTTTTGTGATATTTTTTTTGTTTTTTACTTTTTTTAATATTGTTTTGTTGTAAATTAATTACTTTATTTTGTTTTATTAAATTTTATTTTAAATATATATATTTAGTTAAATAATTATTTATATATTATTTGTATGTATTAATATATTTTTTTATTATTTTAGTTTTTGCCTAGTCTTCAGGCGATACCACTTTAAAAATAATCACCATATCCCCTACCTCAAAGGAAAAGGCGAATAACTTATAATATTAATTTATTTTATTATATTAATAATAATTTTAAATAAGTTAACATAAATTAACTTATTGTAAAAATAATTAAATAGTTTATTTTTTGCACTTAATTTTATATATGCATTCTAAAAAATTTACATTATTTATAAGCAAATCGATATTGCAATAAAAATTAGTTTTCAACATTTTTTTGCTCAGTAATGTACCAAATTAATGCTCTTTTCAAAAGTTTTTAAGAAGCTTTTTTTTGTTGAAAAGTAGTTGGAAGACATTTTTTAAAATACATATATGAATGAAAATTTACAATTTTTTACTAAAAAACGTAAAAAAGATGGAACTTTAATGCTCCCTTAGGAGGAAATTAAAAAAAATCTGTAGTTTTTGTGTTATTTCCAGATTTCTAGGAGGACTACTATTTTTTCCCGTAAGACTACGTGTATTTTTTTTGAAAAAAAGGACTACTATTTAGCTTTCCTCTCTCAATGTCCAGGCCTTCTAAAAATTAATGTAGGTTATGATAAAAAAAAGTAGGATAAAGCAGGTTTTAAATTTACAAAATTTAATTTTATATCGAGTTTTAATATATTTAATTTTAATGAAAATATATAAATTATACATTAAAAAAAAAATTCGAGTTTTTTCTAAATACTGGTGAAAAAATTAACTTTCTATCAATTTTTTTTAGTATCATTACAAGAATTTGAAAAAAAAGAACCTGAAATTTTTGGTAAGCAATTTTATTTTTTTAATACACACTATAAAAAAAAATAAGGTGCATTAAGAATAGTGCAATATTTATATTTTAGAATTTAATATTTTTATTGTATTTTAATTATGGTTCATACTTGTTGTGTCCCTGGGTGTAAATCGAATTATAAATGTAAAACGAAAAATAAAATTTATACAATTTCGATTTTCCAAGGAAAAAATTTTAAGAAAAAAATGGATAGAAGCAATTCCACGAATAAATTGGAATCCAACAAAAAGTAGTGTTGTCTGTTCATTTTTGTACGAAAAGTTTTCGTAGTCAGAATTCTGACAGACCAACTTTATTATCTAATGCGATTCCAAGCATTTTCCCTAATATTCCGATAGTTTCTGATTTAAAATTAGTTGATGAATATTGTATTTTTAATTTTAATAATTTAATAACTAAAATTGAAGAAAAAATTGATTTAAATGGCTGGATTTTGTTTAAAAATAAATCTTATATTGTGTTATACTGTTTAGGAAATGAGAATTATTTCGGTTGTGATTTCAAATATAGAATTAAAATTAATGAAAATTTATAAATCATTTGTTTCTTGCCTCGCTGGGATACCACATTAAAAAAAACGCGCCTTATCCTTTACCTCCAGAGTGGTGTGGAAATAAGGATATAAACTTAAATACATATTATTCATATACAGATCTACTATATGCACACGAAATAAATACCATATCAATTTTTCAAATTAATTTAATTCGCTCACTTTTTTTGTGCTATTACTGTACCAAATTATTGTTCTGTTTAAAGAGCTGCTTTAGGAAAAAAAATGAAAAAATTTTACAAAATTCGGGTAGACTTTTTCTTATCAACGTTTTTATAAATAAAAAATTATAAATTAAATTTTTTTTTGTATTCAGATAGTGTAAAAAATTATGAATTTTAAGGTTTGCTTAGAAATTTTTTCAAAAAAATGTCTATTTTAGAAGTTATTAAAGATTTAAAGTTACCCCATATTTAGCTTTTATTTTTCCCATAAGAGCCAATGTAAATAGTGGGGTAAATTGAGCTTTCGTTCTCTTCAGTTCCGGTCTTAATAGTTTATGGTATTTTACTAACACAAACAAATAACTATTTCAGTGTCCAGTGTTCTAAATTATTGTTAGCCGTGATTTGGTGGTGTTTGTATATGCAAAAGCTTTGTCATTTAATACAAAAATTTCGGAAAATCGGATTTGTTTTCATTTTTTATATGCAAAAAGATTTTGTCGGTTAATAGCTGTCCGTTAATAGGAAAAAAAGTTATTTTATATGGGAATGAGACATCTGTATATAGTTTAATTATCTGTGCTAATACCTTTTTCATGTGTTTGTTTGGTTGTTCCATTCTAATATATTTAATTTTTTTTTCAAATAATTAGCTATAGTCAAAATTAAAAACAGGAAATTAGTAACAAGAAATTTTACTCTTAAGCCACGCTTCTTAATTTTTGCTGGCTCATCAACACATATGCATTTTTATCATAAAAGTGTAAGAAATAGATGGTAATAAGAATTCAATATGTAGCAAAGAGACCGAAAATTGTAAACAAAGAGTGTTTTAAAAATCGTAAGCTGAAATTAAATTAAACTTTAAAACAAATAAATATAACATTTAGTCGATGCAACCGGCTTATTAAGTCCCTACACCTAAAAAATTCAAATCAAATTAAAAATCCAGAAGTTATTTTAGTTAAGTTATAATATAAGTTAAAAATATACATACCTAAACCCTTTTACAACCCTTGTACAAAATTTCAGGTTTCCATCTTTATTAAATTCGAAGATATCCTTGTTAGACCTTGGGAAATGTGTGTCAGCTAGCCGAACCGCCACTTCAATTCATCTAAAATTTCAGGGACATAGAGAAAACATTACAGAACACCCTGGAAGCAATTTTAAAGATTCTGTCTTAATGGATTTTGGAGCCATGCTCGTTTACTCTTTGGCTAGTTCGGAAGCTTCCAAAATCCGAACCAATAGCCCAAATCATCTCAAATATCAGTTTCCAATTTTAAAGGGAAAGAAACATGACAGAACACCCTTGTGGAGATATGCTCGTTTGCTCTGGGGCTCGTTCGGAAACTTCCAAAATTCAAATCCATGGTCCAAATCCTCTCAAATTTCAGGAACATAAAGAAAACATGAAAGAACACTCTTGAACTAAATTTCAAAGTTCTATCTTTATTGGTGGAAATACGTTTTATAAAACATAAGGTGGCAGGTGCACTTAATGAAAATAATATTTATTTTAAGAGTTAAATTGTTCATTTAGTAAACTATTACAAAAAACTGAAACTTCATTTAGTTACTTAAGTACTGAATTATTGAGAAATTAACTTCCAAGTTCCATTAGAACAATGATACAACAGTTTCCACTAGTTTTGGAAATATCTAATTTTGACAATTTTTTTGATATTTTATAAATAAAAACACTTGATTTTTCTTAAAAATTTTTGCCTTTTTTTTTTTTAAATCAAACATTTCAATTGTAATTGACAGATTATACATAATACATAACACGTAAATACAAAAAATTTACTATAATTAATACGTGTATAATCACCTTTATTATATAATAATAAATAATAATATTTATAAAATTATGGGTAGGTTGAAGGTTCTTAAGCTGGTTCAATTTAATTACCAAATATATTTTAAAACCAAATTATCAAACAAATTCTTTGTTTAACAAAACCTAATTTCTTTTGAATTATTTCCTTTTTACATACATACATTTATAATTTTTATAGGTAGTACTTAGATATTTGCTGATAATAATATTATTTATTATATCAAGTACATGTAAGAATATGTAGTATATACCTGGAATTAATTTATCTTATCAAGTTATCAGTAAAGATAAGAAAATAACTTAAAAATCAAAAGTATGCAGAAATTTGAAATCAATAAGTAGGTAGATGATTTCAAAATGGGATTTTAATCTTTTGAAGAAATAATTCTTTTTAAAATTAAATTATGAATAAAATTAGAATCTATTTATTTAACTTCTAATAGTTTAACTTCTAACTTTATACTCCTTCTTGGGTTGGAACATTTGTTGATGATAAAGTTATGTATAACATTACCTATATTTAATTATGTACATATTATATATAAAAAAAATTCAACATAAAAAAAAATGGCAAGCGCAACGCAAAATTCTTGTAGAAACTACTAATCACCGAAAAGAAGATAGAAAAAACAGTATCTGCTTGATAAAGAAAAAAAACGCTTTAAAGATAAACAATTAAAAACTCACCATAATTAAATTTTGATTAATTAGATGTCAATAAAAATTATGTGCTCTCAAAGCTACAAGTTTAAGTAATTCTTAAGAAATAATCGAAGTTCAGAATATGTACATATATTTATTCTGAAAACAATAAATGTGATAAACATATAAATTGATTTTTCATACGGAAGTACCCTTTATAAATATATTTTAAAAATATGACATAAATATGTATGTACATATGTACATATGGAGGTATTAGGTAGCCGCACTATAAAATTTTTCACTCCGGCATCAGCATCTTTAAATAGAGATGATAATATGAAAAAGACACTGTTTTATAATTGTATTTTGTTCAATATTTAATTTTAATATTAAATTTAAATATTATTTAATTTTAACAATATTTTATTATACATACTTTATTAACATTTTTCTTTTGAAATTTTACACTGTGTAATGTGTATTGCTTATTTTTACAGCAAGTAAATTTTTTTATCTTATATACATATGTAAGTATGCAGATTATATATTGATTTGAGCGATGGCAAAATTTTATTTTTTAGATTACCGGTTAAATAAAAACAGACGATGATTTAACACTATTTACAAATTTAAATCGAACACTTTTAATTGAAATGACTTATTTGCTAAATTTTTATAATCTAAATCTGACTTCACTTTGATAACACTTAAACAATTATAATACAAAATATTTTTATTTCAATAAAAAAAAATCCCCGAATACATTATACAACACAACACAAACAGAGTTGTACAATGTGAAGTGCGATTTCTGTTCTTACCAGTTCTTACTTCTTTCTTTTCTCAATGACTCTATAATCTATTTCTATATAAAATGCTAAATGTAGTATAATCGAGTCGCACCGTACAGTGTTGTAAAGTAAGTAACTCGTAAACCGGAATCACTCGTATAAATTAAAATACTTAATTTATTTTTGTTTAGCACTAAAAGTTAAATTTGTAACTTTGAAAATGAAATGCCAAAAGTTGTGAGAAATGCCAAACAAAAAGTCAAATTCAAAATGTAAACAACACATTTGACAGCAGGTGCTACATAAGAATCTACGAGCTCGTACGCCTAGCGGATTGTTTAAAAAACTAATTTTCAGGATAAAAATTTTACATCTAGCGGATTACATTAAATTGAAGCAAAAAGGGAAAGTAAAAATTTTTATAAGTACAATTTTATTTAAAAATTATTATTTTTTATTACTAAAAAAGTTATTGATGGCTTCCGAAAATATGTAAGTATATAAAGCAAGTGAAAACTTAGAAGTTAATATCTAGTTTATTATAAAATCATAAATGAAAAATGCAAACAAATGAAAACAAAAATTTGTTTAAATTGTATTTACTTATTTAATTTCATATTAATTGTGATAATTTTGTATTATTTATTTATTCTTGTTATAATGTTTAATAATAATACATAGCTGGGGCTTCGGTAGCCTAGTGGAAGCCGTGTGGCGTATTAACCGAAAGAGTGTGGGTTCGATCCCTGCATAGGTCGTCAGTGTTATTTTCTTTACATACCCCCCTTACGACCAAATATAATGTAAATATATAGTATATTATATAAACAAAATAAATAATATTAGTATATAATTTAATAATAGTATAAAAACCTATAATGGCCTTGGTATCCGATGGTTCAATAATATTGCATTACATTTATGTATGTAATATTAATATAAATAAATAAATAAATAAATACATAGCTAAATCCAACATGTTGACCCATCTTTCAACATGTCAAAATGGATAAAAATTATCTAACCTAGCTAGCTGGTTCCCATTATACACGCATTAAAAGAGATTTTAAAATTTTGGATAAAATTGGGATATCCGCTTTTTCCAGAATATTTACTAATATGTATATGTGCGAAATTCTGAAATGGGAAGGATTTTAAAGTTGGCGTCAAAATCAGGGTTATATATATGCTTTTCCAAAATATGTATATAAGTAATACTCCTATTGTCAGGCATTTTAGGAGGGATTTTAAAATTGAATTCAAAATCAGGATTATACGCCTTTTACAGAACATTTAGATAATTAAAAAGAATTAAAATCCGCGGGCTTTAATTCCTTTTGAATTGGAATTAAGACCCACACTTTGTTATTAAATGAAGAAAGTAATAGAATGTGCTGAGCAAACGCATTATGAGAGATTTTAAAGTTTTGGATAAAAATTGCGATATCCGCTTTTTCCAGAATATTTATTAAATTAGGAGGATTATATACATATTCTGGAAAAAGCGTATAACCCTGATTTTGTACCAACTCTAAAATCTCTCCTAATTCAGAAACTCGCATATGCATATATCTAAATATTCTGTAAAAGGCGTGTAATCTTGATTTTCAATACAATTTTAAAATTACTCCCAAAATCTCATCTCTGAGGCCTGTAGAAGGAAAGTAGAAGTTTTGTGTACGTTTCATAAAGTTTAAATTTTTAAGAATAATAATTATTAAAGTCCTTTAAAGAACAAATTTGACGGTAGAAAAAAAACTTGAAATATTCCTGAAAATTAAAAATAGTAAAAACAGAAAATCTCTAGCGGTTAAATATAAGTGTAACTTTTGAACAACTTCAAAATTAAATAAAATAAATAAAAAAAATTTTTTTAAAAACAGCTTTTTTGAACTAAAAAAGTAAATTGGAATTAAGACCCACACTTTGTTATTAAATGAAGAAAGTAATAGAATGTGCTGAGCAAACGCATTAGGAGAGATTTTAAAGTTTTGGATAAAAATTGCGATATCCGCTTTTTCCAGAATATTTATTAAATTAGGAGAATTATATACATATTCTGGAAAAAGCGTATAACCCTTTTTCTAAACTATATTGTTACAATCGAGATTTCTTTGAAAAAGTTTATTTCAATATGTCAAATATATATATAAATATAAGAATATATAAGTTTTAAAATCTGTGAAATTAATATAAAAGCTGGAGGCAAAATTTACAAATATAAGTTTATAGTTATGCGTTTGTTCTGTTCTTGTTTGTTATGCGGTCCAGCATAACCTACATTAATTTTTAGAAGGCCTCCACATTGAGAGAGGAAAACTAAATAGTAGTCCTTTTTTTCAAAAAAAATAGACGTAGTCTTATGGAAAAAAATAGTAGTCCTCCTAGAAATCTGGAAATAACATAAAAACTACAGATTTTTTTTAATTTCGTCCTAAAGGAGCATTAAAGTTCTATCTTTTTTACGTTTTTTTAGTAAAAAGAAATTTTTAAAAATTTTAAATTTTCATTCATAAATATACATTTTAAAAAATGTCTTCCAACTACTTTTCAACAAAAAAAAGCTTCTTAAAAACTTTTTAAAAGAGCATTAATTTGATACATTTCTGAGCAAAAAAAAATGTTGAAAACTAATTTTTATTGCAATATTGATTTGCTGTAATAAATATTGTAAATTTTGCATATAAAATTAAGTGCAAAAATAAACTATTTAATTATTTTTACAATAAGTTAATTTATGTTAACTTATTTAAAATTTTTATTACTATAATAAAATAAATTAATATTATAAGTTATTCGCCTTTTCCTTTGAGGTAGGGGATATGGCGATTATTTTTAAAGTGGTATCGCCTGAAGACTAGACTTTAAACTAAAATAATAAAAAAAAATATATTAATACATACAAATAATATATAAATAATTTTTTAACTAAATAATATGATATATTTAAAATAAAATTTAATAAAACAAAATAAAGTAATTAATTTACAACAAAACAATATTAAAATAAGGAAAAAACAAAAAAAATATCACAAAAATCAATATTTTCCGATCGGATAGTAATAATAGATCTTGAGTGAGCAAAAATGAAAAATAATATGACGATTACCCCAACTATATATACAACTATATATAGATTCATATCAAAAAGGTTAATTTAGTCAATAATACTATTTAATTTTTTACGTTTTTCAATATCGTTCAATATTTTGAAATTGTTTTATTTTTGTATTACCTGTCAAATAGGTAACTTAGATCGTTATTAATTATTATTTTTATAAATTTAAAATCACATTTAAAGTAATTATTTTCTAGTAAAATATATAAAATAATATTATTTTGGCCTTTATATAATTTCCAGTATTTTAAATTTATTTTTTTACTAACATTTAAAACTAAATTAGAGAAATTTAAAATTATATTATCATCGCGTAAGTTTTTATCATTCGTTTCTATTAAATTTACCAAGTAATTGGTGAATATACTTGGAACTGCATCTGGTATTAAACGCGGACTTTTATCATTATTGAATTTAAAACACGATTCTGAAAAATGCAATTTACATATGGAACTATAAGCTGTTGGCTGCCAGTCTGATATTTGTACAAAGCTCTTTTAAGCTTCTCAAAGGCTCTTTATCCGGAAATTTAAGAGTAGCTACAGATATCGTGCTATTATTATAATTGGATTTATACCCAACAACCGAATGTTTTCCGCCCACTTTATTTAAGGAAATTATTAAGAAAAGCAATATTAGGCACTAAATAATTGAATTAATTTTTTTAAATAGGTATTCATACAATAAAATCTTTTAAAAATAATAATTCAATTCAAAAATTTAACTCTACAAAAATATGACTACATAAAATAAAATATTACTGAAATTTAGAGTTATTTAAAATAAAATATTACCTAATTTTCTTCAATTTAAAATTTTATTCATAAAAAGATTATTCTATTTCATGTAAATACATGAATATTCTATTTACAATAAATTTTTTTTATAGACTGTATAGAAAAAAACGAAAATTGCTTAACCAGAATTTGGTACTTTTTTTTTTCTTTTCTTTAAAATATTGCTGAAAAATATGATTTGAAAGTTAATTTTTTTATTGACATAAAGATAAAACTGCAAACTTTATTTTTATATAAATTTTATAATTTTTTAATATAATTAAAAATATAAAAACTTAGTTTGAACTAAAATATATTTTCCAAATTTGCAGTACAATCTATTAGAAAGCTTTTAAATTATTAGGTTATGTTCACTAACTAATATATAAGGAAGAAATTCTGTTTGTTTGTTTGTTTGGCACGGATTCACGTAAAAACCACCAGTCCGATTGCAACCAAATTTTGCAGGAACATTTCTACGACCCCGGAAGGAGTTATAGGATATATCGCGTTTCGGTTCATTAACCCATTACGGCCCGAGAGCGTTTTAAAGCGTTTTGGTTTTTTCGTTGTTCTGCCTAAACGGTTTGACCGATTGAGTTGAAAATTTGCACAAATGTTCTTCTCACTTTTAGGGGTGTACTCAAGAAATTGGGTTGCAATATGTCGCCCGGGTTCGGTGGTTTTATGGTGGTTTTATGGTCTGAAAAAAAGCCCGCAACAAATTTTTATGAAGTTCAGGTAACCCGTTTGGGCACCAGAGCCAAACGAAGTTCATTAAATTTTTTTGTTATCCTGCTTAAACGGTTTAATCAATTGACTTGAAAATTCGCAAAAGTGTTATTCTTTAGCAGAAAACCTCACTAGAATAATTTGGCTACGATCCATTAACCCGTTTCGGCACCAGGACTCAGTGAAATTTTTAATTCACATTGTTATCGCGCTTAAACGGTTTGACCATTTGAGTTGAAAATTTACAAAAGTGTAACTCCTTACTACAGAAGCACACTCAGTTGATTTGGTTACGATCCATTGCCCCGTTTCGGCACCAGGGCTCAATGAAGTTTTTCAATTTCTTTGTTGTCGCGCTTAAACGGTTTGACCAATTGAGTTGAAAGCTTACAAAAGTGTAGCTCTTTACTATAGAAGCTTAACAAGTTTATTTTGCTGTGATTCATTAACCCGTTCCGGCACTAGGGCTCAATAATTTTTTTTCAATTTCTTTGTTGTCGCGCTTAAACGGTTTTACAAATTGAGTTGAAAATTTACAAAAGTGTAGCTCTTTGCCACGAGTACTGACTGAGTTCATTTGGTTACGATCCATTAACCCGTTTCGGCACCAGGACTCAATGAAGTTTTTCAATTTATTTGTTGTCGCGCTTAAACGGTTTGACCAATTGAGTTGAAAATTTACAAAAGTGTAGCTGTTCACCACAGAAACTCACTCAGATGATTTGGTTATCATCAATTAACCCGTTTCGGCACCAGAGCTCAATGAAATTCTTTAATTTCTTTGTTGTCGCACTTAAACGGTTTTACCAATTGAGTTAAAAATTTACAAAAGTGTAGGTCTTTATAACAAAAGCTTTCTGAGTTGATTTGGTTACGATACATTAACCCATCAGGCTCCAGACCAAGAAGTGTCTCATTTTTTGTTGTTGTGCTTAAACGATTTGACCAATTGAAAATTTTCACAAGTCTTGCACTTTGGCACACAAACTCATTCAATAAATTTTGTCGTACTACATTAACCCATTTGTACGATAGACTTTCAAAAGAAAATTTTGTTTCTAATTTTTGTCTAATTTGGCAGGATGAATTTACGATTTAAATAAAGCCTATGACAAAATGTTTGTTAACATTTGTTAACCCATTTTCGCACCAGCACCTATTAAAAGTATTCTGCCTAATTTTTTGTATTATTATTATTATTATTATTAAAAAGATATTTCCAACACTTTTTTCTTTTATCTATATTGTTTTTAATATTCCATAAAAACCTTTTAATGCAAATTTCTAATATAGAACAGTAATTAAAGTAACCTTATTAAGTATCTTAAGAATACTGTGTTTAAGTCTTAACAACATAACATTTTCCGCCGTTGTTAAAAAACAGAAACTTTTACTTGCAAAACTGTTGCTCTGTAGCCCAAAAATCTACTAAGTTAATTTGGTTATGATCCATTAACCCGTTTCGGTACCAGGTCTCAATGAAGTTTTTTAATTTCTTTGTTGTCGCGCCTAAACGGCTTGACTAATTTAGTTGAAAATTTACAGAAGTGTGACTCTTTACCATGGAATCTCACTGCGTTGATTTGGTTATGATTCATTAATCTGTTTCGGCACCAGAGCTCAATGAAGTTTTTTAATTTCTTTATTGTCGCGCCTAAACGGCTTGACTAATTTAGTTGAAAATTTACAGAAGTTTAGCTCTTTACCACAGAAGCTCACTGAGTTGATTTGGTTAAAATCCATTAACCCATTTCAGCAGCAGGATTCAATGAAATTTTTTAATTTCTTTGTTGTCGCGCCTAAACGGCTTGTCTAATTTAGTTGAAAATTTACAGAAGTGTAACTCTTTATCACAGAAACTCACTAAGTTGATTTGGTTATGATGCATTAATCCGTTTTGGCATTGGCACCAGACTTCAATGAAGTTTTTTAATTTCTTTGTTGTCGCACTTGAACGGTGCACTTGAACGGTTTTACCAATTGAGTTGAAAATTTACAAAAGTGTAGGTCTTTATAACAAAAGTTTTCTGAGTTGATTTGGTTACGATACATTAACCCATCAGGCCATGAAATTCTCATTTTTTGTTGTTGTGCTTTAACGATTTGACCAATTGAAAATTTACACAAGTATTGCACTTTGGCAGACAAACTCATTCAATACATTTTGTTGTGATGCATTAACACATTTCGACACGATAGACTGTCAAAAAAAAAATTTGTTTCTAATTTCTGTCTAATTTGGCAGGATGAATTTATGGTTCTAAATTAAGCCTGTGACAAAATGTTTGTTAACGTTTGTTAACCCATTTCCGCACGAGCACTTATTAATAATATTTTTCCTAATTTTGTGTATCGTTATTATTATTAAAAAGATATTTTCAACACTCTTTACTTTTATCTATACTGTTTCTAATATTCCATAAAAACCTTTCAATGCAAATTACTAATATAGAACAGTAATTAAAGTAACCTTATTAAGTAACTTAAGAATACTGTGTTTAAGTCTTAACAACATAACATTTTCGGCTGTTGTTAAAAAACAGAAACATTCTCTTACATTAGACAATCATCATGTCATCATTCAGAAATGCATTACTTATATGTGGTCTTTACATATGGTCTACCTATATAAAATGCATGTGTATAACATGTTTCCCATAAAATATTGAAATATGTGCATATAGTATGTATAATATCCGTATATTTAAAAATACTATAAACTTTATCAATTAAATTAGAAAACATATTCACATTTCTGTACATCATTTAATCAAAAATGAGTACATACATATTTAAAGAACAGAAAACCTTACATTCTTATCCATATACAATTTTTACACATATTTTTAGCCAATCAATTAGGAAAAATAATTAGAAAAACTAAAGGTAAAAAAATTCTGGTTGATTTATAAAGGTAAAAAACAATCATGTATTTTTTATATTGAAGATATGTTAAACAGAACCTGAAATGTACGTATTTAAAAAGAAGTTTTTTCAAAATTTGAAGAGCTGTCAGTGCTGTAGGATCTCCAACGGAGAGGGTACATAAAAACGTTGTTCTACAACATTACTCTTTTAAGAGACCTATGCATAGTTAATATTTCATTGCTCTTTATTAAACAGTATATAAGTTTTAACAGACGGAGGGACAGAGCGAACTTAATAATAAATTTTTCAAAATGTGCTTAAAAGGTTAATTCACCAAAACATGAAGTGAAATTACTTACACAAAAAAATTGATTACATTATGGTCTTTTATAATTTAAATACGATTTTATGTTTCAGTATTAACGAATATTAACGAATATATATGTTTTGTAAACAGACGGAGGGACAGAGCGAACCTAATAGCAAATTTTTCAAAATGTGCTTAAAAGGATAATTCACAAAAACATGAAGTGACATTACTTACGAAAAAAAATGTACTACAATATGGTCATAATTGAAATGCGATTTTATGTCTCGGTATTAAAGAATATATTGTGGAAATTCACTTCACCGTAATTGTGTACTCAATAGATTATTGATTCCTTTAAAAAATTTTTGTAGAAGAATTGGCTCTAATTCATGGCTCTGTTTTTCAACTTGACTAAATCTAATAAAAAATAGAATATAAACTACCAGCATCTGTAAATGCATAGTAATAAGTTAACTATAAATTAAATTAACGCAGAAACAAAAGTTAATAATTTTTATTTCATAAAACCAATAAAATACTCCGGGCAACGCCGGGTACTCTGCTAGTTTATTATAATTGTGTACTCTCATAATTTTTTGAGAGTATTAAATGGCGACGATATGAAATGCTAGAGAAAAACTAAAAATTTTATTTTGTTGAAAATATGTTAAAAATTTCGAGTTGAATGCTGAAATTTTGGTATGTTAAAGAATTAATTTTTACATTAAGGCCTACATTAATTTTTTTTAAGGCCTGGACATTGAGAGAGGAAATTTTTGTTTCCGATTTATGTCCAATTTTGTATGGTGGTTTTATGGTCTGAAAAAAAGCCTGCAACAAATTTCTATGAAGTTCAGGTAACCCGTTTGGGCACCAGAGCCAAACGAAGTTCATTAAATTTTTTTGTTATCCTGCTTAAACGGTTTAATCAATTGACTTGAAAATTCGCAAAAGTGTTATTCTTTAGCAGAAAACCTCCCTAGAATAATTTGGCTACGATCCATTAACCCGTTTCGGCACCAGGACTCAGTGAAATTTTTAATTCACATTGTTGTCGCGCTTAAACTGTTTGACCATTTGAGTTGAAAATTTACAAAAGTGTAACTCCTTACTACAGAAGCACACTCAGTTGATTTGGTTACGATCCATTGCCCCGTTTCGGCACCAGGGCTCAATGAAGTTTTTCAATTTCTTTGTTGTCGCGCTTAAACAGTTTGACCAATTGAGTTGAAAGTTTACAAAAGTGTAGCTCTTTACTATAGAAGCTTAACAAGTTTATTTTGCTGTGATTCATTAACCCGTTCCGGCACTAGGGCTCAATAATTTTTTTTCAATTTCTTTGTTGTCGCGCTTAAACGGTTTTACAAATTGAGTTGAAAATTTACAAAAGTGTAGCTCTTTGCCACAAGTACTGACTGAGTTCATTTGGTTACGATCCATTAACCCGTTTCAGCACCAGGACTCAATGAAGTTTTTCAATTTCTTTGTTGTCGCGCTTAAACGGTTTGACCAATTGAGTTGAAAATTTACAAAAGTGTAGCTGTTCACCACAGAAACTCACTCAGATGATTTGGTTATCATCAATTAACCCGTTTCGGCACCAGAGCTCAATGAAATTCCTTAATTTCTTTGTTGTCGCACTTAAACGGTTTTACCAATTGAGTTGAAAATTTACAAAAGTGTAGGTCTTTATAACAAAAGCTTTCTGAGTTGATTTGGTTACGATACATTAACCCATCAGGCTCCAGGCCAAGAAGTGTCTCATTTTTTGTTGTTGTGCTTAAACGATTTGACCAATTGAAAATTTTCACAAGTCTTGCACTTTGGCACACAAACTCATTCAATAAATTTTGTCGTACTACATTAACCCATTTGTACGATAGACTTTCAAAAGAAAATTTTGTTTCTAATTTTTGTCTAATTTGGCAGGATGAATTTACGATTTAAATAAAGCCTATGACAAAATGTTTGTTAACATTTGTTAACCCATTTTCGCACCAGCACCTATTAAAAGTATTCTGCCTAATTTTTTGTATTATTATTATTATTATTAAAAAGATATTTCCAACACTTTTTTCTTTTATCTATATTGTTTTTAATATTCCATAAAAACCTTTTAATGCAAATTTCTAATATAGAACAGTAATTAAAGTAACCTTATTAAGTATCTTAAGAATACTGTGTTTAAGTCTTAACAACATAACATTTTCCGCCGTTGTTAAAAAACAGACACAATCTCCTATATTAGACAATCATCATGTCATCATTCAGAAATGCATTACTTACATGTGGTCTTTACATGTGGTCTACCTATATAAGATGCATGTGTATAACATATTTCCCATAAAATATCATTGAAATATGTACATATAGTATGTATAATTGCGTATATTTAAAAATACTGTATTGACATAATCAATTAAATTAGAAAACATATTCACATTTCTGTATAGTATTTAATCAAAAATGAGTACATACATTTTAAAAGAACTGAAAACCTTACATTCTTATCCATACACAATTTTTACACATATTTTTAACCAATCAATTTAAAAACATAATTAGAAACAGTCACCGTAAAAAAATTCAGTTGATTTATAAAGGTAAAACACAATCATGTAGTTTTTATATTAAAAAAAATATGTTAAACAGAACCTGAGATTTATGCATTTAAAAAGTAGTTTTTTCAAAATTTGAAGCGCTGTCAATGCTGTAAGATCTCTAACGGTGAGGGTACATAAAAAAGTTGTTCTACAATATTACTCTTTTAAGAGACCTATGCATAGTTAATATTTCATTGCTCTTTATTAAACTGTATATAAGTTTTGTAAACAGACGGATTGACCTAATAGCAAATTTTTCAAAATGTGCTTAAAAGGATAATTAACAAAAACATGAAGTGACATTACTTAAGAAAAACAATGTATTACATTATGGTCTTTAATAATTGAAATGCGATTTTATGTTTCGATATTAACGAATATATTATGAAAACTCACTTCGCCGTAATTGCGTACTCAATAGATTATTGATTCCTTTAAAGATTTTTTGTAGACGAATTGTCTCTAATTCTTCGCTCTGTTTATTCAATTTAACTAAATGTAATAAAAAATAGAATATTAACTACCAGCATCTGAAAATGCATAGTAATACATGAACTATATTAATTAAATTATATTAACTCAATAATAATTTTTATTTCATAAAGCCGATAAAATACTCCGGGCAACGCCGGGTACTCTGCTAGTCTAATAAATAAGGAAGAAATTCTGTTTGTTTGTTTGTTTGTTTGTTTGTGCCCTTTTCACGTAAAAACCATCAGTCAGATTACAACCAAATTTTGCAGAAACATTTCTACGACCCCGGAAAGTGTTATAGGCTATATATGGTGTTTTGGTTCATTAACCCATTGCGGCCCGAGAGCCATTTAAAGCTTTTTCGTTGTCCTGCCTAAACGGCTTGATCGATTAAGTTGAAAATTTGTACAAATGTTCTTCTTAGCATTGGACAGGTGCCGAAGAAATTTGGATACAACATGTCACCCGGATTCGGCCCGCCGGGCTTCCAAAAATTTTTGTTTCCGATTTATGTCCAACTTTGTATGGTGGTTTTATGGTTCGAAAAAAAGCCCGTCACAAATTTTTATGAAGTTCCGTTAACCCCTTTTAGGCAGGAGAGCCGAACGAAGTTCATTAAATATTCTGTTGTCCTGCTTAAACGGTTTGACCAATTCAGTTGAAAATTTACAATAGTGTAGCTCTTCACCACAGAAGCTCACTGAGTTGATTTGGTTACGATCCATTAACCCGTTTCGGCACCAGGACTCAATGAAATTTTTCAATTTCTTTGTTGTCGCGCTTAAACGGTTTTGCCAATTGAATTGAAAATTTATAAAAGTGTAGCTCTTTACCATAGGAGCTCATTGAGGTGATTTGGTTACGATCCATTAACCCGTTTCCAGGACTCAATGAAGTTTTTCAATTTCTTTGTTGTCGCGCTTAAACGGTTTTGCCAATTGAATTGAAAATTTATAAAAGTGTAGCTCTTTACCACAGGAGCTCACTGAGTTGATTTGGTTACGATCCATTAACCCGTTTCGGCACCAAGACTCAATGAAGTTTTTCAATTTCTTTGTTGTCGCACTTGAACGATTTTACCAATTGAGTTGAAAATTTACAAAAGTGTAGGTCTTTATAACAAAAGCTTTCTGAGTTGATTTGGTTACGATAAATTCACCCATCAGGCTTCAGGCCATGAAATTCTCATTTTTTGTTGTCGTGCTTAAACGATTTGACCAATTGAACATTGGCACAAGTACTGCACTTTAAGGCAGAAGCTCATTTAAGTAATTCTGCGGTGATACATTAACCCGCTGCAGCATCTCCAGCTGTGAGGGTACATAAAAAAGTTGTTCTTCAACATTACTCTTTTAAGATACCTATGCATATTTAATATTTCATTGCTCCTTATTAAACAGTATATAAGTTTTGTAAACAGAGGCAGAGATAGAGCGAACCTAATAGAAAATTTTTCAAAATGTGCTTAAAAGGATAATTCACAAAAACATGAAGTGACATTACTTACGAAAAACAATGCATTACATTATGTTCTTTTATAATTGAAATGCGATTTTATGTTTCGATATTAACGAATATATTGTGAAAACTCATTTCGCGTTAATTGCGTACTCAATAGATTATTGATTCCTTTAAAGATTTTTTGTAATAAAAGTAGAATATTAACTACCAGCATCTGTAAATGCATAGTAATAAGTTAACTATAAATTAAATTAACGCAGAAACAAAAGTTAATAATTTTTATTTCATAAAACCAATAAAATACTACGGGCAACGCCGGGTACTCTGCTAGTTTATTATAATTGTGTACTCTCATAATTTTTTGAGAGTATTAAATGGCGACGATATGAAATGCTAGAGAAAAACTAAAAATTTTATTTTTGTTGAGTCCTTAAAAATTTTATTTTGTTGAAAATATGTTAAAAATTTCGAGTTGAATGCTGAAATTTTGGTATGTTAAAGAATTAATTTTTACATTAAGGCCTACATTAATTTTTTTTAAGGCCTGGACATTGAGAGAGGACAGCTAAATAGTAGTCCTTTTTTTCAAAAAAATACACGTAATAATGGAAAAATTTAGTAGTCCTCCTAGAAATCTGGAAATTACACAAAAACTACAGTTTTTTTTCAATTTCGTCCTAAGGGAGCAATAAAGTCCCATCTTTTTTATGTCCTTTAGCAAAAGCAAATTTTAAAATATTGTAAATTTTCATTCATAAATATGCATTTTAAAAAATGTTTTCCAACTATTTTACAACAAAAGAAAAGCTTAAAAACTTTTTAAAAGAGTATTAATTTGGTACATTACTGATCAAAAAAATGTTGAAAAATAATTTTTATCGCAATATCGATTTGCTTTAATAAATAAAGTAAATTTTTTATAATGTATATAAAATTAAGTGCAAAAAATAAGCTATTGAATTATATTTACAATAAGTTAATTTATGTTAACTTAAAATATTACGAAAATTTAGAGTTATTTAAAATAAAATATTAATTTTTTCTAATTTTTTCTAATACTTTCTAATACATACACGAGTATTCTATTTACAATAATTTTTTTTTATACTGTACATATAGAAAAAAACAAAAATTGCTTAAGCTTGTTACTCCTTTTTTTCTTTTCTTCAAAATATTGCTGAAATATTGTCAATAAAATTGAACTTTTCAAATAAAAAAATTAACTTTTAAATCATATGTTTCAGCAATATTTTGAAGAAAAGAAAAAAAAGAGTACCAGATTCTGGTTAAGCAATTTTTGTTTTTTTCTATACAGTCTATAAAAGAAAATTAGCATCCAGCCATTGGTGCAGTGGTTGACGCACCGCTTCTCATTCATAAGGGAATGATAGGTCTCGGGTTCAATTCCCGGCTGGGTACAATAATTATAATATAAAAAAAAAATATTTATATATCGCTATATGTAAATACTTTATATATCATAATATCACGTACACCCCACATTCCTACCAGGAAACAGGGGTTATAGCTACCTGGCACATTTATGTACCACAGTACCTGAATATAAATAAATAAATAAAAAATTATTTTTATAGTTGGAAGACATTTTTTAAAATGCATATTTATGAATGAAAATTTACAAAATTTTAAAATTTACTTTTACTAAAGGACGTAAAAAAGATGGAACTTTAATGCTCCCTTAGGACGAAATTGAAAAAAAAACTGTAATTTTTGTGTAATTTCCAGATTTCTAGGAGGACTACTATTTAGCTTTCCTCTCTCAATGTCAAGGCCTTAAAAAAGTTAATGTAGGTTATGATTCAATACAATGTATGTACATTTTGTTTTTAGGCTATGAATTATTATTTTTATTTTGTTTATTGAAATACTCTAAGTTATCTTATTTGCATTGTATAAAATTCGGTTATAGATTTATAACCTTTGTATGTATGTATGTACATATGTTATTGGTAAATTTAAAATGATAACACAGTTGATTTATTTATTTGAAATAATCTTAAGTCAGTTAGAAACAATTAATAATAAAAGCAAATAATTTCATTTTTCAATAGCGTGCAATTAAAATCTGATAATAATTCTTCCTTTATTTTAAAACAAGCTTTGTCTTTTCTTACACGCTATCAAAACTCAGAGAATGATTGTGAAAGCGGGAAATATTTAAGTATTTTTTTTATTTAAAATAATTTTGAAAAATATTATTTTTGGATATATGGTACGTATATTAATATATTTTTCATTTCTTAGCTGAAGTGGACTAGGCCTACCATTTAAAAAAAAATATATATTAAGTTAATTATTCAAAATCTGTTCCATTCGATACCATTCAAGATCTATTTATTTCATTATTTCTAAATTTCTTTCTCCTAATTACCTAATTGTTTAAATTATTACAATTTTATATATAAAATATATTCCACATGTATATAAAATTCATATAAATTCAGATTTTACTGAACTTATTAAATTTCAATTGTCATAAAAATTATGTTGCTTGCAATAATTTTTTTGCTCAGTATTGTAGAAAATGTGAAATAATAAAAATTTGTGTAGGTACATGCATACATACATATGTATGTATGCCATGAAAATATAACCTGGCGATGATTGATTTCAAACTTATTTTTAGTTGATTAATAACATTAAAATGAAAGTATTTTATAAATGGCAAGTATTTTATAAATACAAAAATATTATATCGAAATTTTTAATACCTTTATTAATATGTAATTATGTATAGTATATAATATGTGTATAATTTCATTACTAATTTTTTAAAGAATTCAATTTTTGACATATTCTTAAATCTTAATTCTTTTTTTTTCTCCAATTTCGGAATTTTTAATATTAAATACATCAAAACATTAAAAATCTAAAAACAAAATAAAAAAAAATCGAAATTCGAACTATTTAAAAAAATTTGTTTTCTACAAATTATACATTTTTTTATTTTTCTGTTAAAATAAAATTTTAACATATAATTTTTGAACATAATGAACCACCGATTGTATTATGTAATTATAAGTATTTAATTTAATTTTTAAATTTAACAAATAAATAAATATTACCATATTTTTTATAAAATAGAAATACTTTTAATTTTAAGAAATTTTGTACATTGTAACCGTAAATCATATTTGTATGTAAGTAAATCTTGTTTAAAACATCTAGAATATGTTTATTATTTATTTGGAAGTGATATAAATTCTATTAAATTTCTAAAACACATTCTAAGTTTTGGAAAGATGTAGTCCATATAGAATATTTTGCCATGTTTTTTTATGAGTTTGAGAAAAGTTTCATTTTATGTTTTAAATATTTAAATTTGTACATGAAACCAATTCCTATAACTTTTAAATACATGGGAAAAAATATAGTAAATGTGTTACAAAATTTACTCACGCTTTATTTATTGGTATATATTTACTAGTATAACTAAGCTGCAAAATTTTAAATTGTTTTTATGTAATTTTTATAATGTATAAATTTGTTACAAGCAATAATATTTTATATATTAATGAACTTATTAAAAGAAATTAAATAATGTTTTTATGTATGTAAAAAAATAAAAAAAAAATCTTAAAATTTAGATAAAATTAAATAACAAATAACAGCAATCAATGCAGCCCCTACAGTACAAAAATGTATGAAATAAGAATTATGTATTAAACTATTGGTAGTTTTGATTTCATCTATTTTCAGTTTTAATTCGCGATTACCGGTAATCAAATTTTCATAATTTTGTTTCCATATTATTAATTCTTCTTCGTGTCGTATATTTAAATTGTTAATTGTTTCGATTTCTTCTTTAATTTCTTTATCAATTTCTTTCGTATAATCTTTTTCTAAGCACATTTTCGATTTTTCAGCGGTATTTAAATTCAATAATTCATTATTTTTTACAACTACTATTTGTTTATCCTTATTTTTTAAATTAATTATTTCTTCTCTAAGTGAATTATTCTCATTCTCTAATTCTTTAATTTTTGATGCAGAAACTTTTATTTCTTCAGAAATGACTTTTGTTTCTTTGCTATTTGAATCATCTTTTTTGTTATAAATTATTTCGATATTTTGCTTCGTTCGTTGCTTCTCTAATTCATCTGTGTATTTTTCAATTTTAGCTTCCATTAACGATATTTTTAGCAACAACTCTTTAATATGATTTATATTGTCTTCATCTCTGCTTACAATTTCACCACTTTCACTGGTTGTTGCAGCTGTTGTTGTTGTAGATAAGCAATTTAATAATTCTTTGGACGTTTCTCTAAATGCATCAATATCTTTACGTAGATTAAGCGCATTTTCAACTTGCACTTGATCATTTCCTTTTTCATAACTGATTGATGTTATAAGACTTATATCATCATCATCAGCTTTGGTTGTAGCAATTGATTCAACAGAATCAACTTTTTGTCGCAAACTTTGGCTTTCTTCAATTAATTCATTTTCACATTCCTCAGATTGTGATTGCTCATCAGGACTTATATTACAAATAGCTTTAATAATATCATCAGAATCTGAAGTTTTTTTAAGATCAGAATTTTCAAACCATTTCATAATAACATTTTCTGTAACACCTTTTTCACTTTCGTCTTTAATACTCCGTCTTTCGTCTCTATCAACACAATCGCGTTGAAAATTTAATTGCTTTCGTAATTCATTTCTTTCTTTTAAAAGTTCAGCTATATAATTTTTATAATCCTCACATTCGTTTTCTTTTTCAATAAATTGAATATTTTTCTCTGAATTTACTTTAGAATTTTCAGCATTTTCTTTATTGGTAAGTTCGATTTGTTCCTTGTACTTCATATATTCTGATTCCATATTTTGTAATCTGTTGTTTAATTCTTCAATATGTTTTTCGCTATTTGTAAATTGTTCTCTTAATAATGAACATTCTCCTTGACTATTATTTAATTCAGATTCAATTACTGATAACTTCTGTATACTTTCAATTCGGTCTTGATATACTTTCTGTAATGCCTCTTTAGCTAAATTTTGATATGAAAATTTTTCCTCCTGTAATTTAACAACTTCATCCTTTAATCGATCTTCTGTTGCATTTTTCTGATAAAATTGCAG
Organism: Poecilobothrus nobilitatus; assembly: GCA_947095535.1. Classification (NCBI taxonomy): domain Eukaryota; kingdom Metazoa; phylum Arthropoda; class Insecta; order Diptera; family Dolichopodidae; genus Poecilobothrus; species Poecilobothrus nobilitatus. Next base: position 473,710 of record OX352772.1, on the reverse strand, counting down.
TTTATTTTCCAATGCATCAATTTTATTCAACAACTTATCTTCATCAATCATAGCTTGCCAACAATTAGCTGCATTTTTCTTGGATAAGTCCAATATATTTTGTATATCTCGAAGTTTAATTTCTAACATTTTTTCTCTCTGGGCAGTTTCTTGAAGATAATATTGTAATCTATTAAAATCTTCGAATGAAATAATACCATTTCCACCATCACCCCCAGAAATTGAACTTCTAGAAAAATATTCTCTTCCATCTGGCAAATACAATTTTACGCAAGCTATAATACAACCATGTATTTCTTTACGAGTATTTTCAATTACATCAACACCAAATTTAACAATATCACCAGAATTTAATTCTTCTGATTCCGAATGACTAATACGTCTGTCATTTATAAATGTACCATTACTACTTTTTGTATCTTTAACATAAAATTTTCCTTCACTGTACCATAGAACAGCATGATTTCTTGACAATACTTTACAATCAAAAATTGCATTATGTTCAGAAGCACGACTTCTAGCTATTGAACGGCCCACTTTTATTTCAACATTTTCTTCTAATTGTATTTTACGTGTTTGAAATAGATGTGAATTTGGTTGACATAGTAAAATTATTTGGGCACAATTATTAGATAAATTATCCATGTATGCTGCTGCAGATGTTTGATCGCCACCACTCCTCCAAATTTGTTCGACGTTTTTTGCGTTCTCATTCTTATCACTAACTAAAGATTTTACATTATCATCATCTTCTTTCCAATTTTTCGAAACCACCATGACCTTTAAATTACAATTATAGAAATTAATTAATAAAATTCGTAAGATAATTGAAAACTAAAAAAACAAATATAATTTACCAAGAGAGTAAAATAGAATCCAAAACGTCTAATGTCAAAAATGGCAGTGGGGTAGTAATTTAGTGAATAGCTTGTGACGTATATGATTACTCAATAGTGATACATAAAACATAAAATATTATAAGAAAAATATGTAATAAATTTGAAGCTGACCTTTTTTTTGTGAATTAGTGAGTAAAATTTTAAACTATTTTATTTTATACATATTGGCTTTCAATAAAATAAACAAATTCCGCATCAAAAATTAAAAAATTAAATATTAAACAAATCAATAAAAATATAGTCATAAAGTTGTTAAGAATTTAAATAAAATAAAAAAGTAAAATTCATTTTTTCTAACTTTATGAAAACTAGTCTAAAATATAATGAATTTATAATTTAGTTTTTTTACCGCTTGTTGTCACTAGCAGTGAAAATATGTCATTTTCTTAATAGCACTTCCAAAAGGCTTTCAACTTTAAATTTGACATTGACATACGTACAAAATCGTCATTCAATCAATCAATATCACTATTGTCGTAAAATTTATTCCACAAATTAAATAAATACCGAGTGAAAAGACATTATTTAAAAATTATCCAAATTTTAAAGAATTAATATTAAAACAAAGAGTAATTCAATCAATAAGAATTTGTTTAATATATTCTCTAAAAACTAAGAGCTGGAGTAAGCAAAATTTAAAGAGAATTTTAAAATTCTGATACCGATAGCATTTTTAAATTTTAAAAATACGAAATTAATTTCGAAATGGATAAAAAGACAAAAGAACTTTTGCGTAAAAGAAAAAAAGTACGTCCTGCGTCTAGTTCTGATAGTTCCAGCAGCTCAGATTCTGATTCTGGTTCAAGTAGCGATTCATATTCATCATCATCATCTGCTGATAAAAAAGGCCGTCACCACAGAAGTAAAAAAGGCAGACCGCGTCGTTCAAGTAGCTCATCTGACGATGAAAAAGCTCGAAAAAGGGAAAAGCATGCTTGTCATAGAAAAGCTGAAGCTAAGAGAAGTCATTTAAAACGAAAGCAAAAGGAAGCGAAAGCTAAAAAAAGGATCCTTTCACCTGGTAAATTCAATTCAAAAAAACATGCGTTTATAAAAATGATTTCATTTCATTTCTTCCAGGAACCTTGGAGAAGAAACATCACCATCATCAAATGCTGAAAGAACGTCATCAAATGCGAGAAAGGGAGAAACTGCGGTTGGGTCATCCAAGTTCAAAAGAGTTATTAAAATCTCGTCTTTCGCCTTCAAAAGCTAAACTAGAACGTCATCATCATCATCAATTATCACCCCGAGAGAAGATTATAATAAGACGCGAAAGAAGTCCACCAATGCAACAAATGCTTTCTCCTCAAAGAGCTCCTAAGGATATTCGCCAACGTTTGGACGACAGACGTTCTGAAAGAGAAAGAATAGAAGCAGCTCGTCAAAAGGAACGCGAAGAAGCCTTAGCTCGTTGCCAAGAACGTCAAAGAGAACGTGAAAGAATTGCAAAAGAAAAAATGCGACGAGACCGTCAAGATAAAGAGTATGATCCACGCGAACAGCGATTATTACCTAGACCATCAGAACGGGAGATGGCAATTGCTGCTGCTAGGGGTCAAGAGAGCCGAGATCGATCAATTGAACCTCATTCTGATATTCGTCGTTCAGCTCATTCTCATTCAAGTCATAGACCGCAACATGCCTATGAACGTAGTGAAAGTGATTATGATAGAGAATATGAAATTAGACATCCACCAGAAAATGAAAGACATGGTGGAGATATTGATCGTGATTATATGATGATGAGAAGGAGAGGAAGCCCTTCGCCTAGTGGACATTATAAAGAACAAATGATGAGAGGTTCTGAAAGAGAGCTTTATCCAGAAGAAGAAAGATATGAAAGAGAATCTTATCCGTCTTCAAGATCATCACGTGGTGGAGCCTACGTTGATGAATTAAGTCATCGACGTGAGAGAGAAAGTGTAGAATGGGAGCACGAGCGCAGAGAAGGAATAGGTAGTCATGAAGTACGAGAACACCATGGTCGTCCGGAAAAACATCTATATGAAAAACATAGAGGCACGCAGTCACCGCATTGGGAAGAAGGTAATTGGAAATATCAACAACAGCAGCATCTTAATGTTGGTTCGCGTAAAAAAATGTCACATCAAATGCAAGAAGAAAATTGGGACGAAGAAGTTGATTATAGGCCTCCGTCTAAAAAAGCTACACCTACAGAATGGATTGATGGTCCAGCACATCATCACGTTCCATCACAGCCCAACAGAATGAAAATGGAACACGGACCACCTATGAAAATGGTAGATGGAAAAATATCTCATGAGAATCAAGGACATGGTCATCCTGGTGTACACGTTACGCAACATCCTCCAAGTCATTCTTCAAATCATCCGGGACCACATCCTGCACCACCAGTAACGCATATCCCTCATGGTAAACGTTGGCCACAACAAGAGTGGAGACCTAGAGCACCTCCACCACATGGGACTGAGTTAAGACCAATGCACCCAGGTGGACCACCTGGTCCTAGAGTTCCTGGTTATCGGTAATTTTTCAATGTTTTAATCAATGTTTTAAAGTTATTTTTAAATTGATTTAATTTTTTATTTTTAGAGCTCCTATGCATCGTCATCCAGTTGGTCCAATTAATTATGGTGGTCAAGAAAGACCACATTATCCTCCTCGTCACGCGCCTCCTCATATTCAGGCCCAACATCATATCGGAGCTCCATACCATCCAAGGCAGCATTTCCCTCCAAAACGCCAAATGGTATATACCAATCCAAATATTTTAGCAAGCCAGAAAGCAGCTGCAGCTGCAGCCTCATCTCCTACACAAAATAAACCAAATAGTACTTTAATTTCAATGAAGCAAGCAACAGCATCACCAACTCTTGCAAGTCCTATAAATAAAAATATATGCAGAAAAATAGAAGAACAAAAAGAACAAGAAAAACAATTTGGAACTAACGAAGCTGGTAAAAGTACTGCGACGGAAAGTTCAGATACAGCTGCTGATGAAATTGAGCCTGGTGAAATAAAAAGCACTAACGAAATTGATGGCGCTGATCCATCTGAAGAAATATTTGTTGACGGTACTGTTCGAGCGGATGCTGAAACTAGAGATGATTTGAGTGAAATAAGTGACGAAGCAGATGATATTTTAAAGGAGGAAAAAAACAAAAATTTAACAGTTATTGGCGGTAAGCCAATTGATGGTGCTAAAGATGATCCAAACATTGAACTTGATAATCAAGTAGACCAAACGGAAAATGATGATTTGTTGGATTTTGAGGAAATATCGGATGGAGAACTTGAGGAAGAAACTAGAAAAAATTTAGGTGATGCACTTGGTGTGGATTGGGCATCTTTAATTAAAGAATCAAAAATTGTGAAAGGCAATCTTAAAGATCAGAATACAACTGCTAAACAAAAATGGCAGCCACACAGAGTAATTTTAGATGTGGGTATTTCCATGAAATACGCAGGTAGAGAGTTTGCTGAAAATCTTATTAAAAATGCACAAATGCAGTTAGAGGCTGAAAATATAAGAAAAGAAATTGAAAATAACAAAGGTAATTCAATAAAAACTGAGTTGAAAATTAAAGTCGAAAATGAAAACAATTTAATCAAAGTTGAAAAGGAAGACCCAGAAGATAATGAAGAAAATAAAAAAATAGAAATGGATACTAAATATGAGAATGAAAATCAAATTGATCATAAAACTCCAATAATAGAAAATTTAAAAAATTCAGATAGTGTAGCAAATGATGAAGCAAATACTATTCCAGTAGAAAATTTAAGTGAATTAGCTTGTGTTCAAGTTGCTCAACGCAAGAACAAAGATATTCAAAATAATTTAGTATTTAATGCTTGTGGAATGAATAGCAGAGCATTAAGTGCACGTAAAGATTTAAGATTACGTCGACAATTGTGTGGTTTACCAGTTAAGGAATTAGAGTGTGGACGTGTGGTTAATGAACAAATGAAAGCTTTGGCCCTAAAAGCATTTCAAAAAGCAGTTGGAGAAGTAAAATAATAGGTCGAAAATATATATACACACATCTAAGTATATATTTTTGAAGCCTTTGTGTTTCCAATTTTAAGATTGCTGTATTTTAGAATAAAATTTAGTTTTTTGTTTTTAAAAAGTTCCATTTTTTCGTGTTTTATGAACTAGTATTATATGTGCATAACTAAATAAATACTTGCAAATTAATTAATGCAATGGTTTGTGTTTAAATTTTTATTTATGTATGTACATATTGGCTTTTTAAAATTTGACAAATTAAGTTGTAGTTAAGTTATTGGTTGCAATGAAAATACAATGGTTTAGTTTCCAGTAAATTCTGTGTTTTTTTTAAGTGAACATCTTTGTAACTAAAATTCATTCATAAGTAAGTTTACTTAATGAAAATTTTATATTTTTCCAAATAATTAAAAAAACGAAATCTATGTACCTACCTAATGATAATACATATTATGTACATGCAATATACATATGTATAAAAAATTTAATTTTCGAAAAAAATATTATATATACATATGTAACATGGTACCTAACAATTTTGAAATTATGTTTTCAACAAAATAAGAACAGCATCAAAGATAATATATGCTAATGAATTATATTATCTTTGACAGCACTATGTAATCCAAATCCATTTCAAATATTTTGTTTATTTAATATTTATCAAATATTTATTATTTTTATTCTTATTACATATTAGTTCCAAGGGTATAGTAAATTTGCCATAATGTTTGTTAGGTTGATTTGTAAAGTAGGTGAGTATGTATATATACATACATACATATTTATAATTTTACCCAGTATTAAATTCTAAGTTGATTTAAAAAGAAGTTAAGTTTTATGCCAACAGCTTCTGCAAAAATTGGTTGCTCTAACGGAGGAAATTCGGATACTTGTCATACAACTGTGAAATTCATATCCTCATGTATTGGTACTTAATTAAACTGGACATCTAAAATTTTGTAAAAGATGACAAAGTTTTATGTCAAGAACTTCTTTAGAATTTGTTTGGTTTGGCTTAATGGGTTTGAGTGCTGTCACGCAACTTCGCAATGTACATAAATATGTACATACATAACCTATATAATATTGTTTAACAGGCCCTGGCATTAGAGAGAAGAAATTAAAATAGTGGTAAAGCTCGGTTAAAAATTTACACGTATTCTTATGGAAATAGTAAAAAATGAAATAGTGGTAAAGCATAAACCTTAATAACTCAAAAAATAATCATTTTTTCAAATTTCTTCCAAAGGCCACCATAAAATTTCGTCTTTTAAGACATCCTTTGATTCAAATTTAAAATATTTAAATGTTTTAATTAAAATAGATTTTTTCTAAAAACAAGAAAGAATACACTTGCCTTTGTCAACTCTTAGATACCCGTACGAACCGTTAGTATGTTCACAGCCTGTCACTCTGCTTACAATATTATTTTTTTTAATATTTTAGTATTTTAAAATAATTTGGGTGGATTTTATAATTTCTAGAATTATGGGTTGTACATATATTCAAACTATATGTTTATACATTCTTCAAAAGCAGATTTTAACCTTCCACATAACGATTATCAAACCAAAACTTTTTCAAATATTCTATAGTACAATTTAATACTAAGCGGTAAATGTATATTAAATTACAAAATAGTAAATATAATTTTAAATATTGTATTATATTATATAGCACATAGTATATTTATATTGTTATAAGTATATCGCCATACATTGCAAAATTTCTTTAAAAATATTTCCATTCATAGAACAATTTCTTATAAGTACAATAAAATACATATATGTATGTAAATACGGCGCTATATATTATACATCTATACTCTTATCATTCATTCATCAGTGACATATACGATATGTAAATAAACATGGTATTATATAAGGATGTATGTATATCAATACCTATCATATAAATAAAAATTCGTCAAGCAACCGTTATGTTGTTTATTTATTTACATTTTTTTGTACTACGCATTATATCCACAACAATTTCAAATTATCGAGTAAAATAAAATGCAAAAAATTCGTTAAAGAAATTTGTTAGAAAATTTGAAAAAATCAAGTACCACTTTCATCAATTATAAAGTAACCCTATATTATTGTTACTTTAAAAGTTGTTAACAGAAATAAGAGTATAATGTTGAAGCTTTAATTTTTATATATTACTTCAAAAAACTTTTAACAGATGTTCAAGTTACAGGTATTTAAAAATAGAAAATTTTCAGTTTTTGACGCCTTACAGACGCCCTAAACGGGGGGTGATACAAAAAAAAAATCTGAGATGACTCATACTTATTTTCACAGATCTAACTTCTGTCAAAATTTCATGTTTCCAACTAAAACCGTTTAGAAGATAGAAGGGTTAAAGAATTTTGCAATAATTCAGTTTCGCATAACGGTAAATTAAGACACCGTATAGCACAAGTATATATTTATTATATACATGCTTGTAAAGCTCATAATAGCACCTATCGTTTGGAATTTTCAGATTGAAGATATACCTTATAGAGCTTGTGCTATAACAATTTAAATATAGAGATTTTTCGAAATTTGGGGGGCTGTAGCTGCTTAACGGGTGGGGCTACAGAAAAATTAATATATTCATAAAATTAATAGTTTTATGATATCTATCAGCAGTTAAAATTTCATGGCTCTATTTCAAAAAAATTGTGGAGATCTAAAAGTTAGTTGTTCGGTAGCTACTCGAAGTTTTGGTCGGAATTCAACCAAAAAAAATAGGGAACCTATAAATTGCTCCCAGAATATTTTGTGTAAATTTTAAGATTCTAGCTTTCTTAGTTTTTGAGTTAGCGTGCTGACGGATGGACGGACGGACGGACAGACAGACGGACATAGCTTAATCGACCCAGAATTTGATTCTGATCCGATCCATACCTTTGAAGGTATATCTAGCTCGCTTATTTCGAGATGTTACAAACGGAGGAGTAATTTTATTATACCCGATACTTATCGTACGGGTGTAAATATACCTCCGTTTATTTTCCTACGCTTAAAGGTCTTTAACAAAATTTGAATGAAAGTGCTTTTTGATAGAGTATGGGCAATAAAAAAATGTACAAAAGCAATTTTATTAAAGGTTTTGGTTTAGAAATTAAGTTGGAAAATTTTAATTAAAAACACAAAAAATACTAATTGGATTATTGCGTATTATAACTTAGAACTAATATTAAATAATTCAAGAGTTATAGGTGTAAAGTTTTTTTTCTTTATTTTTAATGATAAAATATAATATTTATGACCGAGACTCAGGTCTACTTAGGTCTTGTTTATGACAATAATTTGGAAGCGCCACGAAAGATGTACATACATACATATGTATATGGAAAATAAATAATGTAGTTGACTACAATAATATCTGAGTTTTATGGCATTTTTAGAATATTTATACATATTATGTTTATGAGATATTTTGAACTTTGAGTGATTTTTAGTTTTAGTTGGTTATGTCATCAAGATTATACGTTTTTTTTCCAGAATATGTACTTATTTAGAAAAAGAAATATAAAGATGTAGGCATACTTATATTCTTTTTTAAATTTTTTCCCAATATTTGTCGCAATCAATAGACTTTTTTTGTTCAAAGTTTTTTTTTCGACAATGTTCGCAATATTTTTGTTTTCAATAAATCGTCAATTGATCCACATCCGAAATAAAAAAATTAAATTATAGAAAACTGCTTTTGGATTTTGAAATTTTGAGTTTAAGGCTTTTGTATTTGGGATTTCGTGGCCAACCACAATAATTCATTCAAATTTTAAAATATTATTTTTATTTATATTTTAAATATTGAAATTTAATTTTTATAGAAAAAAAAAAATTTCAAATTTTATTTTGATATATGTATGTATAATTTATATACTTTTAATTAAGCTATAAACATTAAAACTCGATATTAATTTAAAATTTCTTGTCTCATTCGCACGATAATTTTTAATAAAATTATCCTATTATGTTAAAATGCTTTCAAATAAAACTTTCAATCCCACCATAACCTGTCCTAAACAAACATTCTCTTATTCTACTTTTACAAATGTTAAAAAGCAAGAGGAAAAAAATAACTGAAAAGGTTTAAAAGTAATTTTATTAAACATTAAGTTAAAATTACGAGTTGAAAAGCTAAATTTTTATTATGTTGTAGGCAAGACCTAAGTAAACAGGCCAAGAACTGAAAACACATGAATGTAGTTGTGAGAGAATTGCAATAAATTCTCACGTATCGCGCGTATTAATAATTTCATAATTGATGTCTCGATTATAACCATATAAGCGTGTATAAAATTTTAAAGTATGAAAGTAGTCTCGACATATACTATTGAGATATCGAGGCAATTTATCTTAAGAAGTTTTTAAAATAAAAAATTTAAAGGAAGACAATTTTTTAAATGCATATTTATGAATGAAAATATTACATTTAAAAATATTTTTCTTTAATGAATTATGTAAAAAAGATGCGACTTTAATTTTCTCTTTGGACCAAATTGAATAAAGTAAGTGGTTTTTGTGTTATTTCAAGATTTATAGTCGGCCCCCTATTTTTTTCCATAAGACTGCGTGTAAATTTGTTAAAAGCTGGCCTTTTATTAAGCTTTTACTCTCTGCACTTCATGGCCTGATAATTGATGTGAGTCTCGGTAGTAGGATTATTTTAATATAAAATTCGGCATATTTTGAAAATATTTCGTAATGTAATGAAGAATGTTAAAAAAGGGCATTTTTTTGAAAAAAATAACAAAATAATAAGAACAAAAAAAATTTTTTTAAATTAAATTTTACTCATTTACTATCATTTCTTTGAATGTATGTACTAACTAATACATTCAAAATTTTATTTTGCTGAAAATATGTTGAAAATTTCAAGTTGAAAGCAAAAAAATTGTTAAAAATGGGCATTTTTCTTAAACAAAACAGAAAAGAACAAAAAAATCTTTATGAAATGCAATTTATCGAAGCTTTTGCTCACAATACATTTATAATTCGCATAAACACATTTAAGAGTAGGTTTAACGCAGCTTTTTTTTTGGTTTGAACTTTTGGGCACTCATATTTTTGAAAAAATCGGAATGGAGTTTTGGGCATTCGGCCAAGGATACTTATGGCTAGAACATAGCGAAGCTTTTTATTAGAAAAAGGTTTAATTTGTAGACGAAAATATTAAATGAAGTTGAAATGTTAGCGTTTTTTAGGGTATTTTTTTGGTTTGAACCTTGGGGCACTCACAACTGTTAACCGATCTTCCTAATTTTTTGCAGAGACATTCTCAGAAGTTGCTCTAAGGACAAGTCAGGCTTAGATTTTGGAATTTTGCATTAATTTCGGCACAGTTTTAAAACAAAAGTTCAATTTTTAAATGTCCCCACAACTGAAATGACCAGATATTTATTAAATTTTTTTTTTTTAAATGCATTTCTCTGCCACATAAATATGGACAGAAAATTACACAGCCTTTCCTGTTCAGGCGTGGCTGTAAGTGTCGTAAGGGAAAATAACTCTTACTACGTGTCTGGGATTCGAACCCACAATCCCTCGGTGTTTGCAGCGTATTTTATACGCTCTTACCCACTAGGTCACCGAAGCCCCTTTAAATTTTTTTTCTTCAAATAGTAAAATGATATTTTATTATTAGATTCAATATAAAAATTTAATTATAATTGATTATAAATTACAAAAAAAATTTAATTTCAATTGTTAATTCATTTTTAAATATTTTTGAAAATTTTCAATTCACGCACATAAATAAAAAAAGTTTCAATAAATATCCGCTGTAGAGGTTTGGCACTGATACAAGTTGTTTTTGTAATTCTTTGCATATTTCTTCTCGAGACTCACATCAATTATCAGACCATGAAGTGCAGAGAGTAAAAGCTTAATAAGGAGCCAGCTTTTAACAAATTTACACGCAGTCTTATGGAAAAAAATAGGGGGCCGACTATAAATCTTGAAATAACATAAAAACCATTTACTTTATTCAATTTGGTCCAAAGAGAAAATTAAAGTCGCATCTTTTTTACATAATTCATTAAAGAAAAATATTTTAAAATATAATATTTTCATTCATAAATATGCATTTAAAAAATTATCTTCCTCTAAATTTTTTATTTTAAAAGCTTCTTAAGATAAATTGCCTCAATATCGTAATAGTATACGACGAGACTATTTCCATATTTTTCTTGACTTAGGTACCAAGCCCTAAGTAAACAGGCCAAGAACTGAAAACACATGAATGTAGTTGTGAGAGAATTGCAATCGATTCTCACGTATCGCGCGTATGAATAATTTCATAATTGATGTGAGTCTCAACGTCTCAATTATAGCCATATAAGCGTGTACAAAATTTTAAAGAATAAAAGTAGTCTCGATGTATACTATTACGATATTGAGCAAATTTATCTTAAGAAGCTTTTAAAATAAAAAATTTAGAGGAAGACAATTTATGAGGACAAAAAGGGAGCAATAGATAAAGAGAAAAATGTATGAAAAAATTAAAAGAACTTTTTGAGCTTTGAAAGCTTTTTAATTTTTATATTCACTAAAGCGTAGGCGAATTTCTACATGAAGTTGGAGTTCGACATAGCTTTTAACCTACTTTTAAGTATTTCGATTTCCAGTCCTTGTAAAAATTAATGTAGATTTATATGTAATGTATGATTATACATAACCTACAATATTGTTGTCACAGACCCTGGCATAGAGAGAGAGAGAGATTTGAGTGGTAATAGTGGTAGCTTTGAGTGGTAATAGTGGTAAAGCTTTCTTAAAAGTTTACACGTATTCTTATGAAAATAGTAAAAAATTAAATAGTGGTAAAGCAAAAACCTTAATAACTCAAAAAATAATCATTTTTCAAATTTCTTCCAAAGGCCACCACAAAATTGCATCTTTAACACATCTTTTGATGCATTCAAATTTAAAATATTTAAATGTTTTAATTAAAAAATTATGTTTTCAAAAAAATACCTCCATTTATTTTGCCACGGTTAAAGCTCCTCTACAAAACTTGAATGAGATTGCTTTTTGATACAGTATGGGCAATAAAAAAAATTCGCAAAACCAAATTTATCAAGAATTTTGGGTTGTCAAAAAAAAAAAAAATCACATAAATATTATCACATATTACTCTTTTTAATTATTAAATATTTTTAATTTTCTATTTTGCTTATTGCTTTTAAGAGTATCGTTATGTTGTTTTGTAAAATCATAAAATTATTTAATAAAATATTAGCGAAAGTTTTACTTATTTGGGAAAACATATTGCGACTTGTAATACCACATTTACAATTATCATTTTAAATCATGGGTTAAAATTTTGAGTTCAAAGTTAAAAACCTACTTGTTGTATTGGGCAAATAATAAGCTATCTAAATTTAAAAAAAATTGAAACATATCGATGCATATTTAAAAAAAAAACTTTGTATGAAATTCATGCCCATTTTGGTATTTTTGCTAAAAAAAGAAGAAAAAAAATTTTTAAGAAATGTCATTTTTCGTAGTTTTTTCTCAAAATACATTAAAAATTTGCATTCATACATTACTTCAAAAAAAACGAATGTGTAAAACTCTAATTTTTTTTATGATTTTTTGTTTTTTAATTTTTATTCTAATATTTAAGTACCTATTCTCTCTAATTTTATATTGTACTAAATAACTTCATGAACATGAAATTACACAGCCTTTCCTTTTCAGGCGTGGCTGTAAATGTCGTAAGGGGGAATAACTCTTACAACGCGTGTGGGATTCCAACCCATATTCTCCCGGCGTTTACAGCGTATTTTATACGCTCTTACCCAGTAGGCCACCGAGGCTCCAACTTTACATTTATACATTTCTATTTTTTATACATCTACATTTGTATTTAATTTTATATAATGTTTAATTTTTCAAAGAAGAAGAAAATACTTTTTAATTGGATTGTATTGTTATAATGATTAGGTCACAAAGATCAGGCTAACCATAAAGAAAAAAGAAACAAAAAAAAAAAATTTTGTGTAGTTTAGGTAATATTTACAATTTATGAATTTAATAAAGAAAAAAAAAAATCATTATTTTTTGAGTTATTAAGGTTTAAGGCTGGGCTTTCATGAGAAATTTCGTGGACATCATCGGTCGCAATTTTAGAAAGAAAAAATATTGTGTACTACCAGTGGGAAAGTGAGAGAAAAATAATAACATTATTACAAAATATTACAGCAACACTTTTAACAGTTAAAAATGTCCATAACCTAATTTATTAATGTAATAATATATTCATATTTACCTAAAAATTTAAAATTTTTTATTTATAAAGTTGTTAAAAAGAATATAGTTTATTAATAATATTTTTGTACCTTTAATATAAGTTAGTCTGGTTAGTTATTAATAATATTTTTGTAGTCATTAATATAAGTTAGCCTGGCTAAAAAACAAAAAATTTTGAACATTTGTTTATTTTAAAATGTTTGTTTATTTTTTTGACACTTCATTTAAATGCCCGGTAATAGAAATTTTTTTGTAAGATATAGGTACAATTTTTGCATATTATGTATTGTATTGTTTTGCATATACATATGTATGTAAAAATATCCACGATTTTTATAGCAAAATATATATACCAGCCTTTATGCTTTACCACTATTTCATTTTTTACTATTTCCATAAGAATACAATATGCGTAGAATGTAGATTTTTAACAGCTTTACGGTTTACCACTATTTTAATTTCCTCTCTCTATGTCAGGGCCTGTGAAAACAATATTGTATGTTATGATCGGACTACTAAACCAACTCGCTTTGAATGTGTTGTTCATGGCTTGTAAAACTGATAAATGAGTTCTTAGAACATTTCAAAAAGGAAGCATTGTATCTAGAATTGCAATTATTTATGTATCAAAACTTGTAATTCTTAGAATTGTTTCTGTAGCAAAATAGTATAACTGTAAAGAAAACATAATAATTTATAAAAGTTGTTTTCACGTGAAAAAATATAATTTTTGCAAATTTTTGAAAATTTAGGAAATGCTGAGAGAGCACGAACATTTTCTCTGAGATAATGGTAAAGGTTTCTAATCACGAAAGTTCTTCAAGAATTTAGGATATACCGGAAATGCTCTATTTACGCAGGGTTTGAAATTTTTAATTTTTTTTAAATTAAATTAAAAATTTCAAACCCTGCTTAAATTTGAAAATTAATTTTAAATAACAAAACACTATACCTATTACTTCCATCCAACCAATGGTGTAGTTGTTAAGACACCGGCCTTTCATACGAAAGGTCTCGGGTTCAAACGGCTGGGTCATATAGATTAATAAAAAATAATATAGATTTTTCTTATAATATATAATTAGTAGAATATAATTAAATTAAAAAAATAAGTGTATAATATGTCTTATAAATTATAATTAATATCATAATAGCTAATATAATAAAATAATAATAAACCATAATTCTTGTATAAGATAATAGATGGCGTAGAAATAAAAGAAACGTCTTAGTCTTGTACAATAGCTACAGTCGAGTTATCAACGGCTTAGTGAAATTAATGATTCACGAAACTGAAGCTTAGTCAAAATATGAATAATAAATGACTTAGTGAATGCCCTATACTCAGTGGCGGATCGTGGTGTAAAATTTGGGGTGGGCAAACTTTAGTAGTACAGCTGTAATGAAAAAATAATGTGTAGGTTTCCACTTCACCCTGAGGTACTACACCCAAAGCGTTAACTAGAATTAAATAAAAATAAAATAAACCGATAACTTTATCATTGAAATTCGGAGTTTTTAAAATAAATTCTTTTTCTATTGATAGAACTGCTAATGAATTTAAATGATTTGTCCCATTACACTTGATTTATACGCTTATATATATTTAAGTGTACTAAAGCATCTTTCCCATTCTGCACTTGTTATAAGACTAGCTAAAACTATTTTCCAATTTTTTGGTCTGATCAAACTCCAAGTTGTTATCTAATATAAGTTTATATAAATCTGAAGCGGAATTTAATTTTTGAAACAATTCATTGTTAAATATAATAAAAAGTTTGCATTTTAAAAGTTCAAAAGAAATGTGTACTCTAATAAATAAGGAAGAAATTCTGTTTGTTTGTTTGTGCCCTTTTCACGTAAAAACCACCAGTCCGATTGCAACCAAATTTTGCAGGAAGGTTCCTACGACCCCGGAAAGTGTTATAGGCTATATCGCGTTTCTGTTCATTAACCCATTGCGGCCCGAGAGCCATTTAAAGCCGTTTCGTTTTTTCTTCTCTTCACCTTTCGACGGGTGCCAAAAAAAATTGGATACAATATGTTACCCGGATTCGGCCCGGCGGGTTTCCAAAAAAATTTTTGTTTCCGATTTATGTCCAATTTTGTATGATGGTTTTATGGTTCGAAAAAAAGCCTGTGACAAATTTTTATGAAGTTCCGTTAACCCGTTTGGGCAGGAGAGCCTAACGAAGTTCATTAAATTTTTCTGTTGTCCTGCTTAAACGGTTTGATCAATTTAGTTGAAAATCTACAATAGTGTACCTCTTTACCACAGGAGCTCACTGAGTTGATTTGGTTACGATCCATTAACCCGTTTCGGCACCAGGGGTCAGTGAAATTTTGTAATTTACTTAGTTGTCGCACTTAAAGTGTTTGACCAATTGAGTTAAAAATTTATCAAAGTGTAGCTCTTTACAACTCGGGCTTACTGAGTTGATTTGGTTACGATCCATTAACCCGTTTGGGCCCCAGGACTCAATGAAATTTTTCAATTTCTTTGTTGTCGCGCTTAAACGGTTTTGCCAATTGAATTGAAAATTTACAAAAGTGTAGCTCTTTACCAGAAGAGCTCATTGAGTTGATTTGGTTACGATCCCTTAACCCGTTTCTTCACTAGGGGTCAATGAAGTTTTGTAATTTAATAAGTTGTCGCACTTAAACCGTTTGACCAATTGAGTTAAAAATTTATCAAAGTGTAGCTCTTTACAACAGGAGCTTACTGAGTTGATTTGGTTACGATCCATTAACCCGTTTCGGCACCAGGGCTCAATAAAAATTTTTAATTTCTTTGTTGTCGATTGAAAATTCGTTGTCGATCGAAAATTTACAAAAGGGTAGGTCTTTATAACAAAAGTTTTCTGAGTTGATTTGGTTACGATACATTAACCCATCAGGCTTCAGGCCATGAAGTTCTCATTTTTTGTTGTTGTGCTTAAACAATTTGACCAATTGAAAATTTGCACAAGTATTGCATTTTGGCAGACAAACTCATTCAATAAATTTTGTTGTGATACATTAACACATTTCGACACGGTAGACTGTCAAAAAAAATTTTGTTTCTAATTTCTGTCTGATTTGGCAGGATGAATTTATGGTTCTAAATTAAGCTTGTGACAAAATATTTGTTAACGTTTGTTAACCCATTTTCGCACGAGCACTTATTAATAATATTTTGCCTAATTTTGTATATTGTTATTATTATTAAAAAGATATTTCCAGCACTCTTTACTTTTATCTATACTGTTTCTAATATTCTATAAAAACTTTTCAATGCAAATTTCTAATATTGAACAGTGATTAAAGTAACCTTATTAAATATTTTAAGAATACTGTGTTTAAGTCTTAGCGACATAACAATTTCGGCCGTTGTTAAAAAACAGAAACAATCTCTTACATTAGACAATCATCATGTCATCATTCAGAAATGCATTATTTACATGCGGTCTTTACATGTGGTTTATCTATATGAGATGCATGTGTATAACATGTTTCCCATAAAATATAATTGAAATATGTACATATGGTATGTATAATATCCGTATATTTAAAAATACTATAAACTTAATCAATTAAATTAGAAAACATATTCACATTTCTGTACATCATTTAATCAAAAATGAGTACATACATATTTAAAGAACAGAAAACCTTACATTCTTATCCATATACTATTTTTACACATATTTTTAGCCAATCAATTTGAAAACATAATTAGAAAAACTAAACGTAAAAAAATTCTGGTAGATTTATAAAGCTAAAAAACAATCATTTATTTTTTATATTGAAAATATGTTAAACAGAACCTGAAATGCACGCATTTAAAAAGAAGTTTTTTCAAAATTTGAAGAGCTGTCGGTGCTGTAGCATCTCCAACGGTGAGGGTACATAAAAAAGTTGTTCTGCAACATTAATCTTTTAAGAGACCTATTCATTGTTAATATTTCATTGCTCTATATAAGTTTTAACAGACGGAGGGACAGAGCGGACTTAATAACAAATTTTTCAAAATGTGCTTAAAAGGATAATTCACCAAAACATGAAGTGACATTACTTACAAAAAAAAATTGATTACATTATGGTCTTTTATAATTTAAATACGATTTTATGTTTCGGTATTAACGAATATTAACGAATATATAAGTTTTGTAAACAGACGGAGTGACAGAGCGAACCTAATAGCAAATTTTTCAAAATGTGCTTAAAAGGATAATTCACAAAAACATGAAGTGACATTACTTACGAAAAAAAATATACTACATTATGGTCATAATTGAAATGCGATTTTATGTCTCGGTATTAAAGAATATATTGTGGAAATTAACTTCGCCGCAATAGTGTACTTAATAGATTATTGATTCCTTTAAAAATTTTTTGTAGAAGAATTGTCTCTAATTCTTGGCTCTGTTTATTCAATTTAACTAAATCTAATAAAAAATAGAATATAAACTACCAGCATTTGTAAATGCATAGTAATAAGTTAACTATATTAATTAAATTATATTAATGCAGAAACAAAAGTTAATAATTTTTATTTCATAAAGCCAATAAAATACTCCGGGCAACGCCGGGTACTCTGCTAGTAATCTAATATATAAAGCAGAAATTCTGTTTGTTTGTTTGTTTGTGCCCTTTTCACGTAAAAACCACCAGTCCGATTGCAACCAAATTTTGCAGGAACATTTCTACGACCCCGGAAAGTGTTATAGGCTATATGGTGTTTTGGTTCATTAACCCATTAACCCATAACCCGAGAGCCATTTAAAGCTTTTTCGTTTTTTCGTTGTCCTGCCTAAACGGTTCGATCGATTGAGTTGAAAATTTGTACAAATGTTCTTCTTAGCTTTGGACGGGTGCCGAAGAAATTTGGATAACATATGTTACCCGGATTCGGCCCGGCGGGCTTCCAAAAAAATTTTTGTTTCCGATTTAAGTCCAATTTTGTATGGTGGTTTTATGGTCCGAAAAAAAGCCTGTGACAAATTTTTATGAAGTTCCGTTAACCCGTTTGGGTAGGAGAGCCGAACGAAGTTCATTAAATTTTTCTGTTGTCCTGTTCTGTTCTGCTTAAACGGTTTGACCAATTGAGTTGAAAATTTGCAATAGTGTACCTCTTTACCACAGGAGCTCACTGAGTTGATTTGGTTTCGATCCATTAACCCGTTTCGGCACCAGGGGTCAGTGAAGTTTTGTAATTTACTTGGTTGTCACACTTAAACTGTTTGGCCAATTGAGTTCAAAATTTATCAAAGTGTAGCTCTTTACCACAGGAGCTCACTGAGTTGATTTGGTTACGATCCATTCACCCGTTTCGGCACCAGGGCTCAATAAAAATTTTTAATTTCTTTGTTGTCGCACTTGAACGGTTTTGCCAATTAATTTGAAAATTTACAAAAGTGTAGCTCTTTACCACAGCAGCTCACTGAGGAGATTTGGTTACGATTCATTAACTCGTTTCGGCACCAGGGCTCAATAAAACATTTTTAATTTCTTTGTTGTCGCACTTAAACGGTTTTACCAATTGAGTTAAAAATTTACAAAAGTGTAGGTCTTTATAACAAAAGCTTTCTGAGTTGATTTGGTTATGATACATTAACCCATCAGGCGTGAGGCCACGAAGGGTCTCATTTTTTGTTGTTGTGCTTAAACGATTTGACCAATTGAAAATTTGCACAAGTATTGCACTTTGGCACACAAACTCATTCAATAAATTTTGTTGTGATACATTAACACATTTCGACACGATAGACAGTCAAAAAAAAATTTTTGTTTCTAATTTCGGTCTAATTTGGGAGGATGAATTTATGGTTCTAAATAAAGCCTGTGACAAAATGTTTGTTAACGTTTGTTAATCCATTTCCGCACGAGCACTTATTAATAATATTTTGCCTAATTTTGTGTATTGTTATTATTATTAAAAAGATATTTCCAACACTATTTACTTTTATCTATACTGTTTCTAATATTCCATAAAAACCTTTCAATGCAAATTTCCAATATAGAACAGTAATTAAAGTAACCTTATTAAGTATCTTAAGAATACTGTTTTTAAGTCTTAGCAACATTACATTTTCGGCCGTTGTTAAAAAACAGAAACAATCTCCTACATTAGACAATCATCATGTCATCATTCAGAAATGCATTACTTAAATGTGGTCTTTACATGTGGTCTACCTATATAAGATTCATGTGTATAACATGTTTCCCATAAAATATCATTGAAATATGTACATGTAGTATGTATAACATCCATATATTTAAAAATACTATAAACTTAATCAATTAAATTAGAAAACATGTTCACATTTCTGTACATCATTTAATGAAAAATGAGTACATACATATTTAAAGAACAGAAAACCTTACATTCTTATCCATATACAATTTTTACACATATTTTTAGCCAATAAATGTGGAAACATAAAATTAAAAAAATTCTGGTTGATTATAAAGGTAAAAAACAATCATGTATTTTTTATATTGAAAATATGTTAAACAGAACCTGAAATGTACGGATTTAAAAAGAAGTTTTTTCAAAATTTGAATAATTTAAATACGATTTTATGTTTCGGTATTACCGAATATTAACGAATATATAAGTTTTGTAAACAGACGAAGGGCAAAGCGAACCTAATAGCAAATTTTTCAAAATGTGCTTAAAAGGATAATTCACAAAAACATGAACTGACATTACTTACGAAAAAAAATGTAGAACATTATGGTCATAATTGAAATGCGATTTTATGTCTAGGTATTTAAGAATATATTGTGGAAATTCACTTCGCCGTAATTGTGTACTCAATAGATTATTGATTCCTTTAAAAAATTTTTGTAGAAGAATTGTCTCTAATTCTTGGCTCTGTTTATTCAATTTAACTAAATCTAATAAAAAATAGAATATAAACTACCAGCATCTGTAAATGCATAGTAATAAGGTAAGTATATTAATTAAATTATATTAACGTAGAAACAAAAGTTAATAATTTTTATTTCATAAAGCCAATAAAATACTCCGGGCAACGCCGGGTACTCTGCTAGTTAACTATAATTTTAACATTTGCAGAAGAGAAATTGCTGTTGTAATCAATTACATTTTTTTTCATTATTCTATTATAAATTATAATATGCGCATACATACTATGTAATATGTATATATTTCATATTAATATTATCCCCTAAGATTCCTAAGAAGTGTACGTATGTGCGTGTTTTACATTACAAATTTAATTTCTTAATGTTTGACCTATTGAGAATATTAATTTGAATCTTAATATGAATTTTTTTGTTTTGAAATAGGTAAACTTTTTTTGTTTTTAAAAAAGTGGGTTATGAAAGTTACGGTAGCTATACACTATAAGCGTATAAAAAATTAGAAATATTCCCTACTATTCAAATATAATATTAAAAAAAAAAAAAATTTCCTTGCAAAATTGTTCAGGAGAGGGTTTTAAAGTCCTTTTGTCGAAAAAAAAAAAAAAAAATTGTTTCAAAGCTTATAATTCTTAAACAGTAAAAGCTATTAAATAAAAACATTACATTATTACATAATTAATTTTATTAGTAATCTAACAAAATTTGAATCGTTTCAATCGGACTAGTAGTTTTTAAGATAATGGTGTTTTAGTAAAAGTCTTTCCCAACTTAACTTTTCTATTAGAAAAGAGAATATTAAATTGTTCTAAGGTGGGCAAATCGAAATGTGCCCAACTTGATGCATAGAAAAACTAATACATACTCAAAATTTCTTTTTCAAAATCAATGTATTTTTTTTAATATCTAAGTTGGGCAATTTGAAATCTGCCCACCTTGCATATAAAAAAAAATTCTTATGAAAATTTTTTTTTTTTATGAATGAAATGTTTTTGAAGTGTAAGTGTATTGTGAAGTGTGTAACTGTGTGTTACTGTGTAATAACATATATGCATTTGGAATGTAAATTTGTAAGTATGTAATAATAATTGTATTTTTATAATATTTATATTCTATGATTGCACTCTATTGTATTGTATTATATGAAATATAAGACATATATCTGGTTGCATTATTAATTATTAGAATGGATAAGAAAAATCAAAAAGCTAATAAAAAAAAGTAGGCAGGTATATTTCATATTAGATTTTTAAAATGAGTTTTTATTTTATGAGACGTTGATTAGAAGTTATAAGAATGTTTGGGATTAGTTTGCTTGGCGTTTTACAAAGTTGGGCAGTGCCCAACTTGCCCATAAGGTAGAGCCGCTGTTGTCTATACTCCTAATTGGAGTGGTAAGGAAAATACCTATTACTTATATTTTGATTTATAAAACTTAAGAAATTGCTTACGTTTTCAGATTGAAAAAAATTTCATAAAAATTTTATTAATATTATATTATTTTTTAGCCGTTGCCGGGAAAAATTGTAAGTTTTTCGAAAGGGTTTTTTTACTTTTAGAAGTTTTGAAGATGATTTGATGATGATTTAAAGGTAATTAATGGTACCAACAAATTGTTGCAGCAATCTGAGTTGGATTATTATTTTGGCCGAAAGCAAAAACAAAAAATTATCAATAGGCTCTGGTGTCAGAACGATTTTATAAAACCATATTTTTTCTCAAAAGAGATACTACTGAAGCCATGGTTCTCCAAAGTGTCAACTCAACTGAATAAACTGTAAAGGTCAGCCAGAACCATAGACCACGAATTATGGTCAAAATTTCGTGACGTACATGAAAAAACTTATTCTCATACTTATTTACTTTTATAGCTGAAGGAGGGTTGAGATAGGACTACATAAATAAAATTGTTCTCAAAATTAAAATGTTTTTCTGGAATATGTATATCCAAGGTTCAAATTTCATTGCTTTATCTAAACGGCGTAGAATTTTTGCAAACAGACAGACTTGGTGGAAGTATTAAGCAAATTTTCTCAATTTTATTTTGAAAATGTGCGAAAAAACAGATAGCGTCAGTCATTTAATTTCATGGTATGTATTTTTTTTTTAAATTACATACTTATATATGTTTTATTTTAATTGGGTTGAGCATATGTTATTACCTGCAAATAAATGATCTTTATAAATCAGACATGAGAAATTGTTAACAATCAAATTACGTAAAGATGTAATTTTTGCTTTTATTTATGTATATATAGCTACGTATTTTTCATTTTTTTTTGTTTGTTTTGAAAAATTTAATTTTTAACATTTTGATGCATTTTTTTAAAATTTTATACACGTATGAACATTATTCAAAGGTATAATAAATTTGAAATTACTTTTGTCACACATTAAAGGAGACGAGTTAGATACATCGAAGTATATATTCTTGCTCAGAATCGAATTCTGAAGTGATTTAACCATATTCGTTTGTTCGCAGTTTAGTTCAAAAAATAATGGAGCTAGGATTCTGAAATTTTTACCATTTCATCTCTATAAAATTACTAGTTTCGCTATTTTAATCCAGCAAGTACGGTTGACGCGATCGATTAGGTTCCATATACCTTTCAGGTTTAAATGAAAATAACTCAATAAAGCTAAAATTAAATTTGGTTGCTCCAGTACAACAGATTCGGGTAGCTCCAGTACAACAGCTTCGGTTAACATAAATATATATTGGTCCTTCATTAAGTCGGATATCTCAAATTTTGTGAAAGATGATTAAATGTTGTGGTAACAGCATGTATATTATTATGTTCGTGAAGGTACCCAAGAATTGACACAGTCTCCTCTACACTCTTCCTCGTTTTCACTTACATGATATTTCGTAATTTTATTATATTGGTCAAATTTACAATTTAATTTATAGTTTAGTATACTGCTAAGCTGGTAGATACCAAAATTGTACGTATTTATGAGGTACTATTAATAAAAAGAGGTACTTATAATAAAAAAAACTATAATAAAATAATTAAGAAATAAAAGAAAAATAAACTTATATTTTTTATTTTTGAATAATATTTAAAAATATTCTAAATCATAAAAAAACAAAAATTTTATTTGAGAATCAAAAAAAGGAAAGAAACTATTTTTAAGCAAAAATATTTGGGCTTTCGAATTTTTTTTTTAAATTAAAATCTTTATATATATATAGTATACATATAAAACTTGCCGTGTTTTTTTAGCACATTTTTAAAAAAAATTTCCGTCCGTCAATCCGTCGTCCGTTTGTTTACAAAACTTCTACACCGTTTAAGATAGAGTAATGAAATTTTAATCATAGATATGTAGCTCTTTTAAAAAAATTAATGTTTTAGAACAATTTTTGTATGCAGTCCCACAAACTACGGATTCCCCTCAAATTTTTAAATGGCGGCATATCTACAACTCCGACCGGCTTTCAGTTCGAACCATAAAATTTTGAAAGAAAAAAAATTGTTTCGATTTAAAATTAGTTACGTCAGAATTTTTTTTGTATCTGCTCCTGTTTTACAGCTATTAGCGATAAAAATAAAAAAAAAATACCATTTTTAAAAAACTGTAACTAAGGCATTTGGGACTTGTACAAATTCTTTGAAAGTAAAATGTAAATATTAAAATTGAAACATAATGTTTTACAGTTGTTAAAAGCCTGTAAAATGTCTTTTAAAATGTCGTTTAAATGTCTTTTAAAAAAAATAATTATTTTTTAAGTAAAAAAATAACAAAATTAAAAGTTTTTGAACAAAAAAAATACCAAAATTAGGATTGTCCCTTTTTCCGGAATACTTATATATATCTATATGCGAGATTCTAAATTAGGACGGATTTTAGAATTGGATTAAAAAGCAGGGTTATACGCATTTTACAGAATAATTATTTACATATAAATTAGGAGGGATTTTAGAGTTGATTTTTTTAAAAATTAGGATATTTCCTTCTTGCAGAATATTTATATTTATTACACGAGATTTTAAAAGTCGGGATTTCGTTACAGATCCTATTATGTTTAATGAATTTTAGTGATGTGCTTAAATACTTGATATATGTAAACTCTCAAAAGAATACGTTTTGATAATTTAATTGAAACTATTTGTATTTATAAAGGGAACGTATCGAAATCGCGCAAATCAAAATCTCGTGTATCAAAATCTCCTGCCTTTATAAACCTGGCGTTTCTAAATTTCTCGTGTCAAAATCTCGTGTCTGTGTGTCAAAATTTAGTGTTTCTCAATCTTGTGTTTCAAAATCTCGCGTTTTTGCGATAAATTTTTAAAAATCTCGCGAAAAATTACAAATGGAAAAATACAGTATTAGGAGGTAAGTACAGTGCAAAAGTACAGTGAATTAAGAGGAATTTTATAATTGGTTAGGAAATCAGGGTTTCAATAATTTGTTTAGCGGGAGTTTGGGGGTGGTAGCCCTCACTATTTTAAAATATTTTTTAATGTTTTAATATTGTAAAATGTATGCAAAAACATAATTAGGAGGGAAGGAGCGACATCCCTCACTATTTTAAAATGTTTTTTAATGTTTTAATATTGAAATATGTATGCAAAAACAAATTTAGGAGTTTGTTTTGAAAATTCAGTAATTTGTTTAGAGGGGGTTTGGGGAGGCAGCCCTCATTATTTTAAAAGTTTCTTATTTTTAAATATGTATGTAAAAAATATAATTAGGGGATTCTAGAGTTGTTATCAGATTCAGGGTATTCGCTTTTTCCAGAATATTTGCTTTACCAGAGGATTATGCGCTTTTCCGGAATCTTTATATATTTGTATAAGTGAGATTCTGAATTAGGAGCGGTTTTAGAGTTGTATTGTATATACAACATTAACTTAAATTTGAAAATTTATTTGTGAAATTTTTTAGATTTTCATACACACTCAACCTATTTAATTATGAAAAACGCGAGATTTCGTACCCAACCCATTTATGTTTACTTTTGGTAAGAATGATCTATTACGTATGTATTTTTTTTTTATTTATTCCATTACAAGCTTAGATCAAGCAGGTTACATAATCAAAATAATACGTGTAATTTAAAGTTTGATGTGCATTTTTCTAAATAACAAAGTTAATTTTTACCTTCTTCCATAATATTTCACTAAACATTTAAGCATAAATATTCATAAGTATTATAAGAATCATACAATTATAGCGTATGCGGTATGCCACCTTGAATATTACAACAATTATTTATTTTTGAAATCATCATTTCAAAAATAAGTTATATTTCAAGATTTGTAATTCAAAATTTTGTTTTTAAAATTTTTTTGTTAGTTTTTGTTTTTCAAGATTTTTTTTTGTTCCAGAAAATTTTTTCAGGATATCGATGGGAATTCGTTAAAAGCTTTTCTTAATTATAACGGGTTTTCTTAAAAATGGAAAAATTGTTTCTTGATAATTTTTCACAATTTTTCATACATATTAAATCTAAGAAAACTTTAAAATTTTGGTGCAACTTAGAATTCCAAATTGTTTTTATTGCCTTTTGGAAAATAAGCACCTTTAAAAACCCTTGATTTACCTTCTGCCTTGTTATTAATTCGTTATGTATAGAAATTATAAATTTTAATATTTACATTTCTATGCATTTAATACAAATTTCTAAAATTAAATTTTTAATTTAAAATTTAACAACAATATTTTTTAGCTTCTAATTATTTATTCCTTTTTTTTCTTTTTATTTTCCAAATTTTAATAAAACTAGTACAATGCCCCCTATTCAGAAAATTATAACATTAAAAAGTTTTTAAATTAAAACGAAAAAATTAAGTATTTATATAAAGGAAAATATATTTTCTATAAAAAAAAAACAATATACAAAACAATAAATAATTTAAATAAAAAAAAAATCAGTTAACTTTAAATTGAAAACAAGATTTTTAAATTTTGCATTTGTTTTAAGCTGAAAAAATTTTATATTATTTCTGAGTTTGACACGTGACACTGCGACATAAAGTTGACCATGTGTAAATACAGAATATAAAAATAAACGGCAATTTTCTCAAGTGCCAGCCCCTGACTTTTATTTATGATCATTGCATAATTAGGGCGCTATTACACGAACCACTTACCACTAATCAAATAATAATTTTTTTGATAAGTTTTTGTTGCACCAAAAGCATATTTGGTAATAACTTAATAAAATTTTGATTAGTAAAAAACACTCTGGAAACTAGCGTAACTCAAAAGGTAATTAGTCGCTGAGATGTGTTAGAATTATTCGAGGAATAAATACTCACTTTCCAGGATATTCACCTTTAATATAATAATGACGGACACTTGGATTATATTTGGTGTCAATTTAGTAATGCTAAGTTGTGTACCGTTACAAAGTCCTTCAGATGAACGAACATTCCTCATCAAAGTTATAGGAATGCAAAATTTTTAATTTTTTTAAATTATTAATTAATTAATTCATTACTTTTTCTCTTTTTTTACATTTAAAAATTTACTTAGCCTAAACATTTTAAAAATTATTCAACAAAAAATAAATTTTAATGGCGTTTTATATTTTGAATTTGAAAACAGATTAAAATAGTGCTAAATGCCATAGTGCTACAAATATTAAAATGTAACATTTTGTTCTAAAATTTTACTATTATTGTGGGGTGAAATAGTAGGAGACGTAAATTTATATAAAATTCAAACAACAACAAAAAAAAAAAAATTTAATACAATTCAAAAAAAACTCAGAAAAATTAAAAAGTACTCCGAAGAAATGTATCAGAATAACGTTAATTACAAAATCTTAAAAATTATAAACTATACTATTACACTAAGTAAAACTTCGATTTGGTTAATATTATTATCAAGAAGCCAATATTTAGTTGCTTTTATGAAATTAGCTTTGTATCTTAATTTTCTAATATACAACAGAAATTTTATTAAACAGGCGACATGAAAGAATAGAATAGAAACTACGATAAAAAGTTGTAAGAAAACTTGGAACAACCACAAGGAACAAATTATTTGTTCGTAAACTATAAGAATTTGACAATCTACAACATAAATACCCAGATCTGACAAAAAATGTTCTCAAGACCTTGTAGCAGTCTAGATGACGCAGAGGCAGTATTTTAGTGTCTCTGAACAGTGGAAAACTATGATGTAAGCGATACTTTTTACAAATTTTTCTAATAGCATATTTCTGCAAAATAAGAAATGGTTGTAATTTATTCAAATTAGTCCCGTCCCAACAAGTAATGCCATATTGTAATTTAGACTGAAATAAACCACAGTAAAACATTTTTAAAACTTTAGAAGAACATACTAACTGCAAATGATAAAAGCTGCACAGAGGGGAAAGAAAGTACTGTTTCAAAGACATAGTGTTAGAAATCCAGCTCATTTTATTATCCATTATGACACATAAATACTTGAACTGATTCACCATTTCTATATCAAAACATTTATCATTGCAAGCTAAGTTACAATTAAACAATTCAGTACTACTGCACGAACACAAATACGGTGATAGAATAAATCTTTTACACTCTGGCGCGTGATATCTTACTTGCACTTCTACCGATCTATGTGTTGAAAGTTTAAAGTACATAATTTTTGTTTTACTTCTTATTACTAATTTATGAGCAGCAAACCAATTTCTTAAAAGATTTAAATCATAATTTATATTACATACTAAATTTAAAATACTGCTGGATTCATATACACAGCCAAGATCTTCGGCAACAGCTATTGGCTTGTTCTTAAAGTCTATAATTCAAATAACGAATATAATAAAATTGGGCCTAAAACAGAGCCTTGAGGCAATCTTATCTTAATAAATTTATTTTCAGCCAATACCTCATTTAATTTTACTTTTTGACAACGTGACACCAGATAGCTTGCGAACCAATCTAACATAAATCCTCTAATACCAGCTAATTCCATTTTATTTAGTAAAATATTATGGTTAACCATATCAAAGGCTTTCACGACGATTCAAAGAATTGAAAATTTCGGTAGGATACGAATGAGGATTTTCTGTTTCTGAATCCCGACGATTGTATGTACCATATTTACCAGAAACGTTATTTTTTTTTATTTATTTATTTTTTTTTTATTAATTTAAAATCAATGTACATTTACTTGAAACGATAAGTATCTTTAATAGTAAATGGAAGTATTTGTAAGTGAGTTTTTTTTTTTATTTCATTATTTTTATTTCATATTTTAAATTCTTATAAAATTAACACTTATAACTAAAAAATTACTATTATTAAATAAAAATAAAATAAAAAATAAAAATAATTAAGATTAATCTATTACTATAGAAGTAAGTATCGAAAGATCTACAAAATTAACTACAAGATAAAAATAAAAGTACATGTTAGGGCAACAGAGATTGTAATTACCAAATATTAAATTAAGTTAATTAGAATCAATTTGAAATTTAAGTTTAATTAAATAATATTGAAAAATTTACGAATGTACAAGCAAACAAATAGAAAAAAGAGAAAACAAAAGCAAACGTATAAAATTCTAAATTTGCACAAAATCCAACGTTATGAGCCAAGACTTAATGCTGGATAGAAATTTCGAAAGAATTCTAATATTCCTTATATTCTCTGGCAATCTATTAAAAATTCTTGATGCAATAATATTATGAAAGTGACAGAAATGATTTCTACGAAAACGAAGAATATCTACAAGGTTTCTATTATTAATTCTTAACTTATAGTGAATAAGTACCTGCAGGTAACTAAATCTAATGAAAAAAACCTTTAAAGTTTTGTAGTAATACAAATTTCTGACAGAAAGAATACCAGAACCAACAAAAAGATTTTGGGTAGCAGTAAATATTAAAATCCATATATTTGTTTTTAAAGCTGATTATAAGTTTGTGTTTAGCAAACCACTTGCTAAGAATATTTAATTAAACTTCTCAAAAATTTTTGAAAATGTAGAAAGGAGGGATACATCTACAATTGTTCACTCAGAGTGAATCACATTTTTTAAATAAAGGTAGAACCACAGCAATTTTGAGATTATCAAGAAAAATACCAGAATAACTACTTGAATTAAATAAATAGACAAGAATATCCAATATATAAAGCGAAATATTTTTTATAATCCTACTACTTATACCATCAAAACTATATTTCAACGCCAGTGATGGGTTCACAGAAGAAACTTCTGTTTTGGACCGTTTCTTCAATCAAGTTCCAATTGGATGAAGGAATAATAACATGTTTCTCATTTAATATTTTCCCTACATTAACAAAGTATTCATTGAAGTACTTGCCAATTACAGCATCTTCATTAACAACATTATCATTAATTTTAAAAATAATGTCATTGTTCTGAGGTTTTCTATTTAATAGAGAATTAACCACTTCCCATTCTTTCTTAGTGTTATCTTTGACCGTTTCAAATTTACGAACATAATAATTTTCCTTACAAATTTTTATATAGGGGCCTCGGTGGGCTAGCGGATAAGAGCGTATAAAATACGCTGTAAACACCGAGGGAGTGTGGGTTCGAATCCCACACACGTCGTAAGAGTTATTCCCAGTTGTACAATAAACTTCATTCCATAGCTCATCAGTACGATGTTAAATTAATCTAATCAAAAGAAATTCATATTAAAAAATAAAAAAAATAAAAAATGAAATATTCTACAGTACTAAAATTAATAACATAAATTAATTTCTTATTTTTTTCCCTTCTAAAGAGGTGAGAAACTTCCAAAGACACCAAGAATTTCCCCTTGGTAGTGTTAGATTCTTACTGATTAAATCCACCTTTAGCCAATATAATGGGATAAAACTCTTACCTGCGAATGCAGTATATTGGCTAGGGAGTAGGAATAGGAAAGGATACGAAATGGATACGGACACATTGAATTGGGAGTGGGACTGTAAGGAAACAATGAATCCGCCTATTATTGTTACTATTTTCCTAACAGTCACTATAGCCGTTACAACAATTACAACATGCAGTAGTATAAACAGCACCTTTCTGCATGAGGTAATTATTGAAGCCAACCTAATTTAAATTTTTTTTTTACGCCTATAGATTTAATGTTTTTAAATTGTAATTAATTTTTCATGAGTGTGTGTTGAGGGATGTAGAATGTGTGAAAATGAAATGTATACGAATCTAATAATATGTTAATAATTTAAAACAAAAGAATATAATTGAATTATATAATTATGAATTAACGTAAAATTTAAATAATTTCAAACCACTGTTCGGCCATACGGTTAATGCCAAGGCCTTATAATTAACAATCTTCTAATATTTATTTTCATTTTATTATTATTTTTTTTATACATATAAACTTAAGCTTAATTTTAGTTATAATAGTTATTAGTTAACAATTTCATGAATTTTAGTAATAAGTCCGAATTAAATATAAGCTTAAATTTTGTTGTTTTTTTAAGTATTAAGTTTAAATTATTTTAAAATAAAGAAAAAAAAACTTTCATTGTCACTGTAGCAACTGTTATTGTTGGGATTAGTATTCTTATGGTATTAGTATTCTTATTCTTATTAGTATTAGTAATCTTATTATTATTTTGCTACAGAGTCAGGGCCATCAGGGAACTGTCATGTTCTTAATATGGAATTTATTTTTAACATTGATGGATACAAAATAGGTACAAAAAAAAACTGTTTAAAAAATAAAATAAAGATTCGAAACATATAAAAATAAATTCAAATAAATACAAATTGTATTAAAAACGTACAAAGTTCATAAATAGAAATTTTGTTTTCAAAAATTAAAGTCTTAAAAATTAGGATATTTTTCAATGCAATAACCGCAATTACTATAATATAAAACTTACTTTATATTTACGTAATTAAAACTTACATACGTATAGATCGTTTCTAATTTTTAATTACGTAAATATTATAATATTTTTATCTTTTCATACATATATTTTTAAACTTATTTAAATTCAAAATCAAAAAATTTGAAAATTAGATTATAAAAATTTAATAAAAAAAGATTTACAGCAATTTATTCTTTGATTTTGACTTTTAACGTTTTTTTTAAACATGGATCAAATCATAAAAGTAGACTTCTTCAACAGGTGACTAGATTTGTTATTTGTTTTTTGATAAACAGGCATTAGCGCTTATCACTAAGAAATAGTGATACCAAACATATCAAACCACTAAGTTAAACTTTTTGATAGTGTCATTTCATTGTAGTTTCAATAAAGTTTTTAAATAATAATATAAAATATTATTCCAAAATATTTATAAAAAACTTGTTTAAAGTTAAAAATGATTTTTTTTGCAGTTTCTCTAACCTCTTTAAGTTTTGATTCAAGTATGAAATCTAATTTTTCTTTAGTTATTTCCCTGCCATATAAATGTGACAAGGAAATTTCACAGTCTTTTCTTTTTAGACGTGGCGGTACATGTTGTAAGGGGAACTTATTCTTACTACATGTGTTGGATTCGAACCTACACTCCCTCGGTGTTTATAACGTTTCTCGTACCCACTAGTGTTGTAATAAGTACAATGAATATAGATGGTAAATAACACAACAATAATACATACATATAATCAGTGATATTTTTGTTTCACTTTTTGAAGAAATTTAATTTTTAAGATGTATCATTGACCACATCCACATCAAGCTATTAAATATTTTCAAAATAATAATATTATTAAATATGATTATATTGGAAATATTTAAATAGAAAAGTTTTAAAGTCAATATTAAATTTAAATAATTAATAAAATCTAATAAATAAAAATTTTAGAAATTATCTCATAAAAATATTTTTTGCTGCGTACTAACAGAAATATTTGTTATATGAGTGGAGGAAATTCTGATTCAATTCGTTACAAATAATTAGAGATTTCACGATTAAAAAACTCAAAACTACGTGTTTATTTTAAATGAAAAAAAACTTAAATTATATGTCCTTGGTTCGGTTGATAATAAATTATTTGCTCATGTCTTAATGTCATTAATAAATATTCTCATAAATTTAAATAAAATATTATTAGAAATTAAATTTTTATTAAAAAAAAGATAATTTTTGTTAAATATTTGAAAATCTTGTTTGAGAGACCAATTTTACAAAAATAATTGCCCATCTTAAATTAATATTTTTTTTAAATGTTGTTTTGATACATTAAATAGAAGCTTTGAAAATATAAATATAAAAATATTTATGTAAGGTACATAATATTTAAAAAGTGCGTTAAGTATTAATTAAAATCTATTGGAAGTCACATTTAAAATTTGTTTTACCTTTAAAGCACTTTTTTCCGTTTTATTTGCTAGAGTATAGTCAATTTTAAAAAGATTAAGCATAACTTTATGTAATTATACATAGCACTGTAGGAATTATTAAAATGTCATAGTTAGAGTAATGAAAATTATCCTCCACATCTATGGTATTGCATTAGGCTTGTTTGAGATAAACTATTTTCTTGCTTTTATCATTATATCATACTCAATAAAACATTTAATGGTTTTGCAAAATTAAACTGAAAACCTAACTATATACTATATGTTATAAGATAAAAATTTAAAATTTAGCTGAAAACTAAGTTTGTAAAGCAAAAAATGTAAATTTCCTAACCAAGATTAAAGGTTTTTTTAGCTTTTACATTTTTGTTTATCTATTATTATATATATGGCTAAAAATTTGACAGAAGACATATTTTGTATGAGGTAAATATTACTTCATTAAATAATTTTTTTTCATTATCGTATAATTAACTTTAATTTTTTTTTTTACCTAAATTAAATTGTTTTTTTCGTTCTTTTTTTTTATTTATTTATTTTTTACTTTCCTCCATTATGAATAACTGCAGAAAATTTAAGGTCTTGATGTTCCACTGAAATTTAGGCTATTATAAGTATATATCTATATACTTATGTGAATACATATTCATATTAATATATTTTTGGTATTTTGTAGTAAATTTAGTACAAATTAATTTACATACATTTGCCGTTTAGTATATAAAATAGTACTAGGTATATCATATTTGACAAAGTTTTGGATTAATAATCGTTAAGTGGAAGGTTAGAATCTGCTTTTGAAGAATGAATAAACATATACATAGTTTGAATATATGTATGTATGTACAAATCACAGTTCTAGAAATTATAAAATTCACCCAAATTATTTTAGCAGTCTGTTAGTCTGTTACTTATGTTCATAGTAACGGATTTGTACGGGTATCTAAGAGTTGGCTAAGACATCTGTATTTTTCTTTGTTTAAGTCTCTTGCTGGTTGAGCATCAAACTTAAAGTTGTCTACATTTCCAATATGGCAATTGTAATAATATTTTATTAAAAATAATTATGAATATCTTTTGGACCGTTAAAAATAAAATTTGAAATGATATAAAACTAGTTTTATCTTGACCGGTAGTTCAATTTGGTTTTCAAATTCGCAACATGTGCTAGAATTTATGAAATTGTTTAATCAATATGAAGGATTTAATATAAAACATTACATTTGTATTTGCATGTTAACCTATACATTTTAGAGACTGTTAAAAGAAATGTAATTTTACTGCTTACTAAATTAAAAAAAGAAATCAAAAATTGATGTCCAATTTAAATAATTATTAATCATTTTTTATGGATAAATAAATTTGAAAATTTTTGTTAAAAGCCAAATTTTAATTATATTTTCAAGATCATCATAATATTATAGATATACCTTCAATTATGTATACACAAAGATCTTGTATATAAAATATTTTATGTACATACTCGTACATATGTAATATGGATGTACATTTTTAAAAGATCTATAAATAATATAATATAAAATTTTTGGGGAATTTTTGAATCAGAAAAATATTTAATGTTTACTTACCAACAACATTTTTTTTTATTAGGTACCAAGTTATTAGTAATCGGCTATAATTTTAATTTTTATTTCTAGAGTTCGTATAGCCTCTAAAAAAGTTGAATATCCCTTCCTTAAAATTTTTGCTACATTCAAATATTTTAACTTTTTTTGCCGTTAGAACATTTTTCTTGTTATTTTTTATTTTATTTTTGGAATAATTATGATGCAAAACCAATGACATATTTGAAATGTTTTGAAATGGAAATAATAATTAATGACAGTTGTGTAATAAAAAGGTTGTATGTTTATAAAAAGCGTATATCGGTACATCCAAATTCATAAGACATTCTAGAATAATTCTAATTATTATAATTATTATTATTCTAATTCTAAAAATGTAATAATAATTATAATTCTGTAATGTTTTTTTTATTTTTTTTCTTAGCAAAATCGAAAAAAATCAATAACATTTTCTTTTTAACTTTAAGAAAATCCTATGTAATATTGCACCTATGTATTTAAGAATTTTTCTTCTTTTTAAGTTTTGAACTTTGACAGTCTAGCATATGTACATATATTGAGTAATTTAACGGTAATTTAACAAAATTTTGTTTCAAAAAATGGCGAATTAAATTATATTATGTATTTTTGTTTATAAGGCATTCGAAGTTTCATATTATTTGACAATTTTGGATTGAAAAATTTTTAGTAGAACTTAGTTTATTCGCGACTTTAGAATAATATAGTGCTAACTAACACTTTTTATAAAATTAACATTTTAGTATATTTCTTTAGTATATTTCTAATTCGGCTACGCTATTTTGATACAAAAGCAAGATACAAAAGCAAGAAAAAACAAAAAAATCAAAAAAAAAAATCGTTAGTTTAAGAGGAGGCATCAGTAATTTTATTTCAACTGAGCAAGTGCCATTACTTACAAAATATCTGTACAAAAGGGAAAGAGCTCCAATATTACGACGGATGTCAAGGAAGGCTATAGTATTACTCACTATGGGATCATTAATTAGATGAATGGCGCGTTTTTGAACTCGATCGAGAAAGTTTAAGGAAGTGGATGAGGCGTCAGCCCAAATATGTGAGTTATATTCCATCTTAGGTCATATATACGCTTAATAGAATTTGGACAGGTCTCTTGAAGAGAAATATGATTTACACCTAAAAAGAAAACCCAAGCTTTGGCAGCACTTTCTCTATATCAAAAATATGATCATTCCATATTTATTATTCATTCCATATAAACTTGTCAACAGAAATAAAAATATGATGTTGGAGTTTTAATTTTTGCATATTTCTTCTAAAACAAATCGACAGCTTAAGTTGCAGGTGTTTAAAAATAAGAAATTTAAAAGCTGCTAAACGGGGAGCGTCCTAAAAATATTTTCTGTGACTCATACTTATTTTCAAAGATTTACTCCTCTCAAAATTTAGGAAGATAGATGGGGATATCATTTTTATAAAAATTGAGTTTCGCATAACGGTAAATTAAAACACCGTGAGGAGTATAGAATCAAAACTGGCTATGTGGCCCAAATAAAAAATATTCATTTTGTTTCAAAACAGTTTTGTAGATAAAAGCTTAGTAATTTTGCGTTAATAGTATATTGTTCGAAAAGATGTATGAATGCGTTTCAAAAATATTTTGAATTTGTAATTTTATAGCGATGCAAAGTTTTTTTATGGCTAGTTTTGCTACAGATACCTAGATTTGGTTAGTTTTGATTCTCTTTGTTTTTAAAATAGCCAGTTTTGGTACGAAATAATGATAGGAATAAATGAAACATAAAATTTAGACAAAAATTACTTTAATTACTTCAAATTCATAATATGTACAACTAAAAGCGTATTTCCAAAGCATCACCATAAAGAAACTATACTATATAGAGTAATCGTCCCAAACAAAATTTGTTAGCTAATTCTGCACAAAATGAACTATCCCGAGAATCTGCATATAATTAAAATGTTTACAGAAATATATATTACTTCACAGAATTCTCAATTCTAATACAGAAATCATATGTACCTACATAAACTATGTCTACAGCTTATAAAAAAATATTATTGATATTGTTATGATCAGAATTCTATTTTTTGAATGTAATTTTTACAGATGTGTTAGTTTCTATAAAAATTTGAATAGCATCATTTTTATATGTGAATATGATTGTTTTTTATGTGAATGGCTATCTGTATTTGTACAATATGTATTATATACGATGAGGAAATTATGTATATTAACATTTCAGAGTTGCCAGATTTCTTTTTAGAATTCCCTTTTTGGTTGTCCAATTTCCCTTTTTTCCCATTTAAAAATTCCCATCAAATTTTCCGCGGATAAATTGCTCTGTCTACGTTAATTATTTTTGAAATTACTATGTGTATTTTAATAAAAAATTAATTGAATTTAGAAAAATATTTATTAATAAATAACATAAATTAAAATATACATGTAAACGAAAACAAAAGAATAGAAAAATAAATGGCATATAATAAATTTTGAACTACAAATAATAAAACACAATCAACACTTAAACTATCTTAAATTCTTTCGAGATAAGAAAAAACACATTATTATTATAATGCAAATATAAAAATAATCGTTAAAAATTAAAAAGTTTTGGTTTTAAATAAAATATTTAATATTAGATTATTTAAGAATATATAAAAAATTTTGAAATTTCCCACGATTTCAGAACTTTCCCCTTTATCTACATATTGAAATAATTCTTCTCATTATCTTATCTTATTGATTTTTAAGAATTTATAAAAATAAAAAAAAGAATAGGTACACGTACTTACATAATTATAACATTTTGTATAGTAATGGACTTGTGAGAATTTTTAATTGTTAGGCGACAGACAATTTGTTTTGCAAAATTAAAAATAAACTTAATATAAATAAGGCTTTTAATTATTTTGAAAGAAAATTCGTTACTTAAAGTGAGTTTAATTTTTTATTCGAAAAACATGAAAACTAATGTGTATGTATATACATATGTGTAATTTAATATAATTTCTAAGGTTTTTTTAAAAAGCTAATTCAGTCAAAAAAATTATTTTTAATATTCGGTTAAAAGACTAAAATTCAAGTGGAATTAAATGAAAATTACATTGATAATTACATAGTTTTGTAAGACAAATAATATAGGTAAGATCAGAATATATAATATTGGCTCTTGCAATATCAACAATATCGTCTAAATAATTGATGACAATGTTGGTAATATTATCATCAATTAGTTCCTTAACTTTTTCTTCATTTGATTCTGAAGTTATAATCTTCTATTTGATAATCTATATTAAATCGTCGGAAATAAACTTACCATCATCTTCCTCATAATTCGACTGTTCAGTTTTATAATTAATTAATTTTACAGACATAATTTTTGCTAAAACATTACTAAATTCAGCGACCGATGGATTATTTTTACAACCTTTTGTATAACGAATTAAAGAAAATATATTTTCTAATGCATCTTGATTAAGTCGAGACAACAGTAAGTAAGAACACTGTTTTCTATCATAAGATTAAAATATATTTGAACTGTATAATGCCTGTTAGTGTTTGAACCATACCATCAATACAGTAAATTTTTTTAGTCGCCATTGGCTTTATATTTTGAATATAATTTTTCATTTGTATTAGATAATCACAAAATTGATTATTTTGTCGTAAAACTGCACGGTATGGATTTTTATCATATAATTTTTGATGTTAAGACAATCAAATAACCTATTAATTTTAAATATAAAATCGGCGGTGAATAAAGCACAAGATTTTTTAGCAACGAATTTATTTGTTGAAACTAGTGTTTTAATAGCAGAAGCAACTGAATTACTAAAGACCTGACAAATCAATTTAACGTTCATTTTTTCAAATTAGCTTGGAAAAATATGTTTTTTTTTTTGAAAGTTTCTGGCACATTTTCTTGCTGTTACCTCTTTCGTGAAGAAAAAGTGACTGAATAATCTTAAACCAAACTTCCCCATCATCAGTATCTAAATTATATTTAAGCAATGTGTTACGAACAGATTTAACTAAGTGTACTAGACCGAAAATTAAAAAAACTGAAATTGAAATTATAAATAAAATAGGGACTTTCTTTTGAAACTCCTAAGATTTTAAAATATTTTCTATTATTAGGACCCTGAGCACAAATAACTGCCCTAACATTAAGATTTAGATTGAAAGCTGTATTAAAATTTAAGTTTCATAAATTTTGGAGATTTATCTATACTACTAATACCCTTATTTGTTGTATAATAACTAAGTAGGTAATATAAGTATATCTTTTAAACAAAAATTATTTATTTATAAATAATATAGTTTCCCTGATAAATACAATATATAAGGAAACGATGTCTGTCTTTTTTCTCGGGTGTGGAAGATCAAACAAAAGTATTAAAAAAATTAAATTTAGGCGTTAAGGCAATTTAAAAACAAGTAAATGTAACAGTAAGTCGACGCAACCGACTTATTTATACCCTACACCTAAAAAATTCAAATTAAATTAAAAATCCATAAGTTATTTTAGTTAGGTATTTAATATAAACTAAAAAAAATAAATGCTTTTACAACATTTGTACAAAATTTCAGGTTTCTATCTTTATTAAATTCGAAGATATGCTTGTAAGGTCTTGGGAAGTGTGTGAAGGCACCCGGACCACCACCCCAATCCATCTCAAATTTTAGAGACATCATCAGAACAGGGTACTCTTATATCAAATTTCAAGTTTTTATATTTATTAATTTCGAAGATATGCTTGTTCGGTCTTGGGAGTTGTATGGGAGGTACCCGAACGATCACTCCAATTCATCTCAAATTTTAGGCAAATCAGGGATTTAGGAAACAGCACCCTCGTATCAAATTTGAAGTTCCTATCTTTATTAATTTCGAAGATATACTTGTTCGGTTTTGGGAGTTGTATGGGAGGTACCCGAACAGCTCCTCCAATTCATCTCAAATTTTGGACAAATAAGGGGTTTAGGAAACAACACCCCAGTACTAAATTTGAAGTTTTTATCTTTATTAATTTCGAAGATATGCTTGTTCGGTTTTGAAAGTTGTATGGGAGCTACCCGAATAACCACTCCAATTCATCTCAAATTTTAGGGATATTAGGGATTCAGGAAAATACAGCCTCGTACAAAATTTTAAGTTTCTATCTTTATTAATTTCGAAGATATGCGTATTCTGTTTTGGGAGTTGTACGGGAGGTACCCGAACCCATGGCCCGATTTCGCCCATTTACAATCCCCGCAATAACTCGCTTCCTTTTGGTGGTTACAAACACCACACCAAAGTTACTATACCCTATACTTAATGTATAGGGTATAAAAATAGCTATTGGAAACAATTATATGTATGTATTATATCAAATACGTACATATCAAATAAATTAAATTTATTTATCTTATTATTAAAATTAAATTTTCACTCATGCTTTTCTTAGAAGGCTTACATTATGTACGTAGATCCTTAAAAAAAATAAAAATGACGGAATTTATAACTACATATCTACATACATATAATACATAGATAATTAAAAATGAAAATCCCTTTTAAGAAAAACATTTTAGAAATAAACAAAAAAGACCCCTATATAACCCTTTAAACTTAACTTATAACTTATTATAACTTATTTTTTACAACTTATGTTTTACAACCGTGTAACATTTTAAATATATGTAGGCAAGGTCGACTTGTAAAGTCTACATACATATGTTTATTAAGAAGTAACAATAAATTATACTTACATTTTAATGTACCTTTAATTTATGTTTTTGAAAATTTTAAATCACTTTAATTATTTTAATATGTGTGTAATGTATATTGTATATTATGTATTTAATTATAAAGTTCTAAACAAATTTTATTTTTAAAAGAAACTTTTAACTTTGACTTTTAAAAGACACCTGCCTTTGCAATTAAAAATAAAAAGCGCGTTCTAAATAACTTTAGAAAAAATATCAACAAAAACAATAACAAAAAATAAACTACCGCTTTATATATACCGCTCTATATAGACCCTCACACATTTGTAAAAATTACATTAAAACTAGTAAATGTAACAGTAAGTCGATGCAACCGACTTATTAATACCCTACATCTGAATAATTCCAATTAAATTAAAAATCCATAAGTTTTCTGGCAGGTGCTTGAACTTCTTCCCTTTTCTTCCTTACTCAACTCGAATTTCAGGAACGGAAAAGAGTAATCATTTAACACCCTTGTACAAAATTTCAAGTTTCTATCTTTATTAATTTCGAAAATATGCTGGTTAGCCCTTGGGAGGCGTTTGTGAGGTAGCTGAATTGCCACCCCAATTCCTCAAATCCATCTCAGGGACATAAAGAAAACATGCTAGAACACCATTGTACTAAATTTAAAGGTTCTACTTTTGTTGGTTTTGGAGATATGCTCGTTTGCTCTTGTGCTCGAAGCCATGTCTCAAATTCTCTCAAATGTCAGTTTCTAATTTTACAGAAAAGGAAACATAACAGAACACTCTTGTAACAGAAACACTCGTTTGCTTTGGGGCTCGTTCGGAACCTTCCAAGATCCGAACCCATGCACCAAATCCTAACTAATTTTAGAAACATAAATAAAACACGAAAGAACACCATTGTACCAAATTCAAAGGTTCTATCTTTGTTAGTTTTGGAGATAATCTCGTTTACACTAGGGCTTGTTCGGAAGCTTCCAAAATTCGAACCCATCGACTAAATTCTCTCAAATTTCAGAAACTTAAAGAAAACATAAAAGAACACCATTGTACCAAATTTAAAGGTGCTATCTTTGTTGGTTTAGGAGATATACTGATTTGCTCTGGCACTCGTTCCGAAGCTTCCAAAATCCGAACCCATAGTCCAAATCCTTTCAATTTTCAGAGACATAAATCAAACAAGAAGGAACACCATTGCGCCAAATTTAAAGGTTCAATTTTTGTTGGTTTTGGAGATAATCTCGTTTGTTCCGAAATCATTCGGAAGCTTGCAGAATCCGAACCTATGGACGGATTTTGTCCAGATTCGAACTTAGCCTTCCTTTCGTAATTAGTAACCTATTATATAAATTTCATCGATATAGCCTTACGTTTTTGAGTTATCGTGCGAACGGGCGGACGGACGGATATCGTGAAATCGACCAGGAGGTGGTCCTTATTCAGAATATATATACATGGCCATATCGAACTCGCTTCTTTTTGGTGGTTCAAACTCCATACGAAAGTTAATATACCCTATACTTTAGGTGTAGGGTATAAAAAGAGAATTCTGATCATAACAATATCAATAATATTTTTTTACTAACAGAGTACCCGGCGTTGTCCGGAGTATTTTATAGTATTTTATAGTATTTGACTTTATGAAATAAAAATTTTGCTTTTGCGTTTATTTAATTACATTTCATCCAATTTTTTTAAGCAAATTGAATAAAAAGAGCGAAGTCTTTAAAATAAAAAATCTTTAAAGGAATTAGTAATCTATTGAGTATACTATTAGGGCGATGTGAATTTTCACAATACATTATTCGCTAATAACGATACATAAAATCTCAAAAAAAAATCTCATTTTGTTTTGAATTTGGTAACGATCCGTTAACCCGTTTAGGCACCAGAGCTCAGTGAAGATTTTTAATTTACTTTGTTGTCGCGCTGAAACGGTTTGACCAATTGAGTTGAAAATTTACAAAAGTGTAGCACGCCACCACAGAACCTCACTGAGTTGATTTGGTTACATCCATTAACCCATTTCGGCACCAGGGCTCAATAAAGTTTTTTAATTTCTTTGTTGTCGTGTTTGACTAATTGAAAATTGGCACAAGTATTGCACTTTGAAACAGAACTCATTCAATTAATTCTGCCGTGACACATTAACCCATTTCGGCATGATAGCCTGAGAAAAAATAATTTTTGTTCTTAATTTTTGTCTAATTTGGGTGAATTTACTATTCTAAATAACGCCTCAGATAAATTTTTGTTAACGTTTGTTAACGCATTTCCGCACGAGTACCTATTAAAAATATTCTGCCCAATTTTTTGTATTATTATTATGTTATTAAAAAGATATCTTATATCCCAACACTCTTTATTTTTGTCTATATTGTTTTTAATATTACATAAAAAGCTTTCAATACAAATTTCTAATATATAGAGTGTTCAAAATTGAGGTATCATTTTAATTTTAATAAAAAAAGACTTTTTTTTTGAAATATTAAATATATTTTTATTTTAATTTATTACAAATAGGTTCCGGTTAATAATGAAAAATTATGTCGGCCAAGTGGCCCCCTCTACTACTTCGGCAGGCTTCCAATCTTTTACCAAAATTCTGAATCACGTTGTTCAATAAACTGTTCTCAATGGTTGAAATCTGCTCGATAATGTTGTTTTTAAGCTCTTGAATTGTTGTGGGATTATTGCTGTACACTTTTAATTTCACAAAATCCCACAAAAAAAAATCCAACGGTGTCAAATCGTACGATCTTGGTGGCCACATCACTCCTCCTCTACCAGAAATAATGCGATCTTCGAACTTTTCCTTCAAAAGATCCATTGTTTCTCTTGCTGTGTGGCAAGTGGCACCGTCCTGTTGAAACCACATATTCTCTACATCTAAATCATCAATTTCCCGCCACAAAAGCTTCGGATCATCTCCCTGTAGCGATTTCCATTGACCGTAATCGCATT
Source organism: Poecilobothrus nobilitatus (assembly GCA_947095535.1). Lineage (NCBI taxonomy): Eukaryota > Metazoa > Arthropoda > Insecta > Diptera > Dolichopodidae > Poecilobothrus > Poecilobothrus nobilitatus. The sequence continues at coordinate 431,167 of OX352772.1, read as the reverse complement.
TCCATTTGCGTTTTCAAAAAAATATGGTCCGATGATTCCTCCTGCATGCCGACGTAATGCATGGTCAGTTGGTTTTAATTCTTGCGTCAGCTGGATCTTATAAGCCTTTAAATGAAGATCACGATGCAAAATGTTGAATAATGTGGATGGTTTGATGTTTAATTGCTGCGAACGATGACGAATGGAAGTTTTTGAATCTTCTTCAACACTTCTGATCACAGCGGCTACATTCTCAGTTGAACGGCCACTACGTTGATAAATGTTGCCTCTGTTATCAAGAACAGATCCAGTTTCTAGAAATTTATCAACCATCAGCTTGATGGCACGATTTGTTGGAGCAATAGTTCAAAAAATGTTGTAATAACAAAAACACATTGTTCCTTCGTGTAACGTTCCATATTAACTAACGGGAATGTATTTAGAATATACCTAAAGAAACCTCGTGTAAAAATTCCAGGTAGAAAAAAAATGGCGGTAAAATCAAAATGATACCTCAATTTTGAACACCCTATATAATAGTAATAACCTTTTTAAGTATCTTAAGAATACTGTGTTTAAGTTTTAACAACATAACATTTTCGGTCGTTATTAAAGAACAGAAATAATCTCCTCCATACGACAATCGCCATGTCATTATTCAGGAATCCATTACTCACATGTGGTCTACCTATCAAAAAATATCATTGAAATATGTACATACTATATGTATAATGTGATTATGTTTAAAAATACTATAAACACAATGAATTAAATTAGAACACATATTTACATTTCTGTACAGTATTTAATCAAAAATGAATTATGTATGTACTCATGTAAGTACTGTATATGTACTTTAAAGAACAGAAACCTTATATTCTTTTCCATATACAGTTTTTCCACATATTTTAGCATATATCAGTTTGAAAATTTAATTACTTTTTAGAAAAAGTTAACGTAAACAAATTCTGATTGATTTATAAAGACAAAAAAGCAATCCTGTCTTTTTTTTATTAAAACGAGAAAGAATACAGTTGCCTTTGTCAACTCTTAGATACCCGTACGAACCGTTAGTATGTTCACAGGCTGTCACTCTGCTTACAATATTATTTTTTTAATATTTTAGTATTTTAAATTAATTTGGGTGAATTTTATATTAAAGTGTATTGAAGTGTATATTAAATTTGAAATGACTCATACTTATTTTTAAGGATCTTCAAAATTCAGTTTTCAACTTAAACCGTTTAGAAGATACAAGGGTTAAAGATTTTGCAATAATTCAGTTTCGCATAACGGTAAATTAATACACCGTATAGCACAAGTACATATTTATTATATACATGTTTGTAAAGTTCATAATAGCAGTTATCGTTTGGAATTTTCAGATTGAAGATATACCTTATAGAGTTTGTGTTATAACAATTTAAATATAGAGATTTTTCGAACTTTGGGGGGCTATAGCTCCTTAACAGGTGGGGCTACAGAAATTTTTATATCGACAAAAAATTAATATTTTTATGATATCTATAAGCAGTTAAAATTTCATGGCTCTATTTCAAAAAAATTGAGAGTTATTTGTTCGGGAGCTACCTGAAGTTTCGGTCGGAACTCAACCAAAAAAAATAGGGAACCTACAAATATCTCCCAGAATATTTTGTGTAAATTTCAAGATTCTAGCTTTCTTAGTTTTTGAGTTAGCGTGCTGACGGACGGACGGACATGGCTTAATCGACTCAGAATTTGATTCTGATCCGATCCATACCTTTGAAGGTATATCTAGCTCACTTATTTCGAGGTGTTACAAACGGAGGAGTAATTTTATTATACCCGATACTTATCGTACGGGTATAAATATGTTAAACAGAACCTGAGTTGTAGTATGCATTTAAAAAGAAGTTTTTTCAAAATTTGAAGAGCTGTAGGTGCTGTAGGAGCTGTAACGGTGAGGCTACATAAAAAGGTTGTTTATGTACAACATTGCTCTTTTAAGAGACCTATGCATGGTTAATATTTCATTGCTCTTTATTAAACAGTGTATGAGGTTTGTAAACAGACGAACGAACAGAGTGAAATTTTTTGGTTTGAAATTTTTCAAAACGAGCTTACAAGGATAACATGAAGTGTCATTACTTTATTACATTATTCCGAAAAAAAACATTACATTATGGTCTTTTATAATTGAATTGCGATTTTATGTTTCGGTATTAGCGAATAATATATTTCGAAAACTCACTTTGCCCTAATAGTATACTCAATAGATTACTGATCCCTTTAAAGATTTTTGTAAACGAATTGCCCTTAATTCTTTGCTCTGTTTATTCGATTTGCTAAAAGCAAATGAATTAAATGTAATTAAATGTAATAAGAATTAAAATATTAACTATCATCATCTGTAATGCATAGTAATACATGAACTGTATTAATTAAATTATATTAACACAAAAGCAAAATTTTTATTTCATAAAGCCAACAAAATACTCCGGGCAACACCGGGTACTCTGCTAGTAATAATATAGTGTACATCTTGGTTTTGGGAGGATGAGGGAAGGAAATTAGATTTACGATAATTGGAATTATGGAGGATGAAGGGAAAAATTGGGATAGTTATTTTAAAGAAGGATGTTAATGTTCTTCTTGAATTTCGTTATATTGTACACAAATGAATTACCAACTTTTGCGAACACATGTGCGGGCATAAGGTTCCATAAACGCGCCGTGCGCATGACGAATGAATTTCTGAATGCTATGTTACGCCATTTGACAGTTCGACCGTGTATGGGTGGGCATCTGTTGCACTTCTCGTTTCACGTTGGAAAACTTTGAGTGAAGGCATTAATTGTTTTATTTCTTTCGAAGGTGTTCACCCCTACAATGTATCTATAAACAGGGTATCTATATATAGGTGTTGAGAAGATCGGCTGGAGAAAAGTAAGCTTTGCAGCGGTACAAGAAAGCCAAACATTTAGCAGCTTCTTTATCTATACCAAAAATATGATTGGACCAAGTCAATTTCTGATTGAACTCGATACCCAGAGTGTTTAAATCTGTTAAGTGGTAATATAGGTAAAATCATTTTTTCTCGTTAGCTTAGTTGTCAAATTATACATTTTTTAGTTGGAAAAGTGGAATAATATTATGTTTTTTTTTCAAAAAACTGTTTTTTTCATAAAAAACCGTTATGAATATGCAAATTTAATTTAATTTTTCAACTTCCCAAATTCTCAGGTTGTTTTTTTTGATTGGATTTCAAGGTCTTTTTCGATGCGATGTAGCATTTTGTATAGTATATAACTTTATAAAACAATTTATAAAATTAATTTATTGTCAAAGTGATTTAATTTAAACTTGTCCCTGCAACAATGAACGTTAATGGGCTGAAGACTTTCTATAAAATCACACAGATTGTAGATTCTCTTTACATTTGTTGAATTTTCGATCTACCACCTCGACGCTGCGAAGGAACTACTCCAGTTTGCAAATGCCTTTTGCATATTTTTTGCACCCGAAATTTTAAGAATACCTAAAAAAGTAGATCGGCACACTGGTACAACTACCTCTTGTCCAATCCCTTGCCCTTTTAACAAAATATTTTGTAGTTGTTCTTTAAGTATTTTTTCTTTTTCTTGAATAAGCTGTGGCGGCATATTTTAAAATTTTTTATTAAACTTTTCAATATCTTCCCTTGTCAATTTCTGACAATAGTAAGTCTTTGAATCATGGCTACAAATAATATTTATTGGCGACCTTTTTCGCTCAACCTTTTTCGCCCTTTTCTCGGTACACTTTTATTAATCGTAACCATAATAATATTGTTATTATTTAAAAATATAAGCTATTACTTGTTTAATATTAAAATATAGAAATTCACTTATTTATTTTTACACTTAATTTTTCTAAAATCTACTTAACTTGAATTATTTAAAAATAAATTTTATCAACAGTAATTTTTAAACGTCAAAGTTTTTCAATCATACCACATGCAAATAAATAACCAGTTTTGTTACTTTTTAGAACAAAATTAACACAATTCATTCGATAATGAATGGTTTTGATTCTAACAGTATGAAATTTTTGATCAGTTTTGATTATCATACAATCAATAGATAGATAGTTTCGAAAATAATCTTGAATTTTAATTCAAATTTATAATGTTTTTTATCGCATTTTAAAAATTTCTGATTTCAATTTTGAAATCAGCGCTGGCAACTTAATTAGAATCAATATCTATCTCGTTTTCTCTAGGGGGTACCAGATGGCCAGTTTTGATTTTATACTCTTCGTATGGAAATAGTATATATTTACTATATGTTATGTGCATATTTCTAAAGGTAATTAAAGCAGATATCGTTTGGCGTTCAGATTGAAGGTATACCTTATAGAACTTGTGTTCAATTTAAATGTAGATGGTGATATAATTAGGAATTCGAATATTTTTGTGTTGGTTATAAATTATATATGTATATGCGAGATTTGGGATTTGGAGAGTTTTTATATTTTAATTTTTCACCAATTTCCAGGAAATATTTGTTTAGACAAGTTGATTTAAAAATATTCTAAAACTCTTGCTTTTCTCTATAAGAGAAAAACAAACCAGGCAATTTGCATATATCGTTATCTTAACAACAAAAGCAGTTATAAATTCATTAAAACCGGTTTCCTTGTGAACCAGTTATAATTTTTTCAATTTTTTCAGAATAAAAGTAATTTTTTTTTTCACAAAAGTGAAGCAAGTTTTTTATGTTTTATAGTTAAGTACAAAAATTTCAAAAAACTAATTTAAAAAAAATATTTTAATTCATTTTTCGTCCATTACATGCGATTTTCGCCAATAATGCCATATATATTCGGAACCCTGACGACATAAAGTACCGTTATATGATGACACCATCTTAAAAGCTCGTGCCCGTTGTTTGGAAGTTTTTGCCTATTGATATATTATTGGAAATAGAAAAATAGAAATATGTTATAGAATTGGATTATAGAATCAGGAAATTTATTATAGAATTTTTACAGCCATTTATAAATATTTATGCGAAATACCTACATATGTATATGTAGCTAATTAATTTTATTTCACTCGATGATCAAATTTGGTTATGAGAGTTTATCTGAAATTTTATCATAAACGTTTTACCATAAATATCAATACCGTTTTAAATATCGACTTACAAAATTTTTTTGGCTAATTAATTTTATTTCATTCGTTAATCAAGTTTGGTTATGAGAGTTTATCTAAAATTTTATCATAAATACTATATGTACCTAATTACAAATGATATAAATAAATTTAATATTCTAATAAAAATTGATAAAATTTCCAGCATATTTGTTTAGCAATTTAAAATAATATTTACAAAACTACTAATTATTTATTTATATCTTTTAAAGATTAAAATAATTATATAATATCCAGATTATCAATAACAGTCAGATGCTGCATCTTTTTCAATTAAAAATCGTTACATTTAAAAATAATCATTTCAAACTTATTAAATCATAAATCTAGACATTAATTTACCATTTTTTAAAAGTTATAGGCATAATAAATTATTTTTCAAAGATAAAATTATATAGAACATATACATATGTATAATACTGTATGAACATACATATATATTATTTGTTTGCTTTGATATTAACGTTTAGTACTTAATTTGTATTTTATTTACTTTTCCTATTTTTTTGCATTCGTTCTTAGGTATATCAGTAGCAATATTTTAGATATAGTTTGGATATACGAATATGTGCAATGGAGATAAATTTAAAATTAAAATTGCTGAAAGGGGTCAAAAGTTCGTTGCATTTTATTGATAGAAATAAAGCTTTTGTTCTAGATAACGAATTTAATTAAACTTTTATACTTCTCTTTTCTAACTAAGAGGTGAAAAGATATTTTTCTTTAATGTATTTAATTTTCTTTTAAATTTTTATATTTTAAGTTAACATAAAATTCCGATGAAAAAAGTTTTGTAAAAACATTCTAAAAAACATTGGTTGTTTTATAGTGCAACAGGTTCAGTTAGGTGGCACATCTTGAAACTTATTTAACTTAAACATCTGAAATTTTGAAAAGATGATCAAGTTTTATGGCATAACTTCTGTGAAGTTTGTTCCTCCAGCTTAGCAGGTTTCAGTATCTGTCATATCTTGGCACTTAATTAAGTTAGACATCTGAAAATTTTAAAAGATATAATTAGGTTTTATGGCAATAGGTTCTGGGAAATTTGGTTGGTTCGGAGCAAAGATTTCGAGTAGCTTTCATACAGCTCCAAAAATTACATAAATATATCTCGGCACTTAATTAAGTGAAAGATCTAAAATTTAATAAAAGATGATCAAGTTTTATGACAATAGCTCCTGTGAAATTTAGTTGTTATCTAGCGCAACGGATTCAGGTGATTGTCATATCTTGGCACATAATTAATCCATACATTGGTTGAAAATTTGGTTGATCGTAGCAAGGGATTCGAGTAGCTGTCATATAACTTCAAAATTCAGATAAATGTATCTCGATACAGTATCCTAGAGATGACAGAAACTACACTATATTCTTCCTCATTTTGTTTGTTTCAAAGATCGTTTAAATATTAATTTTGTTTATAAAAAACTACACTATATTCTTCCTCATTTTGTTAGTTTTAAAGATCGTTTAAATATTAATTTTGTTTATAAAAAACATTAGAAATTTTCTGGTGGTATTGAAAAATAAACAAAATTGCAATACCAACTTTTTTCAATATTTTATCATTAATTAAATTATTAAAATTAGCAAATATAAATTCTTAAGAATCAAAAACTGAATGAATTTTTAGTGTAACTGGACCTAAGTATTCTATTGTCAATTTAATAAAGATCGACAAAATGACAAAAAAGTCCTCACATTTTAGTTAAGAAAATTCAACATCTATTATTTATAATTGTGAAAATAAATAAAATATACATAAATAAATAATTTGGCACATCAACTTTTTAACATTTTATGACAGAATATCATGAATTTTTAAAGGCCTACACAAAATTAATTTTAAGTCGCATTTTTCAAGAGCGTGAGAAAAGAACCTTCTTATTAAGAACATTTTTTGATCTTCCAAAACCACATATTACCATATATATAAACTTATAATACCAAAAATCCTCACTTTAAAAATTTTGCATTTATTTAAAAAATGTTATTAGAATAACGGTGTTATATATCATGAAGAAAGAGTAAGGGTCTTCCACGAAAATGAAAATAAATAGTGGTTTATGATTATCAACTACCAAGTTTTTTGAACTTGTAGATTAATAAATTTTAAATAGCAAATATCAAATGCAAATTAATTGCCATTGTCTATATCTATTTATCTATATCATTATGTACATACATACGTACATATATTTATATTAAAAACTATCTCTCTTGATTGAATTGCTATATTTAAAATAATTAAAAAACGAGGAAGAATACAGTTGCCTTTGTCAACTCTTAGATACCCGTACGAACCGTTAGTATGTTCACAGCCTGTCACTCTGCTTACAATATTATTTTTTTAATATTTTAGTATTTTAAAATAATTTGGGTGAATTTTATAATTTCTAGTACTATGGGTTGTACATATATTCAAACTATATGTTTATATGTACATTCTTCAAAAGCAGATTCTAACCTTCCACATAACGATTATCAATCCAAAACTTTTTCATATATTCTATAGTACCATTTAATACTAAGCGGTAAATGTATATTAAAAAATTTACTTAGTACAAAAAAGTAAATATAATTTTAAATATTATATTATATTAATGCGCACATAGTATATTTATATTGTTACAAGTATATCGCCATTCATTGCAATATTTCTTTAAAAATATTTCCATTCATAGAATAAGTTCTTATAAGTACAATAAAATACATATATTATGTATATAATACGGCGCTATATAATATACATCTATACTCTTATCATTCATTCATCAGTGACATAAACGATATGTAAATAAACATGTAAATAAACATGTATGTATATCAATATCATATAAATAAAAATTCTTCAAGCAACCGTTATGTTGTTTATTTATTTACATTTTTTTGTACTACGCATTATATTCTCAACAATTTCAAATTATCGAGTAAAGGAAAATGCAAAAAATTCGTTAAAGAAATTTGTTAGAAAATTTGAAAAAATCAAGTAACACTTTCGTCAATTATAAAGTAACCCTATATTATTAAAAAAAGTTAAATAAGAGTATAATAAGTATAATAAATATAATATATAGTATAAAAAATAAGTTGAAAATAAGTATAATAAATAAGTTGAAAATAAGAGTATAATGTTGAAGCTTTAATTTTTATGTATTACTTCAAAAAAATTTCAACAGGTGTTGAAATTACAGGTGTTTAAAAATAGGAAATTTTCAGTTTTTGACCCCTTACAGCTCCTAAACGGGGGGTTATACAAAAAAAATTTCTGAAATGACTCATACTTATTTTCAAAGATCTAACTTCTGTCAAAATTAAAAGTTTCAAAAAACAAAAAGTTTCCAACTTAAACCGTTTAGAAGATAGAAGGGTTAAAGGATTTTGCAATAATTCAGTTTCCCATAACGGTAAATTAAGACACCGTATAGCACAAGTATATATTTATTATATACATGTTTGAAAAGCTCATAATAGCACCTATTGTTTGGAATTTTCAGATTTAAGATATACCTTACAGAACTTGTGTTATAATAATTTAAATATAGAGATTTTTGGGGGCTTTGGGGGGCTGTAGCTCCTTAACGGGTGGTGCTACAGAAAAATTAATATTAATATAAAATGAATATTTTTATGATATCTATCAGCAGTTAAAATTTCATGGCTCTATTTCAAAAAAATTGTGGAGATCTAAAAGTTAGTTGTTCGGGAGCTACCCGAAGTTTTGGTCGGAACTCAACAGGGAACCTACAAATTGCTCCCAGAATATTTTGTTTAAATTTCAAGATTCTAGCTTTCTTAGTTTTTGAGTTAGGGGTGTGACGAACGGACGGACGGACATGTCTTAATCGACTCAGAATTTGATTCTGATCCGATCCATACCTTTGAAGCTATATCTAGCTCGCTTGTTTCGAGGTGTTACAAATGGAGGAGTAATTTTATTATACCCGATCTTATAGTACGGGTATAAACAAAATGAATAAATGAATAGCTAATGCATAAATACATATAAATTAAATTAAGTCTGATTATGTTTTCTTTTTACATAATTATTTGCAAAATTATGGGACAAAAATGTATTATATTAAAAATTTATTAAAAAAAAAGCTATACCAAATGGGTTTCAGTGAATGTGAATTTCAGAATTTTGCATAAAGAGTAGTGGCGATATCCACGTGAAACTTTTGGCAATAAATCTAAGCTTTTTAAATTTGTCATTTTGTTCACATAAATAGAAAATTTTGTTGAATATTTGTTATAGATTTTTTTTGTTTTTGTTTTGTTAATTTAAAATAGCGGAGGGAGATCTAACAAGGAGAAAATTAATTTGCATTAAGGAAAACATTAATTTTGAATAAGAACTTCAGTTGGCATAAGAATTTTATACGAAACGGTTACAAAATTCTAAAAACAAAAAAAAAACAAAAAACGATAAAAAAAGTGAAAAATTAAATCAAGTTAAAGTGAATATTGATTAATATTAAAAACGTTTAATAATTGAATAATATTGAAATTATTTAATTTTTGTGTTATTATTAAATTAATAATAAAAATGATATCTCCAGATCGAGTTTTAGAATTAGTAAAAATTCATTTAGCGTCAGCTATAGATCCACGAAGAAAGAAACCACCACAAGAAGAGCCAGTATGGACAATTGGAATATCAAAAATCGATGGACGTGGTATAATAGCAACCAGGAATATTAATCCTGGTGAAGTAATATTTCGTGAAATACCATTATTAATTGGTTTAACAGGACGTAAAGAGTCCATATTAAATACTTGTTCCCTTTGTTATAAACTATTGGATGAAAAGAAGTACATGTGTCCTAAGGGATGTTCATTACCAATTTGTGACATATGTAGTCGTAAACAACAACATAACAAAGAATGTGAAATCTATAGAAAATATGGTCCATTAGAACCAACAAAAGTTGATCCAGCCAGTTTACGTAGTTTAACAGTGATACGTGGTCTATTTTTGAAAAAAGAACAAAAACATATGATTTATGCCATGCAAGCTAATACAGATTCTACATACCGTAATGAGGTTAATAATTGTGGGAAATGTTTTAAAAATTTTCCAACTGATAGTCAAACTGTTGAATATTTTCATCGGATTGTTTCTGTTTTGAATACAAATGCATTTGAAGTTTTAAGCCGTACAAATGGACATGAAATTGCTTTACGTGGATTATATCCATTAGCAGGTATTATGAATCATGAATGTACTCCGAACACAGCACATTTTTTCGAAGAGAATAATGAAATGGTTGTTAAAGCCACACGTTCTATTCCGAAAGGGGAAGAAATTACAACCACTTATACAAAAATTTTATGGTCAACAAAATCAAGGCAATTATATATACGATTAACTAAACAATTTACTTGTTTCTGTGCTAGATGTAAGGATCCCACTGTAAGTATTAAAGATAGTAAATCAAAGAGAATGAAGTATTTTTTATCAAAATTTTAAGAATAATTATTATACCGTATAAGACTTATTTCTATACTAAAAATGTTAACTTTTTTTGTTATAAATCAAGCGTAAGGTGAAAATCGAATTTATATATTTTTATTATATTTAATTTTGTTTCACCTATGAACATACATACATACATACATATGTACATATATATTATAATTATATTTTTTATGTACATATGTATATGTACTTATTATATTTTTGACGAATTTAATTTTTTTTGTAAAGACTATAATGAACGTTTAAGTTTTAATTTATTAAAGCTCCATAAAATACCTGCTTTGAAATTTCTTCAGTTTAACTTATGGAATATGATGCCCTCTAACTAAATGTACTTTTAATTAATTAAGTACATAATTACTAATAGACATGCGTCCGTCAACATATTTAATTTTGGAAATTTGCTTGTTTGAAAGCCCATGTTTTTTTTCATTTCTTGTTTATATTTCTAAGCCTATACTATTAAAACTACTACTAAAATAAAATCTGATTCTTATTTCTAAGAAAAACAGATGTAAAATGGGTACCGCTTTGTATGAAGTGTTTTGCCAAAATATTACGCATATCGGGTATATACAGGATATTTTCAATTGTTTGTTTTTACCGACCGCATACATTAATGTATAAGGTAGGTATTGTTTTCACACCAAAAATTTGTACATCATATGTACCCGAGATTTTTGCAAATATGCACTACTCCGGTACTTTTTGAGCAAATCAGACAACCGAAAGTGATAGTTTACTAGTGTAATTTTTAAGTTTTTTACGTACAAACATACATACAACATACATACATAATACATTTGTACATACATATATTTTGTAACCAGAAATTATGAAAAAAATTATTAAGAAAAAATTGCTACACAAGTAAAGAGTAAGAACTTTGCCATATAACATTTTTTGATCCGACTAAGTTTAACTTCTATTTAATTTTTTTGCGAATAACTTTAACTTTTATTAAGTCCTAATTTCATACATATGAACAATTTTTTTTTGTAAATAATTACATATATAATCATAATAATTACATATATAATCTATACTAAATCCTAATATACATTAATAATTATATACCAATGCATACATATATGTATGTATGTATGTAATTATTCTCTTATTAACGCAAAATTCAAACTGTAAAATTTTTGTTAGCAGATTCAATATTAATGTTATGTTTGTTTTATATTTGTTTACCGTTTTTATTATTTTTTACTTCTAATATTTTTGAAAACAAATCATGAACATACATACATGTATTTACGTATGTATGGATGAATGCATTTACATACATATTTTTACAATTAATTCTTTGCTTATTATTGTTATTGAATAAAACAAAGTGTTGCTAAATTATTAGAAGATATTTTGCTTTGATATAAATTATTATGTAAAAAATCTATAAATATTACATTGCACTTTTCGTGTAGTGGCGATCGGACGTCGGTCCTGTGGTGCAGACAGCTGATTTGTTCTTTTATAATTTTGTATGAACATAATATTATATTATATATGTATTATATATGTATCTATAAAATAAATTTAAATTGTTTCTTTGGGTTTTTATAAGGTACCAGAGTTACAGCCCTCAAAATTTCAAAAAAGCCCCATTTTCAGATGTATATATGTATCTCAGGCTCTGCGTAATAGTATTACAATCTAAAACCGCCAGAAGCCTGAAAATTTTATTATATCCATAAAGCAATATCAAAATAATGCAATATTTTGTAATTTACTATTCAAATTTTCCATTATGTGAAAACCAGATTTGGATGAAATTTTTTTTTCATAACTCCGGCACGCCTTTAGATAGGAATCTGAAATTTTGAGACGAGAAAGAAGTTTTAGAATTAGTTTAAGTTTCCTTAGACAATTTTTTTGCACCACCACTAAGAGCTATTAGGGCTGAAAATTTGCTATTTTTAGACACCTGTAACTTAAGCACCTGTTCAAAATTTTCTTCGGCAAGACATAAAAATTAAAGCTCCAGTAATATATTTTTTTAGTTATACAGGGTTCCGGACTTACAGCCCCTCAAAATTCCAGAAAAGTCCAATTTTCACATTTTTTACACCCGTACGATAAGGATCGGGTATATTAAAATTGTCCCTCCGTTTGTAACACCTCGAAATAAGCTAGCTAGATATACCTTCAAAGGTATGGATCGGATCACAATCAAATTCTAAGTCGATTAAGCTTTGTCCGTTCGTCCGTCTGTCCGTCAGCAAGATAACTCAAAAACTAAGAAAGCTAGAATCTTGAAATTAATACAAAATATTCTTACAGCAATTTGTAGGTTCCCTATTTTTTTTGGTTGAGATCCGACCAAAACTTCGATTAGCTATCGAACGCCTAACTTTTAGATCCCCGCATTTGTTTTTTTATAGAGCCATGAAATTTTAACTGCTGATAGATACCCTGAAAAGCTATTTAGCAACTTTTTTTTTTATCTAATAACAATAATAAGCAAAGAATTAATTGTTAAGAAGTTATTTTGCCTTGATAATTGATACATATACATATACGTATGTATACATACATACCTACATACATACATAAATTATTATGTAAAAAATCTATCAATTTTGGCATTTATACTTTTCGTGTAATAGCGGTCCAGGTGATTTTTTTTACTTGGATTATCCGATTGTAATTTAATTTTTTGCTATCAAATACTTACTTTAATAATTACATCTAAAATTAAAATGTTTAATTATTCTTACTTATCTTTATAACAGGAATTTGGTACATATTTAGGTGCATTTTACTGTCGCAGTCAACAATGTGGAGGTTTAATAATACTAGAGGATCCAACAGCTCAATCATCATCATGGAAATGTGAAAAATGTAATGCACGTTATGAATCTCGACAAATGACAAAAATAACTGATTTCGCATTGGGGACAATTAACGGGAAAGCAAATAATAGTACATTAAAAGATATGATACAATTTATAAATGAAGTTATGCCTAAAATTGTACCACCCTGGAACTATTTGGCAATAGAAGCAAAATTAAGTGTTATGTGGAAAATGGGTAAAGCTAAAGAAGATTTCAATTATTCAGATTATCAGGACAAAGAAAAGTGGTGTAATGAAGTATGTGAAATATTGGACAAATTAAATGCAGGTGATTGCACATTGAGGCATCATATTCTTGAAGCGAGAAGATTTTAAATTCATTACAGAAGTTATTGCGTCGTTGCTTAATTTTTTTTTATTATTTATCAAAACATAAAATTTGAAATTCCTTAAAAAAATTTTAAATAAAACAAAATAATAAATTGTATTATTTATTTATTATTAAATGATAACGTAGTGCAGATTTACAAGGAGAGTAAATCTGTAAAATATTTTCATATACATACATCTGTATGTATGTATGTACAAACATATGCACATCCATATACATATGTATGTATAATGCAATATTAAATTTTTTTGTTAGTTTGTAGTAAGTAATAATATTATAAATAGTAATATATTAATTTATTTTTATGTTTCTCTCATTATAACAGGTAGAGAATATTTGTAGAGTATCCTTAATTTAATTCCAGCGTTATAATATATTATTCATTGTTCTGTTGAATTTAATTAATACTTTATTTAAGAATTTATGTTTGTTTTTTATGTTTATTTTACTAATAATATATAAAAGAATTTTATTTATACTTATAGTATGTAGAACTAAAATAATAACTTGTATAGTGAAAACAAAATATTCTTATTGAATTTTAATATTGTATTTGATTTATAAAAACTTTTAAATAAAGTAATTACAAAGTAAATTTTTTTCATTGTTGCTTAAATTTGTAAAAAATTTCAACTCTATATATTGTTTGAGAGGGCTTATATAATAAAGTAAGAATATACATAATATGTATCTTAGTATAGTTGGTTGGTTGGTTTAGGTGGCTGGCCATCGCCGCTCATGGCAGTGACCCCAATTAGCCCGTTTTGCTACCACTTCTGTGACCACAAGGCGTATAATAGGGCTATATTAATTTTTATTTTAGGTCCATTTAGTTGCGTTCAGAAACCTTATCATTTCTGCAGATTGCTATAATTATACCCGTACGCTATAGTCTCAGGTATATTAAATTTACTCCTCTCAGGTATATTAAATTTACTTCTACTTTTAATAGTTCTATATTGCTTGAAGTAAAGCAATGAAATTTTAACTATGGATAGACATCGCAAAAAATTAATGTTATACAACAACTTTTTTCTGCTTATGTAACCTCACCCGTTACGGAGTTACGGCCATCCAAAGTTAAAAAAAGCTTTATATTTAAATTGTTTTAACACAAACTCTGTAAGGTGTATCTTCAATCTGAGAACGTCAAACAATAATTGCTTTTATTAGCTTCACAAATGTGTATATAATAAATATATACTTTAGCCATATGGTGTTTTAATTTACAGTTATGCGAAACTCAATTTTTCAGAATCCTCTACCCCTTTTGTCTTCCAAGCGGTTTAAGTTAGAAAAGTTAGATCTTTGAAAATAAGTATGAGTCATTTGAGAAAATATTTTGTGTCGCCCCTTTAAAATCTGTCAGGGGTCAAAAACTAAAAATTCGCTATTTTGCTACATCTGTAATTTGGACATCTGTCCAAATTTTTTTGAAGTAATTTACGAAAGTTAAAACTCCAGCACTATATTTTTATTTCTAATGGATGAAAAGGATGAAAATTTTTTTAATGCATATTTATGAATGAAAACATTATATTTTAAAATATTTTTCTTTAATGAATTATGAAAAAAGATGAGACTTTAATTTTCTCTTTGGACCAAATTGAATAAAGTAAATCGTTTTTGTATTATTTCAAAATTTATAATTGGATTTATAAATTTCATTGATTTATAATTAAAAGATATAATTATTTTTTTACATAAGACTACAGGTAAATTTGTTAAAAGCTGACCCATTATTGAACTTTTACACTCTGCACTTCATGGCCTGATAATTTATGTGAGTCTCGACTATTGTAATAGTAAAGTAATGAAATGGAAATACATAGGCAAATAGATGCAAATAGATAGGTATACCGTATATAAAAAATAAAAATGTTTTTAAATGAATTTTTTTTGAATGAATGTTCGTATGTAAGTCAACATAAATATTGTATGTATGTATGTATATATTTTTATATTTTTTTAACCTTAATTATACCCGTACGATAGGATCGGGTATAATAAAATTACTCCTCCGTTTGTAACACCTCGAAATAAGCGAGCTGGATATACCTTCAAAGGTATGGATCGGATCAGAAAAAAATTCTAAGACTTTTGAGCCATGTCCGTCCGTCCGTCCGTCCGTCAGCACGCTAACTCAAAAACTAAGAAAGCTAGAATCTTGAAATTTACACAAAATATTCTTGGAGTAATTTGTAGGTTCCCTATTTTTTTTGGTTGAGTTTGGACCAAGCCTTAGGGTAGCTCTCGAACACCTAACTTTTAGATCCCTACATTTTTTTTGAAATAGAGCTATGAAATTTTAACTGCTGACAGATCTCACAAAAATATTAATTTTATTTTTAATAACTTTTTTTGTAGCCCCACCCGTTACGGAGCTACAGCTTCCCAAAGGTTCAAAAAAGCTCTATATTTAAATTATTATAGCACAAGTTGCATAAGGTATATCTTCATTTTGAAAACGCCAAACGATTACTACTTTTATTATCTTTAAAAGTATATATACAATAAATATATATTTGTGACATACGGTGGTTAATTTACCGTTATGCGAAACTCAAAATTTGCAAAATCCTTTAACCCTTCTATCTTCTAAACGGTTTAAGTTGGAAACTTGAAATTTTTACAGAAGTTAGATCTTTAAAAATAAGTATGAGTCATTTCAGAAATTTTTTTTGTATCACCCCCCATTTAGGAGCTGTAAGGGGTCAAAAACTGAAAATTTCCTATTTTTAAACACCTGTAACTTGAACACCTGTTAAAATTTTTTTGAAGTAATACACAAAAATTAAAGCTTCAACATTATACTTTTATTTTTGTTAACAACTTTTTTTAATAATATAGGGTTACTTTATAATTGACGAAAGTGTTACTTGATTTTTTCAAATTTTCTAACAAATTTCTTTAAAACGAATTTTTTCCATTTTGTTTTACTCGATAATTTGAAATTGTTGAGGATATAATGCGTAGTATAAAAAAATATAAATAAATAAACAACATAACGGTTGCTTGAAGAATATTTATTTATATGATATTGATATATATACATACTTATATACTATCATGTTTATTTACATATCGTATATGTCACAAGTGAATGAATGATAAGGGTATATATGTATATTATATAGCGCCGTATTTACATACATATATGTATTTTATTGTACTTATAAAAAATTATTCTGTCAATGGAATATTTAAATATAATATAATATTTAAAATTATATTTATTATTTTGTACTAAGTAAATTTTTTAATATACATTTACCGCTTAGTATTAAATGGTACTATAGAATATTTGAAAAAGTTTTGGATTGATAATCGTTATGTGGAAGGTTAGAATCTGCTTTAGAAGAATGTATAAACATATAGTTTGAATATATGTACAACTTATAGTTCTAGAAATTATAAAATTCACCCAAATTATTTTAAAATACTAAAATATTAAAAAAATAATATTGTAGGCAGAGTGGCTGTGAACATACTAACGGTTCGTACGGGTATCTAAGAGTTGACAAAGGCAACTATATTCTTCCTCGTTTTTTATTAGAATTTTCTAATTTAATTTTGTCTTTCTGGTCCATTGCTCCAAAAATCCAAACATTAACTAAAACTTTTTTAGTTCTTAGTGGTATTAAAGTTTTAAAAAAATGTTTAGTTCGATTTACATCAGCGTTTAAATAATTTGTTTAGCGGTGGTTTAAGGGCGGCAGCCCCCACTGTATTAAATATAATGTTATTTAATAAAGATTTTGTAACCAACTCCAATGTCCGTACTAATTACATTATTACATACATATGTATGGAACTATGAAAACACACGTAAAAATATATTACTGGAGCGTTATTTTTTAGGTCTCGCCGAAGATAAATTTGTCCAGGTGCTTAAGTTACAGGTGTCTAAAAATAGCAAATTTTCAATTTTTGAGTCCTAATAGGTCTTAAACAGTGGGTATTACAAAAAATTTTTTAATAAAACTTATACATATTCTAAAATTTCTTTCTTGTCTCAAAATTTCAAGTTCCTATCTAAAGACGTGTCGGAGTTATGAAAAAAGAAATTTCAAACAAAATCACATTGGTTTTCACATAATGGTAAATTTAAATAGTAAATTATAAAATATTACATAATTTTGATATTGTTTTACAGAGTTAACAAAACTTTTGGTCTTCTGGCGGTTTTAGATTGTAAAATTATTACGCAGAGTCTGAAATATATATTTCTGAAAATAAGGCTTTTTTGCAATTTTGAGCGGCTGTAACTCTGGAACGCTATATAACTAAAACAAACCGTTAACAAACGCAAAAATATATTGCTGGAGCTTTAATTTATATATCTTGCCTAAGTAAAATGTGTGCAGGTGCTTAAGTTACAGATGTTTAAAAATAGCAAATTTTCAATTTTTGAGCCCTAATAGCTCATAAAGGGAGGGTGGTCCAAAAAAAATTTCTGAAGAAACTTATACTAATTCTAAAAGTTCTTTCTGTCTTCAAAGTTACATGCCCCTATTTGAAAGCGTTTCAGAGTTATGAGGGTAGAAAATTCACGTAAAATTTGGTTTCCACATAACGGTAAATTTAAATACTAAATTTAAAAAACTGTATAATTTTGATATTAATTTGCAAAGGAAAAAAGTTGTTCCACAAAATAATTTTTATACCCGTACGATAGGATCGGGTATAATAAAATTACTCCTCCGTTTGTAACACCTCGAAATAAGCGAGCTAGATATACCTTCAAAGGTATGGATCGGATCAGAAAAAAATTCTAAGACTTTTGAGCCATGTCCGTCTGTCCGTCCGTCCGTCAGCACGCTAACTCAAAAACTAAGAAAGCTAGAATCTTGAAATTTACACAAAATATTCTGGGAGTAATTTGTAGGTTCCCTATTTTTTTTGGTTGAGTTTAGACCAAAACTTGGGTAGCTCTCGAACACTAACTTTTAGATCCCCACATTTTTTTTGCAATAGAACTATGAAATTTTAACTACTGATAGATCTCACAAAAATATTAATTTTATTTTTTATAACTTTTTTTTGTAGCCCCACCCGTTACGGAGCTACAGCTCCCCAAAGGTTCAAAAAAGCTCTATATTTAAATTGTTATAGCACAAGTTGTATAAGGTAAATCATCATTTTGAAAACGCCAAACGAATACTACTTTTATTAGTTTTTAAAGTATATATACAATAAATATATATTTGTGGCATACGGTGTCTTAATTTACCGTTATGTGAAACTCAAATTTTGCAAAATCCTTCAACCCTTCTATCTTCTAAACGGTTTAAGTTGGAAACTTGAAATTTTGACAGAAGTTAGATCTTTGAAAATAAGTATGAGTTATTTCAAAAGATTTTTTTGTATCACTCCCCGTTTAGGAGCTGTAAGGGGTCAAAAACTGAAAATTTCCTATTTTTAAACACCTGTTAAAATTTTTTTGAAGTAATACACAAAAATTAAAGCTTCAACATTATACTCTTATTTCTGTTAACAACTTTTTTTAATAATATAGGGTTACTTTATAATTGACGAAAGTGTTACTTGATTTTTTCAAATTTTCTAACACATTTCTTCAACAAATTTTTTGCATTTGTTTTACTCGATAATTTGAAATTGTTGAGGATATAATGCGTAGTACAAAAAAATGTAAATAAATAAACAACATAACGGTTGCTTGAAGAATTTTTATTTATATGATATTGATATACATACTTATATAATATCATGTTTATTTACATTATCCTATATGCCACTAGTGAGTGAATGATAAGAGTATATATGTATATTATATAGTGCCGTATTTACATACATATATGTATTTTATTGTACTTATAAGAAATTATTCTGTCAATGGAATATTTAAATATAATATAATATAATATTTAAAATTATATTTACTATTTTGTACTAAGTAAATTTAATATACATTTACCGCTTAGTATTAAATGGTACTATAGAATATTTGAAAAAGTTTTGGATTGATAATCGTTATGTGGAAGGTTAGAATCTGCTTTTGAAGAATGTACATATAAACATATAGTTTGAATATATGTACAACCCATAGTACTAGAAATTATAAAATTCACCCAAATTATTTTGAAATACTAAAATATTAAAAAAATAATATTGTAAGCAGAGTGACAGGCTGTGAACATACTAACGGTTCGTACGGGTATCTAAGAGTTGACAAAGTCAACTGTATTCTTCCTCGTTTTTATGAGACCTAGGTTAAAATTTGTTTTCTCTATCTTTAACGATGTAGAAGTTTTGTAAACAGACGAACAGAGCGACGGACAGAGTAAAACTAATAAGCACATTTATTCAAAATTTTTTTGGAAATGTGCTAAAAAGTATAAAATGATTTTTGATCTTATTTCTTTTTAATTTTGACTTTATTTCAACATCCATTTGAAATAAAGTAAAACAAGGCAGAATGTAAACCAATGGTTTTAAAAGCACTGTTTAATCCAACTTCCATTTCATCCAATTTTAATTTACATTAACCTAAAATATAATAAAAGGCATCACAAAGAATCTGATGTTTTGTTTATAATTACAAAAGATACTATCTCAACAAGAAAGTTACAACTGGATCGTCCATTCCACAAGCCGTTTGGAAAATGATTTTTTATTTAAAAAAAACGAGGAAGAATACAACTGCCTTTGTCAACTCTTAGATACCCGGTCGAACCGTTAGTATGTTCATAGCCTGTCACTGTTATAAACATAATATTACTTTTTTAATTTTTTAGTATTTTAAAATAATTTGGATGAATTTTATATATTCTAAGGGAACTTATACTAATTCTAAAAGTTCTTTCCTGTCTCAAAATTTCAGGTTTCTATCTAAAGACGTGCCGGAGTTATGAAAAAAGAAATTTCACGCAAAATGTGGTTTTCACATAACAGTAAATTTAAATAGTAAAATTACAAAATATTGCATAATTTTGATATTGCTTTATGGAGGTAACAACATTTTCATCCTTTTAGTGTTTTTAGATTGTAAAACTGAGCCTGAGATATATACATTTACATCTGAAAATAGCGCTTTTTTGCAATTTTGGGGGGCTGTAACTTAGGAACCCTATACCATCAAAAGAAACAATTATCACACATAAAAATATATTACTGGAGCTTTAATTTGCCGGAGTTATGAAGGTAGAAAATT
Source organism: Poecilobothrus nobilitatus (assembly GCA_947095535.1). Classification (NCBI taxonomy): domain Eukaryota; kingdom Metazoa; phylum Arthropoda; class Insecta; order Diptera; family Dolichopodidae; genus Poecilobothrus; species Poecilobothrus nobilitatus. The sequence continues at coordinate 410,161 of OX352772.1, read as the reverse complement.
CATACAAAATTTGGTTTTCACATAACGGTAAATTTAAATACTAAATTTAAAAAAATTGTATAATTTTGATACTAATTTACAAGTTTAAAAAAAATAAATGACGTCGAATGACGTTTTCTGATTAAAAAAATCTTAAAACGAGAAAGAATACAGTTGCTTTTGTCAACTCTTAGATACCGGTACGAACCGTTAGTATGTTCATAGGCTATCACTCTGCTTACAATATTATTTTTTTAATATTTTAGTATTTTAAAATAATTTGGGTGAATTTTATAATTTCTAGAACTATGGGTTGTACATATATTCAAACTATATGTTTATACATTCTTCAAAAGCAGATTCTAACCTTTCACATAACGATTATTAATCCAAAACTTTTTCAAATATTCTATATTTGAAAAAGTTATAATACTAAGCGGTAAATGTATATTAAATTACAAAATAGTAAATATAATTTTAAATATTATATAATATTAATGCGCACCTAGTATATTTATATTGGTACAAGTATATCGCCATTCATTGCAATATTTCTTTAAAAATATTTCCATTCATAGAATAATTTCTTATAAGTACAATAAAATACATATATGTATATAAATACGGCGCTATATAATATATATTATACTCTTATCATTCATTCATCAGTGGCATATACGATATGTAAATAAACATGATAGTATATAAGTATGTGTGTATATCAATATCATATAAATAAAAATTCTTCAAGCAATTGTTATGTTGTTTATTTATTTACATTTTTTTGTACTACGCATTATATTCTCAACAATTTCAAATTATCAAGTAAAACAAAATGCAAAAAATTCGTTAAAGAAATTTGTTAGAAAATTTGAAAAAATCAAGTAACACTTTCGTCAATTATAAATTAACCCTATATTATTAAATTAAAATAAGTTGTTAACAGAAATAAGAGTATAATGTTGAAACTTTAATTTTTGTGTATTACTTCAAAAAAATGTTAACAGGTGTTTAAAAATAGGACATTTTCAGTTTTTGATCCCTTACAGCTCCTAAACGGGGGGTGATACAAAAAAAATTTCTGAAATGACTCATACTTATTTTCAAATATCTAACTTCTGTCAAAATTTCCAACTTACACCGTTTAGAAGATAGAAGGGTTAAAAGATTTTGCAATAATTCAGTTTCGCATAACGGTAAATTAAGTCACCGTATAGCACAAGTGTATATTTATTATATACATGTTTGTAAAGCTCATAATAGCACTTATCGTTTGGAATTTCAGATTGAAGATGTACCTTATGGAGCTTGTGTTATAACAATTTAAATATAGAGATTTTTCGAACTTTGGGGGGCTGCAGCTCCTTAACGGGTGGGGCTACAGAAAAATTAATAAAATCATAAAATGAATATTTTTATGATATCTATCAGTAGTTAAAATTTCATTGCTCTATTTCAAAAAAATTGTGGAGATCTAAAAGTTAGTTGTTCGGGAGCTACCCGAAAATTTGGTCGGAACTCAACCAAACAAAATAGGGAACCTAAAAATTGCTCCCAGAATATTTTGTGTAAATTTCAAGATTCTAGCTTTCTTAGTTTTTGAGTTAGCGTGCTGACGGACAGACGGACGGACGGCCGGACATGGCTTAACCGACTCAGAATTTGATTCTGATCCGATCCATACCTTTAAAGGTATATGAAGCTCGCTCATTTCGAGGTGTTACAAACGGAGGAGTAATTTTATTATACCCGATACTTATCGTACCGGTATAAATAGGGCTTTTTCAAAGTTTGAGGAGCTGTAGCTCTAGCTCTGTAACGGATGGAGCTACGGAAAAAAGTTGTTAATAATAAAATTAATATTTTTACGATATCTATCAGCAGTTAAAATTTCATGTCTCTATTTCAAAAAAAAATGTAGCGATCTAAAAGTTAGGTGTTCGAGAGCTACCCGAAGTTTTGGTCGGATCTCAACTAAAAAAAACAGTTAACCTACAAATTGCTGTAAAAATATTTTCTGTTAATTGCAAGACTCTAGCATTTTTAGTTTTTAAGTTAGCGTGCTGACGGACGGACAAAGCTTAATCGACTTAGAACTTGATTCTTGTTCGATCCATACCTTTGAAGCTATATTTAGCTAGGTTATTTTGAGATGTTACAAACGGAGGAGCAATTTTAATATACCCGATCCTTATCGTACGGGTATAAAAAATACTTTATTTAAAAAACAAAAGTATTACAAAGAAATTTAATTTTTATTAACTTTATATTTATGTATATAAAGCAATATACATTTTTATAAAGCTCGAATTGACAATTGGCATGTGAATATTGTACATTGTACACAGTAAATAAAAGCTTTAATTTACTATGTGTACAATTTTACTTTGATCGTAAATTTTTGCAAAAAAGCTTTATAACAAAATGAATTAAAATGTAATGAATAGAATTAGCAATGCTTTTTTGTTATGTTATAATTACCATGTACCAATATATAGGTTACAGTTTGTGCTGTTAAATTCGTTGCATTTTTGTTCTTTTTACATGTATATTATAATATTATATATTAATTAGATATGCTAAAACAAGCTGATGATCTGTAACTTTTTCTTTCATTTTATATGTACATATATAAGCAATTTATATAAGTAAGGTTAAAGAACTTAATAGTCAGTTAAAAGTAAAACTGTTTTTTTGAATTATATAAAAAAAATAAGTGGAAAATTAATTAGAAATAAAAATTTTATATTCATTCGTTTTGGAACAGTTGAACAAAGCAGTATAGTACAAAAAAAAATCAGCTGTCTCCACCACAGGACCGACCGCCACTACACAAAAAGTACAATGCCAAAATTTATAGATTTTTTACATAATAATTTATATCAAAGCAAAATAACTTCTAATAATTTAATAACATTTTGTTTTATTCAATAAAAATAATTATAGGCAATGAAATCGTAAAAATATATGTACATTCATTCATACATCCATTTATTATTATTATTATTGTAATGTAGATACATGATTTTTTTTTCATTCAAAAAATAATATTAAAAGTAAAAAATAATAAAAACTGTAAACAAATACAAAACAAATATAAGATTAATATTAAATCTGCTAACAAAAATTTTACCGTTTTAATTTTATGTCATCAACAAATGAATAATATGCATTGGCATAGATATAAGTACATACATATGTATGTATAAAAATTTTTAGAGATATAAAAAAAAACAAAAAAAAATTGTTCATATAAATTCATATGGAGTGTTACTTATGAAATTTGGACTTAGAAAAAAAATTAAATAAAAGTTAAAGTTAGTCGGATCAAAAAATGTTCTATGGCAAAGTTGTTCCTCTTTATTTGTGTAACAACTTTTTCTTAATAATTTTTCTCACAAAATTTTTCTGTTACGAAATATTCGTAAAAAACTTAAAAAGTACACTAGTAAACTACCACTTGCGGTTGTCCGATTTGCTCCAAAAGCTTAGCAATCCGAGATATTTACGTCAAAACCTTAAATATGAAATTTCAAAAAATTCCGCTCAGTCGTTTAAGCTGTACACGTGCCCCCAGACATACCCACACACGCACCCACACACACACACACACACACACACACACACACACACACACAGACGGGACATCATGCTGAAAATTTTTTTACAGCCTTTTCCACACCGGAGTAGTGCATTTTTGCGAAAATCTCGGGTACAAATTTTTAGTATGAAAACAATACCTACCTTATACATTAATGTATGCGGTCGGTAAAAAGGAATTTATTTAAGTAAAAAATAGGCAACCATTTTCATTTGGAAATATAGACAGAATTATTCGGCAGTGCAAGAAGTATATGGTATTACATTTCCTTTCTGGAAATTGAACATTTTGAACGGAGTAAAGTGTATTATACTGTGGTGAAAGATTGTGCATAGTAGTTTTTGGAATCAGCATATTAGGCGTACTCAAACATTGGTCCTTCGAGCCGAATATTTCAGATAAGTACAAAAGTAGAAAGAAAAATTGTTGTATATATTAATATTAAATAAGAATAAAAATAATAAAAAAATAATAAAATATTAAATCGAAATAAAATACATATTATATAGTATTAAAAAATAATAAAATATCATATCGAAATAAAAATACTTATTATATTATAGTATTAAGAATTTTTTAAATATAAGAGAAATATAAAAGGAATAAAAAAATAAATTGATTAAGTGGTTATCATTTGCTATTTAAAAAATAAATAAATTTTTGGAATTAAATTAGTATATTTTATAAAAATAGTTTATTTGGTTGGGTAAAATGGAGATATTAGAACAGAAGGCAATTTTTGAATCCATGAAAAGGCGATGGTCAATTACAAACAGTATTCAAAAGTTAGAAAGAGTGGAATATATTAGAAAAATAGGTTGGAATTATTGGATCAAAAATGCCGGAGTTTTTTAGATAAACATAAGAATTTGGCGCGAACAATCGAAGAAGAAGGTGTAGCAAAATCAGATTATTTTGAGCATGATATGCTCAGTGAAGTAGAATAATTTTATGTAAATGCTAGGAGTCAACTAGAAGAGGATGATTTGGAAATTAATGCAGAAATAAATATAGTAGAAAAATGTGAAACAGGAAAACCAAGCGGCCAAACAACAAAAGTCCAGGATAAAGAAGAGATCCATTTACCAAAGATCTCACGTTTATCTGGAGACTATAAAAGTTGGATGTCTTTTCATGATATGTACGAATCTTTAATCAATAATAATAATAATCTTTCGGGTGTACAAAAACTCCATTATTCGAAGTCGTGTGTACAAGGAGAGGCGGAACAGCTTATAAGACATTACACCATTACAGAAGCAAATTATGAAGCGGTATCGAACATATTAACGGATCGACACGATGAAAAGAGAATTTTAATCAAAACACAATTGAGAAATTTATTTTTCCAGCCTTTTGCACAGGTTGATTCTGTAATGAATTTGAAAAATTTATTGAATACCACTAATGAGTGTATTCAATCATTACAAAATATAAACATTAACACAAGCGATTTGGATGTGATATTTATATATATGGTAAGTGAAAGAAATAGGTGAAACACAATTTCCAAAATATGAAAAACTCAAACAATTTTTAGAGAATCAATTTAGAGCATTGGAATCTATAGGAAATCAAGAAAGCAAATGAAATAAATTGCCAGCAATAAAAAGAAGCTTTCGTGTGAACAATACGAGCTCGTATAGCTGTGCGATGTGTTTGGGACCACACAACATCCAACAATGTCCACAATTTATAAAACTTAATCACCAGGGAAAGCGAAATATTACAATACAGAAACATTTGTGCTCCAACTGCTACTCCAAAGGAAACATAGCTGCAATTTGTCCTAGTAGAACAACATGCTTCGTATGTAAAAATCGCCATCACACTCTTTTGCATATTGAATCCGTTAATAGAAATAGAAAGAGAAAGTTTTAAACACGCAGCTCCGAGCACATCAACCCAAACACATCATACAAAATCATCCACCCAAAAGTATTCAAAAAAAATTCTCCTAGCTACGGCTTTAATAAAAATAGTCCACAATGTGCATGAAGATATCGTAAGAGCATTATTAGATCAAGAATCCCAGTCAACTTTTATAAGCAAAAAATAGTAAATCTAATGCAAAACTAAATATAAAACTAATGCAATCTTATGCACTTTAGATAACACACTAAATATACCAGTTGAAGCTATAGTTTTAAATAAATTAACTGGGTTACTTCCAAAAATCTACATACAACAACATCGGATATGGCAACATTTGGATAACTTGGAATTGACAGATACTAGGTATAATGAGCCCGGGCAAATAGATGTGATCTTAGGCGCAGATGTTTCTGGGAAGATTATATTGAATGACAGGAAAACAGGCCCTCCAGGAACCTCTATAGTCCAAAAAATTTATTTTGGTGGGTGCTTTCAGGAGAAACAGATGATTAACACTAACAAGAAACACTATCACCAAGGTACATTTCAGCATATCATTTGTCTACAATTAACGACATAACCATGCATAACGATTTGCAAAAGTTCTGGGAGTTAGAAAAATTCCGCACTTAACACTGAAGAAAAAATACGCGAGGAATTTTACGACAAGTCCATAAAACGAACAGCAAAAGGAAATTTTATGATAAGATTACCGTTTAAAAATACGAATGAAAAACAACAATTTGGCCGTTCTCGACCGTCAGCCCTATCAAAATTCAAAAACGTGATTTAAAAAATTTCAAGATTTCAAAATCTAAAAGTTTTCATGATGAGTATTCAAAGTCTATTGAAGAGTGTCTCATTTTGAAACATATGGTACCGATTAGCACCCCGAAATTGAAAATATGTGTTACGGGGAAATATAGTATTTTATCAAACCAACTATTTGTCACATCGTGCAGTCCCAAAGAAAGCACTACAACGAAACTACGAGTTGTTTTCGACGCGTCAAACGAAACTTTTTAAGTTACCCTATTGTTTTTACAGCCGAAATTGAAAAGATGTACCGGCAAATATTGGTGCATGAAGAAGATGCAGAATATCAACGAGTGTTATAGAGAAATTGATGGAATGATGCGATAATGCATCATAAATTACTAGCAGAGTACCCGGCGTTGCCCGGAGTATTTTATTGGCTTTATGAAATAAAAATTATTAACTTTTGTTTCTGCTTTAATATAATTAATTAATATAGTTAACTTATTACTATGCATTTACAGATCCTGGTAGTTACTATTCTATTTTTATTACATTTGGTTAAATTGAATAAACAGAGCGAAGAATTACAGACAATTCGTCTACAAAAAATCTTTAACGGAATCAATAATCTATTAAGTACACAATTACGGCGAAGTGAGTTTTCACAATGTATTCGTTAATACCGAAACATAAAATCACATTTCAATTATAAAAGACCATAATGTAATTAATACATTTTTTTCGTAAGTAATGTCACTTCATGTGTTTGTGAATTATCCTTTTAAGCATATTTTGAAAAATTTGCTATTAGGTTCGCTCTGTCCTTCCGTCTATTTACAAAACTTATATACTGTTTAATAAAGAGCAATGCAATTTTAGCCATGCATAGGTCTCTTAAAAGAGTAATATTGTAGAACAACTTTTTTATGTACCCTCACCGTTGGAGATCCTACAGCACCCACAGCTCTTCACATTTTGAAAAAACTTCTTTTTAAATGCATACATCTCAGGTAATGTTTAATATATTTTCAATATAAAAAATACATGATTGTTTTTTACATTTATAAATCAACCAACATTTTTTACTAATTATTATTTTTTTTAATTATGTTTTCAAATTGATTGGCTAAAAATATGTGTAAAAATTGTATATGGGTAAAAATGTAAGGTTTTCTGTTCTTTAAATATGTATGTACTAATTTTTGATTAAATACTGTACAGAAATGTGAATATGTTTTCTAATTTAATTGATTATGTTTATAGAATTTTTAAATATACGCACATTGTATGTATTATATGTACATATTTCAATGATATTTATTTTATTTTATTTATTTTATTTTACAAAACCTAAGCAAGGTCGTTACAAAAAAAAATTCTTAAATTAATGCTTATAATTAAAATTAAACAAAACAATGACTTAAAACTACATTTATAATAACTTAAAACCTAAAAAAAGTTAATTTATTGTTATTGTTATTATTAATTTTTTATTTAAACTACATTAACAACTTTATTGTAACAAAAAAAATTGAAATATGATATCAGTACAGATATGTACATATATATAATGACAATCAATTTAACATTTTATGTAATAACTTATGTAGCAAATTAAACGTAAATAAATATCTTATTATTACGTAGAAGTAAAATTAAAAAAAAAAATGAACATTTTTTTTTATTAACAGTACTTGAAAGCATTAAATTACTATTTATAAAATGTACAAAAAAAAAAAAATGATCTAAATGAAAAACATTAATTGTATTATAATGCAATACAATAAATGTGCTATGTTTAAAATTATGTCATAATTAAAAAAAAAAAAAAAAATTTTTTTTTTTTTGCTTAAGTAAGAATTAATTGTCTAAGGTCATTAAATTGGAAAAATTTAGTTGTAAAATGTGTTTGAACGTATTTCTGGAGAAAGATGTAGAATAGAGATGACTAATTTTGTTAAAAGTAGTACAACATCTGTTGATGGGTTCATTTCTACCGTACTCTGTATTATGTTTGTAGTCCATTAAAAATTTAGTATTTCTAGTTTGCCTAACACTATCGTTAAGTCTAAACTTGTTATTAAGAGATTGGATAGAAATACTATTATTCAAAATATCAAAAGTAAAGTATGATGACAATAGTTGTCTACGTAAAGATAAAGAAAGCAAGTTTAATGAATTAAGTCTTGTGGTGTAACTAGGTAGATTAGCAAATCAAAAGGGTTATATTGATTCCTTAATGCAAATAAAAGAAATTGCTTTTGAACTGATTCGATTCTATTGGAATGAACTGCAAAGGCTGGATCCCAAACAATGTTACCGTATTCTAAGATAGAACGAACTAGGGAACAATAAAGAGATTTTGTCACAGCTAAGTCGTTAAATTCTTTAGCTCTTCTCTTAATGAAACCTAACATTTTATTAGCCTTTGAAACTATTAGGTCATAGTGAAGATTATAATTAAGTTTATTATCGAGAAGAATTTCCAGATCAGTAATGCTAAAAACCCTTTCAAGAGTAACATTATCTATTTTGTAGTCATATATTAAAGAAGACCGTTTACGTGTAAAGCTAATAACCTTACATTTCTGTATGTTGAGTTCTAATTTATTTGACGTGCACCAAGCTTGTAACACTGATAAGCTTGATTGAAGTTTAGCTGCATCAGGATTATCTTTAACCACTTGATGTATTTTTAGGTCATCAGCAAACGAAATGTGAGATATATTGCTTAGATATTCCGAAAGATCTGAAATAAAAACATTAAACAGAAGCGGGCCTAAATGGCTACCTTGCGGTACACCGGAAGTGACCCCAATGGTGTTGGATAATACACCACGAAATTTAACATTTTGAGTTCTTTCTAAAAGATAAGAATTAAGCCACCCAAGAAATGAACCCGAAATGCCAAAAGTTGATAGTTTGTTTAGCAAAGTGAAGTGATCTACACGATCGAAAGCTTTGCTAAAATCAGTGTAAATTGCATCAACTTGGTACCCTTTCTCCATTTGATTCAGGATTTCAGATGTATAAACCATCAGGTTCGTAGTAGTTGAACGACCTTTTCTGAAACTATGTTGTTGTTCATTTAGTTTTGCATTAATGATAGGAGTAATTCTATCAACGACAATTTTTTCAAATAATTTAGGTATAGTGGAGAGGATTGCTATACCTCGATAATTTTCCACCGATGCTCTATCCCCTTTTTTAAAAATAGGGGTTAAGTGGGAGGATTTCCACTTTTGTGGGAAAATCCCAATTGAAAGTGACTTATTGAAAATAAGATGAAGAGGGAAGATTAGACTGTGAGAACAATTATGTAAAAAGATTGGGAGAATTAAGTCCGGACCAGCACCCTTTTTTATATCAAGGCTCAAAATTGCTTCAAGAATATCATTTTCAGAAAGATACACGTCTGTAAGTAGGAAATTTGAGCTATTAGATAAGGAATTAGTTGATATGGTAACTGGTGCTGTTGAACGATAAACTTGTTGAAAATGATCAGAAAAGAAGTTACAAATTTCTTTTGGGCAATCAGAAACCACATTGTCTTTTGATAACATTGAATTGGGATACCCAAATAATTTCCGTTTTGTGTTAACAATT